>LR989927.1:34694608-35944608 GCA_905146935.1 Scaeva pyrastri | reverse complement strand
TATGTTTCTTTTTTCCCAAAGTTTTCCCAAAATAATGACAAAACTTTCTATTTATAATTTTTGAAAACTGAACAACTACGAGCTATGTATATGGTGTACATAATATGTATGTAGTTGGGAAAAACTTGTCTGATGTCTGTGAGTTTAAAACTCATTTGCAATTCATATTTTTGTGTCATCGGAAGTTTTTTTTTTTGTCATTTTTTATTTTAAAGGAAGAACGAATCAGATTCTCTTGAATGTGTTTATTTTTATACTACATATGTATATACAAATAATATAGTGTATGTTTATTTGATTTGTCAGTTGATTCTAGGAACTACAAGTTGAATAACCTTATTTTGCAGAACCTTTCATTAGGAGGAAGTAAGTTTTTAAAGTGTCATTTTTATAAGTTAATATTTTATGATTTTGATGAAGATTAAGAGTACTCATTTCCTGAAAAGGATCCTTAAAAATTGACGTTTAGTAAACATACTAAATCAAACTCTAAAAATTATGGGTGAATTTTTTAACGTCCTCGTCGATAGATATACTGTCTGTCAATTGCCATTTTTTCTATTGTTGGACCTGCTCCGGATTCCAGTTTAAGAAAACGGAATTAATTTCGACCAATAATAGTCAGGCCTATTACGAATTCCATCGTAATAGAAAATGTGCTCCGAATCCCGAAAAATCTATCACAAATTCCATTCGTAGTAAAAAATTTGCTACGAATTTCGAATTTCGAAGTTAGTGAAATCTGGTATCAATAAATCCGAATTAACTGTAAAGTATACCTCTATTTCTACGATAAGTTATTTGTGTCGGGATCAAAGAACAACGGCTGTGTTTTGAATAAAAATGTAATATTTATCAATTAGTTTTACTTTTAAAAATAATTTATTGCTATAAAAGGGCAAAAACAAAGAGAAACCCGAAATTGCACATCCTTGTGCATAACAAAGCTCCAAAAGAAAAAGTGACGCTTTACTGGGAACAAGTCAAATGCGAGCGTTTAGCTCTTCTGAAGGCGATAAATCAATTTTTAAACATTTTATATTTAATTTGTTTATGGTATAAAAAAAGAATTCCTTACGAACTCGTAAATTTATTTAAAACGTATTTCGATATTTTTCACAAATGAGAATGTTTGACATAAAACAAATGAGAATGAGAGCGGCTCATAAGGCAATGCTTTTTCGTAACGTAGCTTTCGTTCAGAGATTTTCTAAGAACGGATTTTGTGATAGGGCTGAATGTCATACAACTTTATAATTCTTAAGAGCATTTTTCGATAACGCAGTTTACTAACACCCTTATTATTGTTGTCAAAGATCAATACGATATTTGATATTTATCAATAAAATTAAGGAATCGATATTATCGTTGTCAAAAATCAAAATTTTTGAAAAACTGTGAACGCACTTCAGAAATTAGATCTATTGTGAATGATTTAAATTGACAGTGTTGGTATTATGGTTGTCAAAATGTTTGTTGATTATCAAATTTTCAGTCAATCACAAATTCCTTGTTGATAAAATATATTACGGATCGCGAAAGCCAAAAGCATGTCTACTATAGAACTATTTTTCGGTGAAAATGAAATTGAAGAAGAAAATACTTTGGAGCAAGCACAATAGATTTTTGATCTTTGTTCACAATGGATCAAAAAATGATCAACTCGGGTTCATAATACCGATGTATCAATTGATTGACAAAATGTTTCAATTGTCAATTAATTGATCTTTGACAACCGCAATAAGGCTGTAAGATAATAGTTTCAATACTGATTTGCGATGATACTCTGCATTATCAAGTTGAAAACAAATTTGGAAACTTCAAATGCATTTGCAAGCAAATTGATAGATTTTGATCGAATCTATTTTTTAGTAACTTGTGTTTAAAACTTATTATCATTTGACAACCTAGTTGTTAATTGTAATCATACTAAGTTTTTGAAATTTCTGAATGAAAGTAGGTACATACATATTTAAGTTTTGAACAAACATAAAAAAATGAAATATGACAACGAACAAATTTAAAAAAATGATCACCGATCAAACGATTTTTTTTTTCTTTCCAAAATTTTAAACTTCAAATGCGATTGTCGTAGACAGGGCAAAGTCTGCGTTTTTTGACAACGTATATCTCGGCACATACTTAGGTTTCGTGAGGTCCTCGTTTTTCCTCATTTTGTTTTTAGTGAACTTAAAGAAATTATTAAAATCTTCAACGTTGACAGCAACGAAATTCTTGTTCGGAACGGAAAATTTACATCGAAAAACAACATTTCTTGATTTTCACAAGGTTTCCAATTCAAGAAAAACTGAAGGAATCCGGAATAAAGTCTAAATAGGGTTATCTAATAAGGGCTGTTATTTTGAATAGCCCCTACATAGTCAGATGTCACTTTTGAAGCTGTATTCTTTTTGAGATTTGACAAGATGCACACTTCAACAACGCATTGAAATTATTAAAATTGGGTCCTTAAAATGCATAAAAATGATCCGGAACTTCATCGAAAAATCATCTTCACTGATGAGGCCTATTTCCACCTCGGTAGCTATACGTCAATAAGCATAATTGTCGCATCTGGAGCTCGGAAAACCTAAGATTTAGTGTTGAAAAGCCTCTCCATCCTCAACGTGTAAATGTTTGGTGCGGTTTATGGTCCGGCGGGATCATTGGACCGTACACTTTTTCGCACATGAGGCTGGAGCAACAGTTACGGTGATTGGATTGCGCTATCCAGAGATGATGAATGATATTTTATGGCTAGAATTCGATGGTATTGATCTAGACAACGTTTACTTTCATCAAGAACGCCGGCGCTACGTGCCACTCGAGCGTTGATTCAAGACCTCATATAGATGGAATTCGTCAAGCTATTGAGGGCATACAGCAGCCACTTTGCGATTTGGTGATGGAACACTTCATGAAAAGGATATGTTTCTGTAAGCGTAGCCGAGGCGGCCATTTGACTGATATTGTTTTCCATTATTAATGACATACCTTCCTCTTTACATCGAAATAATCATCCGATCATTTATCTCAAAAACTGCCATTTTTCTTTGAATATGAAAATAACACCTCTTATTAGAAAGTCCTGTATAATAGCTAGTTGAAAAAAATATGCTTGCAGAATTATTTATTTTCTTCCTTGTGGTCTTCAAATTGAGTTTGGGCCTCAGGAACTATTTTGTATTGTTACAATTCTTTTTTTATCGGATTATTTGAAAAATAAAACCGAGACTTCAAAATACCCAAAGTAAATACAAAATTTCAATTATTAAACTACTTTTAGGAAATTTAGGATTTAAAATAGTTCCTTCACTATAATAAATTAACTTTACCATATCGGAAGTAATTATTACAAAACTGTTATAAATTGTTTACGAACGATTTTTGGTAAAATTCAAATACAATTTCAAAAAGGGATCGGACGTAACTTTAGACTGACAGAGTAAAATTCTTTTGAAGGAGGTCATATATGAAATATGACTGAAGCCTTCTTCAAATGAAATCGATATCCCTTTGGAACCAGAACTTTATTAAAAACCGTCACTTGACTGATGACTCACGGTTTTTATTAATAAACTAAAAATAATCAAATTATTAAACTCGAAACTTTTACACCTGCCTTGAAATAAAGACTCCTTGCTTCATTCCACTATACTTCGAGTGAACTTCGTCATCGAAAGCAATCACATCTGGCAAATAATTGCATTGCAAACTAAGCAGCGCAAAAAAGAATCAAACCTTCTTCCTACTTCTAATTAAACTTTGTCCTGATCAACCACTCAATTTTTTTGTGTTTGTATTCCTTTTCCTTTTATATATACGGAAATTAAATTCCAGTCACACATTGAAATGAAATGTCCTTTTTCTTGGTTTCCTCCTTCGTCAGTCAGACCATCAAATATTCGGTTAGGCGATTAATTTTTTCCGGAAGGACATGTTTCCATACAATCAAACTCATGGCGAACGTAGAAGACGACGACGACGTGCTGCATACTTCGAGGAGGCAGAAAAAAAAATACAAAACTCCAAACCAAATTGAGAGTAACTCGTTGGAACATATGTCAAATAGGACACCCCATTAGAATCAAGCCCAGACGAACACACAAATATCCGTTCCTTGTCCGAGCATTAAATCAAGCAAACAAAGTTAAATTCCATTGCATCAGTGTTTAACGAGTGCGAGTAAACTCACACAGCACAAAAGGTCCTTTCGTCCTCGGGGCTGTGGATTGGATGTCCTTTTATTTTTCTTTTCTAAAAGGACAAAAATGACAAATCAGGGTCGTCCAGGATTCTACAGACGAAAAGTGCTAAATTTAATTAGATTCATATACTCACAAAAAAAAGGTTTTATTTACCAACCGAATTTTTGTGGTTCATTGGAAGAAAGTGTTGCAAGGATTAGTTGGCAGTTTCACATCACATTCACAGTATGAATGTATGTATATCTATTTATACTTTAAGTACTTTGAGATATTTATCTACAGTTATGGGGGGGGGGAGTCTATGCCGACCTTCCTCTTCGGGGTAAAATGAAAATTTTTTAATCTTTCAAAAGGATTTCGCCATTTTTGTTGGGTGTTTTTTTTGATACAGAGGGGTACAGAATTTATGGTATGTATTTTTATTCCAGAGGATAATTTTACAACTTGAAACACTTGTCATGCTTTTGAAAAAAAAAATAAAAAAAAAAAATAAGGGGTGGTTATGTCCTTAGAAATGTCATAAATTTAAAGAAAGCTTTAAAGATATTAATTTATAATGATCCCGATAATAATGTAGAACATAAGAATTTATGGTGGGTAGCGGTAGAAGATTAGGCAGGTAAGGAAGTAGATATACTCTTGGAAGATGGTTATTTTTTTGTATTGGAATAAATCATCTTAAACTTAAGAGATTTTAGTTTAATACTAATCCGAAGGTTGGAAGTTGAGTTTTTTTTTAATTAAAAACAAGTATTAAGACTTCTGTAGATAATTTCAATTCCGTGACACATTAAAAAATTCTAAAATATAAATTATAGAAAATATAATAAATGAGTTGACAAATAACAACATTATTTAATCTGTGAACTGCAGCAATCTACATCAGGAACAGAACATGTGAGCTTTATACTTTCTTACTTAAGGGGCGCAACAGTCTGGGACCAACCAAGGCCTACACCAACATGCGTCTTCAGCCAGCCCAGTCCCTCGATAGCTGTCTCCGATTTTGAGTTTTGGTCTTTCTTTCCTTTGGGATTGAATTCGAAGACTCTTTTTGCCGGAGCATTGTTATCCATTCGCTCTACACTACCCAGCCATCAAAGCGTTGAATTTTTACTCTTTTGACCAGTTCAACGTCGCTGTACAGTAACGTAGTTGAATTTTCTCCTCCTATGCAAACGATACCAAAAATCAGCCGGAGAATTTTTCCTTCTGAAGCGACCTAAGACGTTCTTATCCTGCCTTGATAAGGTCCAAACCTTGGCGCCATACACATGAGGACTGGAATGATAAGCTTCTTTAAAGTGTCACTTTAGTTGCTCGAGAGAGTACTTTATTTCTCAATTGCCTTCTAAGTCCAAAGAAGCAGCGATTGGAAAGAGTTTTTCTCTGACTTCAGCGCTGGTGTTTGAATTGAAAGAGGTACCTAGGTAGACCATGTCCTTAACTACCTCGAAGTTTTAGCTGATGTCTACCTATAGTGAAGTTTAGTCCAAGATGTCTTTGTTCGATGACCCATCTTATTCTCTTCCATCTTAATAGATACTTAAAAACGCTCCACTAACATTAGATATTCAAATTATGTCCATGTATCCGCTAAGATTTTATCCGATCTTGATAAAGCAACGTTTGTCGTCTTCATCGTCATTCTGCACAAACGGACAAGTTTGGCAAAAATGCGAAAACTTGATAGTTTTTTGTAAAGTTCTTCTCTTTATACATAGATGCTTTTATACGCTGCCTTGAAATCAATAAAGAGGTGGTGGGTATCGATATAGAGTTCCTGGATTTTTTCAATGACTGAATATAATTTTGGGATTTGTGCACTGCGAACTGTAAGATCTATTGTGCCTCCTAATAGCACTGGTGATGTTCCCATTTACAATACTTTCTCTAATTTAATTTTCCTTAGTGTACCGTCGGAGAGGGAAGATTTTGTTCTTCTACTTGGTAATTTCCGAAGTGTTTCCTCCTTTGGTGCATGAGAACTTCACACTGCCCTAGAATGTAGTCAGGTGTTTCTTCAAGATTGCAACAAAACCTGCAAAGGGTGAGGTTGTTCCTACTTACATAGTTTCATGCAGTCTGTGTAACGTTTTTGATGGTAGTTATTAAGTAACATTTTTGCCTGCCTCATTTTAGGAAGTTCTTTCCAGATTTTTGGTCTTTTAGCTTTCTCCTCTTTTCTGATTTTATTTTTTTAATCACATTTTCCCCTAATCCGCAGTAAGGTTCTGGCCCAAATAATGGAGTTGAGGCACCCATCTTTGCTAAGGAGTCTGTCTCTTCATTTCCCTGAACTCCTACATGTCCAGGTACCCAATAAAGAGTGACCGTGTTTTCCTTACCGAGTTTATTCAGTGTGTCAATGCAGTCCCATACTGTTATTGAACTAACAGTGTAGGACGCTAGCGCTTTTATAGCTGCTTGACTATCTGACATTATAGCTACGTTTTGGTTACTATAGCTTCTTTCGAGGTAACGTTCAGCGCATTCCACAATGGCATTTACTTCTGCCTGATAAATACTTGTGGACTGTCCCATTGGTATCGAAATTTTGGTTCTTGGACCAAAGATACCTGCTCCAGTCCCCTCGGACGTTCTCAACCCTCAGTGGTAGCTTTGCTTACCCACTCCTTTTACAGCTTAACTTTGTCGAGTAGTTCTTATCAAAGTTAAATATTTTGTGCATGCCATCCCTCGGGATGTCTATAAGATCCACAACAGAAGATTTTGGAATGCGGATTCCTGCTCTTTGGCAAATGCATTTTCCTGGTCCAATTCCTTCTTTTGCGAATCTCATAAATGATTCCTTTGCAGCACTATCAATGACCTCGTGTATAGGTGGAGGATTACTTCGATTGCTGCGGTACCGGTGGGACATGTTATCATTGCTCCTGTAATACGTATACATGCGAGCCATGCGAATACTTTGTCTAGTGATTTTCTAGTAGTTTGATTCAATGATCTACCAAAATGTGAAATTTGGTCTGCAGCCCCACTGATATGGACCTATCAGGGTGTTGACGAACGCTTTCAGATATTCACATAAAACAACAGAAAGGATCTCTTTAGTAGGTGCCGTTCAAAAGGTTATTGAGGATCGGTCAACAATGCTTTCATCAGGCATGCTTTCCTTCGAGAATGTTTTCGCCGTTTTAAATAAAATTGAATTGATTTGAATTCCTCTCCGAAATCGGCTGGCAACAAGATTGAACCCGGCGAGACTTTTAGTTCTTCTCAATCTCATCAAAATCAACAAATGTCAGCCTCGTCAGGGTACTATTCTTGTAAAATGATTCTCGTTCTCCTTATAGACGTTGAACAGGCTTTTTTGACATAGAGCGAGTTAAAATAATGAAACTTTAAGCCCCGGTACACACAAGCTTCATTTTGACGCATGGTGACGCTGCGGTGACGCTTTTGCGTCTTACAAGTACTCAAAAATAAATTGAGTAGTATACACACACTTGCAGCGGTGACACTGCGTTGACACTTCGGCATTGCAGTTAATTCTCATAAACCTCCATTGCTGCTAGCTAAACGTCAACTGCTGATTGATTGCGTCACCAGAGAATCACAGCACGTCAAAATGACACTTGTGTGTACTGGGACTAAAATGGCTGCAATTTGAACACCGTCTGACATTAAATTGTAAATCTTAGTTATCCTTAAATTAAATTTGACATAAAAACGGGTGTTTTAAAATGCTTATAGTAATTCATAATGTAGTAAAACTTTGAAATGAGCTTGAAAAAATAAATTTACGAAGCTGGCGAAAGTCTCTCCAATTTCGGTCCATAAAATACTCTCTCGTGTCGACCTCGTTTCGGATGGTTTTCATATATTTACGTCTTGTCTGGTCTTGGTTTTAGAAACCTTGATTTGATAATTGATATACAAAATCACACTAATTTCAGTCTTCATGATTCTTTGCACACCAAACCTGTATCGAAATGAATCATATCACAAAACATTCTTTCTCCCGAGATATAATAATTCAATTCCAGTAACTAATTTCAAAAATTCAATAACCTACCTTCAATGCCAAGTCTTCTATACACGAGTGGATTTGAAGAATTTAAAAAAAAAACGTAGCAAAAATGCTCCAACATAAAAAAAGGAATGCAATTGTTAATCATTAGCGTTAATTTTCACCTTTATATGAATACCATACCTACTCGTATGATGGACGTGTCCACGAATGCATGAAGATGATAATCATATTTCTCTAGTGACAGAGAAAAATAAATCCTCATCGTTTTGATGGCTTGCATTTCTTAAATGGATACAAAAGATGCGTTTGAACTGCAAAGATATTCAATAAGCATTTACTGATGAATACTGAATATAACGAGGAAGAAAAAAGAACGTGCCGTGTGCCTTAAAAACCCAGTTAAGCGATTTATCGGACTGCTGAGCCAGGAATTGGGTCAACATGATCAACGAGACGAGATCACACGAACGAACAACTTGCAACGGCAACGGGTGCTCTGATAGGCAGAAGCTAGAAAGTATATTAAGCCTAGAATCACTCCTGCACTATTGTGGACTGCTGATGGCACGATAGGAAATTACTGATGCGATGTTTTAGCATTCGCAAGTAAAATGCAGTTTAACAAGTCGTCCGTTGTCGTGAAGAAATGAAGCTGCGCTGCGCTGTGGATTCCATTGCATCGGCTGCTGCCTGCTGCAGCTGATAGATACTTCTACGGATGAATGGATCAAACCGATTCGTGGGTTACGTTAGATTTTATGTTTCCGTTTTAATTCAACGTGACGCCGCCGCCGCGCTGACGAAGTACGAGTGAGTCTATATGAGATGTAGTGATATTTGATCCAGATAGGCATTGTTATTGGAGCTGCTAGATGAGATGTGGATGTACATAATTATTAAGAAGTGTTGTGGAACGTGTATCTATGCATTTTAGTTACCGTGTTTGCTTGCTAGGAATGTGCATTTTACAACCAGAACTAATCTCGAGTTGGATTAATTTGATATCTAGAGTTGGTTGGGTTGTAACTTGTAATTCGTAAAAGGTTACAAGTGATGTGGTTTCATTTTGAGGTTTTAATAAATTTAAAATAGGAAAGTGCTTAAATTGCAAGCTTTTATATTGAGGAACTAATTTAAGGTGTCACGTATTTTCCTTAGTTTAAATACGATTTATTGTATCTGTGCTATGTTACCAACTTTTTTTGGATAAAGGAGTTGGGCTTAGAGGTGGTATTCTTATAGAAAATCTAAGTATATTGCAGACGTTTCTTGTCCACATGCAGCAATCACAAAATGTGTCCTATGATTCCATAAAATCAGCTTTATCTTTTTAAAGCCCATTTTTTGGATATTGTTACGTGGACATAATTTCATAGAAAAGACTTTTTTATAATTTTGATGATTAACAGCCTCCCCCCTCCGTATTTAGATCATGGTTTAAGGAAATTCTTGAATCTAGGCCAATGCTTAGGTTAACTTTCAATATAAATTATAAAGACCCGCCTTAGGCTTTGGATTCCTTTGTTCATTCAAAAAACTCGATAGCCTTTCTGATGTCCTGTGTCGAAAGCCGAAACAAACGGAGCATGTTCAGTTTATATTTATAGACATTGCGATGATGGTGCCCCATTCCAATGAAGTCTACATTGTCGGGACAATTGCTTTTGCATGTATCCTTCCTCTGTTTTCGATATTTATGGTTTTCAATATTAAAATTTTCCACAAAACGTAGACATAGCTGCAAAGAAAGAGGACAACAGCAGCGCCTACAACTGGAATTCTTTTTTTTTCTATTATATTTGCTCTTACAGTGTATAGATGGTGTGTTCCTGTTCCTACTCTGTATATGGGAAGGTCCTCAGTTTACTCTTCATTTGTTTGTGTATTTGTCCGTCCGTTCTTTGGGTCCTTTATAGAAGGGACGAATTTTATCAGTACTCAGCATACAGCTAGCGGCCATTTCGATTATTGAACACAGATGTGGCCCGTTCACATCAATCTTAGATTAACTACACCATCACCATTGCCATTCACTCGCACCAACAAGTTTCCGATTAAAATGTATTTAAGTTGCGTTTGAGTTTTGTAATGGAGATGGGTAAGGTGGGGAGATGTAAGAGCGTGCGGGTGAGAAGAAGTCTTTACATGGCACAGCACTTATTGCACAGCATCCCTTCCGGGCAAACCTCGTAGAAATATAGTACATACACAAAGAGCTATATATCGTGGGGATGCCCTTTGGAACAAAGCATTGCGACTTGAATCTGGGGTTTTGATTGCCGCACCCGACAAGGACGTAAAATGTGGGTGCTAAATTATTATGTGCTTGCATCAGGAGCTGAGATTTTATTTCTCATTTTTCTGCGTGGCCTCTTGTTTTAATTGCAATTCGTATAGATTAAAGATGAGACAGATATTTAAACGACATTAAGAGTTATTACTGTTTTGAAGTATAGGAATATTTATAAATCAATAAATGAATGAAAACAGCACATCTCTTTTGGAGTTATTAAATATTTTAACCTGACATAAAACTGAAATGCCAGTACTCAATACTCGAAATTATAAAAGAACAAGTGAGTCTTTCTTAGAACTTTGAGACAGTTACCTTCTTGAAGGTATTTTCCTAAATTTTATTAAAAATGTATTCTATTTTGATGAAAAAAACTCTTACTTTTCAAAAATTGATGATGGTGTCATTCAGGGGTCCATTTTGGGACCACTACTTTTTTAAATTTCAAATGAATGTTTTTAATCACAATTTTATTATATTTGTCCAACTGAAAAAGAAAAAAGAAAAAAACAAACCAATTTTCCGAAATTCATAAATAAAAAGTGCAAATCTAAATTTTATAAAATAAGTTGCAATGTCTAGATTCAGGTTCAGTTCCAAGTTAACCATATAGAGAAGATAAGTTATTGAACTTGAACATGACATTCATTTCTGAACTTTCAAAGGCGTTAAATTAAGTTCAAAATAAACCCATATTTTAATGTGCAAACTTAAAAATACAGTCAAACTCGTTTAAGAGAAACTTGAAAATGTCACAGACTTTTTTCATTTAACCGCGTTTTTTATTTAAGCGAACCCCGTTTAAGTGAAACAAAAATTAATTTAAGCGGATAAGACAAACAAAATTTTAATTGAAGCGACTTGTAAAACTTCATCAAGGGCATATTTTAATCTAGATCATGTTGAGTTGAAAGAAAAAAATTATAATTTAAATTCTAGTACTCAGATCGGGAAAAATTTTGTCTCCTGTACAATTTTTGTCCGAAGACAAATTTTGTTTCAGGTTTTTTTCCAGGCAATACGCTGTTCGCACGCAAAACTATGACGTTTGACTGGTAAGGTGTGTTTAAAGTGCAATTTTCACATTTTGCTGCCAAAAACCAGATGAAAAAAAAAATACCCAAGGTAAACGATATTTTTCAAATTACCAAACAGTCATAAAAAGTCTCCACCTCGTTTGTCCGCGGAAATAATGTTCCAATCATTATTTTGCAAGACAAATTTTGACAGCTCTCACAAACACAAATCCATTGCAACTGGGATGGAGTTATTTTTTATGGCAACTTACTAGTTGTTCTTATTTTTCAAAATAGTTATTTTTTATAAAAGTTTATTTAGAAAATGATTCGGAGACTGAATTCAAGAAAAATAAATTTAAAAAACTTATACAAGATTTAATACAATAAGAAAGTAAAACTTATGTGAAAACAAAATATGAAAAAAATGTATATTTGCTATAAACATTATGTATGTAACAAAAAACATGAAAGGAAACGTGAAACGACAGACAAAAGCATTTATCATTCTGAAGTTAGTTTTATTATATTTCTCTTAAAGAGAGTAAAGTGATTTATTCATACTTATTGTTTAGTGACACGTTTCAAAGTGATTTCAACCAAATATTTACGGGACATTTTACCGAAAATAAAAGTGAAAAAAAAGAACAATTCAAAATTCTTAATAAATATTAAGTGTTATACAGTTGCACCTCTTAATCACCAATAGAAAATAGAAAATAGAAATAGAAAAGTACATCCCTGATAGGAGCTTTTATTTCTCCAACTTCAAACTTTTGCGTGAGCATCTTGTAAAGATTAAGATTGTAGAGATAAATTTTTGTCTTGTCCCGATCTGCGTACTAGGCTTAAACGCAAAAAGAAAACTCAATTATAAAATTTAAATTTCCTTTTAATATAAAAACAAGCACATGTATACATTTTTGGATATTGTGAACAAAACCAATGAAATAAAGGATGACATCATCAGAAACTAAAATGCCAATTGAGTGGTGAAAATATGACTACATTAAAAATTTGGTGGAAAGGTGAAAAATAAAGAAATGAAAGCATTCAGACCCCTTTTTGTTCTGTACAATTCAAAGAAAAAAATTTCAATTAAGAGGGTATTTTTCAATGAAAATTTTTAGATAAATTTAACTGCAAATATGTTTAAGATATCCGGGGTTTTACTTAAGCGAGTTTCACCTTAACGGAGTGGTTTAAATTTAAATTGTTCGGAGAATACTCGGGAGAGACAAAATCTTTCAATTTCGCGGATTGTCCTCTTAAGTGGGTTTCACTGTACAATAATTTTATGACAAAGGCATTGACTTGACATTTTATTGCGTGTGAATATTTAATTTAACAACAATAATAACAAAGATTTCCACAAGCAAAAAAAAAAATGCTCAAGCCCTGAGCTCCTACTGTGAAAGTCATATTTGACATTTATTTGACTCATAAACTAACTCATGTCGTTCTTCTTTTTTTTTTGTACATGGTGCCAGTCTTTTTGTTTTGTCTTATTTCTCTCTTCCATCGTTTGTCATGATCATGTTCATGACTTTCGTCTAAGAAAATAAACATTCCCATTTCTCCCTGAAAGTACTCAAGTGGAAATACATAACCCGTAATTGCTTTAAATTAAAGCCCAACATGGTTCCACTCCACTCCTCTCTGTTTCTAGGTGAGACCCATGGTTCAAACAAACTTTTTCATTAAACTCCGATCCTCCTCCATACCAACATACTTCGTTTCCGAATCAAAGTCAAGCTTCTTGACTTCTGTCAGAGAAATGTTGCCTTTGTGTTGCATTCATCCAAAATTCGCTGGGAGTTTCTCCATCCACATCCAACTATTATCCCGCTGCCGCGCCGCCACCATGATATGCCGGTTGAACGTTGAAGTTGAGTATGAGCATTAAGCTCATCTTTCAGTTCCTTCCCTTGCCAAGACACTGGCCATTTTGGGTTTGGGGACTCCCGAGTCGCGACTCCGTCTTGGTGTCCACAGATATTCACCATCACCACCACACCAGCACCGACCCGGCTCGATCGTTTTGTGTTTGCATTCCGTTGTCGCCTCGAACTCAGAAAGTGACTCGTCTCTTCCGTCTCGCGGCGCGGCGTCGTATTTGCGGTGCTCGATCGAAAGAAATGCTAAATCCGTCAGTCATCCTCTAACATTCGTCGTGAACGCGTCGCGGAATGTGTGTTGAGTCTGAGACTCTGAGTTCTGAGAGTGTGGGTGTTCGCTGGCGAAAATTTTATCTTCGCTCGTTCAATTGTTTTTGTTTTATTTTTGCACAACTTGAGATTGAGAATAATTGAGAAATTGAGATATCAAACTATTTTGTTGTTGCTCTTCGCGATTGTGCTCATTTGCGGTTAGTTTCTTGTGTGGAGTCGAATTGACATTGATAAGCAATTTGAGAGTGTTTAATTTATCTAATCACTTCCCCACACCCCTTACGCATATGTTCGACCCGAGTAAGCTGAGCAGCTGTTTGTGTTTCGGTTTCTGTTTCTCCAGTGCGACTGAGTTAGAGTTTATCTCCAAACTCCAAAGTTTTTTTTTTTTTTTTTAGTTAAAGTGATTTGCGATTTGATACGAGTAAATTTTTTTTTTTAAATTTAGTCACGCACCAATGTTCGTGCATATTTGGTGCACATTTCAATTTAAGATGCATTGAGTGTAATTCGGTCCGCCAAGTGATTCAGTGTGCATTTCTAATGAAAAAGCCGGCGGCCGGCATTCGTATAAGTACGTCCGTCTTATGAACGAAAAAATATGCCTTAGCGGCAAAATACCTTAATTCGGATCAAGTTCTCAATCCATGCGACCAAATAGTTTTCATTTAAGGGTTTGCAGTTATTTTTAGCGAACGCGAGTGTGATTTCTCAGCTTTTACAGCCATTTTTGGACGTATAGTTTTTTTTTTTGTTTTAATTGCTGATTGTGTTTGGCTCGTGGAGTGCTTTATTGGTGCCATTTTTGGAACCTGTATGGATTTTCTGCTGCCAGCGTTGACATCTGGTGTGGAAAAACGATGACCACCACTACCACGTCCAACATAGGACGGAGTCTCTTTGAGAAGTTTTTGAATTTGGCAAACCTGAGGTGAGTGTTGGTCAAGTGAACAGTTTCTTTGTTACTCATAAGGATTAACGGTTATGTGAGAAGTTTTTGGTGGTGAATCATCAAGTTCACTGGACTATGAAGTCGGTGGTATTTTTCTCGGGAAATTAAGAATTGTTGTCATCGAGAATAATGTTGAATTTTGTATTCATACATTCTTAGTTCTAACGTGAGTGTATGAAGAGAAATTCTCTGTTTATCTTCTCTTGGCTTTGAAATGAATATGCAGATACGTATGTAGATACGGACAGGCACTAACCCACCTAAGTGTTAACTGGATTAATTTATTGCTTTGAGTGTTTATTTTGTAAATTAATTAACAAGTGGGAATTTAACTTTTATCTAGTTTTTGTATACCTATGAAATGTTTTGTTTACAAATTGTGGCGTTACAGCAAATTTACTTTATATACAATTACAAATTTTCAGTGAATTAAAATGTTCTCATGGGTATTTACATATTATATTGTATACACTCCAAAAGTTATTTGATTACGATCATATTAATTTAAGCTCACGTATAAATGAGCAATATTTTTGTATTTAGTTTACCTTACTTCTTTTTATTGATCTCACAATAAAAGCACAAAAAATAAATTAAGAAGTAAGTCAAAACCCTTTTCCAAGATATTTGATTTTTCAAACTTCTTTCTAGAAGGCATTCTATACTCACAGTCACATTTAACCGACCAAACCATTGTTAATTTAAAGAAACCGTCAAGCTTAGAAGATGTTTGACTCAAGTTACATTGAAAGCAGCATTTGAGAAAACTGGAAAACAAAAAATTGTGAGAAAAAAGGAATAGCCACAAAAAATTTCATTTTTGATGAAAGAGTAGTTAAATTATTGAAAGACTACATTTTTAATAATGAGTGTTTTGGGCCGCGGACTCTAATTACATCGCTGAGCCGGTTTGACATTCCTTCAATTATATCCTTAATATCCGACACAGGCATATTGTGGCACTCTTCTACTGCAGCTATCTAAAGGTCTCCAAGAGTATTAGACATGTTTTCTCGCTCATCAGACACGTTTTTTGAGGTTGTTTCAAATGTGTTCGATACGGTTGAGATCTGGACTACGTTATGGCTGTGGAAAAATTGTAATCCTGATCTCATTAACTTAAACCTTGTACCAATAAATGATGCGAAAGGCGTTTAGTACATATAATGGGGCGTTCACACTATTTCTAACGCACACAACAAGATCCTTGTGAGCTTCAGAGATGGTGAATCCCCAAATCATAATTGATCGTCTTTAATAATCCACTGTTTTCGTTATCGTTCATTTTTCGTTTTTAAGGCTGTAGGCTGGCTGACGCCTATCTGGACCTCATGGCCCTATTCTGTTTTCGTCTGAATTAAGGACGCCCCTGCATTCTTCTGCAGTCCAGTTGACTTACTGTGGTGCAAAATGAAGTCTTGCTGTACGGTGCTCTTGGAGAAATTTGGTCTGATGTCTAATTCTGCCAACGTTCTTCTGATAGTGCGTTCACTCACACTGACATTTCTAACCTCAAAAAGACGTGTCCGATTTGATGACTAAAGGGCCAACTATAATAGACTTAACCGAACTAAAGCCAACTTAAGCAAGTGAGCCAAGACACTGTTTTATATATCACTAACCATAACAGACGTTTTACTCAGTTTCGTTAAATTTCGGTAACTTTCGCGAAATTAAGCAAGAGCCATTGGATTGGCTCGAACTTACGTTAATGTCAAATTTGAATGGGATTTCAACTCAACGCATGTTTACATGTTGTTAACTCTTACTGTCTTACTAATAATTTCTGTCCTTTTTGTCAGTTTAGCTGGTGCCGTTTGCTATTATCAAATAACATTTGCTTAAGTAGCCAGAACCCATTATGGTTACTTTTTGTTTTAACGATAAATTTCGAAAACTTTTCGTTCGGTTTTGACATTAGCTTAAGCTCGGTTAAGTCTTTTATAGTTGGCCCTCTAGTAAGAGATTATTGCTGGCTGAAGTGCATCTATAACGACATTCAACTGGCCTCCTCGAATATCAGCCAGTCGCCCAAAATCGTCTAATAGCAATGGCATCCCCAATCGGGATTTTACGGTACACCAAGCATACGGTCAGTGTTCGTTGGGATCGGCTAAAGACACTGCTCTGGTCACACTATATACACATATTGAGTGTGATTTTTCTAGAGTAACAAATAGTAAATTAACAATATACATCTAAACCTATCCTCATTTATTTACTTTGCTTTTAAAAAATAAGAAATGTCATACTAAAAACGTGTGTCATTCAAAAACGTTTAAATTGCAAAAAAAAAGGTTTCAATTTCACAAATTTTCGGGTGAAATGAAAGTTTTTGTTTGTTTCTTTCCTGCGAAAATATCCATTAAACAAAGAACCAAACTAGCACATAAATCAGTAAAACCTCAAGTGACCGGTTAATTCTGCCTGTTAGTGTAAGTATAGAATCAGTTCTATTTGAGTGAAAAAAAGCTTTGAAATTGGACTACGTAGAGAAGTAAAAATTACGATTGTATTTTATTGATAGCAATACGTTTTTTCCCAGATATTAAAATGAATTGCTTGTTTTCAAGAAGAATTCTGTATCAAAATTTTGAAAGCCACTGAAAATTTATGAAATTGTTGCAAAAAAGACCAGCAATAGTTCTATTGGATAGATTAGAACTACAGTATCTTACGGATATAAGAAACACTCATATAAGAAACAAAATCAAAATCCTTTTGAAAGTAATCGTATATAGAAACTTGCCTATTAGAAAAACACTCTTATTAGAAACTCATTTTTACGTACCAATATCAATTTTTAGAATTAAAAAAAAAAAAAAACAGCTAAAAGAAAATTACTTCATCAAAAAACCTTTGTCAAAACTTTTTCTGAACTCATCCTTGTAATACCACCCTTAATGACATCTTTCCATTTTCCAATGCCATGACAGTAGCAGTTTTGGAGAGACTGCAAACACTCTGCAAGTATTTTGACATTTCGATCAGCATTTGACTTGTTGCTTGTACATAAAAAATATCTCGTTCTGTCCATTAATTTTATAAAAGAAATTTTCTTTCTTATATCCGTGTTTCTAATATAAGAAATGTTCGTTCTTTTAATTGGATTTTAAGACTTTCTTATAACCGTGTTGCACTGTATTTTGTGAAGGTCCACAAGATCTTCACCTGCGTTCTAAATATTCATCTACCTAAAAGAAACATTTTATTTGTATTCTCTAGGTAAAGAATCGTGCGTCGTCACAAAACAAAAGTTAAAGAAGAATGAAAACATATTGCAAAAAACATTTTGTCTAGATTTTCAGTTCTTCAGTTTTTTTATTTTTTTTTCAAAAAGAAATAATTTTGACACAATGTTTGGAAATTATTATACAACGATGTCAGTTACATTCGAAACCCGTGAAATTCACCAAGTCAGGCTTTCAAATTCCCCGTTGGCATTATCGGAATTCTATCTAAAAATTGTTTTGGTTTTTTTTTTTTTTTTGTTGATTCATTGAGTTTCGTTTTGTTGGTTTAGTTTGCTCTTATCAATTTATGTATAATTTTTCTTGACCACGATCCTAATTCTTTTTGTGTCAAGAGCAATGTTTATTGCATGTATGAAATTCAAGTCAGTCTTACCGCTCCCTCTTCCCCTGCATCATAATCGCCACAAAACTAGATTAAACAGATGAACCATTTTGTGTTCTTGGTATAAGTATTCCGAATGCTCTCCATTCCATTTCTCTAAGTAATGTTTTGATTCTCGAACGAACAATCATCATTATCATCCAGCGACAACAAATGCATATAGCCTCCGTCGCGTCGCGTAGCCTGCTGCGCTTGTGGCATGTGCTCCTCTCAAATATGCATCATGTTCATGTAAGATACATATATATGCAAACTAATAGCTCCTTTGTCAACAAAAACAGCAGCCAGCCCCAAGATCATTTGTATTCCATATCTCTTTGTGTTTGAATGTATCTACAGTGCATAGTTTTTTTTTCTGCGTATAGATACAATTTATATATATATACAAGGAAACAAAAAAAAAGAACAGAAAAACAGAATGTATAGAGCACTCCAACAAATGACCGCCATTGTGAAAATTTTGAATGCAATCCGCGACTTAAAACTATAATTACGGTTTTTGTTGTATTTTTTTTTTTTTTTTTTGAAAGTTTTCCTCGCCAACCGAAGCACTCAAATCAAGATACAGAAACAGATACAAAACCGAAAGAGTGCATTGTGTGTTCGACAATCGTGGAAAATAGGTTTGTTGCTTTTGTCTTTAAGTTTGAATGAATTGACATAATTACCGAAACACGAAAGTAATTATGGTGGTATTTGGTTGTTTTAGTTTTCCTTAATTTTATTTGATTTTTTTGTAAGAGGAAAATCCATTCACTGAACTGTGAGCAATCACCCCATCGATCACCATTATAGTGGATCAAACAAGCCTGTCGAAATGTCTTCGGAAACAAATAGCTAAACTAAGTTGAAGTCAACTTAAAATGCAACACTTTTGGACTTCCTTGAAATGAAAGAAACACATCCCACGGCAAAGGAACGTTGGTGTACGTTGGGGCATTTGGTCGAAAAAGTTTGAAAAAAAAATTAATTTTCATTATTTAAAGTTGCATACTTTATAATGCTAAAAGCTTTTGGATGGAACAAATGAAAATTGGAAGACATTTTTACACATCAGAACTCTTTTGTTGGAGTAGAAATTGTTGGGAACCAGAAGTCCAATTCTGACGGATCGCTGGTCTGCAATTTAGTACTAGATATGTACTATTCATTTGAAAACCTACAAAGATTCAATTTAGTGTCTCAAGGGAATTGAAGTTCTTGAAGTGAATTTGCATTTTAGTTTTCTAACTTTGCATGCTTTTTCCATCAAACACCCGCATGTGCGTGCAGACCGACGTAGACGGAGACGACCTGCATGCCGGTTGCTGCTAATAATCAACTACAAGAATGCAAAACGTTCGCTATTAATAAGTCAACTTAAAACTAAGCTCGCCCAAGATTCCGCCTGATGGAAGGAAGCCAGAAATTCAGTTAAAAACAAAATGCGTGGATCTTATGGTAAAGGAAATTCCAAAACGTATAGGCTGTGTTGGCAGAATTTCATTTTTCTTAATCTCTTCTGTGACATAATGAGTATAGAGCTGGCTAGCGTCTATAGCCATCTTGAATATGCCTATAGGCCTACTCGATGCTACTCCAAAGTGGATATACTCTGGTCTGGTCTGGTCTTTTGGGTGTGTGGTGTGTGCGCTCGTGCTATGATCTTTTTCGACGTTATAAGTGCGTTGACCAGAAGATTGGCACATGTGAATCAGGGAGATAGTAAGTATACGGTCCGTCTGCAGCGCAGGAAGAGAGAAACCCAGAGGGGGGGGGGGGGGGGTGCGGCAAAATACACAAGTGTTCTTGTGAATATACAAAACCACCAACAGTCAGTCTAGTATAGTAAATAGTAAGTAAGATCGATAGATACTTATCGATCTTTATCTGGATTTTGGCCGACAAACGACAGGTTTTATAATCGGAGTACTTTTATATGCGGGGTTGTATAGGAAATGTTGGATTTATTTTTATATATTCTTGAAATATTTGCTGAAATTGTTTTTGGCAACCGAGGGACAGCAGCGATGACAGTTTTCTTGAACAGAATAATTAATATGGTCGTGGTTGTTTATTTTTCACATACAAATACAAAATTCAGAAAATGAGAAAAACAGTCATCTATTGAGATGGACTAATCTGAGGTTTAAGCAAGGGTTAAGGTATGTCTAAATATATTTCAATTGCATATGGTGCATGGAGGTTAAACCTCACCAAAGTCGTTGACATACTTTAAGAATTGTAACTGAATTGAAATTGACAGATTGGGCAGCTTAATTTAAACTGCAGTTAAACACTAGTTTTGATAGATTTACTGGAGATTAACCAGGGCTAAGAGTTTAAGATGGTTAAAATTGAAGATAAGAAATAATACAATTCTTTTTGTCAGACAAAAATCATTTATCAGTTAAAGTCTTAAACCGATTCTGAAGCAGTATCTTGCTCCTTCTGGATTGGACTCGCAAATTAAGACTGACTAATTTAAACAGTTTAATAAAGACTGATCAACGTTTTTTCTTCCAAGAATCGAAATTTATATTTAATAAGAAACAGAGTCTTAGTAAGTGAAATAAGGAAATAGTTCTTCTGAACTGTTCCAAACTTGTACAGGGTTTCGGCAAGGAGATGCGCTATCATGTGACTTCTTCAATATCGTTCTGGAGCAGATAGTGCGCAGATTAGGAGTAAATACGGAGGGCACTATCTTCAACAGATCGATCCAACTATTGGGGTATGCGGACGATATAGACATCATCGGCCGCTCCCAACCAACGTGCCGTTATAGAGGCCTTTACGGCAATTGAAGAAATGGCGAAACTAGTTGGCCTTAAAGTTAACGAGGACAAGACGAAATACCTGCTATCAACAAACAAAAGCACATCCATCCACCGGCTTGGCCACAACGTCACTATTGATAGCAGTAACTTCGAAGTAGTTAAGGAGTTCATCTACCTCTAGAATTACCCTAAGAAACCGCTGCTACTTCGGTTTAGCAAAACAAATGGGTTCAAAACTCCTCTCTCGAAAGACAAAATGCTTACTCTACAAAACTCTTATACTGTCAGTCCTGCTACATGGTGCTGAGTGTTGGACAATAAGCAGAAAGGGAGAGCTGCTATTGGGCTCTTTCGAGAGAAAAATTCTTGGTCGGATATTTGGTCCTGTGTGCGAAGGAGGTGAATAGAGGAGAAGATACAACCGCGAACTCTATGAGCTGTAAAAAGATGTGGACGTTGTCAAAAAAGTTAAAACACGTCGACTTTATTGGCTCGGCCACATCCAGCGAATGGACAACAACGCTCCAGAGAATCTTCGAATACCAGTCACCTGATTCGAGGCGACAAGGAAGACCGAACCTTCGGTTTAAAGAATAAGCCATCACGGATGGCAGAACGCTTGGTTTGGAAGGCTCTTTGACGGAATCCAAACCTGTGTTTATCCTAAATGAATCACGTCTTTTAGACCGACAAGTTCGAAAATGAACAGTATGGATCATGTTCAAGTGCTCCGCAGCAATTTGACACCTTTTTTGGGAGATCACCCGGAAAAATCCGGGACTTTTGAGCAGGGAAATGCCAGAATTCACACGAGTCAAGAAACAGCATATTGGTTTGGGCTTAATTCTTTGAATTTAATGCAGTGTACCGCATGTTCTCCCGATGTTAATCCGATTGAGAATCTGAGGAACCCTATTAAAAAGAATTTATGCTTGATTAAAGACCAAGAGTCTGTAGAACATGTTCAACAAGCTCTGCGAATAGAATGAGTTGAAATTCACAAAACAGTTTTAGAAAACTTAGTCAAATCTAATGAAAAAAAAAAACTAACATTTGACCTAATTCTTGCCAAAAGATGACAAATTGATGATTAATTTTAATTTTTTAAGTGGACTATAAATATGGAACGCACTGTATTTTTCAAACTCAGCTTATCAGTGAGATTAGTAGTTTCTTCATTTATTGAATACTTAAAAAAAATTTTAAATACCAAGTACTAAAAACAAACACCTTTTATTAAAAAAGTAAAATTAAACAAATAAAATTATGAAATCAACCAAGAATTTGGGTCCTTAGCTCCTCCAGCCTCCAGCTATTTATCCCTTTAGTCATCATCATAACCATTAGCAAAGTTGCATTCGCTTAATGTAATAGCGGATTACAAACTTTCATCTCTATATGAAAGTCCGAATCCGAAAAGGTATACAAAAACAAAAACACAAAACTTTTTAATCTACTTGCTCTTCCCAAAAGGTTATACAATAATATTAGGTAGGTACTCCAAAAAAACCCAACCCCTTTAGCCGCCCCCAAATGGAGAACAACAACAAGCTGTAAACAATAATAATTCTATTTATGAGTTTTGAGTAATTTGCAAGAATCACATAAAACTAAGCACCGACCATCAAGAGTTTTTTTTTGTGCTGGCTTCCAAGGATGGATCATTTCATCAGCCTCTGAATATCCTTCACAACCTTCACAGAGTATAGCGGATAATTAGTAGCGAATACTTTTCTATTCGGGGGCACAAAAACCACAGACGAAACAAAAAAAGTTCACCTTCTCCTCGGCAGACTCCCATGATATTTCTCAGCTCGTTAGACCGTTTTGCATGAACACAAAAGGTCGACCTGACATGACATGTATTGTATATAGCTGGCTGTAAATGAAAGCCAGGATAATATCCCTGATGTTTTTGGCTTAATGAAATAAATCTCCAGGCGACGGCGGCGGTGACGGCGGGATAGTGTATACGTCGACGAAACGACGACGTGGAGTGCTAAGGGGAGCCCTTGAGCTTGTTTTTAAGAACAATCCAAAATATAATAAACATTACACAGACGGATAACTGCTTTGTAAGGTCCCATCAGGATGCTGTGTGTATGAACCATCTCTGTCTTTCTTTCTCTCTCTCTCTCTCTTTCTGTATAGATACTATAAGCCATTGTAAGGAGAGTGCTTCCGGTTTTGTGTAATTAAATATTTTTTGAAGACAATCGAGTTGGAATTAGAGTAACGAGTTTGATGGTGTTGCGTTGTTCGTTGGCTCGTAGCTTTATAGCTCCCGGAGGTGAAATTAGTAAATTTATTTGAATTTTCTTTCATTGTTTTTATGTCGTTTTAAATCAAAATGATGCGCGGAGAAGATGTATTAAAAACTTTTTGGCTTTTACTCGTAATATGCAGGAGATCCAGACGAACCTTTCGGAATTAATTTTAGTTTTATGGTTTTTTGTTTTTGTTTTTTTTTTCTTGACTGAAATACAAATTGAAAATGTTAAAGCGTCAGAAAGGCTTTTAAGGATCCTTAATAATTGTTTGTCATATTTAATTGTTTTTAATTTATTGTCAAAGTTTTGTTTACGTCTGTTTCGTAGATTTGTGTTAATTTTTATTCGGCCATAAGGCGTGAGTTTATCGAAATTTATGACCACCAATCATTTAGCAAGGATATGTTTCAAAAGTTCTGTTGCATATTTTGGATTAGTTTAGTTGTATGTCAATTGTGGTGCAGTTATTACTGGTGGTTATTATTTTGGGATATGTCTGTAGTTCCACAATAAACTGCTCCAGTTCAACTAATCATTATGAATTGATGTTAAACCAGGCTAGAAAGTAGTAACTTGATTGAGACTGGTTCGAATGCTGAGACTTGACTTTAATATATTATTAATCTACTATTATTAATATAGTATTAGTGTAACTCTATTAAATCCCCAAACTTTTCATCCCTTGAAGATTATCTCAAAAAATTAGACATAAACTTGGCATTTTCTAGAAACCTGTCGCAAAAATCAAAGTAAAACAAGCTGGCAAAAAGCTGTGATGATAACTCAAAGTATTACAGTTCAATCTTACGAAATCTAGATTCGAATTGCGATAAAAAATTTTCAAAAAGGTCAAATAATAATAAAAATAATAATAATTAAATGAAAAATAAAAAAATGTTTTTTTTTTGTCATAAAAAGGTACAGGACTATTGTCCTGCCAGATCTCACATATGGAACCGAGACTTGAGTGCTTATTATAAGGCACTCCAACCTTTTACGTGCTTTCGAAAGGACAGTCTTAAAGAGAATTGTTCGCCCCGTTTTTGAAAAAGGACGATCCCGGACACGCTACAATCATGAACTGCATGCAATCTATCTCGAAGCAGATATCGTGAAAAAAAAATTATGCTCGGTAGACTCCGGTGGCCTGGTCACCTAGCTCGCATGAGCGAGAAGGAACCAGCTCGAAAAGTTCTTTTTAGTGAATTTTATGGTAGAAGACAGCGCGTGGACGACCATGCTAACGGTGAAGATATGGCGTAGACCAGTATGCCCGAAGCCTTGGAATGGCATCGGCTACCGATCGGGATAAATGGAGAGACTTGTTAAAAGATGATGATGATGAGGGTTTTATCAGGAAAGTTGCTAGCTAAGACCTCACGATACTGTTTAATTAATATCCTTGACGAAGCTGGTAATTCATGTGTAGGTATCTTGGGCGTATACTTAATTTTTTGCTTTCCAATAAACAAAATCTAAATAATTAATGGAACCTTGAAAAATCATATTTCTTAAATAAAAAGAGGTTGGAAAAAGAGCTAATATTTAATCTTTTAAGAATAAGAGTACTCATCGAATTGGTTGCCAGTTTGTTTTTCTGTCCTATGAGGTTTAATAATATTCAAATATCAACCTTGTAAACCCTCCTGAAAACATCTGATATACAGTAACCGAAATAAGTATAAAGACAGTCAATCTTTTTGTTCATTTTAACAATTAATTATCTACCATTTTTGAAAGTTAGTCCTTTTTTTTCCTGATTTTCAATAACTTGAAACATCCTATTTGGCATCGAATTTATCAAGTTTTGGCGGACTTCTTCGTTAATCTCCAACCATGTGTCTGTAACTGCAATTTTAAGGTCTGCTACAGTCCTATACTGATTTCCATTTACATAAATCTTTCTGGCCATTAAACCCTACAAATTTTCGATGGGATTAAGGTCAGGGCTACACGATGGCCATGACAAACACTGAATTCTACTGACTTCAAACCGTTCACGAACAGAACTAGCGTTATAATTGGAAAATTGCTGGAAAATTAAATGTTCACCGGCAGGAATGTCTCCAAATTCAGCAAAGCATATTCTTACATCTCTCTGTATGTTTGGCCATTCATTTTGGGTCGTACAAACATCAATGGAATTTTACCAAGAAACCCAAAAGCACCCCAAATCACAACACAGAGTGGCGACTCAATTTAGTAGCTTTTTCGTCCCTCAAATCACGCCAATAATACCTAAAACTGTCGAAGTCATCCAGATTTAATATTGTCTCTTCACTAGAAATGACGATATTCCACTCCCTGGTCCACGCCATGTGATCTCTTGCAAACCTTTTTTTTATTCTTTATGATGTTGTTATAGCTGTGGATTTTTTCATCATTTTTGTGTAACGAAGGTTATGATTTGCCTTCAACACTTGCTGCACTCTTCTAACAGTAACGTGGATGTCTAATTTACCTTTAATCTGCCTAGCATTTAACTTGTTGCGCCTTGCTTCATAAAAAATCATATTCTTTTTTCGAAAGTTCTAAAGACTTGGTCGACCATTTTCACCTAGATTAAGGAAATTAGCCGCTAAAGAAACAGATCATCCAATTTTTGTGGAAATCGATCTATAAAATATGCCATATTCCTCTTGTAATGTAATAGTTGCCCTTTCTTTCGCCATCAATTGAGTTCCGCGAGGCATTGCTGAATAATAAATTCTTAAAAAACAAGTTTCAAACCAAATAGTGAAATTTACCTCTACCATAACTTAAAAATATTTATTCCACTTTTTAGTTTAGAAAAAATTGCAGGAAAATCGAAATATTGAGAAGCAGAGGCCGTGTTTTTATACTTATTTCGCAAATTTCTGCACTATTTTTCGTATAATAAAAAATAATCACCTTATTTTTCAGGAGTTTTATTTATTATTTATTATTATTAGTGACCTTATTTCGGTCACTGTATTTCATTGAACTTTGTTTTTAGTATATGCCACACAGTGTTAACAGACAAAAATGACAGAGTCTCCACTATTTCCAATCATTTTTTGTTTTATAACAATATTTGCTCATTTGTTATTATAAAATACTAGGTAGCTGCCCGTTCTGGCATCGCACGAGTGGACAATTGTTTTAAACATTTTTTGCTTGGTTAGCCTTGAAAATTGAAAATTGTGTACACCCGATTCAACCTAGAGTCGAAAATTTCACAAAAAGAAATGTCTCATACCTTGGACTACATTATTGAAATTTTAGTAGGGATCTAATTTTTTCTAGTAAAAATATAACTTGTGTTACTCAGGGATAATGTAGAATTCTAATGGTGAAAGAATTATCGAAATCCGTCCAGTAGTTCTTGAGTTTTTTTCGTAGCAAACATACAAAAAAACGCCTTTCTGTCAATACTTTTCACTAGCGGTCTCGTGAGAATAACAAAAAAAAAAAAACAGACTAAAATTGCATTATTCAAGCCCACTGTAATTCCTCTGTGAAACAATCAAGGACGTCAATGAGAAAAGATCCATATTGTCATCCTCTAGCCAAGGAATTTTCTTCCCCCACCTTTGTTCCTAAGTAGGTGCTTGTACTTATACCATAAGTTAACACACAGAAACATTATTTGAGAATGCAAACTGCATTGGAACTTTAATCGTCGACGTCGACGATAAATTGACATCACATGCGGAGACAAAATTTGGAGGCTTTAGATGGGTCTGTTCAGTTCAGGCCCTATAATCGCCCCACCCACAATTTAGTCGAGCTATTTCTGCAATCTGTTTTGGGAAAACAAGTATAATTTGCTGACAACAGATGGTGTTGTCTGTGTTGCATCAGCTTTGCATGCACAATGCGATGTTTATCGCATCGAAAGGCATCGTGTCGCGTCCGTCTCTTTCCATGATAGCCCTTGCCTGGTCTTCAATTCAGCTCATATAGAATAGATAGCCTATGCGGGGGGTACTCATACATTTATGTAGATTGCATTTTAACATTCACAAATGTATTACGTTGTTGTTGTAAAATTGGCAGGTGATACCTTGTGTTTTTATTATTATTATTTGGCGGGAAAATATCGCAGGAATTTCATTTAGTAGCAGCATGTGTCGTGTATTTTTTTTTATGACAGAAACATTATTGGGCGCTCTTTCTGTATCCAATCCGAATTGACTGGAATATTCAAAGGCACATCAGACAGACTGAATTTAGCCGTAACGTGAGTTGGTAAGGTAATACTTTCATACGGACGGGACACTGGGCCTTAGGCTGAATGCAAAATTATTAATATTGTGACAGAATTTCAAATGAATGCTGGGAAAGTTTTATTTTAATTGAATGCATTTATTCAAAAACTCAACGCACGAACGAAGTTTTAGTACATTGGTATGCCATGAGTTGATTAAGGTCTTAAGTTACATTTTTGAAAATCATTTGCTTCGCATTTTCCACAACGAAAAGGAATTGATATAACAGAAAATAGGTTTCAGGTGTTCTATGTAATTTTTCTCTATTTCCTTTTTTATAAAATAAAATACAATAAGTGTAATCAATTTATTTATTTAAAAAAATTGAAACTCCTTGCCTTGAAAATTATTATTATTTAATCAGAAAGGTCAAAAACCATCAAACAATTATAGACAGTGAGTTGAGTATTGATCTTGAATATTGCCTCTTCCAATTTCAATTTCAATTCCAACATTATTATCAGCAAGCCTCGAATAGTGCGGTGTGTGTTGTCGCAATTCGCAACAATTTAATTGTCTCGTTTAATTTTCCAATCAAATGTGATTCAAATTTGTTTCAATTAGTTGATAGGGAACGCGCTCGAACACTGTCGGAAAAATTCTGACGTTATTCAATCAGTTTAATGTCAATCACTCACTCACTCAACAATCCTTAGCTATTTCTCTGTTCTACCGCACAATGATGGTTGCGACGACCGACACGGCCGGCGGCTGGGCGGCGGCATAAAAAAAAAACAACCGATATGTATATCCCAGACTCAAGCTCAAGTCTACAAGCTCCATATACTGCTGCTGATGAATAGACAGGCATAAAAGGTGTCTAACGCGGTTTGCGTGAAATTTTTTAATTAACTATCAATTTTTTCTCCCGAAGATTGATCTTATATACGTTATGTGTTAATTTTTGTTTTTTTTTTATCTAGAACGCAATACAAGTTTAAATTGGTTAAAGCAATTTAAATGGATTTAGGTAATTTGTGAAACTAAAAATAAATTATAATGATGATTAATAGAAGACTGAACCGTTACTAAAAAAAAAACAACAACAACAAAACTAACACTAAC
This sequence comes from Scaeva pyrastri, assembly GCA_905146935.1. NCBI lineage: Eukaryota > Metazoa > Arthropoda > Insecta > Diptera > Syrphidae > Scaeva > Scaeva pyrastri. Next base: position 35,916,009 of record LR989927.1, on the reverse strand, counting down.
GCTAACGACTGATTAATGGGAATGCAATTTTTTTATTGCAAATCGGTTAAAAGATATAAATAATTTATTCAATTAATTCCCGGTTTGGTGCGGAGAGTATGTAAGATATTGTGCGCGTTTTATTGACGACTTGTTGATTTTTAATGAGATTCTATAACACAGTAACTTTCATTTCGCAACGCATATTTTGATCTAGTAACTTTTCTCTTGCGAGATGTGATGTGAGAAATTAAAACACGATTGGGTGTTTTGATATAATTTCTGGAGGCGATTAAATGAATTTCTTATGATGGATGGTCAGAAAACAGTATATCGAAGCGCAAACATTATGATTTAAATATTACATATCACTGTACTCATATACGACGCAGCGTTGAACCTGGGACTTTTGCCGCCCCAGACCAATTCAATTTTGGCGCCAAATCGTACAAATTAATATTTAAAAGTTTTTTTAAAATAATTTTAAAAAATATTGACAAAATCGCTTTTCAGTTAGGAAACTTCACTTACAGGAAACGTTAAGAGATTTTTAAAGCAGTTGTTGAATTTGGATACAATTCAAGCAAATGGTTTGAAGCTAAATATGTAATTTAAGATTGATAGCGGTTTGAGATCAGTAAGATCAGAAGACTTTTTATTGAATATATTAATTTAACTCAAGAGATCTTTATCTAGAATGTTGTGAGAATGTCAATTATTGAGGTTAAAATTGCTTCAAGTTTCTCACAATCCTTAAAGTCCAAATTCTTTGAAATATCGCAGAGAAAACCGAAGTTTTCGTTCAGATATTGATACTGTCCAAAATGCTCGGCGAGAGAAGATAACGTCACATCGATTATGTGGTAGAAGAAATCAACTCTAAATTTAAATTTTGGATCAATTGATTGCGATTGTTCAGACTGACAACGGCGGCGACTACTCAACTCATCGAATCGGACACAATAAAATCAGCATGCATCTTCATCTCTGAAGCAGTACCTATAGCGTTCTTGTATAATGCTTTAAATAAAGATTCTTTAGAACGGTTTACCTGAAAGTACTGCTGCAGTTTATTTAAATGTTCTAAGCATGTTAAAAAGTCCATGGATTTTGACTGAAGCATTTTTTAAAGAACGTTAATTTTTTCCTACAAACTCATTCCAAATAATCGTTGATAAAACAAATTTAAATTTTTATATGCGTTTACCTATAGTTGAGATGTTTTGAAACTTGAATTTTCATCAAATTCTGCACTTTCTGCGATTTTGATTTTTCAGTTCTACATTTGTTTGCCCAAATTTGGCGCCCTATCTGAGTGGCGCCTGTTTCGCCTTAAGGCAGGTTCGGCACCAATACTTAGTTGATGACTGAAGGAAGATAAAAATAGTAAGAGTGTCTGGATCATTGACATTAATCGATAGTTGTCAATTTGGGCGACTGTTTTAAGGTGAAGAAAAATGATATTCTAACAAACTTGCTTCTGTCTAAACAAATTAATTTTCTATGTATGTAGATACATACATATGTACAATGTAGATACATATGTATGTATTTATAAAAAAAAGTTTTAAAAATGTTTGTGGCTGCCTAACTCGCGTATTTAAATTGTCTGTAGATTGTTTCTATATAAAAAAATAATATTCGAAAACAATTCTTTACAAAAAAAAAGAGGCTTGGTGCGACTCACACTGATAACTTCCCATTATGCATACTTTGAAAACTTGGCATTCTTGATATTATTTCATTTACTGTTGACATTGATTGATAACAATTTATTTTATTAACAAAAAAATTATTAGACTTAAAAAAATTCTCGAAATATTGTAGCGGAAAAACAATATTTACCAATTTTTTTAGAACTTTTTGTAGTTTTTATTTATTGTAAAAAAAATGTCAATTTGATATTTGTCAACATTTATGTACATGTTAATGAATGCATTATAATGAAAATACATTTGAAGTCAATATCATTGCTTGTTCTGATGATAGTTAATCCCAAAAACAATTTTTGACACTTTGCGGTAAATTTCAGTTTTAGTTTTTTATTTTTCGTTAAAAACCTGTCAATTCGATATTTGCCAAAAATGTACCATATGCTAACAATTGTATTATACAAAAACTAAAATAAATTCGAAGCTAAAATGATTGACTACTCTCGACATACATATTTAAGTCAAGAAGCTACTTCCTGGACATTTTTGGTTAATAAGTTTTTTATTTTTTGTAAAAAAAAAACTATCAATTGATTTTTTCCAAAATTATATCAGTTGTCAAAAACAGCATTTCACATAGTAAAAAATTATCCAGAAGATCATTGTTGCTTCATAGTATATTTTATCGCCAAAATATTTTTTTTTAGTTTTTAATTTGTTGGAGTTTTTTTCAAATTTATACCAAGCCTGTATCACATGGCAATATACACAATAAAGGACTATTCACATGAGAGCAGTCATATTGGAATTCGGGACAACCAATTTATTTTCTTAAATTTCTATTATTTTAGATCATACAACGCAAATTTAATCAAACTAACATTAAATTTAACTATTTGTCTATCCTTTTGTAAAGATTTTGTGAAGAATTTAAGCTCAAATATGTTTGCCCTGCCCCTGAGATATTTGCGAACAATTAAAATTTTAACTTTTTTTTTTTTAAATTGCTATTGTGAAAAACCCACTCACTAAATTTTGTTCGTACGAACGTACGTACACACAAAAAAATTTCGGATAAGTGTGAAATTCGTTGTGATAAAAGTGTTTTGCATGCATTTTGGGTGGAAATGGCATTGGGCAATGAAAAAACGAAATAGATGGCGTTATACGTTGACTTCGGCTGTGTTCAATTTGATAGGTGTCGTTTCCACATTGTCATTTTATATTGATCAAATGTGGTAATTTTGTTGCAAATGGTTGAGTTTTGTGTAATATTATACTAATTCCGTATCGTATTGCACACAACATCCAGATTGAATTAGTGTATAAGCAATTTTGGCAACTAAAAAATAAGTAAGTCGACAACTTCAATTTCAATATTTGAAGTCAAATCACTGTCCTTTGACAGAGAGACTGACGAATGTGTTCATTCATCCTTGAACTTTCAAATTCTACAACTAAATTTGGAGTGATCATTTATCATTCTTCGGAATCTGAATAATCCCAAATTTTGCAACTTTTCATGTCCTTCAAGAAATTGATGATCAATGTGATTGAGGAAACGATTTATCAATGTTAAATTCAAAGGAGAAAAGGACATTATTCCACGGGTTCCAATTATTAAAACTGATCTTTGATTCAAATTAAAGCGAATTTAGTTTCCTTTTTCATTGGCTCTTGCAATTACCAATTGTTGGAAGCTTGGAAGTGTGTGAATTTAATCTCTAATCTCTCTGTTTTTCGCACGGTTTGGTAAACCGTATACGTTGTCCATTGAAGTGTTTACAAACCATCTTCCTGTTTTTGTTTTTGAACCTGATAACTAATTGAGTAATATTGCTTTCCAATCACATAAATCACTTTTTTTTTGAATTCTAATAAAAAACATAAGTATCTTGAGTTACATACTCTAAAAAGCAGTAAGCTTTATTGAATTTAAATCAAAAACACTTTGGAAACGATAAGAAAGTCTGTCTCGTGTATATGGGTTACCAATGCAATTTCTAGTACATAGATACATGTTTCAGAATACCACTCAACTCATGTAGTTCAAGCAACCTTCAACCAGCTTTGAAATAACTAAACAAAGAAATGAAATAAAAGTAATTTCCATTTCTAACCATTTTATTTGACAATCAATATTTATAAAAGTCAAATAGCGTTTTCTATAAATTCATTCACACTTACCATCTAAACTAACCTACATATTTCTAACTAACTTATTCCTTAGGGATAAAAACTTGAGTTAAAGTTTATAAATAGATTAAATAAAAAAATAATAACCTTAAAAACATATAACGAAATTTACTTAACCTAACTTGAGAAGGCTTTACCTAAAGATTGGAAGATGTAATGAAAGTGTAAATTTCGTGCTTCTCTTAAAAAAAAAAAAGAAAAAGAATGAACAAGCCCATACGACTCCTCTTTGGTCATTGTTTTGTTAAAACATCGTTACCAACAAGAATAAAAATAAAAACAAATAATAAACAAATGAAATAAAAAAAAATTGTTCGAAGTGATAAATGGTTGTGTTCCAAAAGAATGTTTACTATAGAAAAAGCTAAAAAAGAATAATAAACAAACTTAAGCACCGGAAGTGAATAAGTTTAACAACCCACGATGTCTTCTCTCCCCTTTCTTTACGCGGTATACCTTCGGCGGAGAAGTTATAACTTACTTATACTTATTTGCGTGTCCAACGGAATTTTTCGTGTTTATATTTGAACAATCCAAAGACCTCACCATTCTTGGCTATGTGGTGGTCACTTCCACCACCCCCCTCGACTTCCTCACAACCCCGACACTTCGACATTCAGTCTCATTCTCACTTTAACCCCCCTAAAAATTATACTAAAGTCGAGGCACTTATCTGATAAGGATCGAAACAGTTAATTTACAGTTCGGTGTCCTAAATAAGGGGGGAGTACCAGTACAACGACGACGACGATACAACATCACGATAAAATTGTTTCGGTTTTATTTTTATTGACTGCGTGTTTACTTTTTGCTTGGAAAAGTCTTTTTAACAACTTTAGGCATGCTGCTCGGTTGATTATCGCCTCCGATAAGTGATTCTATGTGTGTATGTATGTATGTATGTAGCAACAACAAGTCCTGATAATACTTAATTTGTCTGTTTTCATTTTTCTGATTATCGACATATAAAATTGATAAAATACTTATCGACACTTTTGTTTGTTTTTTCTTTTCAGGTGAGTTAAATTGTCTACTTTTTAAAAAGAAGTTATATTTCTAAAAGATCGAAGGTGGTGAGTTTTTGTGTTTTTATTTGTATTTTTATAACGTCTATATGGTTTCAAAAAAAAGTCTTCAAGAATCTCAAGACCGAAGTATGTAATTGTTTACATTTAGTTATTTTTCGCATTAAAAGCAGACGAGGCTCGACGAGATTGTTGCTAGGATTGCATCTTGTCTCGGCCTCATCAAAATCGAAAAATGTGAGTCTCGTTTCGGTATCGTACTCGTTCTTGTATAATTAGTTTCTTCTCGATTCGGTCTCGCGGTTTTTCTTCTAAATAGTCAAACTTATATTCTTTTCTCGTTTTTTCCTGAGTTTTTGAACAGTAGACATATATTCCTTTAAAGTTAACATGTGTTTCTGGAGTACCAACGATTTTTCAAGGCAAAAATTCTGATTTTCTGGAAGATTTTTAATGCACCAAATTGTTTAACCAATTTGTTTAGGTAATACATATAATACTTCTTTAATCTAGAAAACTTAAATTTCACAAAGCAAAGTCAATTATTTTGTAGAACATCTATAAGTTGCCATTACATCTGTGAATCTTATTTTATTCGTGATAAGGCAGAATATAGCTCTACAACTCTGACGAGAATGACAAGAGTATCAGTAAAATTTGGTTTAAAATACAAAGTTTCATCTGCTTGTTCGAACGATATGATACCAAAATGAGACCGTGACTTTTCATGTCTCGTAGCCAACCCTATTTATAGAAAAAATCTAGCATAACTAAATTTTTTGTTGTTTTAAGTATAGGCCAAGTTAGGATAGCCAATTCTTTTTAGTTGAAACTAGTACTCGAATTTTAAAAACCCGGACTTTCCCGGACAAGTGAGAACTGAAAAAAGAGTACAAATATTCTGGAAGGAATCAAATTAAATTTACTTACCTATTCAAGAAGTGAAGGGTGAAATTCTAACTTATGTTCATAAAGTCCCTTTTAGACGATCAGTTATCAACTCAGTTCAAATAAAACTTATGGGAATTCCATCAGTTTCAGTTTAACAGAAAGCTTAACTGTTAGCTCAACTAAAACTGAAATGATCTTCTAAATGGGGCTTAAAAGTCTTAAGACATATTTGTTTTGACGTTTATGACAGCTCAAAAATTCTAATGTCGTTTTCAATTGGCAATCCGGAATGAGAAGTAGAAGCAGAATCCCAATTGAACACTTTTTGTGAATTCTGAAAAATTTGAAGTTTGGTGTGACTGTATTGGTATTTTTGCAATCTTGGCTTTTTGGAAAACTCCTGCAATAGAAAATTAACTGCATCACTTGCATCATCATCACTTGATGAAGAAGATGAGGAAGACGACTCCAACAATGTTTCTAACAAATTAGGAACAATTGCTAAGCTATTTTCAATATTATTATCCATTTTTTTTATAGTTTAATTTTAATTTCAAGCAATCACTTCACAGTTCGCACAATTTGTTAATTCAAAAATATGACATTTGTCAAGTGTGACATGTAAAATCTTTGAATGTGTGAGTGATTCTGTTTTTGCTTCTGACTTCAAATCCAGAAGAGAAATCTCTTCTTTTTCAGAATTAGAACTGTCACTTTTGCCCAATTGAACGCTTTGAGAATGCTTTTTTCTAATTCCAGATTGCCAATTGAAAACGACATAAATTTTCTTTTCTTATATATTAGACAAGTTCGATTTAATTTAAAGAGAGTACAATCCCGGACAATTAACAGAAACTATCCCGGACGTGCCCTAAACTGTGAAAAAAGAGTACATGTCCAGGAAAATCCGGTCGGATGGCAACCCTAGGCCAAGTCATCTAAATAAGTTGTTCAACTAGGACTCTGCTCAATGGGAAAACTTCCGGTTCAAAGTAAAGTAATTTTTTTATTTTTAATCGTCTTAACTTCTTCTAATTTTGACTAGCTTAACAATCAAAAGTCAGTTTTGTTGTCGATATCAGTTGTGTTTTATTCACTGCTGTATAGCTAGTACATTCATTCAAGTAAATAAAACGATCAGACACATTCCTTATATGGCACTAGGTTAGGTTAGGTTAAGGTGGATACTTTAGTCAAATAAAAGAAGGCCAATACACTTAGACCAATAAATGGTCCATTGTGATACCACTTAGATCATTAGATCCTTCTACTCGTTGAATCATTTAGAGCTTACAATTAAGCATTTGAGACTGTGAATGTCTACTTTATTTAGATCGCTGGGATCATTGTTAGTAATGGGTGATTTTTTAAGAGGTTTAGAAATTAAAAAAAAAAAAAACACAAAAAATTCGAAAAAATGAATGAAATATTTATTTGAATCGATAGTTTGAACCTTGCAATTTAATGTTTAAAGATAATTTCATGCAAATGTTGACCGCGGCTGCGTCTCAGGTAGCCCATCCGCTGAGTCCAATTTTGGCATACTCTTTCACACATATCGGCCGGTATCTCACGAATGAATACATGGATGTTGGCTTCCAGTGCGTCAATCGAAGCGGGCTTGTCCCTATAGACATTAGCCTTGACATACCCCCACAAAAAATAGTCTAATGGTGTCAAATCGCACGATCTAGGCAGCCAATTGACCGGCCCGAAACGTGAAATTAACTGTTCACCAAACTCGCCTCGCAATTGCGCCATTGTTTCGCGTGCTGTGTGGCATGTGACACCGTCTTGTTGAAACCACATATCATGCAAGTCAAGAACTTCCATTTCGGGCAAAAAAAAGTTTGTTATCATAGCTCGGTAGCGTTCACCATTGACAGTAACGCTGCGATTCGCATCATCTTTGAAGAAATATGGCCCAATAATGCCGCCGGGCCATAAACCGCACCAAACAGTGGCTTTTTCGGGATGCATTGGTAGCTGTTGCAATGCTTCTGGCTGATCTTCACTCCAAATGCGGCAATTTTGCTTATTTACGTACCCATTCAACCAAAAATGAGCCTCATCGCTGAACACAATTTTTCGATAAGCAGCGCGCGATGAACATTTCGAACCGAGCACGAATTTTGATAGTAAAATTCAATAATTTGCAAGCGTTGTTCATTTGTAAGACGATCCATGGTTAAATTGCAAACCAAACTGAAGCTGTTTGACAGTAACACAAGGTACTAAACACACGTCAGCTGTCAAAACCAGTGTTGCCAAAACCAAACCAGCTAAAAAATCACCCGTTTCGAGGAGTAGTCCACGTTTTTGTGAAATTGCAGGACAATAACAAATAAGATGAGGAACTGACTCTTCTTCTTCCTCATCCATAAACAGCTTCTACAGAAATCGTTTGCCGAATCTCCAAGCAGTAAAGCTTTTAAGCAAAGACCAGTAAGGACACCTTTGACAGAGCTAATGTGCAATCTACGATCTACCAATCGAGATGAGTTGCTTTGAGCGTTTAGCATCAAGCTTTGGCCAAATTAATTTTGTTGCCAGACAAGTGGATGTGTTAGACCACCTGTGAGTAGTTCACCTTCTTTATGATATCTTGTTTGAGCATAAGTTTACATAGCTACTGGTATTCAAATATAAGATTTGTAACCTAATAAAGGTAATGTTGTTCCATTTTTGGCAAGTTCATCCGCTCTGCAATTACCTGGAATGTCTCTATCGGCCATCTCCACCATGAGGAGATCTTCAATTTTGGTCTACGATTGAATTTGTGGAAACAGATTCTAAGGATTTTATATCAGATTAATTTATCCGAGAAGACGGCCAAGAGAGGAATTCTTTGATGGGAAGAAGTTCTGCCTCTGGAACACACTAAAGTGTTTGGGTAGACGAAAGGAGAGACTTATAGATTTAGTCTGTCTGAGTATACGCCTCCACCAACCTCTCATCGGTTTTGAATCCATCTGTGAAGAAGTGGATAGCTTCTCCTGTTCAAAGTGACTCATTCTCCCATGAGAATCTAGAAGGAATGGACACTTTGAAGTTCCTGGTTAGAGATCTGAATGAGTTCAGAAAATTTGAGTGGCCAATGTCGTTATTAATCCACTGTAAGGAGGCTGCTGTTTGCACTAGCACAGCTGCCATTTTGTTTTTGTTGTATTCTTTTTTGCCAGCAATCAAATTGTTGTTTTTTTTCCGGAGGTAAATTTTACTGCTATAGCTATGCAGCAGTGAATAAAACACAACTACAGTCTTGTCTTTTTGTACTTTTGACTACTTCGTCACATAGACTTACCTTCAAACTTATTTTTAATTTTAACAAACAAAAACTGAAAGCATTTAAAGTTTTGTTTTAGACTAAATTGATTTTAGTATTATAATACAAAAAAAAAAAAAAAATAGACGGTTATTTAAAACCGCTACCACATGAGTATGCAATTCATGTATGTGAAAATACAAACAAAAACAATAATCCCTCTATTGTCGAATGGAATACGCTCCTCTCTAGCCAAGCCACAAAATAAATACTAGATATTTTAAATGTCTATGTCTAGTTTTTAAATGTTGTTTCCGTAAACAAAAACACAAACAAAAATACATTCTGTCAACATTGGGATTACTAATACATATACGTAAATGCATCACGGAACAACATACAAAGTACTATCACCCTAACCCACATCCTCCATAGCCACAATAAATACAGAAGGGCAACGCTGACGCTATTTAACCATTTATATCGATCTCTCCGCCCCCACCCCCACCCCCACCCCCACCCTCTCATAACACAACAAAACCAACCGCAAATTTAATTAATTTTTGCACTAAATATTCCCTTAATAGGTGACTGAGGGGCGGGGGTGGGGTTGAAGTTAGAGCCGACTCTAATTCCATTTAGAATGATAAACTGTCTACTCAATTATACCTAAAAACTACAATACAACACAAGTCTACATACGATATAAGAATTAAATTATTGTCACACATGATATAGTCCTTTTTTTTCTGCCAGGACTTGTGTGTGTATTGTTTAGTGTCCGCTTGTATTAATATCGTAATCATTGTCAGTAATTTATTTCATTGAATTGTGATGTGAATGTATAAAAGTCGAATTAAATAGATTGTCTCGAACAATAATAATAATTATAATCAATAAATTATTGTTTTAATGAAAATGTCCTTACAAGGATTCTCAATGTCTTAAAGTACTCGTATTCATTCGTATGTGTGTTGTGACAGTTTTGTTATAGCCTGTCACAAATACCTATAACTCTCTCTCCGGTCCGTTTTTGAGCGTACAAATGGGAAATTATTTTATATCGGTGCATAGCATGTCCGGTGAGCATAAATGGCAGTGGCAGTTGTTGGCGAGGTAATGAAAATTTACTCAAAATAATCAACAGTATACGAGTATAGTGGATGTGACCTGGGAATGTCTTGAGATTGTAAAATAAAGACAACAATTGAGTCTAGTTATCAGGCGGTTGCTCTACAAGCTGTAAATGCCTATGTTTGTTTTAGAGGCTATAAATGCTATCTTTTAAGTCTTGGCGACGAAGAATGCCCCTCGGACACGGAATCAATTGACTTTATGTCGTGTGATTGTAGATTTCCGTTGCCTTTGTTGTCGTTGGACGCGGTTTTGTTGCTGCTTAGTTCAAATTGTAAAGGGGTGAGATGGATATGTGCAAATGACACGACATGCATAAGGGGTGAAGAAACACAACACATCTGAGGACGGACACTGTGTATGTAGTGTGCAAATTCTTGAAGTTGACCTAATTATGGGTTACAGGTTAGGGAATTAAACATTATGAAAATACTTGAAAAAAAATATTATAGTATACTTACTAAGGTTTTCAGACCTAGGGAAGTCCATTGGTATTACCTAAAGGGGCATAATGCATCAACCAAGTCCAACGTGTGCGGTTTCCAGCGATGTATTTGAGCTTCCTCCAGCTCTTTCCCAATCTCGCAGATTCCTCCTCAACTGTTCTCCTCCACGTGCTTCTCAGTCTACCAACTCTTTTTACTTCTTGTGTGAGATGTGAGTGATGGATTCTACTGCATTGCCTGACCCGTCAAGGCGTCATGCAGCTATTACTTTTTCGAAGCGTGTGCTCTCCACGGCCACCTGAGCCCTCGTATCAGTATAGTAGTATTGATGGGTCCCTGAGTTCTTGACCTGAACGCTTATAAAAGTCCTGGTTAAAGATAAAATTAAAATTATGCCAGAAACCCCGAAGACACCTATGACCGAAGTTTTGCAGTTTCCTGGTTATTGTAGTTGTTATATTCCAGGTGCTCCTTCCTTCCATTTAGCAGAACTGACTTGAACGGTCCTAGCTTTGTATTAAAGCTGAGAGATTTGTATCTTCAAACAGTGGACAACATTCCGAACGCAGCCTTTGCTTTTCCGATGCCGCTGACGATGATGTCTAGTTCGGTTCCTCCTTCAGTAGAGACGATACTTCCAACGTACTGGAAGCTCTCTACTTCTAATGATTTTTGAGCAATCTAAATAGGTGCGGATGACTGATAGATCTCGAGGCTGAACATCTTAATCTTTCCCATGTTGATTTTCAGCTATTGATGCTTCTCGCTCCATCTTTGTTGCCACTTGATGGAGATCCTTAATCCTATGAGGAAGCAAGCATACATCGTCTGCGAAATCAATATGCTTAGGGTAAGTTGTCAGAGTCCAGCTTTTTGTCAAAGATGTCCGCAGTATATCACGTATCACCAATAAAAACAGGATTGTATTTTTAAAATAAAAGATTTTAGAAAATAATATGTACCTACATAAACGATGTTTGCTCAGGATTTATAGGGCACCTTTTACATAAAATGTAGGAAGACCAGCTTTAAGTTGAATTAGATATTCGTCCTCGTAAGTCCTTACAGAAAAGCCCCACTGTATTATCATCTTTAAACCAACTAACGTTTTCCTTTTAGTTTTTTTTTTTTCTAGTCTATCCTTGGATATTTTATTTTTGATTTGTGTTATTTTTTCGGCTTGGATGACTTTGCTTGAAATTAAGGAATCCAAAAAATACATTCCCAAGGCTATTTATTTCCTAATACTGAGATAAAGCAAAATTTGCTTTTCCAATCACAGCCATAAATAAAATAACCGAATTATTGGTGCTTATATGTGTGTACATTTTGTCAATGATCAATGATGATAGTTTTTACGAACGTCGTTTTGTTATTTTTTAGTTACAAATGAAATCATGCCAAGTAAGTTGTAAAAGTAAATTTAATTTCATTTAAAGATTTTGTGTTCCTCAAATTTATTTTACAATCCTTACATTTTTATTCAATGTATAAGCTTACTTAAACTTAGCCTCTGAAGTTCAGCTGACAGAATTTCATTGCTCGTACCTTTTTTGGCAGTTAAACTTTATGTTGTTTTTGTATTTTAGTAAAAAATTGTGCATTTTAAAATTATTATAAGTTATTCATTGTCAAAACTTTATGTATTACAAATTTTTGACAATTTCTTATTTAAATACAAAAACATTAATTTGTTATCGTCAGTACAGTAAAAAACCCAGATTTGAGTAAAATTAAAGTGGAGTCCATTAACACACTCAAAATCCAAAGTCTTCCAAACTAAAAAAAAAAACTCAAGCAACACGTACAAAAAATTAAGAGCTTTTGAGTGAAATTTTAAAGCTTTTGTGGAATCTATCTTTATTTTTATTTTGTTTGTTTGTTTTAACTTAATTTTGCTCTCCTTTGTGAATTAATGTGTAACTCGACTCTCTGCAAAGAAAAACAAAAAAAAAAGAAATAAAGAAACCGGCAAAGTATATAAAAAAAATAAAAACAAATAGAACTGAATTTAAATTTGAATCACTTGCTGGCTGCTCACACCGAATTGAATACCGCGAGTAACAGACTGCTGATGTTTTTTATTTTTTTTTTAAGTTTGATTGGAATTTTATATTAGGGCATAACCGGAAGTTTGCTTTGGCTCCTTTTGTGTTTGCTCCTCCTATCGGTATCACCATGACTACCTCAACTTTGAATGCGGGGCCCAATGGTGAATAAATAATGAATCGAGCAGATTCTGCAACAAATCTGCTTCCTGATTTCATACCGTCCGCACCTTTGTGTCAGTGCCATTGTCATCTTGTGAACTTATACATTTTGGTTAAATCACCCACTACGATATTTGACGGATCTTGACGAATTGTTATTTTTAAGAAGTCTCACAAAAAATGGTACTACTGTATATAGTTTGTTAAGTGGTGCGTTTACTCATTATTTCTTTGAATCAAATGCAGTGACTAATGTTGACAATGACCACTTCTAAGGAATCTGCGATGGTTTTGTCAATAAAACCAATTCGAATTATAAAATTGTTTTTTTATTTGGTTACACGTGTATTGAGGGAACAAAAAGTGGATTCATTTTCAACTCTAAACTCATCGGACAGTCTATTAATAGAAACTTTCCGAAGTGCATAAAGTTGTTTATCCATAAGTTTGTGTTTTCACATGCTCTAGAATTCACGTTGTAGACGGACGACGACGACGACGGAGAGTTTTCTCTCTGGCTCTTTTCTCAACTCCACAGTCCACACTATATACAGATAAAGATACAGATACAAAATGATTTTGTGTTTTTTTCTTACCCGCAATAAAAAGATGTTCGGATGCGGATGCAGTGAATGTAGATGACGAATGTACGTACATAGATGTATCATTAAATTGCTGTTAAACTGAGAGCTACCGGCTTGTGTTTTTTTTTTTGTATAAATGAACCAAAAACAAACAGAAATGAATTTTTGTCTGCAAATAAATTGTAGAAAAAGCTCACATCGATAAATTCATTTATGATTTGATGTTGATGAACCTTCAAAAGTGTCATGAGAGTTTTTTTCGTTTGATGATGGTTTTTTTACTGAGGAGAGTTAATTTAAAATTTTACATTAATTTCCAGCTAGTGACCAGATGGTCCATGGGGAGCTTTGAAGGTAGAAAGTTATGTGAATTGTTGCTTTATTAAGTTTGGTATTTGATGGTATTGCTGTTTATTTAATAATGTATCTTGGGGATTAAAAGGATATACACATACACTACGACTATACACATACTTTTGAAAGTAAACATATTATTAAATGTTTCAAGGAGAACTTTTGACATCTTATCTGGGCGAGGTTAATAGCAATTAAGTATAGAGTGAGTTGAAGTATGTAATTAGAATTTTCTTAATATTTATTAAGTACCTATACCGTCTCATTAGGGCGTCTGTTTTTTTTTCCCAAAATCAGAAAGTCTCACGGCGAATAAGTGCAAACATTATCCGTTGCAAGATGTCAGTTCGTTTTTCTAAAAGGTTTCTACCTTAATTTTATATGTTTAAATGTTTTCGATTAATCCAAAGAGCAGATAATGATTTGGTGTAGAAAAAAGAGCCAAATACGTTCAAGGAACAGCAGTTAGATAAAAAATAGTTTCGTAGTTTTTGAGTATTTTTTGTCCGGATATTTTGTCATCATTACAACTTCGGGGTCATTTCGCTCAGCAGTCATCTTTGTTGGGTCACGTGCTTAGAGGAATATCCTATTAATTATCAATATCAATGATATTCAGCCTTATTTCCGTTCCCGCCGTACTAAAATGTTCTCTCCGAAAAAGGGATTTCAGTGAGGCAATACTGTTTTGGTTCCGTTCGGGGCTTGTGAAGTGAATTTGTTCTTATTCGTAGCGTAACAAAACGTTGGGACTCTGGAATAGGGGTGATTGTCTTCAAAAAAAAAATACAATTTAAAATTTTTCAATTCTTGACAAACTATTTTAATAAACTTCCTTTTTGATTAAACTTTATAGATATACTGTCAAATGCCAAAATTCTGATAAGAAAAGAATCAATTTCTTCGATTTTAAAGTAAATTATAGTGCTATGCATAATAGTTCAAATTTTGTTTGAAATGCCTTGAGTTTTTCACATATCAAAAACTTGTGTTTTATTGACTACTGCATATAGCCAGTGCAGCAACATTTCCGCGGCAAACAACAACAAATTGATTGCCAGCAAAAAAATTGAAGCTGTGCTAGTGATTTATAAGAAATGTGTCTTATAGTTTTATTCACTTCTATGCTGCACTAGCTATATGCAGTAGTGAATAAAACAATGTTTTCATCAGACTTTGACGTCTTTGCCCTTAAACCTGTCATGCTTTTGGCTCTATTTTACAAATATGCTGTCATTTTTTATTGATTTAAAACTTTTTTGTCATTTTTCTCAAACATACAATTTTAAGCCTAAACATTTCCTCCTAAAAGTCGACCAATATGATAAAACTGATTCTGAAGTTGCTTTTAATCGCTTTTCTTTGTGCATTTTCAATGAAATCTTCGACCTTGACGACACTTCAACGAACGGTGAAAATTACTCGTTTAGCTAATTTGATGGTTTTGTTGATGCAAAAACTTTAATCACTAATTTTTTCAAACTACCACTAGGTATGGCTCTCGCATGAATTGGTCTTTTAGCCAAGCCGGAGGACTTGAAAGGAGGTCATTTCTATTCTTTAATGGAAATGACAGAACCTAATTAGTTGCATAATTAATTCTCTTAACCCCAACCGCATCACCTGATGTACTCTATCTAAAGCTTCCCAAACCCATTTCATCCCTTCCTCGTACCTTTCCATGAACAGAAACTTCTTTGAGTGTGCTTTATCTATCATGCGATTTTTCTATCTAGATACCTTTACAATGGTTCATCTTCATTCATTCGACATTCGTTTTCGTTTTTCGTTACCCGTTACCGGCGCGGCAGTGGCAGGCTAGCAGGCACCACCATTCACCAACATCCATGTTCACTTTATCTTCATTCTTCAGTTTCAGTTGAACTTTAGATTCCACAGAGTTTGGTCGTGTTTTTCCGAGAGGTATTTTACGGTTACATGAGTTTGCGTTAGTTTTTTTTTTCCTCCCCATATGTGAGTAGTATATTATTGTGTAGTGAGAAGGGATTTCCCAATCAAAACGATTTTTTCCTCGTGAATTGAAATTGGAATTGGAACTCCCTCTGTCTGTCACAATTTTTGTGTGTGGCGTGTCTTGCATGCATGTGACAGATGGTGCGTATTTTTCGTATCATGTCGCGTTGACTGCAATAAATATTGTTCCGGTTAGTTGCATACAAAGTAAAATATTGTAAATTTCTATACCTACCTACATATTTCTAGCTTCTAAAAAAATAACAGTGTATGTGGTCTTGTGTAAGCGTGCGTGTATGTGTGTGCGTCTGATGATGGTGAAGGTGGATGGACCACTTTCGATTGTAATTTTTCCTCTAAATTGATGCTGCGGTTTTCATTTTCTTTCATCATCATGTTTACTTGTTTTTCTTGTTTCGTTAAAAGAAAATAATGAATACATAATTAAAAAACAACTGAGATAAAAAATAACTCAGAGACGCCCCGGCACGCGTCGGGAGTAGCAACTCAATTCACAGTGCCAAGTGTTTTTGCAAAAAAAAAAAATATAATAAATAAATAAAAAAAATGTGTAAATAAAAAACCTAATAAAAAAAAAACACTAACAGTTTTTGTGGAAAAATAAATAGAGAAATAATATTTTTTGTTCATGTGGTCGGGCGTTTCGGTCCAAGTGGTTCTGGCTACTCTCTATAGAAATAAAACAGAGATACAACTACTGTTTATGCATTAATAAATACAGTGTGCTTTTCATTGGACTGTCGACAGTGTTGCAGTAGTAAAAGATAACTAGTGGCAGCTTTGTTTTGTAGACGAAGCGAACACTGACCTCACAGCAACCAACGAACGTTTCAACAACCATCTGACTTTGCCAATAATTGTATCTCCGTCTCCGTATCTTTGTGTGTGGTGTATCTTTCTGATGCTTCTCGTTGTCAGTGGATGGAATGGACATAACGTATTTTATCTTTTTTTTTTTATTTCTTTATTAATTCAATGCATGTTATTAAAAAAAAAAAGTTTAAATGGAACAAAAAATCATTCCGTGTTCATGCGAAAGCGAAAATATCAGTTTATCATTTTTAATTGGATACATCACACATGTGTTTTTTAAAAAAATATAGCGAATGCTATAAAAGAAGTAATAACATAAATAATTAACTTTCAGATACATCATAATCTTCTTCGATTTGTGTGGTTTTCTCCTTTCAAAAAATTGGTATGTTTATTGAGATTGAAGTTCCGTATAAAGTTGTATGTTAAAGTTTTTTTTTTTTAACGAATTAAGTGAAAAAAAATGTTTTTGAATACCTAAACAAAGTATTGTTTTGGTCAATATTTAGAACTGAAAATGGATAAATTGGTTTTCTAGTTAAAAATAAATAATCTGGAATAGCTGGGAGAATAAATAAATTCGAAGATAACATCGAATAGGAATTTATAGGAATTTTTTAATTTTTTTGAAAGTCAATCTTAAGATTCTTAGATACTTTAATATTACGATTGAAAGTAGGAAACCAAATTATGTTTTTTTTTACTGTTAAATGTGAATAACAACACAAAAAAATATATTCAATATTAAAGAAGTAGGCAGTAGTTGAGTGTTAGGGTGAAAACGGGTGACTCAGAAACTTAACGATTAAAATTATCTTTAATTTTTTCCAAGTCTCAAATTTAATTTAAAAAAAATGTTAATGTTG
Organism: Scaeva pyrastri; assembly: GCA_905146935.1. Taxonomy (NCBI): domain Eukaryota; kingdom Metazoa; phylum Arthropoda; class Insecta; order Diptera; family Syrphidae; genus Scaeva; species Scaeva pyrastri. The sequence goes on along the minus strand of LR989927.1, from coordinate 35,898,599 downwards.
ATTTTTTTATAAAACGGTTTGTCATAGGTCATAATAATGAAATGACAAATAGTATTTTTTTTAACACATTAAACAATTTTTTTTTAATTACTTACTGTTATATTTTGTTTGCTTATTATTAATTTGGTCACAACTTTTGTTATAAGATTGTGTCAAACTTTTAGTAGGTAGAAAAATTTAATTGTTATTAAATCATTAACTGAAATTATATATTTATAAATGTTTTTCGATTATAAGTTCGTTATAACATTTGTTTTATTTTTTTTCTCCAGCATTATTTCTGTAATATGAATTTTAGTTGTCGAAATTTAAATTTTGAAACAAATATTACTTTTCAAAATGAGAAAACACAAGAGAAGTAATACTAATTAAATGCGAAATAAAAAAGGGTGAAATAAAATAAATTTTAACTACCCTGTAATTTTCTGCTAAATAAAAGAAAAATGTGAATTTTTGAAAGTCTTATAGTCACAACCTGAGATCACAACGAAGCGCATTTTTAACAGCGCTCTAACGTATCTTTTCAATGTATTTATTGTCGTTCCGTCAGTAAGCTTTGGCTTGTCAACTTTAAAGATAACAATTTTTTTGCACTGGTTTCTTGAATTTCAATCATTATCATGAATTCCAGGCTGAATGTTCATAAGTTTCCATTTAAAGAGAGTTTTCGATTGTATTTTAAAATGAATCACTTTTTTAAGACTTATTTCATTCTTAAATCATAAAAACGAAATATTTATAAAAAGGTTAAATCATATTATACTTTTTAAGTATTAATATTTGTTAGTAAATTCACAAACGTCAAATTTTTGTGCAGCGATTCGACATCACTGGTTATTGCAGTGCTGATCGGTTATTTGTTTGACGTTAAAAAACATTTGTTTCCTTTAAGTTTTAATCAATGAAAGATGTTCTTTTATTGAAAACATTATTAAAAAACCAATCACCAACGGTAGCATCTGTTTGTGCAAAGTTGCGATAGTGAGCAGTTGATGGGATAAGTGATGCCAAATTCTGCGTTTATTAAAGTTTGGGCATTATTAGTGCAGTGATGCGTTTATGAATTTACACTGTTTTTCTACGACTTTTTCTTCTCAATTTAGTTCATAATTTGCTACTGCACAGGAAAAGTTGTCATAATTTAAATGCTAGCTTTTACCCGTTTTTCAATTCTTAAAATCAATTATAATTTATAAGTTTCATATATTGTTCCACAGGAGGATTATGGTTGCTAATAACCATTATCATATTTTTCTTTTCACTGATTTCTTCAAGGACAGTCAAACCACAAGTCAATAGCTTACAACCATTCTTATTAAATTCCCAGAGTTAATTCCAACTCTACTACCTTCACATATACCTACATAAAAGTATTTACTTTTTTTTTTATTAAAGGTACTTCACTAACTAGTTTCATCAAAACCTCAACATCAAGTCAACTATATTGGTTTTTCATATCTACATAGATAAAATGCGATGGAAACACAACGCCTTTGCAATCTTTAATGCTCTCGTTTAAAAACCCGTCTAACAAATTGACCACGACCAGCACGATTCGATCTCTGATCATCTCCTATGATGCCTGCCTACTCAATTTAATGAATTTCCATAGATTTTCCTTATGTATGTAGGTATCCCTTTATTATAACTTGCAACATATTAATGTGGGCAGGCATTAACTTATCTTAGGGCAAGTTATGGGCTTAGCTAAAAAAATACCGTCAATTTTATATCACCAGTGAAAAAGAATGGAATTTAAGCTTTGTGTTGTCAGTCCGAACGATTTACCCTATTAATTTTAGAAATTACTTTTTTTTAGCATTTTCTTAGAAGTTGGTAACACTTTTTTTGGAGTATTTTTGACAGTTCTCCATTTGACAACGTATTTAAATTCATCCTCATAGTTAATAACTCTTATATAAAAGTACCTTTTTGAGCTTGGTTCTTAAATTGGCAACACTGTAGTGATATTAATTTTGACAGCAAAGAGATGTTTATTCTCCCAATAGGTGTCGTTTACTTCGTTTAGAAATAAATTTGAAATTGCAAACATTGTTTCTAGTGACGATCACTTTTGACTGCTTAAACTGATTTATTTCAAAGAGAGTGATATATGTTAAAATTTCAAAAATCGGTATTTCAATCGATATGATCAAGTTCGTACGACTCGGCTTTTAATAATTTTCTGCTTTATGCAGTTTGTTTTGATGTGGAGGCGCTTTAAACCCGTTTGTTTTCTTCTATTAACATTCACTCACGTTTAAATCTACCTAAATTGTGTATTACTATTCTATTTTTAATTTAAGATACCTTATGTGTGTATATGTATATCTATGTTACATACCTGATACCTACAACATACCTACCTACGACGACGAAGTTAACGATAATTTTGTTGTTACTTAATAAATATACACCTACAGTCGGTGGTGGCACATTTTGATAGGTTAAATGAAATTCTAACTCGTTTTTAATCAAATCTTAACTTTACGATTTGGAGTAGAAGTCATTTAATACATCAATGTAATCAGTCATGTTTTGAAAGTTGGTTTACCTTTCAAATCAAAAATTTAAAAAACTGCATAATGAATGGATTTATAACGAAGTATTAGGTCTTGTAAGTGGTTGACATAAGGTGTGTTTTATAAACTGCTGGGTACCTAGCACCGTAAAATTTCCCTCCGAAAACAACAATTTATTTGATGGCGAAAAAGAAACAAGCAAAAATAATGACAGCTGTGCTGGCGATATAAAATGTAAAGTGAGTTTGATCTTTTTATTCCCTTAAAGGTTGCACTTGCTATACAGCAATTAATAAAACACAACTATTATTGCAGTTACCCCCAAGTTTTTATAAATCGATAAGAGAGGAATTATTAGTGATAATGGGTTTATTCATTTAGGATCACTTATGGCGGTTAATGACAATAAAATTTACACCAAATAAAATAAATAATTGACACTCAGCAAGAAGTTGAAATTGAACAATTAAAAAACTGTATTTATAGATGACAAAGTGGTCTTAGAAGTGATTTTTATGATTTTTAATTTTATATTGGAAAAATTTGTAGCTAAAAAAATTGTTTGGAACTTCTTTACCCTACCTACAGTTATGCCCATTTAATTAGAAGCGAAGAAATAAAATACAAAACAGAATTTTTCTTTGTAAGCTTTTTTTTCTAAAAATGTCTTATTTAATAAAAATATTATTTAATTCTAAAATGTGTTAAATTCCCCTTTTTTATATATTTACGAAGTGCCTATTTCTTCATTGATAGTAAAAATTTAGGATGGCGAATAGATAAATCTCTAATGAAAAGGTAAATTATCCTAAGTCGACTTAAGATGTTTCGTGTTCTTGTCATTCCAAAGGACTACAATTCTGTCTTATTGACATTTTTCTATGTCATTTCTTTACTTACATTTTAATATAGACAAAAATAGTTACATCCTATATTCAAAAGACTCATTTTTACAGGGTAAAGTATCTTAAGTCTTCTTAATATTAAAATCTTAGTAGATTTAAGGTTATATTGGCTTAAGACGTTTTTGTTATTGTGCATTCGTAAATTATATTAACTTGACTTAAGATATTTTCGCGCGTGCCAATAGAAATGAAAGAAATGACCTTAAGTCGACTTAAGATAAAATTAAAAAAAAAAAAAACTGAAAATGTTAAAAGGCAAATCAAACTTAAAATGTAAACATATGATTTTGAAAATTAATATTTATTTAACTAATTAAAAAAGTCCAAAGACTTAAGTCATATTTATACTCATAAAGCCCCTTTTAGAAGAACAGTTTTCAGTTCAGTTTGCAGTTCAACTGTCAGTTCGGTTTAAAATGCAACTCAGTTCGGTGTTCAGTTCTTCATTTGAACTAAGAACTGAACTGACAACTTATGGGAATTCCATCAGTTTTAGTTAAACGTTTCAGTTTTTGGTTTTAGACATCAATTTAACTGAAAGCTTAACTGATAGCTCAATTGAAACTGAACTGATGGTCTAAAAGGGTCTTAAGGGGCGAAATTTTAAAAATATCTTTTTGAAAATAATTTAAAAAAAGATCATAAAATCTGACATCTAAATGTTTTGTTCAATAAAATCTAAATGTGAAGCGTTTTTTGTGGGAGGCCGTTTTGAATTGTTTTTTTTTTTTTTTTTTTTTTTTTGCAAAAAAGTGTAACAAAAATATCGGACTGTTCAAGAGAAGCTTAGCTTAAAGAAGCTTCAAAAATTCCAAAAAAAATCACTAGTAGCTCACACTCAAAAAGTGATATGTCAAATCATAAAAATGTCTGTCTCATATCTGTCAAAAATTTAGATTCTAAACCATATCAATTTTCATTTTTAAATAAAAGATCGGAGTTAGATCTAAATGCTAGTCAACTTAAAATTTCTAAAAGTACCTGTTTTTGAATAAATTTACTTATTTCAAAATTCTGTCAAAATCGTTAATACCTTGTTCAAGGGAAATCGGTCAAGCTGGTTAAAGTTCTTTCAAAAATATCGGGTACCCGATTTTTTTTGTAAACAAGGTTGGCCTTAAACAAACTTTCCTATAAGTTCAAGCAGCTGTTGCCGTACTAACACCAAAGTGCTTTATAAATTTTTTCACAATATCATTCAACTTTGTATAAATACTATATTTTCTCACCTCTCTACTTTTTTTTTTGAAAATAAGTTATCGGGTATAGAAACTTATTTAGTTTTATTTTAAAAGTCCAAAGTCTAATTGCAAGTTCACCATTGAACCATCAACCTTAAACTAACGAGATCTTAGAGGAAGCAACACATTTACTCGTACACAACAGGGAATACACTTATCTATAAACAAAAATGTGTTTTATTTGTCTATAAATTGACCCAATTCACACTTGGATACAAATTAATAGTAATTTTGTTTATCTATCCATGAAATAACAAAAACTGAAAAAAAAAAGCTCAATGCATCCATTAATTTGAATTGGGGTTGACTGCAATTCATATCCATTAATATTATGTGCAGCCATGATGCCGCCTTTTTCTTAAAACTGTGTTTATACTTTTTTAAGTCAAAAAATTGGATACAAGCGACGACGGTCTTGTTGTATGTAGTCGCGTCATCTGCTCGGTACATACTCGTAGAGCAGCCAAGAAAATTGATAGACGAGATGTTTATTTTCATTTTTTTTTCTGTTCATTAATTTCACTTTTATACAAAAGAAAAGTACCGAGGTTGAGATATACATACGAGTATGTGCTGGGTGTATAGGGGAAAAACGCGTGTATCTATTTTTACACTCGCCGCCATCACACGGAAACTCATAGAAGCTCTTTTCACGATTGACAGAACAAAAAAATGTGTCAAAAGAATCTTGTATGTGTTCGACGTTTGTTGTATGTTGACGTTGAGAGGCGAGACATGTTGAAGCGAATAATAGACGCGCGACCACCCGCCCTTACAACCTAAAAAAAATAAAAATAACTCATCATGTTAAAAGGTTATTCATTCTTCTCAAAGAACAAATGGCAAAAACAAAATTGTATCTCAAAGATGCTGCGACAGAATTTTGTATTCAAGGCATACCTTACCTAGACAAGGTTTTTGTTTTTTTTTGTTTTCTATTTTCTGCCCACTTCTCAGACTGACCTTTGTGCAATTTTATTGAAACCAAAAAAGAAACCGAACAAACGAACAAGTAGACAATATGACGTGTAGGGGGCGCTCTCGAAGTGTTTTTCTTTTTACCTTGATCTAGATTCTATAGATACCTATTTTTTAAACGAGAAGACGTAGGTTTGACTTGAGGCTGAGAACTCCATAACTTCATCTGTCATTGGCATTGCCCAAGCTCACAGTCTACATAGCCTGATGTTGTAAGTGGGTATTTAATTAGAATTAAAAATGATTTCCAGTCCCTAAGAGTTCGTTAAGAACTATAAGATGATATCTCATTGATCTCATCGATCTTGATTAAAAATGATTTAGAGTAGGGTGTGATGTTCTTTAACAGGGGAATGCATAATATCATGGTAAAAAAATGACGAAAAATGTTCAGCTCAAAACATCTGGATGCCAGAAAAGATTCTAAGTGGGATGCACTCATAAGTCTTTAAAGTATTTATTCGTCGACGTTTGACAGGTTCGAAATCCTCCTCCTGGCAGTCTTTTTAATAGCTGACTCGTGGATGAATGAATTTCCAGCTTTTGCTCTTCCTTCACAACTCATTACCTGCACTGTAATATTCTGATATTTTTCCCTCCACAAAACTCGCATCATTTAATGCGATTTAAAGTACAATCTCATTTAAGACATTCAAAAAAAAAAAAAAATTGCAATAAAAATCTTTCCCATCATACAGCGCACATCCCTTGAAATTCTTTGCAAATGACTTCATGCTCCTTTCATCTTTTGCCATTTTCCTCGGTACAATAAATATTCAGAATTTTGTTACACCCTCTATTAAACTTTATTAACTAATTTTGAGGTTTAAGTCGTAAGATTGTTATACCAGAGTATTTTGTTATTAGAAATCTATGAACGTTGAAGTTCATTGATGGAAAGAGTGATATTGATGGTTATATAGAATTTTTTGATTAAAGAAGTAAACACTTTTATTATCTTTCATTGCCACCACAATTTTGTAAAGTCAAACGGATGCGGATAGGGGGGCATAACACGTGCCACGTGACCAAAAAATTAGTGAGACTAAATGTCGACGACCATGACTGCTGGATAGAGGGAAGTATGAAAGTGTGCAGTGCAGTGTGTTTAAAGATAAATTATTATCTTTTAGTTGATAGAGCAATAAATTTTGAACTCGTTTAGGTATAGAATTGTGTAAGAGTGTCAATTGGTTTTCTTTCATTTGTTGATAAATGACAGTATTGACAGATATAACCATTTTTCAAAAACAAGAAGCTTACATTCAAAAAAAAAAATAACTGGGTGATAAGTATCATAGAATCTGGTGTTATTTTTTCGGCCTTAAGCTGCTAAAGAACCAAAACTCCTAAAATGCATTCCTAGCTTTTAAGCCAAAAAGGCGACATCTGGCAATGACTTGCGAAACGTTGTGAAATTTGCGTAATATAACGCTGTGCTATGACATTAAGGGCTTTTAGTTCCTAATTTGCTGGACAAATGAAATGTGTTAAGACTAACCACGAGACTATAAAAGTATAAGTCATGTTTCGGTCTTCTAGAAGTTTTTTTTTTAACCCAAAAAAGGCAGATTTCTTCTGAGATTCGATCGGTTTTGAAGTTACCAAATGTCAAATGAAAATAAGTCTTAAAATGAGACCAAACTAGTTACACTATTTATAGCCGCGTTTTGTTGTTCATTTTATCCCCAGGTTAGTAAAATTTTACATAGTAAACAACAACAAACGAAAACTGATTAGAAACAAGTTAGTAATCGAGCTCAGTAATTTACTAAGGATACAGTTTCGACTATTTGACACATTTTATTATTTTTATTTCAAAGCGGTATTTTGTTTAATTCTCTGACAGGTTTTGACGTTTGATTTGAAAAGTGTTGACATTTGACTCATGGGGAAAGTCAGTTTAAAACTAAGGATAGCGTTTTATTGCCACTCCGATTACTAAGCTAACCTAAGTTTAGCAATAAAACGCGCCTTATAACTCAAGAACTGCTCAACCGTTTTGCCCAAAATTGGCTCAGAAATAAAATATAGTCTGAAGAGCACATACGCTAATTTTTATCCTGGTAAAATGTTTTTTATTAGTATTGAACATTGACCACGTTTTACACAAAAATTGAAACAATCTGCGTTCTTATTGTTTTATATTCAGCACCAAAGAAACATATGGTTTCAACAACTAGGACATGAATTGCGGTTGTCCTGCCGCTCGATCCACTTTTTAATAAACTTACGAAGTCCATCTAGAAACTATGAAAACATTACATTAAAAATCAAAAAAATTGTGTGAGACGAAGTTTTCCGGGCCCTCGAGTATATTTTATGTATAAATAACTATTGTTGCATTTTTAAATAGCTTTTCCTCAAAATAAGCATAAATATTTAGGTGTGTACCGAAATAAAAATTTTGCACTTTTAAATTCTTCTAATTTTGAGTAAATGACATAAATTTTTTCTAAATAAATTTCTGGTTAAAATTTCCCAGGGGTATCATTTTATTTAAAAAATCAGTCAGTGCTAGCAGTCACAGTCTCACACTCTTATCATGCTCTCGTTAGTTCCACTCTCTTGTCTGCTCATGACACTGTATGTAAATTCAAATCCGTCTTATCCCCATCATCATCATAAACCCCCTCAACGACACATGACCTATTCCCGTGAATATTATACCTTAAACGAAAGTGACATGTTCGAGCCATAGCTTGAATGCATAACTTTTCCATATTCCATTTAAAATACCTTATACGTCTCGACCGACCGACGACGACGACGATGCACGACGACAAACATTTTACTATTTGACGTTTAATGCAAATTTTACTCTCAAATGTCAGAATAGCAGCGCCATTTCGACAGCTTGACATGTCCCTGTACTCATATATGTGTCTATGTGTATATATGAATTGACTTATACGCATTGCAATACATGTACATATATTTCATTGTTTACTTAAATTCTGCCAAAACGGACTACAAGTATTACCATCGCATAACCACCATGCTCGGTTGGTTTATGGAACTGTTTGCATTATTTTAATTCCTTGGAAACATTTTTGTTTTTTCTTTTTCTACTTTTTGTATCTCCTTGTAAAAACTTTACGCTAGAAAAATAAAAAATACAATATAAAGACGAAAAGGGTGTTTTTTTTTCTTGAATGAAAGAAATTTTTTTGTCAAAATATTCAAGGAAAGAAAAATTTTTTTGAATGAGACCCAAATACAGAAGCTAAACAGCGCAAGGGCTTTTGTCAAAAATGTAAGTGACAGTCCTCTAAAGTGTTCTTCAAAAATGTATATGTTTCATTAGGTAGTAGAAAAAAAAGAGAATTTTTTAAATTTCAAAATCATGCCATCTATGTAAGAAACACCCTTTATAAGAAATAAAAACAAATTGTCAACATTTTTCTTTTTAGTCACACAACCATAAACACCCTGTGAATGCAACCATTTAAGGTCTTTAAACTTACCCACATAGATACATAAGTTTAAGTTGCATAAATTTTCAGTTTGCTTGTGGGTCTATATTATACGTCCATGACTGTTTTTTTTTTCAATAAATATAATAGGTATGTTAATGGAAAAAATGAAAACATTCAATAGACCAAGCCAACACTTTAAGGTGGATTAGGTAGGCAATAATTAATTGAATAAAAATTCTTATAAGATTTTTGAATGTGTTTGAAGAAAGATACAAAACTAAAGACTGGTTTGGAATGGGCTTATGGGAAAAAGGTGAAGATAAATTGTTTTTTTGACCCAAAAATAGGTTGAATGTTTTATTCTGGAAATGTAACTGCATTTCGTCTTGATTCTTAAGAAAAGAATGTCTACTTTTTACTGCAGCCTATTTCGATAGGAAAACAATCAACTAATACGATAGACCTAGTTTTTTTTTTCTTAGACCAAAATTTGACCTCGCTTTCACTTGGTGCTTTTAGTTTAATGATTTGATTTGGGAATAAAACAGATCAAGTTATTGGTAACTACTTATGCAAGTAGCATTAGGTATGTTTTTTTGGGAAAAATATCCTCAGTAAAGTAAGATTTCGAATGTATTACGAAAACAACTTCCTTACTGCCGATAAAAGTAGAAGTAGGATCTTACTGCGCATAGAATTTTGACATTTGTTCGAGTCTTGAATATAAATGATGGTACAACAACGATAAGTAATTTGTTGTTTAGCATTTTTCATTTGTCACTGAGAGTTAACTTCTTTTAAAATGTTTCATGCAACTTTTCATGTTTTATTTGCAAACAAACTAACGCTACAAAAATGCTGTCGATAGAAAAACGTTGAATAATTTGTAGTGTGTTGGTGTCATACAAAACTGTGTAATCATTCCTAAACCAACGCAGTTTTTATCAGCAACATAAGAGGTTAAATCACTGATGGACTTATTTATGTTTTACACCCCGAATCAGTGAATTTGAATTATTAAGAACATTTTGTGTTGGACTCTATTTTTATCGTTTTTTAGAAGTAAATTAAATCTATTTTACAAGTGAATATAACATTCTTTACTTAAAACATAGTTTTAAAACGAAAACTCAATCGACTGACCTAGAGTGTAAGATTGTCTGTTATTGTTTTTGATGGCTATTGAATTTTGTGTGAGCATAGTTTTATTTATTGACCATATTGGATATAGTATGTTACATTCCCAAATAAGTTTTGTTCCGAAAATAAAATATTCTAGTTATAAAAACGTTAAATAAAAAAATGATAGTCTTACACTCCGGTTTACTCAATTTGATCTTATTAACTGTACTAAAGTTATTTTACACACAATAAATCCTGCTTTCTACTTTTATAATATATGTACAAATTTGGACGGGTTTTGTGACTAAAATCTTACTAAAAGGGTAACATAAAGGTAACACTATAGTTCTAAAAGACTATTTTGGCAAAAAAAGCTAAAATATTAGTAACATAAAGGTTTAAACGCAAATGTGTTGCTACTAAAATTTTAATATGACAAAGAAGTAACACTCCACTTTTACTGATTTTACTGTTACTGATTTTAACATTTTCGTTACAAGTTACTCAATTGCAACTATTTTGTTACTTCCATTTTTTCCCATTTTAAAAATCAAAACTTAAGTAACAAGGAAGTAGCACACTAGTATAATTGTTATCAGTTTTACATTTATCATATGTTACTGAATTGAAACCACTTTGTGACATTCATCCATTGAAAAATTTAATCTTATGTTTGATCCGTGATTTAAAGTAACAAAAAAGTAACTATCTTGTAACATATAAGTCTAAGAAGTTTCCATTATAAGTTTTGTTATTCTTTTGTGACAGTAAAATAATAAAACCTTTGAATTTTTATTTCAATTAAGTCACAAAATTATTTTCATGAATGTGTTGTCAATATTTTTAGAAACATGGTTACGGCATTGTTACTAGTTTGCAACAAAAATATAGTAACAAAACTGGAGGATTTTCTCGCTTTTTTAGTAACAAAGCAGTCCTTATGACTAATTTGTTATTATTTTTTTATATTACATCAGTCACAAGAGAGTTGCTGTGATTCAATTGCTATTAGCTGTGCCACTTGGGCAGCACGGCTGAACGGATTTTGATGAAATTTGCCACATTTGTATGTAGATAGTTTATAGTCAGAAATAGCATGTAGGCTGCTTTTTATCCTCGTTTAATGTCTGGTAACCGTGGTTTTTACAATCAAGCCAGAATAGCTGAACGGATCTGAATGAAATTTGGCACAGAGATATTTATAAATAAACAGACTTTTTTTTACTGAGCTGAAAAACTACTATTAATATTTATATGTCCTTAGGTCTAAATAAAACAAAATTACTCTTTAAACATTGAACAATTAGGCATTGACGAAATCAAATATTTGTCACGATCCACTTCTAGGTATGTTCGAAAAACTAAAATGTAAAGGAAATGCATCATTTCTCTCTCATATACATACATATGTAGGTATCCGTTATGCAAAATTGGATTGCTATTTCTTTTTTGCCTATACAAGAAAAAAAAAAAACAATCTTGCCACCGGACGTTATTTTCCAATTTTTCGTTCCGCTTACTGTGTGTTTACTGAAGCCTCGTACCGCCTTCACATAATTCTTATAGCCAGTTTCCCTCCTTCCCATAACCATAAACACGGCCAGCTCAACTTCAATGGTGCAACTATATACATTGGCTTCTCCTTCGACGCGACGCCACCATTATCGTTCTAGACTATACATTTTACATACCTTTCAAAACTTGGTACACCAGGGAGTACTCGTAGGTTGATATGGAAGCAATCGAATTCAAGATGAGAATGAAAAAAAAAAATAGGATGCCAACAAAAAATATAAAAGGTGAATGCAATATAAAATGGAGCTATTGTATATACAGTTGCATATATGTATGTGTGTATGCATCTAATGCATATAGCATATGCAATGCATGCTGCTGATGGATATACAACATTTTGTAACCGTACACTGCTCTTTGGCATAAAACGCAATAACAATACTCAAGCACAATATGGTAAAACAATATACAGACACACATACATACAATGAGAAAAAAGTTTGATATAAAAATAAAATCAAAAAGCTATACACTCCGCTCCAATCCGACCGACATACAGCGACCTGCGACGAGCGACGATGGAGAGATGGAAGGATATGAAAATCATTTAGCCATTTCCATTCCCGATATCATCTGGTGGCTCAAGTCTCACGTAGCTGTAAGTACTTTGTACGTACGCAAGAAGCAGAGCAAATCTTTATTCTTTATACAGTGAAAGAAAAAGAAGTTTCAAAGTTGATCTTCTTCTGCACGGTGTTTGAGTATAGAAATGTCAAATATTACACTGACCTAATGAATTGTAGCCCAACACAAAAAATGAAGTCCTTATTCGACATTTTTAAAAATTAGAAGAATATGTATTCAAAATTTGCTCATTGGTCAACTGGTTCCATACAGGACCTTTAACTATACCTTGATTAAAGCTTCACCTAGTACCTTCTGTAAGAACCTTGAGATGTCAAGATTTGTCAAAATGTTTCCATTTAAAAATACGGTTTTCGTAGCTCTTAAGAAACTTCGGAAATCATTTGATTTCTTTTCTCTCGGTGTATATAAAATAAAAGCAACTTAAATTCAACTCGGACCATTTTAATGCGGGCCTTTGGTTTGCTTTTAAGCCCCTGATGACAAGAAACGAGAGAGAGAGAGACAGATAAACGATGTAGGTAAGGTAGAATATATGAGCAAGAATTTGCTCTAGAACATGCACCAAAAAGATACACAAAAAAATAACCAAGTTAAGATACAATTTCACATCACATAACCTCAAACTTAAATGCACCACAAGTCCACAACCTGTTCACGTTTTCATTGTACGAGTAGTATTGTGTGTAGGTTGCTATAAACTCTGGACCACAACAGCTGGGCACCTGTTTGATTTATTTCGTTGTTTTTTTTTTTTTTTTTTTTTTTTATTCAACTTTTAAATAAAGATACAAAAGATACTATCAAGTCTAATTTGAAATTATGTTAGTATATGGATGAATTTGTTTATGATTGTGTTAGTTTTATACTCTCTTATTAAGATGATGGAAAATTAGTTTTCCAACGACAACTTTCACCAAACATTGACGTCGCGTCGTCGTTGTTTCACCAGATGCCATTATGTACATACTACGAGTATAGATTCAAGTTGTTCATTGATCTTTACAGTAATTTGATCGAGTCCTCAAGATTTTCATTAAACGAGGTATTTTATTAAGGTGTAATCGAAGTTGATTTTATTGGAAACGCTTTGTGATTCAAATGGAAATAGATAAATACTCGTATATTATGATTTAACTGAAATGTCATTGAAGATAGTTGAGTTGAGTTAAGTGATTTCGTTTAAAGGAGTTCAATGGTCTAAAATCATTGACTGGTTTGATATTAGCTTAGAGGTGTGAGTTTGAAATAAACGCATTTATTTAATGTATTTTTTTCGATTAAATGTAAATTGATAATCAATGCGAAACATAAAGAATAATTGCGAGTTTAAATCCAAAATCACTAAAAAAGGAAACTTATAAACGATTATGTCTTCGGAAATACTCATAGCAATAATTTCAGCCCCAAAAAAGTGGTGGCATTATGAGAGTAGTAATTTTTCCATCAAAAGTTTAAATAATTTTGACTTAAATTCTGTCTATACAATCCTACCAATGTATGGATGTTTGTTTCTCAATGGCACCAAAACGCCTGAACGGATTTAGATAAAATTTGGCACAGAGGTATTGGGTATAAATAAACAGACTTTTGACTGAACTCAAAAACTACTATTAAATACAATGTGCTTTTCCAAAACTAGCCACATTTTATTATTTGCCTGAAGATTAGCACTTTTCATGTATTACAACGACACTACAAGATCTTCAAATTTTTCGTGATCAAAGAAGAAGGGAAATTTTGCATTTTGCAAGTGTTTTGGCAAGTTTTTCAGTTCGAGATCATCCTCGAGTAAGAGTTAACTCGGGTTTAACACTTCATATCTTCATTTTAGTTTTTCAATTCAATTTAGTCCCGAACTTAAGTCAGAGTTAACCATGGGAAATATATGAGTTAACTGTGGGATTAAAAATAATATTTTAACAGCTTGACAAACAGATGTTTTGTAAACAAAAATTCAACGAGTGAATTAAAGATATTTTATTGAAATTTTATTAGAAATACATAATTATAAATTAATATAGAAATGAATAATTCAAAATCCTCTTATAAATATTTTTTTATTTTAAATTTTGAATATTTTTTTTTCAACTAACACAAAATCACAACAAATAATTCTTAAAACAACAAATACAATGAGCAACCGAGCAAAATACCCGTATATACTATGACAGCTGGCAAATGACATTTCAGTGATGCCAAATGAACTTATATATTTTGATGATAAAGTTAACTCTTTACTGAAAAACTGATTCAAGAGTTAACTCCGGGATCAGGATTGACTACCATCAGAGTTAACTCATCATTCAAAAACTAGTTCTTAGAGTTTTTGTTCTGAATTGTCAAAACCAGAGTATTGCCAGAAACTATGTTTTTCACTTAACTAAACTAAAGTAAACGATCTTAAGGCTGGGTGGCCAGCTAAAAAAACGGCTGCAATGTTACAAATAAAGCGATAACTTTTACATTTCGAATGCTAATTGATTGAAATAAAAATTAACGCATAAATAAACAGGCTACTACATTGTATCATTATAATTTTTAAATATATAATATAGTAATTCTGAGAGTGAAACAAACTATAATTTTGTCGTTATTTTCATAGTCGTTTAAAACGCACCATTTATTTTTGGTATAGCTAAGGTTTTTGTTTAATTTTTTTTATGTTTTCAAAGCAGATAAAGTTATTTAAGGGAGTGACGGATTGACTTTAATTTATTTATTTTTTTTTTTTATGGGCAAAAAATTAGTCCAATCTTATGCAATTTTCAATGGGTTTGGCGTGTTTGAAAAGGTATAACTTCTTTAATCTATAACATATTTCATTGAAACAAAAAGTATTGTAAAGCCAGTCTCAAATATTTTTATAACTAGTAATTTTTTTTAATTAATTCTCTTCTGAACTTTAAAAAAAATAAAAAAAACTAAAAAAAAAAACGCAAAAAACGTTTTTTTTCGAGGGCTGTTAAATATCCCTCATTCATTATTTAGCCTTTTGAACTATATTTTTTTCTTTCTTTTATTGAATTAATTACCTTGGGAGTGACGGATGGACTTTTTCGAAAAAAAAATTACTAACCCTTTAAATGTTCATTGAAAAACCCCAAATAACAATTAGCTTTCCAGAGTAAATATAATGCTTGTGCATATTTTTCTTATTTTTTTTTATTTTTTTCCAGTATTTTTTCCTGAGTCCTGATTCAGATTACATTATGTGTATAATAAAACGAGATTTGTATCTATCTATCCCGTGCAAAGCCGGGACTAGCCGCCAGTCAATAATAAATCTGAAAAATCCACTTAAAATATAATTTAAATTTGAAAATATTATATATATTTTTTTTAAGAAACCAACATCATTTTAAAACTTAATACTTTTTCAAAATTCAAATTGAATAAATCTTTAAAAAAAAATACTTAAATCTAGAATTTAAATCCTTCAATATATTTTAGCATGTCCCATTCAAATACCAACTTCTTTGTAGCACATTCTTCAATAAAAAATGTTTCATAAGAAAATTAGCTTATTTCCTTTCCAATAATTGTTGAGTTAATTTTAAAAATATAATATCTACAAATAAAGAGCTTCATGTTAACAGTATCTAGTCCTCTGCATTAAACTATACATACCATGAAACGAATGAACCTAAGAGTACAAAAATAAAAATCAATTTTAACAACCATCATGCATAAAAGCACAATCGCAGAGCCTCAATTTTGTTATGAAACACAATTTACATAATATTCACAATAATTAATTTTTTTATTACAAAAAAATCGAAACAAAAAAATTGCATCGCGAATCATTGCTACTGCGGCTTATTTCGCAACTATAAAATTTGAAAAAAAAAACAATAGAAGCTCCTCTCTAATTTATTAATGAAATAATAATATGTATTTGTAATGCATACCTGTGTTTTTCTTTTTTTTTTTTTATTAAATTTCTTCTCACAGCATTGTTACATATTAAAAAAATATATATAAACACTGTGTTTCAGCAAAACAAAGGCAAATTACAAAACCATAAAATCCTCATAATCTGTAACAACAGTAAAACAAGTGAAGCATTTTAGCACAGATTATTATCAACTATACATGTTTATATATATATTTTAATTGAAAACAAATTTCGCATTCAAACATTGCGCATCTGACGATTTCGTCATTATAATAACGGAAGAAATTAATGAATAATAAATTTACCTTCGAAGTATTTTGATATTTGTGGAATTAATTAATAAAAAAAAAATACACACAAAATATTCCTATCAGTAAAAGTTGTTGCGGACATTTTGAAACTTAGCCAAGAATTTCTTCTATAGCTTATTTTTGTTTTTCTTTATGACTTCTTGTACACATAGATTCGAATGTTTATTTATTTATTTTGAAATAAAAAATAAAAGTAAAATAATTAAAGAATACCTATTCGTTGGGCACTTTAATTGAGATTTAATTTATTTATATGAGTCACCCACACTTCTCACATCGTCGGTCGTCGCGCGATTGAGAAATAATAAACACGAACAGGAATAATTTAATTTTTGTTAAGATTGTGAATGACTATTGTGAACCGACTTTATCATGTTAACTGTCAGTTTTTGTTTTTTTTTAAGATTAGGTGATACACAAATCAATGTGACAGTAGTGTGTATGCATAAATGTCAACCTTCGTTACTTTTCATCATCGTGTACTATTGTGACCTTTTTTGAATGAGCAAATTCCACCACTCAAAATATATTCATGTGTGTATAGTTCATCCTTGTAAGTATGTGAAGGAATTTATGGTATCTCTGAGAGTGTTCAGTTCATTGATG
The DNA here is from genome assembly GCA_905146935.1 of Scaeva pyrastri. Classification (NCBI taxonomy): domain Eukaryota; kingdom Metazoa; phylum Arthropoda; class Insecta; order Diptera; family Syrphidae; genus Scaeva; species Scaeva pyrastri. The sequence goes on along the minus strand of LR989927.1, from coordinate 35,881,437 downwards.
TGTGGTGTTGTTATTAAGCCGGGCTTAAACTTTAAAATTCTCTTTGTATCTCTGAACTTCTTCTTCTTCAGTACAGGACTATATGGGAGTGAATTGTGACTATGTCAAAGGCCCAAATAAAAGGGGCCCACTTATCAATCAGAATGCACGCATTGGACACTCTTGGATCTCATGTTAATTCGACAATATACCATCCAGAAATGGGATGGTTTTAAATGTTTCAGAGTCTATTCAGTGTCGGTCCAAGTCACAATGCAAAATTTGACAAGTTTTGCTCTTCTCATGAAAACCGAGTTCCCATGAAGAGAACAATCGCCATTGTATTTTCGCTCGTCAAACTTAATAAATGACAGTTGTTTTGACATTTGTCACTAATATGTCCACTTTCAGTTAAATTTTTTTTTGAAGGATCGCCTTTAACCGTTAAATCACTTAGTCCGTCCGTGATTAAAATATTTCTTTTTTAAATATTTTATTCATCAACTATACACTACCCGGGGCAGTTGTTGGTGGTTTAAAGGAAAACCGGTATAACTGCGGTGTTTTCTCTTTTTGATTATCATTAAATGTTTTCATCTTTCTTTTTATTGTTTTGATGCGGGCTTGAGTCTTCAGTCTTTTGCATTGCTTAGCTTGCGCCTGCCCGATTTTTTGTTGTGGCTCCTTTCGATTGACAACATTGTCACTCGGGCCAAGGTGACGACAGAAGGGAACAACAATAACAATGCATATTCACATGGTGATGGGAGTTCATAAAAAAGTATCATATACATTATGTATGTCACATGTTGTCGTTGACGCCTGTAGGTATACAGGTAGATTCACTTAGTGGAGAGAAAGTGTTACTGACCTGATAAACTGACGTTTTGGATCGATAACCATAATCGTTATCAATTGGTTATATTTATTTTCCTTCAAAATTCGATTTGATTAGATATTTAATCAATTTGAAAATAGATAAATTTATTTAATATGTGTTAATCGGAAACCAACGGGTGATTAGGAATGATATAGATTTAAATAAATTATGAAATTGAAAGCTGACAGAAAAGCGAGGGGAAATAAAAATGTATGGAAGATTGAAGATAAATTTACCAACGAAGTAAGTCTGAATGTAAATAAATCAAACAAATTCACCGTCAATTTAAACAACTTGAAATAAATGTCAAAAAATATGAAAATATAGACACAAAATGGCCGACCTCTGATAAGTTGAGGTATATTGGAAGGCTTTAGACAATTTTTAAACAGCCACCAGAACCGTTCAAATGGTACAATTAACAACTTTAAGCATATTTACACTTCACATTCAAGTTTTTCAAATGTATCATCATTTTTCTCTTTATCCTTTGTTTAGACTTATTTCGATGTAAATTTTCAAACAAAATTAGAAGCTCTTAGATTTTTTTTGGAATGAAGTATTCAAAATTTTCGTAGACACGATTTCGACTTGCTTTTGAATAAGAATGCCAAGAAAAACATTTTCCATTGGTTTTGATTTTAATCCTTCAGACAATTTTCACAAAGCCTCTTTCTGGAAAAATAGAAAAAATAAAGTTATATATTATTTGGCATGCTCTAAAAGCCGCTTGTCAATTTTCCTTGCTCTGTCTCCGTCATTTATACGAATTTTCTGTCATTGACTTTTTCAAAACACCAATTTGCAGACACTTCAATCCTTGCATAAGCCTTTTTTAAGCTCCAAAACACATCACAAGTCTCTTTCTCTCTGTCAAAAACTCTAATCCCTTGAAACATAATGGTTGTCAATATATAAAAGGCTGGCTGGTTGGCTGACATGACGGCTGGTTGGGTTCCCTCTGACTTGATGTCAAAAAAAAAAAAAAAAAAAAAAAACTGACAGCAAATTTGTTTTCCTTCCATAAATATATTACGGGCGATGCATGTTCTCTCTAGAATACCCTGCTTCCTGCGTCAAACAAGTAGATATTTAATAATCCGATAGAACTTTTTCTTTCCGTCCATACTCGTAAGTCCTTGCTCATGGCTCATGGCATCCTGTGTCACTTTTGCTTCGTCATTATCATATCGAATGTGGAAACAAGTTTCAAAGTGCGTTACTTAAAAAAAAGGGATAGCAACAACAAAACAATCACTCCTCATCATCATCCCTCGATTTATGTTCATTCGTTTTTTGTCTGGCTTGATGCGGATTTAAATTCCAAGATGAACATGAACACATCCTGGCGAGCTGGGTATAGTGGTGGTAAAATCCGGTTCGACAAGGGCTGGTAAACAAAAAAATAAAATAATAAAATGCCACACGCCAAACGGGAATGTATAGTATTGTCGTTCGATAACAAAGAGACGTCAACCCCCAAATCCGAATCAGGGTAATGAACACGCGCGTGTGAGGTCAGTGACTTGAGGCGCAGAGTGGTATATCCTTCCGGCTTTTCAACTTATGTGTTGAGCACAAAAAAGGGACAAGAAAAACCCAAGCCGACCTTGATTTTCGGTACTTTTTTTTTTTTTTGGGATAATGAGAGTAAATTCGGCACCAATGAATGTAACATGTGTGTGATGGAGTTTATGGAGTTTACTTCTATTAGCAATTTGAAGTGGAAAATCAATTACCGTATACGGAGTTTCTTCATTTTTCACAAGGACATTCCAAAGAACCCATTTATATGACGGTAATGAATGCAAAGCGATTTCTTCATTGATTTTCTTTTTTTTTCTGAGAAGGAGGGTAGTTTCTGTTTGGTTGGCGATATAGCGATGGCGATGGCGCTTGCTTTGTGTACCCTCCATAACTCAATTTACCTTCCATTTCTTTGATTTCATAACCGCATCATACGAACTCCATGCCAACCAGAATATAAGGAAGCCAGAAATAGAGTAATAATATAAAATTGTTGAAATGGAAGGAATGATATGGTTATTGATTTTTCTTTCGACCCTTAACCTCCCTCTGGTTGTAAGGACTTGTAAGCGGGACTCTTGCAGGGCGACAACAACGACGACGACGACCCACATTCAGAGCCTTGGATAGCGCGCGCAGTACACATCTTCAATTTGCATGTTTCATGCGACTTCAACCATCCATCGTGCTACTTAAGCGAGCACTTTCACTTTCATCTTTTTTACGATTTGATTTTTTCTGTCACCACTTGAGGGTTGCAATCCGCAAGCAACCAACTACCACACTGCACATCAGATCCCTAGGGTGGCTCTTCTCTATGATATTTTGCTTCTTTTTTTTTCCCGAGTTGGAAATTATGATTTCTTCCTTAGGGAGGATCAATGACGTAGGTATACAATTGCATTTGTGTAATTGCGTTCGCAAGGATGTGGCGGGCTTCCCACGAACGACGATGAGGTTACATTGCATGCACTTGGCATCCTAAGAGTATCGTCGTATATCCACCGCCACTGCCGCCGTCGTCGCCGTTCCAAGGGTTGTCGAATTGTATATAGTGTTAGTGTGATTTGAAAGGAGGGCTGCATTTGCAAGTTGTTCGAGGCGAGAGATGGGAAAATAATATTTTTGTATTATTAGCAGAATTTGTGAGAATTCATTTGGGGGAGGTTGTTCTATATTTGTTTTAAGCGAAATAAGTGATGTGCTTGTATTGATGATGCGATTATTAAGGGTAGTTTTTGTGATTTTTGTTTAATTTGAGAAGTATGTCGAGTGATGAAACTACCATAAAATTGAATTTTAAGATACAATTCTCATAATAAATCAACATGAACTAATACACGTTTCTATACTTCATTTAAGCTTAAGATACGACTTTTGTAGTACTGTTTAGCTGAGTCTGTTTGTGGGAGACGTGATCATGTACAGAACACTTGATTCTTCAAAAAAAAACACCCTTAAATTAAAGATTTTCTAAAAAATTTATTTTCTTAAGTGAAGCAAGAATTCCAAAAAAAAACGTAGTTTTGGATTTCTCGACAGCGTTTTTCACAAGAACGCTTTATCGAGTTAGTAACATTTGGATGTGGCTGTTTAACTAAAGTCGTAGGACTGTCATGCCATAAAAGGTCTGGGTTCTATCCCTGCCTTTGCCACTAGCAAGTTTTTTCGGGTACTGCCTCTTGCGTGAAATTGACAAATCCTTCAAAAGTAAATCTTGTCATGAAAAGGGTTTCCCCGAAAATTAGTCGTTCGGATTCGGCATAAAGACTGTATAAGTACCCTCCATTCCTGACATAACTCGCACACAGGAATGGTTGAGAGTGGTAAGTCACAAGGAACTGGTTCTCTACGAACTGCAGCGCCGCCTAATGTATGTATGTATGTTTAACTAAAATACGAAACCATGAATTACTAAAATTAGAGAGCTAAAACCTCTTATGTTGTTGTTACAAAAACGCGTTGGTTTAGGAAATATTACACAGCTTTCTATGACACCAACACGATACAAAATGCAACGTTTTTCTGTCGACAGCGTTTTGAATTTTGTCACGTTTTTGACATGAAACATGAAATCTCACAAAAAGTGCTGCAGACGGTAAAAGGAGTAAACTTTCAGTTGCATATGGAAAATACCTTACTGCAGATATTTTTCTTAAAAAAACACACTTAATGATCATAAATATCAGTTCCAAAGCTGCCACCAATATTGAATCTTTTAATTTAATGAACTTAGTATACACTTGCAACTTGCAGTTTCTCACGTACGGAAGATACTCATCCTCGATTTCATAAGTTTTTATCAAATTTAATGTTTTGAGGTAAATTTATTATTGAACAAAAATTCAGAACTCTATATAAAGTGAATAGAAAGGGAATATGTGTTATTGGCCACAAAAAATTACACGTTTTACATAATTGTTTGTGTTTTATTCACTGCTGGATAGCTAGTGCAGTATTCAAGTGAATTAAACAATCAAAAATATTACAGCTTTCTTTTTCGCCAGAAATCAAATTGTTGTTGTTTGCTGAGGGTAATTTTGCTGCTGCTCTAGCTACCCAGCAGTGAATAAAACACAGTTAATGTATATGGCTTATGAATAAGAACGAAGCTTCCTTAAATGGAAAAGTTGACAAAAGAAGGTTTTTCCCCAAACAACAAGAGACTTAGGTAATGGTGATATAGAGAAATGATTTTCGAAACCAATTTATTTTCTCATTTAAAATAATTTGGGGTTTATTCAAAAACATGGTCAAATCTAAGACCTTTTCATCTTTGTGATCCAAAAATCATTTCAAGAATTAAACTCTGCTTGAACTCATAACTAAAGAACTCATAGGGAGTTACAAAACAGTTAAATCGAAAAGTGGTTAATCATTCAATTGTAGTCATTAAAATACATAAATGACCCTAAACATAGCGAAACTATTCACTCCCGGAGGTGATATAATTTTGAAAAAGAATTTTAGAATTTTTCTTCTTATTTTTTTTTGTATCGTTCAATGTCTAGATAAGCGTATTGCAAACTTGTCCTTCCTCAATGCTTGGCCTTTGTTCAAATGTTTCGTACTTTGAAATAAAAAAACATAAACTTTTTTTTATCATCAAATGCAAGGAAATTGAAATTCTACATAAAATCAAATTCTACGTCGTCACGTCGTAGTAAATTACGCAATGTCTTATATTTTAATATGAGGAACTTTGTTTATGAGCGTTATCAAATTATAAAGCATATTCCACAAATCTTTCCTGTTACCCCTTGAGCATTCTTTTGTTAGAACTTTAGCGATAAAAAAAAATCCATTCTTACATAAATTAAAAAATGTAGAAGAGGAAAATCAACTGAAATAAATCTCTTTCATTTTTTTTTAATTATTTACAAATAAAAGCCACAAAATGCAACCAATCTACATTTTTCATCAGTTCTATTTTTTTTTTTTTTTTTTTGAATTTGTAATTTCGATAGAGAGACGTTCACGTTTTATTGAAGCTTCAATAAAACGCATCGCATGCCATTCACAAACAAACAAGACTAGAGTGTTCCGCTCCAATGCACTTAAAATTAGAAAATCTTTTTTTTTCAGAACCATCTGACAGTTTTTGTCTATCTATGTTGGTACATACATAGGTGCCTGCCTACCCTTCCCTCTGGGGCGTCGTCGGTCGTCGCGTTCCGTCGTCACAGCTTTGGTAACTTTCGGGATTTGGAGAGGTTGTTTCGAACTATTCCAACATTCTGTGACTATAAATAGACGAAATAGTGGGCATTTTGATTTGTTTTTGTTTTGTTTTGGTTTGTTTTAGGGTTGGGCCATGGCTAAGCAAACTATTGTCGATTCAGATTGTCTGATGCAGAGTATCAATGAATTCTATTGATTGTGTTTTTTTTTTTTTTGATTTTGTTGAATTTGTATGTAGATGAATACGGTTCGGGTATGTTTCACTGTTTGTCGTTGATTTGCATGATATTGTTACCCTAAATGATGCATTCAAGCCAAAGCACACTTAGCAAAAAACTACTGTCAAATTAGAAAACAAAAAAAAAACTGCAAAAATTTGTCAATCATTTAATGCCTGTTGACCTGTCCCATTGCCCTGACCTATTTCGTAGGTTTACAGTTCTAGTTTCCAGTATTATTTCTCAAATATTCGTTATTTATAATTTTTTCAAATTCCGCTACTGTTTTCTTCCTTCTACTTCACCTTAATTTAGGTTTATGTCAATCTCTTTTCCAATTTCTATTTCTGCTGGGACAATAACCTCCATCCAAATATCATTTCGTTATGGTTCGTTATTCGTTAGAATATGCTTTTGACAATACGGCGCCTTTTATTTTTTCAATGCTGCCAAATTAACATATAAATTGAACAAATTATATTTTGTTTTTCTGCTTTTATAGCATTACATATTTTGGTGAGGGGAAAATGAATGATTATTATTATCAATAAATACCTAATTTAAAAATCGATAATGTTTGAGTTATTGATGTTATTCACACAATTTTATTGAGTTCTATGAAACAGAATAATTTAATTAAATGCCACACGATTTGACAGTTCTTCAGTTGATTTGTCGAAATCTCTGACAGCTTTATATAATTTTTCGTTTTTGGGTGTTGGGAGACTTTGAATGATGCAATTCATTAATGGAATGGTGATTGATAATATGAAAGAATGCATGGCTGGCACGTTGTTTGTCCGCGATGGACTCCTAAACTGCTTAACCGATTTTAATCAAATTTGTACACCGTGTGCAGTTTGATCCAACTTGAAAGATAGGATACCTTACATCTCAATTTATTTTATTGCAAATTATTATTTGTCTATTATTTGAAAGTCAAAATTATCTGTTAACTATTTTAACAGATGGTAACATCTGTTGAATAGATTGAGTAAGTATTCAATAGATGGCGCTATGTCAAACGCCCAAACGTTGCATAAATAAGGTACAATTTAATAGCATAAGCACCACATGTGGATGAGGCTAAATTATAGGTTAAATTTTTGTTGTTAGCGTAAAGTATTATTAAATAGTTATTTTTGAAATACATATAATATAAAATTTAGCACAGAGATAGATTATAGTTTTAAAAAGCCCGTAGGCTAATTTTTTTCACGGTAAAATGTATTTTTTAGGATTAAACATTGACCATGTTTTACATAAAAATTGAAGCAATCTGCGGTTATTGTTTTACATTCAGCACAACGAAACAAATGTTTTCAACAACTTCGGTTGTCGATCTACTACAAGAATATTTTTCCATAGCTTGAGTTTCTGCATTTAATTGGGACAAAGTTTGCCGAGCCCTCTAGTGTCATATGGATTTATAATAACCTTAAAATAAATTTGACCTCCTTATTTTCATATCTTGATTGAAATTGCGAGAACATTTTCGTTCGGTGTATTTGCTAATCTGACTGTCAGAGTGACCAGAAATAAAATTTTAAAAAAAGGAGTGGAGCAGCATTAAAACTTAATGAACTAAAATTTTTTTGTGTACCTACATATGTATGTATATATGTACATGTTCATACATCCGAGTATGTGTACCTATGTATGGATTTAAAAGACTTTTTGAATATAATTATAGAACTTTAAGTTGATGTTTTTGTTGCTTTTACAAATGAAATAAATTCGAATGGAAAATAATATCGATCGTTAGACAGGGGTCACAGCTAATAGAGGAAAAGTACTTAATTCATGGTTTGTACATTCTTTGTACGTTTGTACATCTATATACTACACTGTACATACATACTTATCTGTATAATTGAATTTAATTGTTTCAAGTATTGAGAAGCTTAGTATGTGTGCATTTTATATTTTTGTAGATGCTGTTGATATTGTGGAAATTTAATAACATTTTTTTCAAATAATTTTCTATGTAGTTGCGAAAAGTGATCGGATATCGTGCGGGTACAATCGTGCTCTGCTCACTTAATTATTATTAAAGAGAATGATGCATAAAAGTTCCTTTTTTTTTGATTTTTGATCAATTGAATTGATTTAAATGCAGATATAAAACGAAGTTATTTGTTTGTATTCATAATTTGGTAAATCTTGTTTTCATAAAATTTGGTCCATTGTCTATATAAGGTGGTTTGATTGTAATTCCTTGTTTCGAAGTGTAATAATACTTTTATGAATCACTCGATATTTAGCCAACAAAAATTATATTTATTAACAAAAAAATAAACCAACAGTGTATCACAACTTTCATTCTATTTTTGCAATAATCAATTTATTTTATAGATAAGTGTCGATACTTCTTATCTGTGTTCTATATTTTTTGTTTATTTTCTACTTTGGGATATCTGATTCGATTTCAGTTTGTTCAAGTACAATTTATAACGTACATACAGAAATATGAGTTTTCTTATACTTACTTTAAATAGAAAGAATTTGTTAAAAAAAAAATTAAAAATAACTTAGCCACAAAAGGTGTCTTCTTTAGACTTTTTTTCTTGTTTTACATATTTTAAAAATTTATGAATATTTAAAGTTATTTTTTTTGAAATTTCACTTATTCAATTTCAAATATCGAAAAAAGTATTAAAAAATTGGTAAAAAATAATCACCCATATTCCAAAAGTCGTATTTTCTCTCGTACTCGTACTTGTAGTCGAACTCGAACTCATGTAGTATCAAAATTGTTATTCTTTTAAAGTCGTATACTTTACGAACGAGAAGCTAAAAAAAAAAAACGACGTATGTAATCGTCGCTCGGTAATTGTCAAATTCGATAAAATTATGTACATTCCTTAAAATTTAAAAGGTAAGCAAGAGTCGCCTCAACCTTACTACTACTTAGGTCCTCTGACCTACGAAGTCCGTTGGTGTTTCCTAGCGGGACATACGCGCCATCGTGTGCGGTTTCCAGAGATGTATTTTAGCTCCCTCCAGCTCTTTCCCAATCTCCTCAAACTTGCTTAAGCGTAATAGTTACATTTTTACCAAATCCTGTACCTTTAAATTGCTGCTTGTTTAACCAAATACTTTTGACCATTCCAGAATTATTTTTCCCAATATTTGCCAAGAGCGGATGAAATTTCTGGATACAAACTGCTTGGTATAAAACTAAAATTAGCTAAGTCAGTCTACTTATATAGGAAACAGAATTTGGGGATGTATGTACAGTTGAAACTCGATTAACCGGGATGGTCGAGACTTTTTTATTTTTATATATTTAAAAAAAACTCGAAAACAAGCATAAAATTATTCTATAAAACTTAACAATTCATTCAGTACATATTTTTGTTTGTACATTTATGTATGTATGTTAAATTTAATAAATGCAACAGATAGAAAATTCCGTTAGTTTAGAGAATTGAAGAAACGTGTTCGGTCCTGGGCTCTATTTTACAAAAAACATAGCAACTTTTCACTTTGCACTCATCAAATTTATTTTTCTTTTTTTGCAAAGTGATAAGTGTTTCTGTTTCACAATATTCTTTGCAATTCTTCTAAAAAGTGAGAGTGTAAAATGTTTTACAAAGCATTTAACCATCTTTGCACTTTTGTCTTATCACTTTGTTTTACTTTTGAAAATCAAAATTAATAATAAAACATGCGGTTTTGTGTTTGATTAAGGAAAAAAGTCATTTTATTTAGCATGTATTGTTTCATAAGATTTTTGTGTTGAGAATATTATTGTACACTATTTTTTCTTCAATTTTGCTTAAAAGAAAATCAACTTGAATTCGATTTGAACGAAAACACTCATTCAAATTATAATTTTGCAGTCCGAAAAATGAATACGGTCTTTATAATTTCTTGTTACACACGTGTCTTCACCATAGTGAAGTAAAAACTCAAACATCTTGAAAGCTTCACTAGTAATACCAATATGCATTTGCAAACATTTTATAAACTAATCAAAATTCGCTTTGCAATAGAATTGAAGTTTTTTTTTTTTTTAATTTTTGCAAAGACTTTGCAAATTACACTCTTCAATATTAACTTTGCACTTTATACACAAAAGAATTGCAAAGTAAATATAAAAACTGCAAAGACTTGGCAAACTATACCTACTTATCATTTTCAACTTTTCAATTATCAGACTTTATAGTTCTGTGCAACAGAATGTTTTGCAAATTAACGAAAAATTTGAAAAGTGCAAAGTGAAAAGTTGACAAGTTGTTTTGTGGAGTGGGGCCCTGTTTTCATGTTACGAATAGTAGAGTTTATTACGGATAATAGAGTTTAAATAAATACATTGTCTTTTTTGTTTAGAAAGAATCTCAAACATTTTCATCACGGATAATGGAGCGTCCCGGTTAATCGAGTTTCAACTGTATTTAAGCAGTGGAATATTTATTTCGCAATGTGGTTAAACGAAAATTCTATAACCGCGAGGAGTCGAGGCATCTTCAGGACACTTTTTCAAATTTTTGTATTCTAATTTCTATGAAAGCAATAATTAAGTTATCCAACAATAAAGAGGCGAACATCATATTTTTTTTTTTAAATAATATGCTGTAATGAAGATTTTTTGTACTTTGAGTCAAGTCAGACCATCTTTTGTTAGATTCAAATTTAGTTACACATTTTTCTATATATGCATGTATATGTTCATAGCTAAACGTATCTACATATAAATGCATTAATAATGTTGAGTTCAAAAAATAAACCAAAAACAAACATTGTACTTAAGTACATGCATTTGCTTTTTGTCCATTTTTATTGAAAAATATAATTCTCGTTTTAAGCATTTCACACGACTAATCAAGTACACAAATACGACTTTAATTTTGTCGAATACGAGATACGGAATAACGAAAAATGAAAATGTGAAGTCAAATGTTCGACTCCTGGAATACCAACATACGACTGTAGTCAAATACGAGTCATAAATACTAGTTTCAGAATATGGGTGAATGTTCTACAAACTAACTTAAGAGTCACTTATACATACTTTCTCGTGAAATTAAAGAAGTTAAAATGTATTTTTAAATCTTAAAGTTCAATTTGTGTCCATTCAATATCTGCAACTAATTCACAAACCAAAATTCTGCTTTTGGGTTAAAATGGTTGATTGCTTAGTACCCTATTTAGCAATCCTATACCAGAAGAATGTACATACATATGTACATTAGTTTCATGTAAGCACAATTTGTCTTCGAGTCCAACTCCCAAAGATATTTCCGCCCACATTAATTTCCATATACATATGTATGTATGTATGTTTGTATTGACAAAGTAAAGTCTTGTTAATTCCTTTTGAGCTTTTACAAGAAAACAAGCATAAATCGTGAGAATGTGTATAGATATCTTTTTAACATTCTGAATCACATAACTGGTTCTGCTCATAAATTATATATTCACTCCTATATGACGTATAGACTTATGGCTATATTTGTAGTTAAATTCCTTTGTATCGTGTTTGTGAGTCATGCACTGTTTTCATTTATCAGGCGTTAAGATTGGCCTTAGGTTAGAGCAGCATGGAATTAAAAATTAATTAACTATCATAAAATTTACTATAGATAAGTTCTTAATGATTTAATTTGAAATAATTCTTTTTCGTGATATAATATTAACTCTTTAAATTAATTTAATTTGTCTCTAGTTATTATTTTAACTGTAAATGAAATAATTATTCACTCTCATATTCAATTAAATATAATACTTCTTTTGTTGGAATATAACGAAATACACCGAATTAATGCATTGGTATAAAAAAATATTAAAATATTTGATGTTCCATTGAAACAAGTAACTTTATACACTCATATACTCGTCCATATACATTTTTTCATACTATATGTAAAAACGTAAAACGACAAATTCAATTTCCCTTAAAAATACATTTCAGTGAATTTCAGAAATATAATACTCTGCGTTGTCGTTATTGTCAATGTTTTTTCATTATTTTATTTTATGAGTTGATCACGATTTGTTTTATATTTTACTTTTTTTTTATGAGAAATATAATAAACAACGGTGAATGTTTTTTGGTTGTTTATTGAAATACATTCCCTTTGAATGTTGAGGGTTCGAAATATATAAAACCGGGAGGGGAAACACATTTTACATATTAATACTTATGGCATCTGTCATTAAAGAAAGTCTAATGCACCTGTCAATTTTGATGAAAAGTCATTATTTTTTTTGAAGCAGTAACGAAATTGGATACAGCTCGATCGATAGCTTCCAAGGAATACAAAAAAAAAAATGTCGGGAATTGTTATCTGAAATGACATTTTTCAAATTTAAACAAATTGACAAAAACTTGATATTGCAGTTTAGAAATGCAACAAGGGAATTAAGTTCTAGTCCTGTGCCGCCATTTGAAGTTTTAGTTTGGATGTCGATAGTCCATGCTGTAAGCTTGCCCATGTCTTCTGTTTGAGTTTAGGAGAAGATTTACCTAAAGACTCTATACTTACAGTACTAAGCTTGAACACAAAATGCGATTCCTTTTCATCAAAGTTAAAAAAATGTATAGTTTCTAACAACACACCAACTTTCAAAACACCATTTGATAAACAAATAGTTTTCAGTTCTGTTGGTTGTTTCATTTTCAATCGACAATTTTTTACAGAAAAACTTCAAAGAATCTTAAGGTTTTTTTTTGAAAGATATACCACGGTAGTCTTAAATGACAATTAGCATGTTTTTGAGTGAATGAGAAATGTGAATATTTGTGTTTTGATGCAAGTGAACCTTAGTTTAGTCCGACATTTTTTAATTATTTTTTTTTTTTGGTTCAGAGTGATTAGCGATTAGACTGGTAAATTTGTTATAAATTGAAGCGAATTCTTCCATTGCTTGTTCTAAATTTTGACCAAAACAAACCATAATTTTTCCAGAATTCAGACAAACAAAAAAAAAAAACATTAAAATCCATTAAAATGTCATAAAGAAAATGAGAAACTAAAAAAAAAACTCAATAATTTGTGAAAGTGTTTAAAAAAAAAACAAAGAAAAAAAAAAGTTCAATAAAAATGGAGTCTTCGATTGATAACAATCAAAATGACAACACCAAGACCAAAGTCGAAGTAATTGTCCTATCAACGAAACCCGTAAACACTTTGAAGAACAACATCGATGCCAAAGATGAATCAACACGCAAACGCACATCCCTCATAATTGTCCCACACCGCAATTCAACCATTATGAACATGAGCACCGGCGAAGAAGACGAAAATGAGAACGAGAATGAAGACGAGGAAAATAGCAATTTAGATCGATTAAATGATAACGACAATGATACCGATGATCTTAAAAAGAAGAAGCAGGAAATTTCCGATCTAACCGCCGCCGAACAACAATCGGCCATGATTTCCTCCGTCGAAGACAATCTCTCCGATGACGACCTCAAGAACAAAAACAAAAGTGTTAATAGTAATCGCAATTCAATAGCAAGTGTTGACAGTTGTGTATCATCGTCGTCGCCGTCTTCGTCAGTGGCGACCACAACTTCGACTTCATCGACGTCAGGTGACGATGATGTTGCAATAATTGCTGACTATCGGGATCTCGAGGAGAATGGTAATATGATCGACGACGATTTGGATGATGTTGACGTCGAGGAGGAGGAGGAAGGGGACGACAGTGTGGAAGTTCGTCGAATGTCAAATTCTTCGTCGGGAGTCGATGACTATTCGCTACGTGAGAAGTTGCAGAATTTCGTTAATGAGTCGTCTTCATTAGTCGATGTTAATGGTTGTGGACGTGGCCATGGCCGAGGAAACGACAACGATAGTAATGGGGGAAAGCATTTTCAAGAGGCAACGGATACGGATACGGATGAAAAACAGCAACAGCATGGCATAATGGCTTGCGATGGATTATTGAGTCCCCAAGAGGTACCAATGGGGAGGCGATACGCTGAAGTGGCGCAGTTCAAGAATCCCAAATGGTGAGTAAAATTCATATTTTTTTTTTCTTGAAAATTGAAAATTCATAAAGGTTGTTGTTTTTTTTAAACTTAACATTCATTTGGATTGTAATTCACAAGCTGTTTTTTTATTTGATGAAGTCTTTGATTTATTTTTCCTTCCAAAAACGTAAGAGTAGTAGATATTCATAAAAATCATTGCGGCATATTCACAGTCATATCTTAAACACAAGTCTAACTAAACCGGTGTCTAAAGTTAAAACTTAGTTAGGTTGGAAACTATTGCTATTCATTAATAATTTGGCAGCTCTGTTTAGTTAAAAACGGGTTTAAGGATATTCTACTACAATCTTACTCCATTTTTCAATTTGAATGTGCCAAAAAAATAAACTGACAGCACATGATTAATGCTAAAAAAGCTTGCAAGCGTCAAAAATTTGATTCTTTTGTCTGTTTTATAGAGTTAAAAATACCTTAAACATACACGACAGACGTGTTTATATTTAGGTTTAATTTGTCTATGAATAACTTAACTGGAGTTTAGCAAAGACAAAATCAGAACTTAATGAATATGCCCCGTTGTTTTTTGAAAACTTTTAGACATTTAAAATTAAAATGAAAAACTGCGGGAGAACATGTAGCAAAATGACCTTGCACACAAGTTTATATAAAATTCCCTTATTGGAATCTCTCATAGTCAAAGTTATCTAATTTGAGCCACATTGACAACATTTTCAATTAAAAAAAAAAGTCACACCCATTTTTACAATAATTTAGGCGCCATCATCATTCTTGACATCATCATTACGCAAGTTTACATAGTTTTCCAAATCATCACATGGAACTCAATCAACACACATTCATTGAATATTTTACTTTGAAGACAACATTTTGCTAATATAATATTTAGGACACTTCGACTGATGATGCTCCATTTGTCAATTCTCGAAGTCTTTCCAGTAGTCGTCTAAGAAAAAGTTTTTTTTTGTTGCTGCTCCACCCAGAATTATATTTTGGTTTCTCATCTATATGAAATATCACAAGCAACTTGTCTCTCGAGTCTATCATTATAGTAACCACAGACTTTCGCAATATTGATATAGCAATAAACATTAAAATGCAAACATACATACATACAAAGATATAAATATACAGACATACGCACTCGCTTGTCTCCAGAATCCAGTGCATATAATAAACAATTTACATTAATTAACAACTTCTGTTTGAATATTGGATACATGCTGGGTTGGCCATTGCCCCTCTGCCGCCGCCGCTTCGTCTTCATATCACCGTCTGTGTCCGCTTCATCTTATAGTCGTCGTCGATGAGATATAGAAGCTCCCATCTTCGAATGTGTCATCTGACGTCAATTTCAAAACAACCAACGGAATGTTTTGCAATAAATTTAGCTGCCTCCTCCGAAGGGAGATCTTTTTATTATAGTTTTCGGTTTCTATATACGCAGATAGATGTACATATGTATGTATGTATTTTGATGAAGATGATGATGATGGTGATGCTGATGATCCTACAACAGCCAATTTATAATATAATAGCTGTCGAGGGCGGTTTATTTAAGGAGGCGGTAAGATTTCTTTTAAAATCATAAAGTTCTAGAATAGGTGCGGAATATTCTACGAAGTCTACGAAATTTTGTATCTATCATTTTCTTGAAACAAACATTATGTGTGTAGAAAAAATAAAACGCGAGCAGTTTGAAAGAAGCAAAATTTTAAAGCTTAATTAAAGGGAAGATTGAAAATTGTGTAGTAAAAAATTTTTCTTAATTTTTTCAGTTGAATCATCAAACAATACTTACAGCAATTTAATTAAAATTCCTTTTATCGAAGATCATAGATAGCATAGTTATATTTGTCTGTAAAAATCTATTAGTTTTTCAAGTGAAATTTCTTTATCAACGTATAAGGGAATTTTTATAGCAGTGTGAAAATAAAATCGTCACGTTTTTGCGTTACGCGAATGGATGAAATTTCTTTTGCTCCTCGATGAAAAATTGGTAGAAACATCGATGAATTCATCTAGTCCAGTCATTGTGCAGTATGCATATCGTAAAAACTGAATTAAATAGGAAGTGAAAAAGTTTAATGTGTATGCAGTATTCAGAGCTGTACAAAACAATAGGAAAACGAATTTTATGTCTTTTATAAAATTATCAGACAGAATGCCGATTGATTATAGTATTCAATACTTAAAAAAATGAAATTTCCGATCTGCATGTGCACTTTTGACTTCTGACAGGCATATAGCTTCTTTTTTTTCTAAAAAATATAAAAATTTGTGTCATAGGAGTGTTCAGAATAATCGGGAAAGTTGAAGAAATCATCGGAATTAGTTTCTTTTATTAAAAGGAATCCGTCAAAATTTGATTTGTTTTGTTTAATAGTCACCTTACCTGACATAAAGTTAATAAGTTTTTGGCATTTAGTTATAGAACTGCGTTCCATTCCTTTGACTTGAAAGCAATAGTTGTTCTTTTGCTTTTATAAATTCGCCCACAAATTTTTAATTTAGGGACTACGAATACCAGGTACAAAAAATGATGATTTTGAAGTCAAAAACTCACCTATTTTGATGTATACGTAAGACAATGGTACAAAATTATGATGCTAAAAATGCCATTTAATTCACATTTTTGCTTTGCTTATGAAAGCTTAACCTCGCTTAAATAGCTAAATCACAATATAGCGTTTGACTTTTGGAATAGAAATTATGTATTCTTATGAGGCAATCCGAAATATCACCTCAAGCGTTGCTATGACTTTATATCGTAATATCGTAAACGCCCGAGCAAAGCAAAAGTAGATCTATTTTCTATTCGTTCGGGCGTTTGACAGCTGAAAAGCTATTTGTTGTTTATTTTTGAAAATTGAAATATTTTTTTCTTTTTTTACCATAAAATAAAAAAAAAAATAAATTAAAAGTGCCAACCTCAAATGGGTTTTTTTTAGTTGTCGAGATTTCTGGCGCGAAATTTGTTTCTTTATTTTGAAAATAGTATTTAATTTGTGTGAAATGTCAGTGAACGCTTGAGGTTGAATTTCGTTTTGTAAATTCTCGTAAAAACGTTCAAACGCTCGTTAACGTCGGACTGACCTAACGCGATATTGTGATTTAGCTAAAAATGTCCCGATAAGCTTTCTTATCAATTATATTCTACATTTGAAAGATAGGTCCAGTTTTTTTTAAGTCAAACGGGAATGGAACTCTTTCTGACACAGTCCGACCTGCATTCAAATTAATTTTAGCTTCTTTGGAGTGATTTTTTGTCAAAATAATTCCCTGTTATTTTGCACAGCTCTGTAGGCTCTGTTTTTTTTTATCCGGGAAACTACTTCAAAAACTTACGAACTAAGAAATACAGCAATTAAGCAGGATACAGTGTTTTTTCATATTCAAAAGTCTTAAAAGCATTTAAATAATTATCTTATCTTTTATAACATGACATATTTCTTTTGAAAATTGCAACTTTTTGCTTTTGGATGCAAAAATGTGATCAAGAATCTTAATCATGCATTAAAAAAATATTTTTATTTTGTGGTTTTATTGAGATATGACACTTTAAGATTCCGAAATAGTTTTCCTACATGTGTATATTTTTTCGTGCTTAAGTTAATGCAATGGTTCTTATTCACATTAAACGATTAAAATTTTGAATTACAAAATTGTGCAATTATGGATTTTATTCTTAAAAATGGGAAAGCAAAAATAGTACACCCTGGCGAATACGTACTTTTTTTTTTCTTTCATTCAATTTCACTTCGTGATTTTGTATTGTTTGCTGTGTCAATTTTTTCAGACTCTTCCGAACTGAAATCAAGGTCAACTAAAGCAGTTCATAGTTGGGTCTTATGGATCATGGGATTGAACTAATAGTTCATGGTCGATGACCACATGTATCAGATCCTAATGGTAACTTTGCAGTTGAGTTTAGACTTGAATTTCTTCTAATATTTCTTTTCGGTTGAATTCGGAGATGTTTGACGTTTCAAAGTGTGCCATATTAGTTTTTAGATACCTTATCTTGAAGAATTACCAACACTTATCCTTAGAACCGAATTTTATGTTGGCTCGAAAGTACAGTATTGGAATTGCATTGGGCCAACAAAATGATAAATTCGCTACTGATGTTGATTACCATATGCGATGGTGACATCAAAATTAAACACAACTTCATGAGTTTTAAATATATGTCTGTTAATAAATGTAGAATTCCGCCGAACACTAGCTTCTGTCTTCGGTATCTAAGATCGACTGACTTTTTACAAAAAGAAGGATTGCCAAAAATCAAAATGAGATGAAGGAGATGGACAATAGCAGAATAAAAGTCATGCGTCTCCGTGTGCGTGAGTTGGGCAAGTTAACCCAGGTGCGGAGCGGATGCATTGTCTGTCATGCGTCGCGCTTGCGCTCTTGTTGCGGGGCCAATATAACCCACATTCGGCCCTCCTGACCGGTCAGTCGTCCCGATTGACCTACACCACGGCTTCATGCTGTCTGCAGCTGTCGATGTTACTCGCGGTCCTTCGTGGTCACCAACTTTTTCTACATCGTAACGCTCGTGCTTATGAAGTTTCGTCACTTTGTAAGGTTCTAGGAATTTCGGCTTTAATTTGAGCCCTGGACCGAACTGTGTTCTTCGAACTGCAACCAGGTCTCCGACTTTGTATACTTTCGCTGCTTTCCTCTTCTCGTTGAAGCTTCTGATGTTTTCTTGCTGGATTTTGTGGATATTTTCTTTTGCTTCATTTCTTACTTTGTCCCGCTCTATATCCAGTTCTGCCACGATCTCTTGATGGAGTATCGCTTGAATTTCGGGTCTCGCTGAGATTCTCATTTCAAGTCCTGTTAAAATTCGGAAAGGTGAGTGCTTTGTGCTTCTTGGTGTAGTGCTGTTAATTAGCTGTTGTACTCTTTCTACGTGTTTGTACCAACATGAGGGATCTTCTAACGTGAGTTTTGTGAGGATAGGGATCAGTAGGCGGTTTATTCTTTCTACTTGCCCGTTTCCTCTTGGAACTCCAGTAGTTATCACCAAGTGTGATATATCTTCTTCTCGACAATACTGTTCAAAACAGTTAGCTGTGAAGGCGGTACCTCTATCAGTTATGATGCGTCTCGGGTTTCCGAATACAGACGCCTGCTTCTTCAGTCTTTCTACTACCTCCTCGCTAGTTGTACTCTTGGTGGGGTACAACCAAACGAACTTTGAGAAACCATCTACAACAACAAGTATGTGGTTATACTTTTTCTTTGTATTTTCCATTGGGCCAACATGATCCAAATGATATGTTTGCAATGGACGGTCTTCTTTTTCAATAGGTGAAAGGAAACCTTCTTGTTTGCCTGCTTTTCTTTCTGCCAAAATACACTCCAGACAACTTCTAATATTAGCTTCGACCTTTGCCAACAGTTTCGGAATGAAGTATGTCTTTTCAATAATTTCGGCAGTCTTCTTTGTAGAAAAGTGTCCTTCTTTGTGGGCTATAGTAATTATTTCGTCCTCCATGACAGTGGGTATGACGACCAACTCCTTGGCTTCATCTTTGTAGAGGATTCCGTTCTTCAGGAAATAATCTTCGTACCGCACAAATTCTAAAACTTGACGTATTGCTTTCAAACAAGGGTCTTGCATCTGTGCTTCTTTGATTCGATGACTCATAGTATCGACTATAAGCATTGCAATACGGCTTAACGCATCCACGTGCTTCATCTGCGTTCCTGCTCTATGTACGACTTGATAATTAAAGTCTTGGAGAAACATCGCCCAACGTGACACTCGTAACGGAATCTCTTTCTTATTAATTGTCATGCTGAATGCCTTACAGTCCGTTACAATGGTAATCTGTCTGCCCAATAAATAAATTCTCCACTTTTCGAGTGCTTTGACTACTGCTAACACTTCTAACTCGTAGGAGTGGTATTTTTCTTCCTGAGGTGTCGTTTTTCTGCTCATGTACTGTACTGGATGAAAATGCTGGTCATCGTTATCCTTTTGCAACAACACAGCTCCATATGCTATTTTGCTTGCGTCTGTGTGTACCTCGGTAATCGCGTTCGGGTCGAACAGTTTGAGGACTGGTGACTTTACTAATGAATCCCTCAGTAACACAAAAGAAACTTCTTGATCAGTACCCATTATAAAATTTGATGGCTTCCGAAGTAAGTCGCTTAACGGCTTAGCGATCGCAGCATAATTTAAAATAAACTTTCGGAAATATCCGGTGAGTCCCAGAAATCGCTCCACCGACTTCTTGTCTGTAGGCTTCGGAAATTCCTTGACAGCTCTAGTTTTTTCGTCTGATGGCTTTATCGTCCCTCCTTCGATGATGTATCCCAAAAACTCGATTTTGGTTTTCAAAAATTGACATTTGGTCCACTTCAACTTCAACCCATTCTCACTCGCTATTGCCAAAACTTTTTTCAGTCGCGAGACTGCTTCATCGTCATTTTCAGCCAAAATCACAATATCATCCATATAAGTCAGCATCACTCCTTCATTTACCAATGACTTGAATATCACATTCACGAAACGTGTAAACACTGCTGGCGAGTTACATAAACCAAACGGAACTTTTAAGAATTCGTATTGGCCGTTGTGCACTATGAACGACGTGTATTTTCTCGATTCAGGCTCGATAGGAACATGAAAGAATCCGTTGACCAAGTCTAATGTCGTGAAAACCTTAGCCCGCTGTAATCGATCCAATAAGTCATCAATAATTGGCATCGGGAAGTGATCCTTCATGATCTGTTGGTTTATGCGTCTAAAATCACAACATAGTCGCTTGGTTCCATCCTTTTTGCCGACTAACAGAGCAGGTGAGCTGAACTCAGAATTACTTGGTTGTATTATTCCATCTTCCAACCAAACACCTATCTGCCTTTCAATTTCTTCTCGGTCTACAAACGACATTCTTCTTGGTTGATGGTGTATTGGTGATTCATCCTTCAATATAATTTTCATCGTTACTGGTGAATCTACGTTTTGTCTTGGCTTGTAGTTCAGTATTAATTCTTCAACTTCGGGCTTTGCTGTTGATGGTATGAGAGAAAGGTCTACTTCATCAGTTACTCTTTTTTCCGAATTGTTAACGACAGCACAACAGAGTTTTTCAAATTCTTTATGCAGTTCACGAATTTGATCTTCTTCTCCTTGGCAAGAATTCATCGGTTTTCCATCTTCTGTCTCACAAGTCTCATTGATGTGTGAAATGCTTGACTTCAGATTTCCTTCCAATTCATCGTTGTTTTTGCCTTCATCAAAAGGCAAATTCTCTTCTTCTGTCCTCTTTCTTCGAAATCGTATTTCTCCATTACTAATGACGACGATAGCTTCCTTCAACAGGTCATTCCCTAATACTACAGAAAATGGTGACTGGTCTTCCTTCACTACATGCATCTTTACTTCGAAGTCTATTTTATCTACTACTACTTTACATTGAATAAACCCGTGAGTGACAACTTGGTGGTTACCTAACCCAGATAAAACAATCGGTTCATATATGATGTTGGCTCTTCTTAGTTGCATCATAAAATCATGCCTCATTAAACAAACATCACAGCCGGTGTCCACCAGAGCTGTAGTATTAACACCCTCTACCTTAATATCTTTCATAAGATGTTTTGAATGCAACCCAAATTTTGCATTCGTTACTTGGTCTTTCTTAATGCTTGCGGCACCTTTGCACTCAAAAGAACGGTGCCCCGAAACTCCACATTTGTAGCATTTTACCTGTTTGCTACAATCTTTGGCCAAATGAGTTGTCTCATTGCAATTATAACATTTTCGTGTTAAGCTCTTATCTAGCGATAAATTTCTTGCTGACGTTCGCTTATCTGAGAGCATTGAAGTATGAGCTTGGCCTCTAACCTTCTCGTATGTCCTAAGTTTATTCTTCAGCTCCTCTATCGTTTTCGCCTCATACAGGATAACTTTGTTTGTTTTGTCGTCCTTAAGGGCATCGACAAAGTATTCGACGATAGACTCCTCATCGACATCAATTGGCTTTGCCAGCTCAATCATCCTATATAAAAATTCACGAAGCGTTTCGGTTGGTTGTTTCTTGGTGGTTCTTAATAATTTATGAACCTCAGCAGAATTTACCTTTAAACCAAATTCTTTGGTAAGTGCTGATTTAAGCGACATCCAATCTCTTATTCCAGTTTCACTCTGAACGTACATTTTTGCTGCCCCTCCTAACAAACGTTTACCATAGATGAACATTTGAAGAGCGTTCCAGTGGACAAGTTGACCTACGTCCTCAAACTCGGTTATCCATTTGCGAATATTTTGTGATTCTTCGCCTTTGAATGTCGAAATGCTTTCTTCAATGTCCTTAAATGTGAATGCGGGTTGTGCTATTCGTTGCTCCATCACAGGTAAAATAGTTGGCGCTTGCACCGGCCATGGTGCCGTTGTTTGCGCTCTAATATTCTGACCCTGCACCTGCCCCGCCCCATAAACTACCTCACCCACCCCACGCTCATCAATGTTAACAGTTGTCGTGTCAGTTTCATCTTCTCTTTCCTCAGCACCCTTGATGGAGTGTAAGTTCCGATACAGACGCAACCTTTCTACTAATTCAGATTTATCACCTGCTTGTGACAAACCCGCCTCCTTTAATTGCACTCGCAATTCATCTCTTGTCATATTATCAATAACCTTCTCCATCTCCCCCTTACACTTCCGATTATAATAAAATGCAAAATAATTATAAGTATAATAATAATAAGTTATTGTTTACTTCTTTAAAACAAAAATTAAATTAAACTTATTTCAGAAAAGAGAATTCTACTTTAATTTAATCCTTCTATATTTAAAAAAAAATTTATCGTGTGACGATATTAATTCAATGCTAGTGTTCGTACTCACATACATACAATTTTTCAAAAAAAAATATAGCTGGAACTGCTGCTGCTTCTACTTAAATTTTCGCACCGCTACTTTCGGTGGTTTTACTGCTGTCCTGCTGCCGTCTTGCCCTTGGTTATTCCAAAAAAAAGTTTACCGCTGCTTCAGTTCGCTTTCTACGTTGGTTGTTGTTTTTTTTTTTTTCTTTTTTGGGTTTCCTCTCCTTATCCCAATAGAAAAAAAAGCACCGCTACTTCGGTTCTACTGCTGTTCTCGTCGTCGACGTCTTCTTCGTGTTTTTTTTTTTTCACAAAAAAATGAAAACTGTTCTGCATGCACTTAACTGCTGGCTTAGGCTGAGTTATTGTTTTTTATTTTTGCTTCGCTCTTTTTTTTTTTTTTTAATATTTTAATTGGTTGAGCCCCCAAGTTTGTAGAATTCCGCCGAACACTAGCTTCTGTCTTCGGTATCTAAGATCGACTGACTTTTTACAAAAAGAAGGATTGCCAAAAATCAAAATGAGATGAAGGAGATGGACAATAGCAGAATAAAAGTCATGCGTCTCCGTGTGCGTGAGTTGGGCAAGTTAACCCAGGTGCGGAGCGGATGCATTGTCTGTCATGCGTCGCGCTTGCGCTCTTGTTGCGGGGCCAATATAACCCACATAAATGAGCAAACAAAATAACATTTTGAATGCAGTCCATCGTCGTCAATCAACGACACGGCCGACGCGGCGTCGTCGTCGTCTTTCGAATGCTTCACTTCAAAATTAAAATGAAAAATATAAGTTTTAGTAACGTGGGTGGTATTCTTGATGAGACACAATCTGATGCTGCATGTGGTCATATTGCGAGGAGTATTTGACCCTTTCAATATAAAAATGCCCATCAGTTCAGTTTTCATCGAATTGAAAAAAGGAACTTCTAGAACTAAGTTCATCGACAGGTAGTTGACAAAACTGAAGAAAAACATCAACTTTTCGTCTTCGTTGCAGACTTTTATTCACCTTTAAGTGTTTTTTTGAAAGCAATTAGTTACCGAGCTATATACACCAATGACTTTAGTTGCACTTTGCCCGATGGTGGTGGAACAAACACTTCTCAGTCTTTCACACAAAAGTTAAGAAAACTGTTGAAAACCTTGCGGAAAAGTACACACAATGAAAACTTCTTTATAAAATCCTTTCTACTTTAGTTCCTCGAAACTATGTTTCGATTCGTTGATCTCAAAATAATGCAGGATTATATGTATATGCATGTATTTCCAGGACTTTGAATACAAAAATGCTTTTGTGTACGTGCCTTGGGCGTTTCCAACCACCCACCTACCAAATTTACCTTTCTATAAAGTTGATGGATTGAAATTTAGAAAAAAAAAAAAACATGAAACTTCTTTGTCTGTTTTTCGAAAATGAGAAAACAAGAAGGAATATTGTGTTTTTTTTTTAACTTTTTCGTCTGTTCCATTCTCGACTCTTGAGTGAAGGACTACAAAACACCTTTTGACAGGGAATATCCTTTAAAATTAATTTATGAATTTGAAGCTGCAGTTTTATGCCATGGATAAAGTTTCCCTGATGGAAGAGAATCGAATATTATTCAATTATCATTTTATATAAGTATGTGTAAATCGATTTTACAAGAAAACTGAAAAGTCCTTATCTTCCAAAGAAGGCTAGCAACGACGGAAGGGAAACTATGACGACAACAACAAACGAGTGTGGCTTGAGATGATGGTTGGAGGAGTTTGTTAAATCTCTTTCTTCTTCAATAAGTTTTGGCAGGCTAATTGAATTCAAAGTCAATGAAAGCAAGCGGATATTAAGTGTATAAAGGAAGAGGGGATGTTTTGTTGCGTTTTGTTATAATTTGCTATAAAGTTTGGATGTTTTTTATTACAAAGAAGAAATTATGTTTTTTTTTATTTTATAGCTTTGAAATGTTCGGGATTTGTTTTTGATTAATTTGAAAACTCAAAGAATCAGGATAAGTTGAATTATTGGTTTTTTGACAATAGGCTTAATTTGTTAAATTGTTTTTTTTTTTTTAATTTAATTTAATACAAAAAGTTAAAAGTCAGTAGGTTTAACAAAAAACAAAAACAAAAATGTAGAAATCATGAGAAATTGTTTTACGGATTCTGTCTACAATATTTTAGCTTTTGACAAATTTCCGTGTATTTCCTTTTCGATGTGATTTGACATCGTGACATCCTCACCATGCAGGTTCCTTAAACTATCAGGTATTTAGGTAGTTTTAAGTTTAAAATAGTTTTGTTCTGTTTTTCCACTGAAAACAAATACAACTGACATCTAGGTAATCTATAAGTCGAAAGTCTCATGAAATCTGTTCAAAATCATTTTGACACAAATTCCAAAAGTATTTATTTGGTTTTTTTTGAAGTGAAACTTCTTTATCGAAATTTTATAACAATGTAAAAAAAATCGTCACGTTCTTCGGTTACGCGCCATCTTTTTTTTTAATTAAAGTTCAGTATAGTGACGTAAGTAAATGGCTCAGCTGATGTACGTACTGATTTGTGAACTATCACCATGATGAACATCTACTTATATAACTGTTGCATTTGGATCCTCAATAGAATTTTCAGAGTCCGAGTACAGAGATGAGAAAAATAATGAAACTCAAGTAGAAAGCAGAGATGGCAGAAAAAAACTTAATTTATTACGTTTGCTACATTATTGAGTAGACATAATTTACTCTGCCATCCCTGGCAGTGAGTGAACTTCATTCCAGTCCAACGGGGATGTCCAATAACAGTTGAAGAGTAAATGAGAAAGAAAGAAGAGATTGTTTTTTGTGTATTTAAGTATAAACAAATGAAACCAATAATAAAAAAAACTTTTAAAAGTTAATTCAACTACATACTTTGTGTATTTACTGAAATCGTTATTCTGATTATGAGACCTTTTAAATAAAAAAAAGTGCAAATACGCCACAGTAAATCACTGAAACTGACTCCCATCAAACTCAATTGTGTAATAAATCAAATCAAAACAATAAAAAGCAATTATTTTTAATAGCATAACTCTTTATCACTTTCTAAACCATTTTTTGAGTATAAAAATGCTTCACTAAATATCCCCAATATCATCTGTCAATTTTCTCAAAATATCCATCATAATTCTCCCCTTAAATTCTTCGATGTACATACATGTACTGTACATATGTAACTATTAAAAAATTATTCTTTCAAACTAATCGGCAGTGATCCAAGTTTAATCTCCATTACATTCTGCAGCAAATAATGCGGTAAACTTTGACTAAACACCCAACAAAAAGACCCACTCAAAGCTGTCAAAACTTTTCACTTCCCACTTCCCATTCCCGTTCTTTCTTCGAAACTAAATGCTCAACTTCAAGACGTTCATTCAACCCTAAAAAATATTCCACATGTGCAACCTGAAATCTCGAAACACGAGCCTGAGTAAACTTTATTTTTGTTCAAACCCTCTACATCCGAGAACGCACACGTTCGTCGGCTACATCAATCCATCATGTGTTGTACCTACCTACTTTAAAAAAGTTTTCCTATTTTTTAAAAACTGACTTCCTTATACAATAATTTATACTCGTATATTTAAAAAAGAAACTTTTTTTGGAAAAAAAAAATTTGACTCAAGATGACCTGTCAAAAACTTTATTATGACACACACGTATCGCATCATGACAAACAATGTCAGGGCAAAGCTTTTTCAACTTTCCTTTGACATTTTGGCATTAGCAGCGACAGTGGAAATAAATGAACTTTCAACTGCAGATGTCGTTGCTGTTCGCCTGATAAAATGAGGGTTACTTGGGTCGATTCGGTCGGTTCGGTTCGGTCCATTAAATGGACAACTTGTTGCCCTAAATAAAAATCTATTATAGATATTGATATAGCCGAAATGTTATAAACAGCCCACCCTTCAACCCCCAACAATAGGCATTCTTATACGACTTCCATATATTTAGATCTGGACTACGAGTCTCGAATTTAGAGGATCTTCAAGTTGAACCATATAGTCGTATATTAAAAGCGACTAGGAAGCTTGTCCTTTGGTCGGAAAAGAAGTCTGTTGAAATTAATGACCCCAGACTCAGACACCGAAAAGACCGAAAAAAAAACATTAATTAGACCATTCAAAGTGTTTTCCGTGTCTCCTTGGACTTCAATTGGTACAAATTTATTTAGGTACGGTACTAAATAATTAATTATTGAGAAGATGAAGACGAAGACGGGCACAATGACTTTGAACTCGAATAATGTTTCTTTTTCTTCTCTTCTCTTCTCTTATTTTAGGGGTGAGACTGTTGTGTTGTTTTCCTTTGTTATTTTCCCAAAGACGATGATGTTGCTTAGGGTGGTTTAAGTTGGTGGTTCCGGATTTTGGTGGAACTTGGCATGTGAGTTCATATATTTAGTGTAAGAGCAGGTGGAATCGATTTTTTTTTCTTTTGTTGGCATTCCTTAAAGCTGGATAAACAATTTTAATGTAAACACCGACAAAAGAAATACAAAAAAATGTTTAAATTCAATTTGCCCGCATAAGGGCCCGAGGGGATAGATGTGTTCTCGTTTTTAATGTTTTTTTATTTTATTATTTTGTATTTGATGGAAGTTTAAAAACATTGTCGGTGTTGTTTTTCACTTTTTGTTCATCATATTATTATTTCGTGGAATGATGACAGAAAGTTTTTTTTTACGACTTTTTTTTTGATGTGATATTAAATATACGTTTTCCAATAACATGTGGTGTTGTGTGAGTATGAGGACGAAGAGGAGGAGGAGGAATAATTTACGATGGAATTTAATTATTCAAGAATGCGGTTATACATCGATGATGAGTATCAGTTTGAGGGAATTAATATAAAATTTTTTATCCACCGAATTGGATAATTTTGTTCTTTTGAAATTCAATTTAAACAAATTTAATTTTCACTCCTCGTGATAATACGCTTAAGCTTTATTGGTTAATTTTTGGGAAATTAAATTGGTAGTTTATAGTCTCCTTATTTGTATGTGTCAGGTAATTTCATTTGTCAACATTCCGGGACAAAAACAATGCCCGAGATTAAGTAAGTGGTTTCAGTCATTAATTTTAATTTACAATAATTTTAAATAATTCACTATATATGTAGTTTAAAACACAGTTACTTCCCACTGTCCGTCTGTCCCAGTGTAGTGCTTAGATCTTTAAAACAACGCAACGGATTTCGATGCGGTTTTCTTTTAATGGATAGAGTGATTTAAGAGGAATATTTATGTGCTCATATAACTTAATAATGTTTTAAAATTTCAATCAAGACTACTTTTCGTTCAATACTTCATTTACTCCTAAAAGCTAAAATACATTACCGAGTTGAGACTTTTCAATATTTATATAGTATACTTCAAGGCTTTAAAATAATCTTCTTTGAATAAAATCATTTTCTGTTGTTGGTTGTCTCATTAAAACTCTAGAACGGCTAGGCCGGCCGATTTGGTTTTTGAGATGTCTGTTGTAGTACAGGGAAGGTTTAAAAAGTGAGAAAATATTGAAAAATTGAGAGAAAGACAGACTAAAACCATTTTCCTTTACAATTTGTTCTACTTATACCTTGAAAAATATGTATTTTCATTTTTAAGCTGGTTGTCAAATTTTTATATTTCAGTCGTCTGTCAAACGTTATAAAATTGACCGTTTCTGTCACCGTTAAACAGTTAATGGAATCTTTTAAAATCGGTTTGTCAGTGCCTGAGATTTACTGGTCTTAAAATGGCAAAGGAAAGACGAAGTATTTTTATCGGTTGGTGGCATATCGACCAATCTAACAGCCAAACGTGCTGTTAGAACTGAATTGGGACGGGACAAAGTTCGACGGGTCCTCTAGTGCATAAAAAAAAAAATTGAGTTTATTGTTCAAATAATTGAATGAAATTTCGTCTCCAATCCATTCTATGTGTTTTCTATTTTTTGGCACATTTTACGAATGCTTATCGACTTTTTGTTTGATGTCCAACTTTTATATAGTAGCTTATGAGATGTCCATTCGGTATATTTTTGGAACACCTGTCATTTTTTCTTCACATATAGTGTCCTGTCCAGTATCTGATGATTATGCTGGCGTTTCTTATGCGTTGAGTTGTTGCCAACCTTATTTTATTGCAAAGAAATTTGGCTCGACTTTCAACACCGTTGAATCGAAAATGTATTTATTTGTTCTATTTGAATTGTTTAAAGTCTAGAAAAGGCTCTACGTTCCAAAATGGACCCCAGCAACTCTTTATCCTTCATAAGAGTTCTTAGAAAATATCTCGTCATTAAAAAATCTCAAGTTCAAATTATAATTCCATTGTTCCTAAATGAATCTCCGAATATTAAGGTTTTTTTTTCGGTGAAGAGTCTGAAATTCGCTCTTGCGTCTGCAACCGCCTGGTCTTTGTAGCGGAGGTTTGGTCTTTCTTTCGTCTCGAACCAGTAGTAATTCTTCCTCGGATTTCCACTAAGGTGTCGTGCCTTCCAGATTAACACCACTTTTGTGTCCTATCTGCTCAAGGATTGTGTTGAAGAAATCACATGATAGGGCAATTCCTGAACCCTGCAAATGTCTGGAATAGCTCGGATGAGCGGTTACCCATTTGCACGTTACACCGAGTATTTTGTAACGTCATGCGGCATAGTTGGATCAGTTTTTTCGGGATACTGAGTTCAGACAACGCCAATAGAAGCTCTCTCGGTGACTTATGAGGCTTTGAATTCGATGAGAAGATGGTGGGCCTCGACTTGAAATTCGTTGGTCTTTTCCAGGACTTGCCTTAATATGAATATTTGGTCTATTGTTGATCTGCCTCCCCTGAAGCCACACTGGTACTAGAGTTTATCGTTTGCAATATTTCCATTTTTCAGATTAAACTCTGATTTTTTGGTGTAATTTTTTTTAAAGAATTTTATTGATTTTTTAAAACTTTTGCTATAGTCTTCAACTTCAAGATCGCTTTCGTGTGACTTATCGTAAACATTATCCATTATATTTTTTATTTTTAAATGGCAAATCAAATGTATCACTCTTAATTACTTAAGAAAAAATAAATACAAAAGTTTCTTATTCAAGAAATGGAAAAAGTTTGCCAATTAAACTTTCAAAAATTTAATCATCACATCGTCTTTATTACCTCTATACATGCATATTCTATGTTCCTTAACTTAACTAAGGGAAGCCGAAAGCCAACGTCAAGTTGACTCCGTCTTTTTACTTACATGTAACTGTAGGCGTTTCTTTTGAGTGCGTTTAGACCAAGGCCAAGTAGCTACAGCCCTGTCAATTAACTTTTACACAACAAATCTAATTACTTCCAAGCAGTGGATCCATAATGATAAGGTAAATAATGCAGTAAACTTTAACCCCGTCATCGTCATCATCGTCGTCGTGGTCGGTTGGTCGGGCAGTTAAGTATCCGGGAGTAAGTGGAATGTGCTACCACCGAGTACACAATAAAGCTTTTTTCCTCCATTTCCAAAATGATTTGTGTTTGAGTGCATATACCTTCCTTTTTTTTCGAAGGAGGATGAGAGGACGTCTCCTCGTGTTATCTCCATCTCGGTTCGGTGTGGCAGAAGTTAATCGCTGTTTTCCTGGATGAAGTCATAATCTTCCGCTGTGACTCAGCGCGCATCTTAAAACCTCCTTTTTCTGGATGTTGGTTCTTTTTTGACTTTGTTCTCATTATTGCGATTAAAATCTCCGCAAATTCAACCCAAAGCCCAATACGATTGTCTTGTCTACCGAAGGCAACCTGAACCTCTATGCGTTGTTAAAGGAAAAATATAAATTGGCTTACGAACAAACAGAGAAAAAAAAAAAAAAAAAAACGTCCATCCAGAGATACCACATGATGAGACTGAAGTGCCTTATGGCATTAATTCCAGACCATGAACTCGTTGGGTGTGCACTGGAGTATTTTTGAGATAATACTTTAAATCATTTAGTGGATATTTTTATGCCGGACTGGATGTGGCTCCTGACCCTGAGTGGTGGTGGCAATAACGCAGATGCTTGTAGATTTGTGTCGAGGTCAGTGATTCAAATTGATATCTGATAAATACAAATGCTACTAAAAAGCAGCTTCACCTTCAACAGAAAAATCTCATATTTCCCGTTTTTTAAATTAAAAATTCTTTGCAGAACTGTTGGGACCTTAAGTAAGCAATGGCCATGATATTTTAACAAATTAATTTGAAAATTGAATTTTGCTGAGTTGAATTCGAAACAACAACACTTAAATCCTCCCACACACTGTCTTTGAATAAAACGAAATAAATTCAATTCCCACAAGTTCGCATTTTTCAAAAATTATTTTTACTAAAATGAAATTAACATTTAGTGGGTTAGGTCCCCTTTGATATCTCTTTGGGGGCCCTTTGCTGATGACCACAGACATTATTCATAGACTTGAGATATTGAAGAAGACCCACACTCCTTTTTGGATTATAATTTCATTTGTTTGTTGTTTAAACTTTCACCTTGAAGTTAACGTATCTCTCCATGGAATAAGATACACCACATGCCTACACCATTTTCATATATGGAACTCTATAAACAACCCACACACACCTACATGCACAGCCCATCATATCTGCCTCGGGAGCCTTATAGTGAACCTTTTATATTATCTCTCTGATGGGAATAAGGGACAAGATTCAAGGCCAGATGAATCCCGATGGAGTAAAATGTTCATGCTTGGGTTATTATACCGTTAATTTTCCATTTTATCTTTTTTTTTTTATTTTGAAAAAGAGAACAACAACAAAAAGAAAAACAAAACAAATTAAAGCATAAAAACAAACTATATGTCAGTAAAGGAGCGGGATTCGGGATTGTGGAAACAAACAATAAGAATATGGCAAAAGGAGAAAGTCTACAATACAAATTGCAACATCAGTAGTGGGAGACAGAGAGCAAGACCGAGACCGAGACACTTGGATGGAAATTCATTCCCAGGAAGATTGCAGGAACTGTAGAAAAATGGATGATGATTATGCGCAAAATGCAAACAACCATGTCGCTTTCAAATTACTTCTCTCCAACTATCTCAATTTGTTTTAGTTTCTGTTTTAGACACAAACAAAGATTTAAATTCAAAGGAGACCTTTTAGCAGTAGCTCATTAAATAAATGTGAATGTCATGGCCAATCGCTGCTGGGGGCTTTTAAATTTAAATTCTTTAATTTAAAGAATATGTCTGACTTATACAAAATGTGAGTTATATGCATGCGGTAACCCTGTTTTATTGCAAATGACAATGTTGTTGCTATTCTTAAGAAGGAATTTGAAAAACATTCGTGTTATATTATATTCTTTTTTCTAGTATCATTTCCAACCATTTTAAAGTGGCAACCCTATTTTAATATCTTTGAGGCAGAGTTCTAAAGGATGAAACCATAACTTTACTTTATTAGTTAAAAAGTACGATTCACACTCACACACCTTTTAATACTCTTCTAACTTTAAATGCAAAATTTGAATTTGCCACTAGCTGTATAGAAGTGTTGGCAACCCTCAACTAAAATTGACAGATGACAGTCCTTTAACGATAAACTAGTGTTTTTATTCCAACTTCCAACTATAATGAATTACTCGTAGTTTCAGCCTGATTTGTTGCCATGTCATTTAGTCACTTTAACGAGCTCTATAAATTCATGAGACAAAAATTATGGTGTCTCGTTTTTGTGATCAAAATAGACCCGAAGTGATATACTAATAAGTTAACACTCAGAACATTGATCCTTCAGAAATCCTGGTTCACCTTTTAGTACAGTAAAGTCCCGATTATAATTACACAAGTGAAGAAGTATTTTAAATTTTTAACTGCCATAATTTTTTACTTTTCGGCCTAATTTTTTATGTTGATAGTTTCAATCTGGTTCTGAATTCAAAATCACTCCATCATTTCAAATTTTTGAGACATACCTAACCGTTTAAAATTTAGAAAAAAAAAAAATATAGCATGCTTTTCTAATTCTATCACAAAAACTTAATTCAAATAAAGGGTGTTTTTAAACGTGTGGTTTTTAAGAAGAAATAAAATGCATGTAGTTTAATGTTATGGCCAAGAATTTAGCTTTATTATAAAGACTAGGGTTTGCCATTTTTTAAAATTAATGCTTATCACCAGTCTTCGGTCAGATCCATCTTTGCACTCTCGATGGTCTTTAACTTAGCATCGACCCAGTAGAATCGTTCGTTGGGAATGGGAATGTCTAGAGTGACTCCATTGGGCCAGTGAATGTCCGATTTGACAAGAGCCACAATATTCGCACCATCCATGGAAGCTCTGACAATCATTCCCCAATCGGTCCACTGCATAAGACCCTTTTGGGACCACAGAGAGAGCAATTCTACGTGGCTGATGCACATCGATTACTACAAGAGGTATACAATTAGTTACCATTGTCAGAGAAGTAGATGTTTCCAGTTAGCCAATCAACAGCCAGGTCTTCAGGAGTATCTAATCCCGAAGTGAGCAGAGTTTCCTACTTCGAACCATCTTCGCAAGCCTTCAAAATACACTCTGACTCCTGCTGGTTAATGTTCATCCAGTAGATATTGGTTCCATCTTAGTGTAGAGATGTCATGTTCTCAAATACATTCCAACAACGCTTTCCTTCGTTGTATACAGAAGCAGAGGCTCACCACTCCTAACCACGCATGTCTTATTATCTGTCT
Source organism: Scaeva pyrastri (assembly GCA_905146935.1). NCBI lineage: Eukaryota > Metazoa > Arthropoda > Insecta > Diptera > Syrphidae > Scaeva > Scaeva pyrastri. The sequence goes on along the minus strand of LR989927.1, from coordinate 35,847,628 downwards.
TGAGCTTGTACTTCTCCTCGCAAGAACACATATATGAACCCTCCTTGTTGATGCAACCTTGGCTGCAAATGCCATACGTTTCACATTCGTTTATATCCTCGCAGGTATTGTGGGCACTGTTGTACTGGTATCCCGATGGACAAAGGCATTTAGAGCACCGTTTCAAATTGCAATTTCATCACTTTGATCGTGACGTCTTATTTGCCATCGCAAACTTTGACAAAAATTTAAAAAAATGATTTCGGGTGACTGGCCGCCTGGGTTCGGCTCCAATAAGCTCCAGCGGAGAGTCCCAATTTTCGAAAACTTTATGTAGTAAATGTAAGTAAGTAAGTACGCTTTTAAAGCCTCAATCATCTCGGGCTTATCTGAGTAGACAAGCGAATTCACATAACCAAACAAATAATAGTCTAGTGGTGTTAAGTCACCAATTATCCCCTTTACCATTATTTTGGTAATAAATTTGCAAACGTTGTTCAAAAGTAAGTTTGTTCATTTTGAAATGACAAACTATAAAATTACCATAAATCAAGTGCCAGCTGTCAAGAAGACCAACTCCAAAAAAGTATTGCCAGATTAAAAACCACATGCCTAAAAAAACCTTGTTAGTCTTTTGTTAGTTAGTCATTTGTCCTACAAAAATTAGCGTACACGGTGCTAAATTGAAATAAGAAAAAACTATGTATTTCTATTTAATTAAATTTGTTGTTCTAATAATGAATTTAACGTAGACTTCTTTTATGTCATCTGCTCTAGATGCATGTAGTTATAAATATAAAAATAAGGAAGTCAAATTGATGACAAATTTTTGAAGTTTCAATGTTTATACTCTCAATAAAACTGCCAATAAAAAAGTGAAAGCAACCAGCCGTATTATATGTAGCTTTAAAAAGATATTAATTTGATTTTTTTTCTTAATCTTCTTCAAATCGTCGTCGGTTTTTTTATGATTTTTCAGCATCAAAAATCTCCATAAGCACGTATTTTTCTAAGCAATTATTTTGCAATCAAATTGTATTTTATGGTTCTTTTTCATTGTGCGTTAACGTTTCTAGCTAAAATAAAAAACGAATATCCCAAATTTGGTCAGTAAACCAATTCGTTTACATACATACATTTACATATACTGACCTTATTATATTCTCCCACGAATATCTTTTTGATGCCGGCCGCCGCAGCAATAACATGAATTTTATTTTATTTATATTAAAAATTATATAGCGCATCTATAAAATTTAAACTTCAACTTGAAATTGAAAGATGTCTGCAACATAAATTTAAGACAGACCAGAAAAGGCACATCCATAAAATGTATGTATGTATTAAGGGCATCCAAATAAATAAGCGACGAGGAAGACAAGAAGAAGAAACAAGGACTCAAAAGAAGTGTGAATCTTCATCTAGATTAACTGAAGTGACATTATGTTGTGCTAATGTTCTTCTGCATCAAATTTATGGATGTTTAGGTTTTTTTTTTTTTTTTTTTTCTTTGTTTTCTTCTTCGTATGACATATGACGCGACACGTTTTGATTTATATTTTGATTCATTCACATCTTAAAGAAAAAAGCTATTTTCAGGTGACCATATTTTTTTTCAGCAGAATATATATTTTTTTTTTAATTATGGAAGCTTTATTAAATTTGTTAGAATTGTGCAAAAATAACTAAATTCTAAAAAATAATTTCAAAATTATATTGTAAAGTCTGCTATTACACGTTGACTCATGAGTCGTGACTCATCTTCGAATTCTCTCTTGAAATTTCATCCTTTGAGTCAAATACTATTACACCTCGACTCTTAAGTCATGACTCTAATTTGACAGCTCTCTTTAATTCAAAATTAGTTGTTTGGGAAATCATACATTCTCGCTTTTTCAACTATAAGGGTATACATGTGAACTCGAGCACGACGAATTTAAATAAAGAGGAAAAGCAAAATAATAAATGAATGAAAAAGAAATGTCAAAAATGAGTAGTGCAAAATTTGCCCGCGACTCACAGGGCAGTTTATTTTCCGTTTCATGTTTTCGATTCTTGTATCTCTCTTGCACCAACGTAGTTCGAAAAATCATCGTGTAATAGCAGTCAAACGAAGGTTTAATTGAAGCTGGCAAAGTTTTTAGTAGGATTTGTACAAAACTTACAATTTAATTTTTTTTCTAATTCTAATTCTAGCCAGATTCTAGATTTCAAATGAAATTCTGTGTTCCACGATTCGATTTTGACGATTTCAATTTCGAATTTGTCGAAATCGAAAAAAAAGGGAAATTGTAATGTTCTACATTTCGATTTAATAGATTTCCAAGATCTTGAAATGAAATCGTTAAAAAAAGTAAAATGTAAGTAGAAAATAATCAACAAAAATATCCAAAATGACAGATGTCAGTCGTTTTTAATTTCACAAAAAGTGATTTCGAAAATAATTCGAAGATTGCAGTTTCGATTTCATTGCACTTGAATTCTGGAACCTGGCTTTTATTGTTTTGGTTATTAGTTGGGACACCTATAAAACATTTTAATGAATGACAGATTTTTGACAGCTCATACCATTCACCATTGACCAAAAGATGCACTATTCGTCATGAAGAAAAAACTCACTATGGTCACCTTAAACCCTCAGATTTGACTGTGAATGACTGAGAAGTTTATTTGCATTAGCGATGATGTGCTTTTTCCTTTATAATTCCTCCAAAAAAGAAAAAAAAAATTGAACTGACTTTCATTTTGATTTATTGACAAACTCCTAAAACTTTTTGTTCTTTTGAAAATAAAAAACCAAAAAAAAAAACCAATGATTTACAATTGACAGAAGATTAATTTGGTTTTAAGAATTGAGTGCCAACCTCTTAACTTGCAACAGATGTATTCGTTAATTTGTTTCTTGTTCTTGTATAATTATACGGTCCCAAGTTAATGGCGGCACATCCTTTCATCAACATCAAAATAAAATTAAACACCATTACATTGCACCGATTACGAGAAAAGTGCATTTCGAAATTTTTAACGAGTCTCGTTTGGCCTAAATTTTCATTTCTTCTTAACATGTGGTCTCGCATATATGTACATATGTCGTCTCGTGCGTTTTGTGGCAGTGGTGGTGGATGTATGTTTTGAAATGTGTATGTTTTTAATATTCTGCAAAACGATTTTGCAGTCTTCTAGCCTCCTCAAAAGGGTCTTGGTGGTCGTCCATGTAATTTTGTACTTGTTTATAATGCTCCTTTAAGACTGAAATAGAAAAGGAAAATTCTATAGGAAAGATTTCAGCCCTGGTAATTATACTCATTAAAATTGTGGGTGTTTTTTATCTTCGCTCTTAAGAACAAAAAACGAAATAGAAAGAACACACTTCTAGACTGTTTTAAAACTGCTTATATGCGAAAGACGGAAAATAAGTCCCTTGCGATAGCTATTTTAAGAACAGAATATAATCACTTGGGCACACACATGTATGCTTGAGTTGAGTTCAAATGAGAATTGTTCTTGTAAGGCACATTTTATAATAATACTTAAGATAATCTTCTTAACCTCATTTGAATTATATGCTGGCAGTTAAGAGACGTTAATCCTGACCTAAATAACAATTTGAAGATGATGTTATACGAGTAACGAGGCACGAGGATTGTTGGTTATACGCTTGAAAAGTGTATAGCGAATATCAAATTATATTTACATATGTAAGTATTTGTGTCTTTATTTTCAGTTATAAATACATACAAACATACATTTATGTATAAGAATATCTATAACAGATACTTTGGAAGCAAAATGTAAAACTCAAAAATAAAGGTGTTTGAGAAAATATTTTTTAAAAACCATAAAATCAATTTAAAAATTCTTTTTTTTTTTTGTAAAATATTATATTTATTATTATATAATAAATGCAGAATTATTTGAATTTCCTAAAAGAATATTTTGGTATGAAAAACTTGAGTACTACTACTTGAAAAGCGATGTTCCATTGGCATTTGCAGTTGTACAGAAGCTCCTAGTTCTAAATACTTAAAAAAAGTTACTAAAACATCCTTCTGGTTCTGGCGTATTCTTTCAACATTGATAAATTATTTTTGTTTAAAACTTTACTCTATTGGCGAGTAAAAGAACTAAAAATACCCACTTACTGAGTTTAGCTGTTGAAAGAGCTTGAATACCCAATTAAAAGGAATCTTTTCAACCTTATACTATACTTAACCTAATTATTATGCAAATAAATTTTTTTACATTGAATGAAATAATAATATTCAATTAATTCTTAAAAAAATAAAACTTTCAATTAAAATCCTTCAGGAGTCAGGAGCATGGTTTTCACTACACAAAAACATTAAAAAATGTTGAGTGAAATTAATTTCAATGAATTGAAAGTGCACAGTGATGTGTCAGGATTGATGCAAAATCTTATGGATTTAGGCTTCGAAAAGGGCGCTTCATCAATAAAGGGTACCCCAAAGTTTACAAAAGCTCTGAATTATGTTATTTTTATATTGAAGAATAATTGTATGACAGTTTATTGTAATTTAAATTGGCCAAATTTTGTTAAACACGTGTCGAAAGGTAAAATTAAATTATTTTGCAAGGATAACTTTTTTAAATTTGACCATTCATTTATTAATTGATTTTATGACCATGTTGCGGACTCCGAATTTTCAATACATTTTCAATTTTGAAATATTGTTCAGTATTTTAACTTAAACTGTCAAATGTTAAATAGTTTTTTCTTTTAAGAGTTTGGGTGTTTTCATAAACGTCAAAAATCTGTGTTAGTACAATCGTCTTTTAGTACAATTTTAAATAGTCACCCAATGTTCATAAACGTCAGACAGAAATCAAACATGACCGCCTTGAGAGAATTTGTGCTGAACATTAGGTATATTTGATCAATTTATAGAATGAAAAAGAAAAGACAACAAAAACATTATTTCAAAAAATAATTTCCGAATAAAGAAACGAAACAAGAAATTTATTAAGAAAATATGAATAATAACTTAAATTTTTCGCACTTAAAATTCAATTTGCTGTATCACGCGTTCTCTACTTGTGCACTTTGCAGTTAATATAAAATGGCTGCGAAGTCTGCAAGATTTCTGCTGACGACATTTATAACGTTTATGAACATGTCTTCTGCAATTCATCTGCGTTTGTTCGATCTGAAATCTGACTTTATGAACATGTCTAACGCGGGTCTTATACTTCGTCCAAATCGAATGTGCAGTACAGGGAAGATAGGACGTCTTTATCTCACTTAATCTTCAGAAGAATTCCCTTTAGTTGTGTGAAAGAAAAAATTAGTCAGCGTTACCGTAGTGCATATAATAATTTTGAAAAAAGCTCTCCAGAAAATGAAAAGAATTGCCGCCTATGCTTTATTGTAACTGCATTTTAAAAGATTTCCCGTAATTTTCAATGCAAATACTTAAAACAAACACTATGTTAACCATATACCATTTGAAAGTTTTAAAAAGCTCTAAAAACAAAAGCTCCTCTACAAAAACTCATAGAAAAGAGAACTTAAAAATTGCTTAATACGGTAAGGCAACCCTGTATTTAATAAATATAAAATGAAGGTTAAAATGTGTCATTTGACTTTGCACCGGACAGGACATGTTGGTTTGCGGCGGATGCAGTAATGAATCCATAGGCGGGTGAGAACTTTTTATGTAGGATACATTTGAATTCATAAGGCCTGTACTGCACATTCGATTTGGACGAAGTATAGTTAGGCAGACGTTTATGAAAACACCCTTGTTGCAATCCACTATTCAAAAGGTGATGGTAGATTCAAATCCATAAATGCTTAAGAAACACTTACTAACTTACTACAGACCGGGACGAACCTACATATGTACTACTGCGCCGTACAGTGAAGATATTTGACGCAGCCATCAAAGTCGTTGGATTTTAACTCTTTTGACCAATTCAATCTTCATCTATGCAGAGGGGACTAAAAATCACCCGGAGAATTTTCCTCTCGAAACATCCTAAGACCTGCCTTGACAAGGTCCAAGTCTGAGCGTCACACATTAAGACTGAGATGATAAGCGTCTTATAAAATGTAACGTTATAGTTACTAGAGAGAGGATTTTACTTCTCAATTGCCTTCGAAGTCCAAGCAAGAAACGATTGGCAAGAGTTATTCACCGTTTGATTTCAGTCTAGAAAAACTCCTTAACTACTTTAAAGTTGCAGCTGTCTAAGGTGGTGTTTTGTCCAAGACGTGCTTCGTTGTCGTTTAGTGTCTTTTTTTGATGACAGCATATACTTGGTCTTGCCCTCAGTGATCACTAAACCCATGTTCTTCGGCTCCATCTCAGTACTTTACTACGGACTATTGACAAGATGGTCATAAAGTTGAATCAATCACGCTTTGCTGTAAAAAAGAAAAACATCCTTTTGTTATGAAAAGCTTGTTAGAGAACAATATTAGTTAAAAAGGTAGTTTATTTAGACCTCCGTCAGTCAAGTGTTTCGTTGATCTTATGCTGCGTCTCTTTTTATTGAATTGTGATATCACTTTTTTCACAAACATGGACAATTGGATACGCGCGATAAATTTAAATGAAATCTACAAGATTTTCACTTCGTTTCGACATATTGAAAGAAAAAAAAAACGGAATATTGATTCACCGCTAACTACAATTATTGAACTGACAACTGAACTGAAACGTATTTACACCTATCAGAGTTCAACTGATAACTGAACTGACAACTTACGAGAATTCCAACAGTTTCACGCTTCAGTTTTTAAATTTAGACATCAGTTAATCTGAAAGCTTAACTGACAACTCACCAAAAATTGAAATGATCGTCTGAATTGGGCCTTAAATTCATGCAATGAAATATCAATACAAAATTTTTTGAAAGTGCTTTGTAATACAAAAATTGTCATCACATTAATGACTTTTAAAACACTGTAAAATTTATAAAAATCGTTTTGAAACTTTTCGAGAAATTGGCAACACAGAATTTCACTCTTCTTATTTATGTAGACCAACCTTCAATTTGGTCATACATATTTCCATTCCACCACAAGCTTCGGGCCCTATTTCTACAAACTTACCAAGTCCGCTTCTGTTCATTTAGAAACCACCCTGCTCACCGAAAAGTTTAACTTAATTGAATGAACAAAACTGAACAATAAGTTTAATTTTCCACAAAAAATAGAAATACAAAAATAATGAAAACAAAATCTTCAACTTCTGAGCGGATCAACACAAAAAAAAAAAAAGAAAAACTTGAGAAAAATTTTGTATTAAGCTGCTTTTCAAGAGGTTACCTTGGCATGCTATGGATGCAGTGAAACTTACTTCAAAAGAGCTTCAATAAAAGCCACTAAGTATACAAGGGAAAGAGACCGATGCGCGATTGAAACGAAAATATAAAATTTTATTTTTAATATAAAAACCGTACGAGTGCTCCCGCATTCAATTCATAGATCCCCGCTCCGTTCATCTTCAATATGTAATACAGCCTCTCATCTCGGTTCATTGGGTTTTCCATGCATTCATCTACTCGTACATCCTGAAAATTCACAAAAGTTAAATTATGTTAAGTTGAAGGCATACCTCGGGTTACCAAGTAAAAATACCTCAATCCCATGCCATGACGTGTGGAACTAATAATAATAATATAACAGAAGCGGTACCCCATACCCGTAACCGTACCAGTTCCATAGTACCATCAGCCATCCCATCGCTACCTATATAGACCCAGTCAGAGAACTGCTCTGTTGTACAATATATAATATATAAGGAAGCTAGACTTGGATTTAATGTTTGTTGGACCGTGAGTATGTGGAACACACCGGAAAGATTTCATATTTTACTTTATTTTATTTTATTTTATTTACTTAACTTTTTTCTTTTCGTTTTACTTTCGGCTAAGAGGCTTTGAGTTTTCAAGAGAAGAAGCTCTCGATGGCATGCAATTTTGCGATAGAGTCTTTTCTTTTCTCTTATTATTATTTTTTTTTTTTTTTATGGAAAATTTTAATCCGATTTTGCAGATGATAGAGCGTAGATATACATAGTACATATCCTGGCGAAAGGGTGTTGAGTTCTTTGTTAAAATGAAGGGCGCTTTTTGAGTTGTATATAAAAGTTGAATACATGTACAGCACTGTCTGGAACAAAATTTTGTAAATGCTTATTAATATGTTATATCTTTATATCGTCGTTGGTTCGGGGGTAAGACTTATTAACTCATTAAAAATGTTGATTTTTTGACGATACTGAAGTGGACGACATTGTCTTTCAATAAAAATAAAAAATTGTTTAAAACTTTATCTGTAAAACTTTAGAGGCAATAAAGAGAACCTCAAAGAAAATTGTTTTAAAAATCGGAACATTGTTTAAGTGTAAACAATAAAATTTTTAAATTTCTTACCACCTTAAGTAAATTTAACAATATACTATACTCTATGTGTACCTACTACTTAAGTTCACTTTATAAGTTTTTTTTTTTGTTGTAAAATGAGCTCACCAATGGGTGTGTTTTTTTGGGAAAAACATCCGCAGTAAAGTAGGATTTCCCAAAAAAAAAGGGTGTCCGCAGTTGTGAGATTTGTTTTGTGTATTTTTTGACAGATATCAAAACAAATGCCGCAGACTTCCACAGCGTTTTTAATTAGAACGCTTCGTAACTCTTCTATGTTCTATGTACAGTTGCGGTAAAAAAATAGCATTATGGTTTAACTTGGTACTTTTCGAAAGATTGACCTGAATGTGTTATTTGGTGGAAGAGGATCCTGGTCATAAGTTAGAAAGCCTCAATATATGACCATCCCAAATACACATCAAAATCATCAAACATGGCGGATGAACCATTGTGATCTGGGACTGTTTTTCGTATTACGGTGTTGGCTCCACATACTGGTTCAAAAAGTATCAGGGATAAATATCTTTATGAGAATTAACTGCAGGACAAAATGTTGCGTTATGCCTCTTAGAAAATGTCGTTAAAGTGGTTATTCCAAATGAACAATGACGAGAGCAAAATGATTTCTATATAACAGAGTAGATGTTATGGAATGGCCCGTACAGTCTCCAGACTAAAATCAAATCGAAAACCTTTGGTCCGCCAACGTAGAGACAAATGAAGTCCAAGAAAAAATAATGAACTTTGGTGAACGGCTTAGAGAGTTACTGGAAATCGATTTCTGTCGAAAGATCCCAATTTCTTGTAGACTCAATGCAAAGGCCCTGCAAATAAAGGACATGCCACAAAATATTGATCTGTACCAATTTTTAAACAAATTCGAAAATGTATTCTTAATATTACCAACAATGATGCAGTTTTCATTTTGTAAGATATTTTTAGGATGTGGTGCTTTTTTTTTGACTGATGGTAAAATATTGTGAATTCAATGGAAAGTTAACAAATCTCAAGAAATGTAATGAATTTCAAATCCATTTTCTTTTTTAAATGAATTATAGTTTAACAGTTAATTTATTTAAGAGGAGACAATTAGATTCCAAAGATTGAATTTTCTTTTTTTTAAGTCATAAAGATTCTATTCGACTGCGGTGCTATTTTTTTTTGACCGCAGCTGTTTATCGCTGTTTCACTAAAGAACAAAACCATGAGTTACTAAGATTAGACAGCTAAAACGTCTTTGTGTGTAACCAGAAATGTATTAAATCTTATATTTTAAAATCTCCCACACCGATTTTGAAAATATTTTTCAAGTGTTTTCAAATCAACATCACCTTTCATTAAGTACAAATTAGACAGGCAGACGTACATACTCCTTTATTAGACAAATAATTCGTAAGCTTTTCAGAACCCAGTTAAAAACTAAACTATACCAATTTCGAGTTTACCTTATAAAAGCTGTTACTTAAGCCTTGAAGTCTGATAGTATTTTTTCCTATCTCCTCAACTGAGGTTTAGATTTGCAAGGTTAGACTCACCGGTACCTTAACAAACATCTGTAAAGCGAATCATCGGAAGCCACAATCTGCTCTATTTTTTAACCATAATATTTAAAATTTATTCCAAAATTTAAAACAATTTTTTTTTTTACATATATTTTCAGGTCCTCCGAATCAAATCAAACATCCCATCATCAAAATCAAATTAAATCTAGCCATCGACGTATTCCATTTTGTGGATTAGATTCCGTTAAAGGAAATGACAATAATGGTTTACTAAATGGCACCGGCAACAACTTGATAATCAACAACAATAACAACAACAACAATAATAATATCAACAATATCCACAACAACAATAATAATGATGGTGGCAGCGGTGTTGGAATTGGAATTGGAAATGGTGCTGGTGGCAATAACGTTAACACAAACGCAAATGGAAGCAGCGGCAATACACACAGTAATAGCAGTTTTGGTAATGGTGGCAGCATTACCAATCCACCGTTATCCAACTACAATATGAATTCTACCGAACAATTCCATTCGCTTGAAGGTAATGATAGCAGTTGCTGTGGTGATGGCCAATTTGAGGATGACTTACAGGCGCTCCTGCCGAATTGCCGGCAACTTTCAAGGGATGAAATCAGTCAGGTGAGTCATTTTAATTTAATGCGAAAGTGTATAGTTCAGTCTTGGGTGGTGATGTAGGCAACGCACTTTATTAAATGGAATTGAAAATCTCAGACTTTGGAGAAATGTCTTTGATCCTTTTTTCGTATCTTGTCTGAAAAAGGACATTTTCACACTGAGTCCAGTACCTTATTTAAGACAGAATGTTTGAAGAATTTTCAAAAGGAACTCCTGAATCGAGTGATTTTGGAAAATATTTTTATTTACATATGTACATGAAATCGTTATAAAAAGTAAATATTTACACACACAAAAACTTTTGAATCACTGATTTGGTTTTGGGCTGTGTCCCAAATTAATTAAACGGAAGCCACAAAATCTGTCCACAATGTGATCTTCCTAATGCAACAAACCGGAACGGAACATCTTCAATTTAACTAAACAAACATCAAACGCAAAGAACCCCATCATCATTAGAATTCTATATTTTCTGTCGAATATTGTATCCTTAAAGGGATGGCTTTTATGTGATGTCTTATACAGAAAGGATCCATTTCTCTTTCTAATATTTAAACACTGAATTTTATAAGGAGAATAAATAAACAAAAATAAAAACCAAAACTTCCTTGTATATTTCGGGAGGTGAATTCAATTCGCTTTTGTTTCAATTTGTTGCCGTGTTTTGTTTAACTTAAGTTATAATATGACAGTAGGGTGCAACATTTATTTTTAAAATTAAAAAAAAAAGAAGTTATAATTGCCAGGGAGCTTTGTAAAATTTATCTAAGAATGATTAAAAATTCTTTATAAACGCCAATTAATAAGGGAATTAAAAGACTCATTAAGTAGGTAAAATTATCTGAGGCTAATTTGACAGCATTTAAACTTACATAAGCTGTGTTTTTTTCACTGCTGCATATAGCTAGTGCAGCAATCAAGTGAAACATTACTTATATATCACCAGCACAGCCGTCATTTTTTTGCTGGCTTCTTGTTCCCAGGCAATCAAATTGTTGTTTTTTGCCGAGGGAAATTTTGCTGTACTAGCTACGCAGCAATGAATAAAACACAGTAATAATAAACAGATATGCAAATTGGATATCCAAACATTTTAATATTACTTTTTGACGAAATTTCAACACATTGTGTATGTATGTTCTAATAAAGAATTGGTAATGGGCAAACAAATTTTCAAGAGAATAAAATTGGATAACCCAAAAAATGGTTTTCAATCGAGGAAAAAGCTACAATTCAATTCCCAAGAACGTAAAGTTCTTCTTTTTATCTTGATTTTAATTCTGTATGGTTTCAAAATTAAATAAAGAATGTTTAAAAAGTAATTATATTGATAATGACAAAAATGGCTCACTCAGGCGTATACTTACTATTCTTGAATTTAATAATCGAATCTTAAACAAACCTTACAAGCAGTAATTAAATTATGTGTTTATGACTAGGCAACGTTTCTTTCTTAAAATGGAAGACTTCAAGTCAAGAATTGAAATAAATTTCGACAAAACTTAGTTATTTTCTCAAAATGAAAAAAAAAAAAAAATTAACGAGATGACATATTTTTTTCACAGTACTGTTTAAACAGATTTGCCCAAACAAGGGTGCGCGCCAATACAGACATTCTATATATATGTATGCAAATCCCCCTAAAGGGATGCATTTTGTCGAAAATTACCTTGTCGAAAGCACACATTCTGACGTTAGCTATATCTCTACTTCATTTTGGGACACAAAAAAAGTTATAGATACAAAGTAGCTTCTCCCTTTTATACCATCAACGACAAGCGACGCACGGTCCTCAAGGAATATTGTCTTTCACCGGGAATGTTATACCTACATATGTATCACAGTTATAGAGCGACGAACATGGCTTCAGGGTGCTTCTTTCGACAAAAGGCAACAAATAAGAATAATGGAATGGAAAAATGCAAATACAACGAAACGGAGATTTTTAGAAAAAGGATGTTTTACGAGTACGGTTCGTATCGTATCTTTCTATGCAGCAAAACACAGTAAAAAGTAGTAAATCTCTTCCGAGTTCCGACCTTTTTTTTTTGTCGGTGATAGACTAAGGAGTATAAGGACTTTGCAATTTCCAAAAAAATGTGTGTACGGCGAGAAACAACAACTGACAGACAGTTGAGACTTTGTTGAGTCTAGATGTGATGTCTTTTGTACTCATATGTATGTGTCTGTTGGCAGCGCTCTCGGTAGTAGCGGCAGCGGCAGCAGGCTATATATGCAATGTTTTTTTGTTGCTTAAACTTAAAATGCTAAATAGATGATGCATTTTGTTGTTGTTGTTATGTGAGAAAGGCAATAAAATAGACGGGTGTTGAAACGCCTAGAGACATTTAAATGTGCAATAAAAATTGGTCGCTATCGGTGTCGCCTTCAAAATGAAGCTCCTTTTTGGGGATCCTTTTGTGACGAAAGTTACATACCGAGAGGGTTTGATTTATAAAAGGTCTCGGAATTCACATATACGAGGATGTATGTAATTTAGTCTTGGATTGATTGGTTTGGATTGACGACTTTGAATTTTTTCAGTGAAGATCGTAAACAGTATTACAATACCCAAAGAGACTATAAATTTAAAATGTAAATAAAAATGATTATATTATTTTGTAGGAGTAAAATAAATTAATCAAATTCGATTTTTAAATTTATTCTTTCATTATAGAAATAAGTCTCAATTTGTATAGTAATGTCACTGTATAAAAATGTCGTAAAAACGGAAAAAGCGTCTTTCCTTAATTTGAAAAAATATTTTAGACACGTGATTTGATGGGAACAGAGTCCTTAATTTGACAAAACTAAAAATTGATCATTGTTCATTCAATTCTTGTTATTCTAATTTGTTCGGTGTTTGTTCTGCAATTTTAAGATTCAATTGATTTTGATGACAAAATATTTTTTAAATGATAAAAATTGCAGTGCACAAAGTTTTCGAGGATGTAGCTTTGACATTATGAATGATGCGATGTCCATGTGAATCCATCGAATATGGAAGGATATTTTCATGGAGCGATTGGGACCGATTCGTGGTGCTCGACATGGCCGGGGGAACTGGAGACATTGCATTTAGGTTTCTGAAGTACCTACATAGACAAGCATGCTAACCCTCACGGAGTACAGAGTCAATGAGTCATGTCACAACCTATGTTAGATTTTAGAAGAATTTGGGACTTACTCAAGAAAAAACTTGATTAAATCTCAATCGTATGGAAGTGTTCTAACGCCGAAGAACTCCCAGTTGAGGATAATTCATTCTCGGCTTACACGATTGCCTTTGACATCAGAAACTGTACACTTATTGATAAAGTTATTAGATTGACTTCATGTGCCTTGAATTCAGGCAACTCAACAACGAATCTCTTCAATGGTTGTATGACCAATATTCGTTTCAAGTTATTCCCCACATGGCAGTCATATCAATACCTTTTGGAGAGCATTCGAAAGTTTCCTCGTCAAGAAGAGTTTAAGAATATGATCGAGGACTCTGGGTTCGATATGGTGCAGTACGAAAATTTGACGTTTAAGGGTTTAACTTTTAATAACTTTTAATTTGTTGTATAAAATGCAAATCTCTAATATCGAATGTTTAGATGAGGAATAAAAATGTAAAAAATAAAAAAAAAATTGCTTGGCCCATGGGGGGATCGAACCCACGACCTTCGCGTTATTAGCACGACGCTCTAACCAACTGAGCTAATGGGCCACATACTATTTGTTTGTCAAAGTTTATATTTGAATAAGTGATACAAATGCCAACAATATTCTTTGCCAGACTCGACTCAATATCAAAATTTATTCTCGAATTGTTTAAACATTTTCTGGTATTTCGGTATATACATATGTATGTCGCAATCAGACCTCACTAGAACAAACTCATTTGTAACTAAATTTTAAAAGCTCCAATCAGCTTCATATTTTGAATAAAATTTCTTAATAGTTAAACTACTAAAAAAAAACCTTATGATAATTCTATATAGGGGTTGAAGCTTATGAAATTTAAAAAATTGGACCATTTTCAAGTTAAATTAGAGAAAAAATTAGGTAATGTAAGCAAAATGCTCCCATTGTGCTTGATTTAGGTTTTCAAATTGAAAAGTTGATAAACATTTGAAAATAAAAAGCGCTCTCAAATCAAATGCATATAAAGGGTATTTTTTTTTTAGACGTTTGGTTTTCAAGAAGAAAAAAAACGCATATAATTTGATGCCATGGCCAAAAGATTAGCCTAAGTACAATGATAAGGGTGTGCCATTATGATTTCGGGCAAGTAGCCGCCGCGGCTGGTTCGAATTATTAAAGCGGAGAGGGCCAATTTTCGACCACTTTTTGCAGCAAATGTGGCTTTACGTCAGCAATAACTAGTGGAATATTCGATTCCAAAGCGTCTATCGTCTCGACCTTATCTGAGTGGACAAGCGATTTTACATAACTTCACAAAAAATAGTCCAGCGGTTTTAAATCGCACAGTCTTGGAGGTCACGAAGACAAGATAATGCGGTCACCAAAAGTTCCCTTTCATAAATTTATTGTTTTTTTGGCTGTATGGCATGTAGCGCAGTTTTGTTGAAACCAAAGGTCGTCCACATGCACCATGCACGTCCTCCAATTTATTCACGAAAAAGTTATTAATCATGGCTCTAGAGTGTTCCCCATTGACTGTAAAATTATTGCCGGCTTAATTTTTTAAGAAATATGAAACAATGATTCCCTCTACACCTATAGAACACACCAAACAGTGACTTTTTGGTTATAATGGGTGATTTTTTAAGAGGTTTAGAACTTTAAAAAAAAAAACACAAAAAATTCAAAAAAATGAATGAAATATTTATTTGAATCGATAGTTTGAACCTTGCAATTTAATGTTTAAGGATAATTTCATGCAAATGTCGACCGCGGCTGCGTCTCAGGTAGCCCATCCGCTGAGTCCAATTTTGGCATACTCTTTCACACATATCGGCCGGTATCTCACGAATGAATGCATGGATGTTGGCTTCCAGTGCGTCAATCGAAGCGGGCTTGTCCCTATAGACATTAGCCTTGACATACCCCCACAAAAAATAGTCTAATGGTGTCAAATCGCACGATCTAGGCGGCGCATTGACCGGCCCGAAACGTGAAATTAACTGTTCACCAAACTCGCCTCGCAATTGCGCCATTGTTTCGCGTGCTGTGTGGCATGTGGCACCGTCTTGTTGAAACCACATATCATGCAAGTCAAGAACTTCCATTTCGGGCAAAAAAAAGTTTGTTATCATCGCTCGGTAGCGTTCACCATTGACAGTAACGCTGCGATTCGCATCATCTTTGAAGAAATATGGCCCAATAATGCCGCCGGCCCATAAACCGCACCAAACAGTGGCTTTTTCGGGATGCATTAGTAGCTGTTGCAATGCTTCTGGCTGATCTTCACTCCAAATGCGGCAATTTTGCTTATTTACGTACCCATTCAACCAAAAATGAGCCTCATCGCTGAACACAATTTTTCGATAAAAAAGCGGATCCTCGGCCAGCTTTCCAAGAGCCCATTCACCAAAAATTCGGCGTTGTGGTAGGTCGGCTGGCTTTAGTTCTTGCACCAGCTCTATCTTAAAAGGCTTTACTCCCAAATCCTTCCGCAAAATTTTCCACGTAGTGCTGTAACAAAGGCCTAACTGCTGGGAACGGCGCCGAATCGACATTTCGCGGTCTTCTGTCACACTTGCTGATACGGCCGCAATATTTTCTTCACTACGCACAGTACGTAAACGTGTTGGTGGTTTAATGTCCAACAAAGTAAATTTGGTGCGAAATTTGGTCACAATCTTCCGAATAGACTGCTCAGAAGGTCGAGAATGCCGACCATAAAATGGAAGCAGCGCGAATTAAAACACTTGTTTCTTACTTTTAAAATTAAACAATATTTATTTGGAACTATGTCCTTTATTATTGAAATACTTTTTACTAATTCTAAAAGGAGCTTAAGGCTACTATGTAGTTACAATAAGACTATTGATAAATTCATCATACAGTCGTATTTATATACTTTTCTTATCTATCTACAAGGAGACCCAAGCGTACAATCGTCTTGCTTGATAATGAAGAAGAGATAATATTCCAACATTGTATACAAACGATATTATCTCTTTTACATATGTTATCATTGTAGCGTTGTGTGCAAGACTGTACTAGAGACTAAAGATATCATTGAATACAAATAATGTTATCTTTTTTCTCAATATGTTTTGCTATGGATACTTAACTCCCCCCCTTGTTAAACGAAATCGTCTCGATTTTTCGACGCTATTTTTAACATTTCTCTTTCATAAGTTTTGTTATATGCGTCAATCTTTTTTTGTTTTTGACGATCTGTTATACATTGTATAGTTTTTATCATTACGTACGTAAATGCTAGAATAACAATCAGTGTTACAATTGTGTATATAGTTGATAATATCGGTTTTTCTTCAAAAGGAATAATTAGTTTTTTTAAAGTATCTATGTTATCGAATTTGTACATTGTATCTTCTTTAATTATTTGGTCGATGTAAGACTCTGAATTATGATTTCTTAATATAACTTCTTTAATTTGCTTATGCATGTTTTTGTATATTTTATCGTCTAGATTTATAGTATTTTCATAAGTAACTAAGTTTATACCATTAATTGTTTGATTATTTAACTTATGCTTACCGCTTAATAACATAACACCGGATTCAATTTCTAAGTCGTAATCGTATTCTTGTTTAATGTTGCATTTTGAAGTTATATTCTTTAAAAGTGGAATAAGACAATTTTCTTCTTCAAAGTTAATTTCACAAATGTTTTTACTTAGATGATTTTGACAATTTCTTGTTCTTAAATAAGTTTGGTTACATAAGGCAATTGTTTTATCTGTAATGATTTTTCCATGTTTTGAATTTAAAGGTGTTACTTTATACAATTTACATGATTTAATTAGAACTGGATATTTATATATTGTGATGAAGAATTCATCAGTTCTAGCTAATAATATTTTAGAGTACTGAAGTATATTTATTATGGGTACTTGAATTATTTCATGTTGAATAATATTTTTAATGTCATCTAAGTCTAGGCTTTCTGATAAATATTCATTATTTTTTGCTGCATTAATTGTTCTGGTCAATAATAATAATTGTTCGTACACTTGTTCTATTACTAAATGTTCTTTAAGGCTCTGACCTTCGAATTGTTGCAAAATTTGTTCAAATCTAGAATTTATAGTTTTTTGTTTATTATTGTTTTCTATGAGATTATTTATACTCGTTTCTATGTTAACTAAGTCATAATGGTCAGGATTACCAAACACATATTTGAAAGCTGTTCCTAAAAAGTTAATTGATCTAGTATGCCTAGTATGTTCTTGTAATTGGTCTGCTAAATTCTTAATTTTACTTAACCAAATTTTTTCTTCTTGTGTAGGTTGATATTTACTAGTTACGATATTTACGTAAGGTTGAAATATCGAAGTCAGGTTGGTGGCATGTAACAAATAAGTTTGTTCTTTGAATAAATACACGTCATCTGTTTGCGTAAGTATAAACTTCTTGTTTAGTAACTCAGTTATTTGAACGTTTCCTTGCCCTTCTTGACTCTGTACAATTCCTAGTAATGTTAGGAATATTAATATTTTCGTCATCTGAAAAATGATAATTCTTTATGTTATCCTTGTGAATTTTTATTCCTTCTTTAGAGATTACAGTGTCTCCTTTATCTTCTTCTACTATTCTTGTTATGTATCTGGCGTTAGATTTCTTTCTAAGACCTGTGATTCTTACCATTATCTTATCTCCTTTTTTATACTCTCTGTGTCGAGTTCCTTTATTTAGACGTTCGATCACTTTTTTGGATGCTGAGTTTAGTTTATTTATTATAATTTCACTATTGCTATATTTATTTTGATTAAAGAAAATGTCTCTAGGTTTCAAACCGGTAACTGAGTGTATAGAATTATTTAATTCACGCACTGTTCTAAATATTTCTTCGATAAGTCTTGTTTTATTCTGAATTGTGAATATTCTAGACAGTTCAGTTATTGTACCGTTTACACGTTCTACCTGACCGTTCGCTGTCGATCTGTATACTGGAGTTTCTACTTTAGTTATGTTGTATTTCAAACACATTTGGTTCACCATTTCTGTTTTGAATCCCTTCTCGTTATCTGTCATGAGTCGTTCACATTTTGGGAAATAATTAGATAAGACCTCTTCCATAACGTCGTACAGTCTGTTTCGAGTTTCGATTTCCCGAAGGATTGTATATTTAGAATACTTATCTACTGTTACAAGGAAAGTATACTTGTCGTTGAAGTATATGTCCATATGAATGTGTGTTCCCACATGTGTTGGTATTTCTGAATTATTCAGAGGTTCTCTGATAGGTTTTCTTTCATATTTTCCAAATAGACATGCTATGCATTTTTTGTTGAAACTCTTTGCTTGTTTATTTAGATCGGGCCAGTAATATTTCTCTGAGATTTCTTGTATATTGTTACGTAACCCTCGGTGTGCTCTTTCGTGAGTTACCCTTACAAGTTTTAGTTGTTCCTCCAAATTTGTCACGTCTTGAAGTTTTCTTGGTGTGAATATAAATCTTACTAGTGGGAATTCTTTTTTTATGTTTTCACCATATTTGTATATGTTTTCAAATTTCGTATGCAAAGCTACAATCTTTTGGGGTTGTATAACTTCTTTCATCTGCCTTAGTAAAGAGTCTTTGTCCTTAAACTTTATTATGAGTCTTATTTTGTTACTAAAATAGATTTGTGTTTCGATATTATTTGTTATATCTTCAATAAGTTCGAACTGTGCAGCGTATGCATTAAAAGGCTGATTCACAGTTTTTATTATATCATTAGAAGAACTTTCAGCTGAATGTGCTGTTTCTATGGTAGAAGTATTTATGCGTTGACGTGATAATGCGTCAGCTACAAGATTTAGGTTTCCTGGTTTATAAACTAATTTTGCTCCAAAGTCTTCAATGATTCCCTTCCAACGTTTCAGCTTTGTGTTGGGATTTTTTTCTGATACAGAATATATAAGGCTCTGGTGATCGGTATATATGGTTAAGTCTGCTATACCATATATGTAGTTTCTGAGTTTTTGTAAGGACCATATGATCGCTAATAGCTCTTTCTCGTTTGTGCTATAGTTCTCTTCTGTCTTACTCAGTGTTCTTGACAAGAAGTGTATAGGTTGCTTATTCTGACTTAGTACGGCTCCAATAGCTATGTTGGATGCATCAGTAGTAAGCTCGAATGGTTTACTATAATCCGGTTGAAAAAGTTCGACTTGTTCTTTCAAATAATTTTTTAAAATTCTAATCGCTTCTAATGCTGAATCATTCAGATTTAACTTAATATTTTTACTTTGTTTTTTGTTTACTTTACCGTTATCTCCTCGTAAATATAATGTCAGGGGCTTGGCTATGCTTGCGTATCCTTTTATAAACTTACGATAGTAACCTGTAAGACCTAAAAATCCTCTCAAATCCTTTACCGTTTGTGGGACTGGAAAATTTTCTATAGCTGCTATTTTCTCAGGGTTCGTAGTGATTCTACCATGTCTGATTATGTGACCTAAGTATTCTACTTCTTCTTGAAAAAACTTACTTTTCTCATCAGATATTTTTAATGTGGCTTTATTGAGTACGTCGAATACTTGACTTATGTGCTGTATATGTTCTTCCTCAGATGAAGAATATATCAATACGTCATCAATGTAAACGTGTACGAATTTACCTACAAAGTCTCTCAAAATGTCGTCCACGCATCTCTGAAATATGCTTGGTGCATTTTTGAGCCCGAAAGGCATTCGTTTAAAATGATATTTTGCGCCATTTATAGCAAAAGCTGTTTTTTCTTTATCATCTGTTTTGATTTTAATTTGGTGGAAACCTGACTCCAAATCTAACGTTGTAAAGTACTTGGCTTTACCTAAATTTTGAATTGTCATGTTGACATCCGGAATGGGGTATCTGTCTGTTACAGTGTGAGCGTTAAGTTTTTGGAAATCAACAACCATGCGCCGTTTTGGTTTTCCTTTTTCGTCCAAACCTTTTTTAGGTACTGTCCATATGGGACTGTTATAAGGACTATGGCTTTTTTCTATTATATCGTCATGTAAGAGTTTCTGTATTTCTTTGTTTACGAATTCGTTATCTGCTATGGGATATGGATATTGTTTAACATAAACCGGATTATCATTGGTCGTCCTAATGCTTGCTTCTATAGTATCTGTAAAGGGTAACGGTCCTATGCTGTTATTAATCTTCATCAGTCTATCTATGTCTGCTTTATAAATATTATTTTCCCCAATTATGTAATTAATTTTCTGAATAGATTCGACACTGCTTATGGTAGTTAGAGTCATATTACTGAAATTTATTTCCGCGTTTAGAACTTTAAGTCCTTCATATCCTAATATCATATCAAAAGACTGAATATCCTCTAATTCAAAAAATGTTATATTTTTCTTTAATATCCTAACTACTTTCTTTGTATCTACCATAGAATAACCATGCATTGTTTTTATTTTTATAGGTTTAATTTTAATTTTTTCGCTAGAATCGCATTTTCTATTAATGTAATTATGGGTTGCACCAGTATCAATAAGAATTTTATAAATTTTCTTAGAAATAGTACTAGTTAAATTTAAGCAGGGCAACCCGTCTACTAGTTTAAATGATCTATTCTTATGTTATTATTTACCATACATTCCGTTTCATCTGCTTCTGCATATGTACTGCTGACATCGTCTCTGCGTTGTTGTCGGGAGTTATTTACTCTCTGCTGCTTGAAGTTCTGCTGATAAGATCGTTGCGGTCTGTTGTGTGTGTTGAAACTCCCGCTGTGTTCACGTTTCGCTGGTGGATTATATACATCGGGTTTGTATTGATTCCAATTTTGTCGCTGTGCATGTACAATTTGTCTCGAGTTTATCTCCATCGGCTGTGGTCCGTCATTTCTCTTGAAAGGGTTTAGGCGTGGTCCTTGATTGTGTTGCTGCATATTATCGTATTGCTTCTGGGGTTGATAATTCGTTGTTTGGCTCGAATAATTTGGTCTTCTTTCGTTTCTGCGTTCATGTGGCATATTTTTGTGGTGCTTATCTTGAGTGAGATGTAAATGCCTGTGCACATTATCATGTTCTATTCTGCGAGCAATTGCGAATGCGTGTTCTAGATCATTTATTGTAGCTGAATATAATGATCCTCTTGTAAAGTTGTCACTCATACCATCAATGAATATACGAACTGCGTCGTCGTTAGCATTTTTAATTAGTCTGTCGATTATATTCGGCGGATCACCTGACATAGTGATTTTTGATATTATTAAATTGAGATTTTTATTTATCTCGTCGTGGTATTCAGACAGTGTGCTTCTTTTTTGCGTGATGGCTTTCATCATGTCTTGTAGCACGTATAGAGGTTCTTGATTAGAGTACGTATAATCTAATCTGTTACGTATCGCCTCAAAATTAAAAATTGTGTTATAATTAGTTAACACATTCGCGGCTGCACCCTGTATTTTACTTTTCACTATAGTCAATGCTGCTGCGTACTTACTGTGTGTTTTGAAGTTTTTAATGCTGTCCATTAATCTGGATGCTTCTTCGCGCCACGACCGATAATTTGATTGATCGCCGTTGAAAATAGGTAGGCTTTTAAATGCGTCTAACTGTATTTCACTACCATCTGTATATGTGGTTCTTATTTCCTCTAGCACAGGTATGTTTGGTACTATGCCTAATCCAGATTTTACTTCATTTAGTTTTGTTTCTAAATTAGTGTTTATTTGATTTTGGTTAGTTATTATTGCTGCTAACCTTGCATTCTCTGTGCGTGTGTGCTCTAGGGTTTGTGTTACTGTGTTGCACCTGGTTTCTAAAGCTTCTAATCTTGCCATTAATACTGCGAGTTGTTCCATTTTGAACTCGTGTCTGTTGTCGTCGAATTTGTGTGTTTTTTTCCTCCACATATACACTTTCACTGAATTGCTTTGCTGCTTCGTACGAAGAAGCTATATTTGTACCTGCTATGCTAGGTAATTCTTGTAACCGGTAACGCGAGTGTTCTGTTTATACTAGATTTCACTACTTGTTCCCGAGGTCCGCTCGATTGAAGTTAAAAAGTATATTTAACCTCCTGGCAGGATCGCCAATTAAAACACTTGTTTCTTACTTTTAAAATTAAACAATATTTATTTGGAACTATGTCCTTTATTATTGAAATACTTTTTACTAATTCTAAAAGGAGCTTAAGGCTACTATGTAGTTACAATAAGACTATTGATAAATTCATCATACAGTCGTATTTATATACTTTTCTTATCTATCTACAAGGAGACCCAAGCGTACAATCGTCTTGCTTGATAATGAAGAAGAGATAATATTCCAACATTGTATACAAACGATATTATCTCTTTTACATATGTTATCATTGTAGCGTTGTGTGCAAGACTGTACTAGAGACTAAAGATATCATTGAATACAAATAATGTTATCTTTTTTCTCAATATGTTTTGCTATGGATACTTAACTCGCGCGATGAACATTTCGAACCGAGCACGAATTTTGATAGTAAAATTCAATAATTTGCAAGCGTTGTTCATTTGTAAGACGATCCATGGTTATATTGCAAACCAAACTGAAGCTGTTTGACAGTGACACAAGGTACTAAACACACGTCAGCTGTCAAAACCAGTATTGCCAAAACCAAACCAGCTAAAAAATCACGTACGAATTGAACCAAGATTGAGCTTAATCGCTGAATAAAATTTTCTTGTGAAAATCGGGATCGGTGGCCATCTCGTTTTGGGCCCGAACCATTATTTTGGTAATAAATTTGCACGATTTGTAAACGTTGTTCAAAAGTAAGTATTCATTATGAAATGGCAGACCAAACTGAGCATAATTTAAATTACAGCAGCTGTCAAAAAGACCAACTCCAAAAAAGTGTTGCCAGATTGAAAACCACACATCTTCAAAAAACCATTTACTTAAATCATACTCACTTTTAATGAAGTTAACCAAAAAAATGTAATACTTTCTACTTCTAATTTTTACTTAACTTTTTTCGAAAAATTGAAAAAAAAAATTGATTACTTAAGTTTTTCAAATTTAGCTTTTGAAAAATTCTCTATTTAGAAAGTCTTTAAATCAGATTTTCTTTCCGACAGTATAACATGAAATCAAGTTTAAAATTTAGAGTCATTCAATTTCTTGAGACTTTTTTCCACCATACATTCAAACATACATTGGAAGTCTTAAATTTCCTTCTTATTAACTCGGATCCCTTTCAATCGTTTACCAGCAGCAGTAATATATCTGTCCAACCCCCTTTTTTAATCGATATAAAGCTACCCCCATCATTTTCAAACATACTCGCACTCAAATCTCTCCGTAATTAATCACTGATGGCAATGGGAAATATACATACACATCCTAAAGAAAGTAAAGGATGTAATGCACCCGTTCACAATTGACAAATCAATTTAACATAATTAGATATTCAAACAAAATGTTGAATTGCAGCATTTGCATTGTAAAACTCGGCATTAAGTCGTTTTTGAGGTTCCCTTTTCTCTTTTATGGTGTGGTATCATCGGCTGTCTGACGATGCCATAGCAGAGGCGTCAGTCATCAGTCGTTAGTCGCAAAAATTGTTGTTGGCTTTCCATTTCCATCCAGTTTCTGTCGGAAAATTTGAATACGTAATTTCTGTACTGCCAGAAGGGTTAAAATTGAAATCGTGCAGCGCTATGGTAATGGTTACCATGGCAACGTTTAACCCAAACATCAAACCAAACCAGTACGAGTATCTAAAGCATTCGGAAAACGTTCTATACGAGGTTAGCCTGAAATTAAGAAATTATTGGACTCTTCCTATTAACATAGACACATACATATACATACATACGTACATTATGCTTGCTTAAGGTCCCTAAATACGTATACCTATACTGGTAAAGGAGTAAGAAGGAAAACTTATTTAGAAGTCTCTGATGAAGACGAGGAGTTCACGAAAAGTTCATCAGTAGTTAATTAAAAAACTGCTTAGGTATTCATTGCGGCCAGGCCAGAATGGTGGGCGCTGTGGGAGCATATCTCTTAACTCTTATATCGGTACTCCCACAGCCACAAGGTTTTTTCTGGTTTGCTTTGTTTTTCATTTTGCTCACTTTATTGCGTTGCGTTGAGTTGTTTGAAATATGAAACTTTGAAAAACATTGACTTTGGGAAAAAGGGATCGATCTTGACGTTTTTGTTTCTGACATTTAAATTTCGTGGGTAACCAAATACCATCATGCAATGGCTGGCAAGTCTCAAATGAATATCAATAACACCCTTCTGTTTAAACATACAACCCCTCTCCCCTTTCCATCCCTCCCTTCATTCAAATTAATGCAGATATGTATTTGTATACAAGAGAGAGAAATCGATGTGAGCATCTGGGTTATAGTACGTGGATAGGGTATTATTGATTTTCTTCCTTTTTTGTCATCGACTGGATCAATGTTTTGCATAGACAATGAGTGATATCTACACCAACACTCACTCGAGGACTCTTAATTTACATTGTTTTGGGTACATGAACCTGTACACCACTCATTCCTATACATACATACCTTTTTGGCTATTATACCTTACGTGCTTGTCTACATGGTTCAATCTTGTCAATACATACATAGTCAACATTTCTCACCCTACCCTTTGCGTGCCACAATATTTATGCCATTTTGGTTTTGATACGATACGATGCTCCATCGAAGCAACCCCATGTGCCATCTACGATCCCATCATGTATAGTATCTCAAACCCTTGGTATTTGCAAGGCTGCTCTTTAGCACTTAGTGAAGGCATTCTTATCGCCTATGTCTGCTAAGAGATTGCCTCGATTTTATTCTCTATATCACACTTGTGACACCAAGTGGCGTGGCTCTGGCTGGCAACGGGTGGCGGAATGTGAGACTCGGTTTGGTTGTGACGACCACCGACGAAGACGACGGAAAAGGGTGTGACACTCGGAACGAGAAATTGTCCTGTTGCTATGTCTGGACGTTTGAATTGGTTTGTTTTGAAGATGTCCTCTATGTTGGTTCTGGAACTGTAAGATAGGTACGAGTATGTGATGGCATCTGGTTGAAGAAGTAAAACTTGGATGATGTTCTTTTATATAAAGCGGAAGAGGAAAAACGGTAACATAAATAATTTGAGAGTTGCCAGAACTATGATAGAATTGGAAAAGTCTAGAAGTTGCAGATTGAAAATTAAACAAATGATTTGAATTTGAAATACTCCCGTACGTGTTTCAGAGATTATGTACAAAAAAAAATGCATTACAGCAATTTCCGCAATATTCGGCTGTTCCTTCGTTTTTCATTTGAACAAAATGTTTCCTGTTTCCAAAAAATACTTCCTTCCGATACTTTTGGTAAGCTCTGTATGTTTTCCAAGATGCTCAACTTCGCTAAGTGCTCGGTGGCTTAGCGATAATTTTTCAATCTTTGAAGGCTTTTACTGTTCTTCATACTTTTTGATGCATAACCGTCATCAAAAGTCTCAGGTTCCGGTTCCGGCAGATATTTGATACAATAAATCTTACATTGATAAATTTGTTTCTTATTTTTTGTCGATGCATTTTATATCCAAATCTGATGAATCCTATTTAAATGACAATATTCCAATTTCACTAAACGATCTAACACTGCACTGATTTGATCTGTCAACTTTTAAATGCTACTTCTGTATTGATCGTTTGACGTTTGTTTTTTAAGTTTGATAAGAACATTTCAAACTTTCCTCATGGTTATGATGTGATATTTCAATGGTCAGTGACCTTCTAACACGTACTTGAAGGATTCCAGAGTGATTCCTTCGGTCTAATGTATTTCTGTAGTTTTGTCTCTCCTGTAATTCATAAATTGATCAATTCAAACTAAGCTTTAATTTTAAAATGACTGCTTGATCAAACCGAACAGATCTTTTTTTAGATCAATTGACATTATGTTTCAGATGGATTTAAGTAAAAAAAAGTAACTACTGGCAACTCCCTGGTATGAAAACGAAATAAAAAAAAAAAAACGTTTAGTAAGAATACCTTTAGAAAAGTTATGGAGTATCCCCGAAATGTTCATGACTCACCCGGGATTCGTCGAGTTCCGCAGCGTATCAGCACTCTTCCCGCTGCTACTGTGTATATTTTTTAACATACCTCACGTGTACAGTGAGTGAATAATGTATTGCTGGGGTATCAATTTACCTCCGTCCTCCGTGTCGCTTGTTGTTTTAGAGTCTTGCAATATTTATCGCACACACAGCGCAGCGAAGTACGGGTGACTGGGTTTGTTTCCGCGTGTACCGCAAAACACATTGCAGTATAAAACATTGCCCGCTTGCATTGTTCATTGCGGTGTCTCCTTGTCTCCGTGCCTCCTGTTTCTGTTCCCGTTCACCGATAATGGTCCACTAAATAATCCAGACACGACAAGTTTTTCTCCTGTCGGACAAGTTTTAGTTGTGTATTTTTTTTTGTGTGAGTTCACTCTCCATCATCTATACTCTTACCTTTGAACTTGACACTAGCGCCAAAAAAGCATCTGGCCCGGGAAGAAGAAATAACAAATTCAAAGTCTAGCCACGACCCTGAACTATCGAAACAAGTTTGTTTGCTGGAGCATGAAGGGAGGGGGGTGTCCCGTGACTCATCCTCGCTTAAGGCTCCATCAGGCTCCATTTCCCGGGGGAGTATACATATCTACCTAGTTGATGTTTTCCTGCGGTACAAATATTTGCTCCGCAGCCGCAGCCAAAAATTGTCCCACACCGGAGATGAGTTTATTTTTTGTTTTATCATCACACATGCCTCCCCCTTCCGCCAGAACCCCCTTTACCATTATAGTATATCCACGATATGGGAAAAGCAAAAAAAAAAATGTTGCGCGTTAATATTTAATGTTGCATGGTATCCGTTTGCCGACATGGTGGTTAGTAAATCATGTCCGTTGTGGAGGAATGTAGAATCGTTTTAAATTTTTGATGGCCATCGCCATTGTCGTCATCGAACCAGGATCGGCAATAGCTTTAGTTTGTGTTTGTGGTCCAGGGATGTGCATTGAGTGAAGTGTTTTGCGACAATTTTTTTTTAGGTAATAAATTGTCTGTCGTTCTTTTTCTGATTTGTATGGTTTTTTATTCACCGTCGGCGGATGAATGCAAGTGAAATTTTGATTGATGGTATGTTGAAAAGTCTGTTTTTTTACTTGCCTCGGCGGAACACGGTTTTGCTTTTAGTATTAAACCGAAACTATTCGGAAATAAGCGAGGAATAATATATTTTGTGTGGGCTTATTCCGATAAGGCGATTGTTTGCAACAAAAAAAAAAAAACACATTGTTTGTGGTGACTGACACGACGACGGATGAAAATGCCTATAAAAAATGGATGAAAGCTGACAGGTTTTTTTTTTTTGGAAAAACGAAAAACTGAACACACGAACGTATTTTTAGCTGACTAAAAGCGTTGAAGCAGTTGGAAAAATGTTGATAGTAGATAAATTTAAGTGGAAATCATTAGGTAGAACTTATTCTTTAATTGTAAATTGTATCAAAAAATTCTAAAAATCAAAAGAGCTCTTTTCATTATATAACCATAATCTTTAACAATTACAACTTGAACGAATCCAAAATGGCTTCATGTAACGAATTGGACTTTTTAAATTGGTTTAAGCCACTAGAGTCAATTATAGAGTAGAGTTGCAAGCAAGGAAATTCATTAGACTTCTAACTTCTCCAGTATAAATTAAGCCAGAAATTGGCTCACCAAATCTCAACTTTGTAGCAGAAGTATTTTTTGGAACACAGCACTTCAAAAATCGCAAAAAAACGTAACTGACTGACTGATTGATCAAACAAATATTGAAGCACTTCCCGATGACGTAGAAGCATACGCATAGAGGTTGTAATGATACCCGATCACTTTTTCATAATTGGTATATTGTATTTCTGGAAATTCTCTGTCAAAATTTGGTGTTGTTTCGAAAACCCTAAAATATATTTTTATAACACCTTCATGAACTTATACTTGACGTATTTTTACCTACTTTACTTATCCGGCTTCCAATCCATTGAGGGTCTCAGCTCAGCCTGAGATACTGCGTTCTTCCATCGTTTGCGGTTTTTTGCAAGTTCCCTCCAGTCTGCGTGACCAAGCGCTTTTTCGTCAGTTTTTATAGCGGAGGTTCGGTCTTCCTCTTCGTCTCGAACCTGGCGGTTGGGATTCAAATATTTTCTTTGCTGGAGCGTTGTTGTTCATTCGCTCGTTGTGGCCGAGCCAGTGTAGTCGGCGTGTTTTGGCTTTCATGATTGAATCTTCTCCTCCATTCGCCCTCTTCGCATATAAGACCAAATGCCCGCTGAAGGATTTTTTCTCTCGAAAGTACCCAGTATCAATTGGACTTTTTACTTATTGTCCAGAAGTCGGAGTTTTGAATAAAATGCACTTCGTCTTTCGGGAAAGGAGTTTTGAACCCATTTGCTTGGCCAAACCGAACTAGCAGCGGTTGGCTAAAGTAATTCTTCGTCGGATTTCCACTAGAGTGTCGTTCGTGGAACTCATATTTGTTTCGAGGTAGTTGAACTACTTGAATTACTGATACCAACAGTGACGTTTTGTGCTAGGCTGAGGACAGATGGGGCTTTGTTTGTTGATAGCATATATTTTGTTTTGTCCTCATTCACTTCAAGACCAACGCGTTCCGCTTGTTCATCTATAGCTGTAAATGCTTCTAGAACAGCTCGGTTCGAGCGGCCGATGATGTCGATATCGTCCACATAGCCAATCAATTTTGAAGACCTGTTAAAGATAGTGGCTTCCAGGTTAACACCTCTAGACTCTTGCGCAATATCTGCTCCAGGACTATGGTGAAGAAATCACATGCGATAGAGTATCTCCTTCCTGAACCCCGAACATGTCCGGAATAGCTCGTTGTCTGCACGTTGCACTGCGTATTTGGTAACGTGGCGTCATGCGGCATAGTTGAATTAGTTTTTTCGGGATCCCGAGTTCAGACATCGCCAATAGAAGCTCTTGGCGACTTATGCTATCATAAGCGACTTTGAAGTCGATAAAATTCTTTGGTCTTCTCCAGGATTTGCCTTAATGTGAATATTTGGTCTAGGTATTGTTAGACCTCATTAATATTAATAACTGACAGATCTTGTACTCGCACTAACCATCTTCTTTGTATACAAATTTATATGAAAGTAATTATCAAATCATCCATTTCAGAATTTAAAAACTTCTGCCCACGTAGTTAGGAAAAAAATCATAGTGAATGCTTCGTTAGATGGACAGATACACCCGTCAAAATTAAAAAAAAAATACAAACATATCTCAATGCCAAAAAGTACTCCTAGTACTATTTTTTTTTTTTTTTCAAAAACTAATACTCCCCTGTGATGACAACGACTTGTGTTGACATTTTTTGTACGAAAATTGATAACACAGATGACGTTAGAGGAAGTTCCATTATTAAATTGAATGTGTGTGCAAAACTTTTTTAGCTTCTGCTCCATGCTTTTACTTTAATCTAATTTCATCTGAAGTTAAGGCAACCTCGAACTTATATTATGTAGGTGTGTGGAAGGAAGATGTCCATTCTTTGTCGTTGTTCAAATGGAAACACTTTCCACATCGACTTCTGCTGGAGTTTGAAGAAGATAGAAAATAGATGACAAATTATCGTAGTTGTCACAAGTGTCCAAAAAATGTGAGACAGAACAGTTGGACTTGGAACTTGGAAGAGACGAATTTCAAAACATTTTTCTATTCGTTTTTGTTTTTGTCCATAAAGGAAACAGAGTGTCTAGTCTATGGTGCGTAATTTGTTTAATGGAGTCAAAATGGGTTTTGGAAAAAAAAAAGAAATGAAACAATGAAGTTAATGGTCATAATTGTATGAATGATTTGAAGTGTCTGGACGAAGGGTTCTGCTTATCCATTAAGTCAAGTCGAATTTATATCATTTTGGAACAGCTGGAGTGTGTTCAATTTTTCGACCAAGTCTATAGACGTCTTGTGCAATTGTACAAAATTTGCTTAATTGAACCATTTTAATCTCAATCTCAATCCAACGTGAGAAGAATTGGGTGATGACTTTCTTCTTCCAAAACAATCAAGTAGAAGTCGATTAATGAGAGTAACGACCATTGACGTCGGGCAAGTGCTCCCCTCCTTGGATTTGGACATTACTGCTTAATATAAACGAAAATACTTTTTACCAAGTAATTTTGACAAATAGGTACGTCAGTTTTCTGCCTGAAATTCTATGAATTGTACCATGGAAAATATTTAATTTAAGTTTGATAGTTTTCTAACTTCAGATATCCACACTGCATTTCCGCCTTTAGTAAGACATTTTTCGAAAATGTAATAGTAATCAAAAATTTTCTACGAATCACAAAAAAGTTATTGAATTCGTAGTGAAAAATCGGGCTACGAATTTCGAAATTCGGGGAATTTGGTATCACTAATTCCGAATCAAACGGAAATATATGCCGTCCTTTTCTACGACAGTTAATTTTTTTCGTAGCCAACTGAAAAACGGTTGGATTTTAATTTAAAAAAAAAGATTTTTGTTTTTGAATCTGCGACAATTTATTCATCACTGAATAAATGAACAAATTATCGCAACACTGTTTTTATTTAGACAATCAATTTTTTGACAGTTGGAATAGTGCTAAATGATTATGGGATATTTTCATGACCATTGATGATGATCTAAATTTTTCAAATTTTTCTTCACAAATTGAAACAGACACGATTAATTTTTGAGTAAATATTTGCCTTTTTGGCCAAGGAAATTAAATGGGAACGAAAAGGAATTATTGAAAAGTTGAATGGATTTTTGTTTTAAAAGTCTCCAAACAATGATGACAGCTAATTTCGAAATTCACAATCATTTTTCTTTATGAGGCAATGCTTATTTCGGATTTTGTGATTGGGCGCATTCATTAATGTAGTCACTACGACGTACATAGTAGAAAATCAACTAGCTTCGTGAATGCAAAATGCACTACAAAGCTAGTCAATCTTAAACTGTCATATTTTTGACAGATGTGAGAATAAAATGGAAATCATTTGTGATTTTAAAATAAATCAAATCAAATATACAATGAGTGATTTGGAACAAGAGGAAGTCATATGTATTTAAATTTAGATCATATTATAGTGGTTTGGAAAATTAAAATTGTATTTTTATCTAACAGCTGAGAGTGAACTGTCAAAATCGCTGTCAACTACCTTTGAAGTTGAAAATTTTCAAACTACGTCGGAGGGGAAATTTCAACTAACTTCGTAATTTGTCGTATTTGACCAATCAGAGTGAGTTGACTACGTAGTAACTACATTAGTGAATGCGCCCATTGCTTTTTTTCAGGGTTAGTAGCGGAATAATTCATTCGGAGAAGTTCCAAAATGAAATTCGTGATAGGGCTGATCATTTCCTTGTGATAAATAAGTCCCTCCGAGTTACTGTTCTTATTTTCGCCATGTGTCAACTGTCAAACATATTCTTATGATCAATTTATTACTATCTTTTTGGTTACTGACTTTTAGACTGTCAAAAAAAAACAGGACAATTATTGTTAAATATTAAGAGATGCGGATTTCTTCTACTTTCTAATCAATAAATAAATTGTAAAAATTAAAAATCCCTTTTTTCAAACAGATTCCTTCTTATGAAAACAAATTTTCCAGAAGTGTCTGGTTACAATGACATTAAATTCGTACGTAGCATTTAGTAGGTCCTTTATATAATATTTACCAGTTGAGCACTTTCTCAAACATTTTATAATAAGCTCATTGAATGTTATCCCTATTCCCAAATAGTAAAATTTTATTAGACATCCAGATGTTTTCTTTCCATTCGTGCTCGAGCCATTTTAATCGAATAAACACTTCAAAATTAAATGAATTGACAAAGAAGAAAAAAAACGAAGCTTTGAACATCCGGTAATGTCAATTAAACGCGCTTTCATTCGCAGAAAAACGTCTGGATGGAAAAAAAAAAAAAACGTCCTTTGGCTGTGCCTTATGGTTATGTCAAAACGTATCCTTGATGAGTCTTATTGATTTTTCCTTACAAAACCGAGTACCACGAATTTTTTTCAAGAGAATTAAAAAAATATGGTCTTTAATATGGTGAAAAGAAAAATCTGACTCGGGGGAACTTTCATTATAAACCCTTGGACAATTCAAAAAGGGATTCAAATCTACATGCACTTCATCTAGCCAAGGATTTGCGTTGTTAGGAGTAACATTGCATACACTAGACGAACTTCTCTGTCATGATGATTAAAAATATTCTTGCAAAGGGGTTTGAACGAAACCTGATGTTCGAGTTATGATGCGATTTATCCACGCGCCTTCTGGTCTCGTCATTTAGGGTCTTAGGAAAATATTCTTCTTCACAGGACAACTCTTGAATAAATAATGATAAGAGTTGTAAGGTATGCGCTGTTTTCGCTGTCGAAGATGAAAATAGGAAATACAAACACAAAAGTCAAAACATCAACATCATCGAGTCAATATGCAAGTATTAGTCCAAATGTTGATTGAAAAATTTCTTGACATGTTTGTCACATTTTGGAGTATTGGAAGTTTTTCTTTTGCCAAAATGAATGCATATACGAATATTGGTCGCTAAAGTAACAGCAGTTATGATCGTCACCTTGTGTCACTGTCGAATGTTGTGACAGGTGAAGCGTAACCTTGTTCCTAAAGTACAAACACAATTGACAGCATCAGACGGTAACGGTGTTATTTCATTGCTGGCAACCGTTGACAGGAGCTGACATAACATATTTCGAAATACTCTTTAGGTGTAATCCCTCAAAAGACCCGATGTAAATGGTGTGATGTGTTGTGGTTAGGGGAAAACCATCATCATCAATACAAAAAAATACAAACAAAAAAAACTAAAGCTGTGCTTATACTTCATAAAGGATAAATGAAAATGGGGTGGCTTTTTTTGTTTTTGCGAAATCCATATTGATATACACTGTCTGCTCCCGCATGTTATGACAGACAGACTCCCTGTTACATTTTTGGTTTTTGGGGAGTTTCTTGTTTTCAGTTGATTGAAGATTATTTACATACATTGTGTCATTTATTTTTTGATTAGAATCAATCTGCCAATCGAAATGGAGGCAAATATTTGAAAGTTATCAATATCTTTTCAATCTATTCTTATGGAAAACAATTTTGACAGAATCAACTGTTTTCCTAATGTCAGATAAAATTCAAGTCGAAAACTAAATGTCAAATATCAAAATTTTGGAAAAGTGTCAATTTATTTCTCAACTTCAGTCTTCATTCAACTCTATACACTTGACCCAGTGATGCTCCAAATTCTTTAACCTGTCTGAAAAATATGTTTTCTGGAGGTCTGCAAAGAAGGATAACCTCCTCAACTCAAATTTGGAAACATAAAGAAGTCACATGGGTCCAAATCTGAAGAATACGGTGGATGAGGGAGAAGAGTCACTGTACACAGCATCCTAGCGCTCTTTGATTTCGTTTTCCCTTCCAAAAACAAGAATCGAATCACCGACCGATATTGCTCTTGTTCCATTTTTCTAAAATCCGCGAACACCACCGCTTCTGCATGCGGTCAAAACAAAACTACAAATCCAATATGGCTGATATTTTGCAAGGATGTACTACACGATGGTAAATTTTGTTACGATAGTGGCGCCATCAGGCGATGAGGTCAAGTACTTATCGGACTGCCCTCGTTACTAAATAAAAAATTGTAGGTTATGAAATTGTTTCCTACAATGAGCGATAAGTAAAGAGCTGTCTTAAAACACAAAACCAAAATGGCTTCCTTCGACAATATCTACTAACAAAGTGCTAAGTTGCAACCTTAACAAATTCATTTTACTTTGTTTTTTTTTTTTACCGAAAAGCACTTGAAGTTAAAAAAAAATTACTCCTGGTCTTATGTGTTTGTATGTCATTGTAGTCTTTTAATTTTTACAGTTGTTGGTGGAATGCAGAATTCATTTCTTTTTTGGACTAAAGCAAAAGAACCACCTTTTTTATACTCACATTCGAAATGAAATGAATCTTTTCATATCTCATAAGAGAAGAACCCTTAAGTACAAGAAGGTACTTCATAGATTTAAATGACATTTGTCATTCAAACCCGGTGTCTCTGTCTTCCTTAAGGGCATTCCTTCTTTACTTTCCCCTAACGACCGACACGACGACAAATTAAAGCGAAATTAAATCAAAACGAGTTCTTTAACATTTTTTCTCCCCACCTCCTCCTATGTTCTGCATCCACAAATCCTGGATACATTTTTTTACAAAAAATTTTGACATTTTTAAAGGTCTTGTTGTCCCTGTGACTTAAATTATTTTCCTATTTATAGAACATAATATTATTGCCTTAGGGTGAAAAGTTCATCAATAACATTATCTTCTATATTTACAAAAAAAAAAAAATCTAACTTCCGTAGTCAAATTAAATTTTAACCCCCAATTAAAATGAAACCTACACTATTTGTTGATCCGTTGTTGTTGGTACATCTTATTTATGGATGCGTCTATGTATATTTTCCGACGGAAGTTGGCAATGCTGTAGATAAAAATAAAACCTCCTTCGATGGCCAGCCCGTGATAATTTTCAATTTGATTACATCAAAGGTCTTATTTTCCACTAAAATCCATTTAAAAAAAAACTTTTTCTGATATAACAGCCAACAAGGTGCATAAAGCTGAAGCTAGCTTCCTAATTCTGGCCAGCGAAGCAAGGATAACTCAATTAGTAACTCAGCATGCGGTGCTCCTCTGTTAGAGGGCAGGAGGTTTTGGTGTATAAATACATATATTTTTTGAGAGGGCTTTGCTTTCTTTTTTTTTTGGGTTGGTGTTTTGACCTTTTTCGCGAATCCCATTTTCTTTGATATTCAAAGCGACACGAGATTATTAGGACTATTGTTGGTTGCTATACAATCCTTGAACTTGAAAGGTATCCCACACAGAAATGATCTCCTAAACAGAATTCATTACACTCACTCCTTGTCCTTCCTATACCCACAGCAACAAGCATTGCGACGGGTGGCGGCGGCGGTAAAAATAAAAAATAAAGGTACAGGGTACATTATGGAGAGTACCATGGAAAGCTAAAAATCCCTTTAAGAGGATTTTTATAGCTCCCTGTTCGTGGAATACATGTACACGTGTTTTATATGTGTTCCACACGGAGTGGAGTCAGCATCGAGGACGATTGATTTTGATTTGTGAGTATAATATACGAAGGAATCATTGAGATATTCAACGATCTTACATTAAAGGTAATCCAATGCAAGCTTTCCAAGGGATTTGTATAGTCTTCAATTTGATATTCCTAAATCGCTTTTAAAGCATGAATTCTTTAAAGGAAACAATATTTGAATTTGTGAGCACCTAGAAGAAGAACTGGAGAATTTTTGTGCGAGTAATTTTATGGTACTGAACGGGTTGATACTTTGTATAACTGCATTCCCACATGTCATTATATGGTCCGTCAGTATAAGAAGGAGCGGATGTTACACAAATTTTAAAGGGTTTGAAAATAATATAAAAACGAATATGTCCTTTTATTATAACGACGACTTTGAATTCGGAATAAATTCAAAAATACATACGATTATATGTCATACCGCTTCGTTAAGTAAATGTTCAACATTCTTCAATGCCGTTTTTTAAATTTACTTAAAACTTCTAACAGTTTTAGTTTGTTAAAATGTTATCATTAGATGTGTTTTATTTACTGCTGTATAGCTAGTAAAGTATTTAAGCTGCCATTTTTTTTTTTTTTTTTTTTGCTGTCTTCTTTTTCGCCAGCAATCAAATTGTAGTTGTTTGCCAAGGGAAATCTAACTGCACTATCTGTATAGAGCAGAGTGAATAAAACACATCAATTATAAATGTGGAAAATTCGGTCTAATAAAAATGGCACTTAAAATTTGATTTTTCGAAACTCGAAACTAAGTTTTCTCGTTGCCATTACAATTTCTTCTTTTTAATTGTATACCTTTCTATTTTATCGAAGAGTAAAAAAGGAATTGCTTGACAAATATATGTCATGCACATTTATACTAATTCTGTTATGTAGAGACACTTAACCTTATTGACTAAGACTATCAGCAGATACAACAAAAACATTAGAAAAGGATATTTTTATAGACGTGTGGTTTTCAATATGGCAGTACTTTTTTCGGAGTTGGTCTTTTTGACATGTGTCACTTGATAGACTTACTCCTGATTAAGCTCGTCGCACGTTCGGTGAATGATCTCAAAACGAGATGGCCACCGATCCCGATTTTCACAAGAAAATTTTGTTGAGCGATGAAGAACAGTTGTTGTATTTAGAAAGTGATCATGATCCGTTATCCTCAAAAAGTCCCTGTTTGGTGTACTCTACGGTCAGAGGGAATCATTGGTCCATATTTCTTCAGAATAGACAACGAAACAATCAATTTATTGAAGGAAACTTTTGGTTAGCGTATTCTTAACAAAAAACACCCTTAACAAGACAGAAAGAAGAATTTTTGATGTCGGTCATCAGTGTCATATTCATATAATGCAGTTTGACTGATTAAACTTTGTTATCTAACATTTTATTTGTTGTAAAATTATTCATTGAACCAGTCATCCTGATATCTTGTCAAACATGTGTCAATGACAAGTGAAAGCCTTGCATAAAACTTGATATAATTTTCCGAAGATTGGTTTCCTAGTCTATGCTCCTGTTAACATTCTGTCCAACCTCACTGATACCTCACAAGTCACAAGAAAAGGTGAAATTGATTTTGTGACTTTTTCGTATTCAGCCACAGAGTCACAACATGTCAGATTAAGTCACGACTAATATATTACTTCAGTTTTGACATTCGATGTGATTGATGTGATGACAAAATTTGCAATTGACTTTTATAGATTTGTGAGCTTAGGCAAAATGGAAGTGTATTTAATTCTACTGCTTCTTATTGCAGAACTTTCATTTGTAAATGGAAAGTAACTTAACAATATTTTATTAAAAAAAAACTATTCCTATTGAAAAGATTGCAGCGCCACCGACGGCTTTTTAAGATCTTGAAGAGACACAAAAGATCCATTCACTCTCCAAAACACTATTTTTGTAAAAAAAAATTCACTTACAAAAAACTTTGTGCTGGGAATTTATTCAGAGCTGGCAACTTATTTTTTTCTTTTTTATAAATTTGTTTGAACAATTATTTTTATTATTTTTCATTTTGAAATTTGAAATAAATGTCAAATGGTCAATCAGCTGATACATTAATGACACTACCATTCATTTCGCCATGCTGTGGTGAATTTCATTGTGAGGATTATTTTTAAAAATTCCATTAATGTTACCGAGTCACAACACTATGCTCAAAAGTCATAAGGAATCGAGTCACAGCTTGTGTCTTGTGACCCCTCGAAATCGAGCAGAATCGGGCTGCCAAGGTCTCATGTTTGATAACAAAGTGGCTCAAACTGTGTGTTTTACGATTTTTTTAAGTTTATGAAAATGAGCCATAAATTTGATCCTATATCGGGAAGGAATTCAAATACAAATCAATACATTCTACCATGATTAAGTAATGCAATTATTTTAAATGGAATAAAAAAGAGTGTAATGAAAATATCCAATTAATAAAAGCAACACTCGGAATTTACATTGATTGATATTTGAAATGTGTCTATATTTGTCTATACCTTGTGTAAGGGTATTTAGTTAGAAAAAGTTACGGTGAAGTTGAACAAACACCAACAAAAATCCATCCTCCACCCGTAAATCATAAGTAAACTCAACTTGTGTTCATTTCCACCCAATTGATGTAGACAAAAAAAAAAACTAAGATCCTTTTTCAATAAGAAACCCTCTTTATCAAAAGTCACTCAATTGTTGTTACAAAGTAAACAATTTACTCAAAATATTCCAAATGATTTCATATTACTCATCCTTAAACACATAATATGTATGAATGATGTCGTTTTCCGTCGTATAACCATATGGTGACAAGGACAAATTTGAAATCAAATTCTGTTAAGAATCACTCCCTGAACAAATCTTCCTCCTGATGTAACCATTTCCTGTAGGTACTATATGTACTCGGAATACCTTTTTTAAGAGTGATGGACCTCTAATGGCCTTACAATTCCCATTTCAAATTGATATTTTTCCAATGAATGTCGAATTGGAAAACGATTGTCATGGTCCTTGGAGAGAACAAAAAACAAAAAAAAAAAAGGAATAACATGACGCATTCACAAAAAGCTAAGAAAGTTAAAGTTGGATCTATTGTTAGAGAACTTTTCTTGGAAGAGAAGATACATTTTCTAATGTTTTTTTTTTTGGTTTTTATTTTCAGTCACGTGCATCCCTTGTGTCGAGCTCCGATGGTGGTGTCTTGGCCGAAGGTGAGACATCCAGTGAAGCATCTGAAAATTCTGATGGTCCACCGTGTGATTTGGGACTAGTGGAACGATTGTTGCGTACCCATCCTGTATGGTTCTTGCCAGGAATACAGCGTTCTGGAGCAGTTCACTTTTTGCAGGGCAAAGAGGAAGGGGTAAGTTAACTTTTTCTATATTTCTTTTCATTTTAAAGGTACACATACTCGTAATACTTTATCCATACTAACTTTTCGAGAAACACAAAACAGGAGGAATAGAAATGAGACGCAAAAAAAAAAAAAAATTAAATCCTTTTTCCACTTCAAAGGATTTTGATATATTTTGTTTGGATTTCATGTGTTTGGCAGTCTCTGGCATGTGGTATGTTTGAAAAATCCTTTGACAGAGAGTTATTTCTGAAAAATGTCATCAGCAGAAAAGAGGTTCATGTTTTTTTTTTTTTTTTTTTTTTTTTAAATATTTGCCCGTAATTATCAATCGAAAGGCGGAAATTGTTTTCGTTATCGTTCTTTGAAAAGTTCACTTTATTTATAAAACTATAAACTTTATCGTGGAAAGTGTGGGAAAATCTCTTTGTGTTGGGTTTCGAAGTTACAACTTGTATCAGCATATTGTCTGCAACATTCTGTTCTTTTTCAAATAGAAAACCATTAAAGTTCTACTCGTCTATTCAAATAAATTTCCATTCCAAACTCCATGCTGGGTATTTGGTAAATATGAATAGGGTGTTCCTGTTTTAGTTCTGTTTATCTTATCTTAGAACGAAATAGTTTCTAGAAGCAGGGTTCGTCTTAAATTCCTAAATTTTGGAAAATGTTTTTAAAAAAGTTTCAAAATTTGAAAAACTGAAACAAGTAATTGTAACATTGGTTTTGGTATAGATTAGAGTATTGGTTTTGTAACAAAAGTGACTTCCTGAGCATTTCCTGAGCCATTTCAGATTGTTCGATAAGTTTTTAGTTATTTAGAAGAATAGTAGTCCACGAGAACTAATACGGATTAAGATGCGTTTATCCTGTTCAATTCGAATTTCTTCCCAAAAAACACCCTGTTACGTCAGGTTCATTTGCTTGCCAAAGTTTTATCTACTGTTTGTCGTCCTGTAGTCTAAATAATATACATTTGTGTACCTAGGTTTGTTTATTTCGTGTTTCCTGGTTCGACTGAAGAAGGACCAGATTCTTGTGATGCAAATTGGTTTTAAGCCAAAAGGGACAATGACTTTTGGAAGATATAAATTATGCATTGTGGTGTTATAAAGTTTAAGAGAAGAAAATGTACAGATGTCCGAGATACTTTGTGTAGGGAGGATTCAAACAAACATTAAATAGAAAAAGGAGTGGGTTGTGTAATGTCAAAACCTACCTATAGATGTTCCTTAAACGGTCACTTGAAGATGTTGGAAATGTCTTAATTTATATAAATAGATATTTAAATTGTTTGTGATGGTTTTAATATTAAGAGTTCATTAAAAGTTCTAAGGTCAATAAAGATAGGTTTCTGTTTTTGTTCTTCATCGAAGAAAGTTAGTGAAATGAAATCACAAGTTAATTTTTGACGGACTTAAAATCAGTAGAAAAAAGTAAATTTAGGTGGACAGTAGCAGAACTATTCACAGATTTACTTAAAACTTCTATACTAAATGTATAGTCTTGAACTGTTTCAAATATCTTTGATTTTGTTCTTTTTTCACAACTGTCAAACTTTTGTTTTCTGCAATCCTTATTTGACATTAAAAAACTCTTAGTCGTTTATACTTTCGAGTTCAACTGTTGTTTTTCAAAATGTTTAAATATTTTTGGAATTTAATAATGGAATTTGGAATGGAATTAAATTCCTCAATATTTCATAGCCATGTCGAAATACAGACATGATGATAGATAGACCAAGACCAATCTAGAAGCATCAGCAGACAGGTTGGGATACAAAAAAAAAATACTCAACAGGGTTTGATATATCACTAATGACCACCCAGACCAGACCACATCTGTCGCTAATTATTGTGCATAAATACTTCAATTGAAGTTGGTCGGCTCTGGCTGTATTCACTTTTTTTCTACCCTTCTGTATTTGCCATCGGCGCGTCGTCGGTCGTCGTCGGTCGGCCAACATCATGGTACAACTATACAGCGCCTATTGTGTTGTGTTATAGCCCCCTCATGATGGATAAAAAGAAAGACCCATCAAACATATGCTGCCCTTCTGGCTTTCAGCTTTATCGGCGCGGTAAAAAAAAATCAATTAAATGTTTTTCCAGCAGTGATTGGTTTTTAATTCTGCAGTTTTAACGTTTTGCATCCATCCCCATATTATGTATGTATCTACTCGTACAGAGTTCCAATAGCTTATTGATTAATGCTTCGAACTGACCCTCCTCCGATAGCCGAGTATAATAAAAAGTTTATTTAACACCGATCAGTGCTGAAATGTACCAGCAAATTTCCTTTCCAGGCTTTTACATTCCGTCAACATTCATTAGGAATTTTATATCCTCCCAAAGAAAACAAAAAAAAAATCACTCTCCCTTATCAGGAATTTCACTCACACCTGGTCATCCATCATCGGTATCTGACAAAAGCAATACAAATCCCTAACCGAAAATATAGGGATGGGGAAGAGGATGCCATAGCGATGATACAAATCGCCACTGACGACCCTGAATCGTGAATCCAAGTATCATTTTGTAAAGCTCTGCAAATAGCCAACGAACACAATAGAAACACACCTCAAACTCTTATTATACACGAGTACCTAAGCTATCCCTTTAGCGAGGGTCCTGATGGTAGATTATGGAAGTTCTCCCAACTCCCAACATTCAAATGGCAGGAGTATACACATACCACAAATATACTGCAGAGATATACAAATTCCCTCAACATACCTGATGATGATGGTGATGATGATGGGGTAGGGGTGTACAGTACATATAGAAGGCAGAAGCATTCCGCTGGTCCTTTTCCTAAAATTCGATATCGCAACGATCCCATTGTTTGTTTGGTTAATTGATTGCAATTTGTTCATAAATACACTTGTGAAGTTCCCGAAAGTCACACTCCAGTTCGTTTGAATAGGCCCAACTTTTGTTTTTGTTTTTTTTAGTTAAAGAATCAATATGTGTGTATTTTTATCTACGAGGTCTTGACTTTTTTTCTTGCACTGAAGGCGGTTATTTTACTCCTAGATATTTTAGTAAAAAGGGTGATTTTTTAAGAGTTAAGTTAACGTCATCTGTCAAAGTGTTAGCTGAGTTTAACTTTGTTAACATGTGGTTTCATCAAGACGTTGTCACATGCTATACAGCTCGTGAAACAATGAACATGTTGAAGGAGGAATTTGGTGAGCAGCTTATCTCTCGAAATGGCCCTGTGAGTTGCACGTCAAGATCACATAATTTTGAAGGCTTCTTGATTATTTCTTGTGGGGTATGTAAAGTCGTTATGTCTATGTGGTAAAGCCGATCACAATAGAAGCCTTAATTCCTGGTATACATGCCAAAATTCTCGAAAAGTGATGCTAAATTGGACCTTCCAAATTTACCATTTCAAAAGGAGGAGCCGCAGACAACATTTATATGAAGTTATCTTTAAAACTTATAAATGGAAAAGGCCAATTTATGGATTCGTTTTCTTTCACCCCTATTGCAATTGTCAATGATCAACGAATTGAATATTGAAAAAATGTATCAATCAACTTAAAATTTGGTATTGTGTAACTCAATTGATTAAATCATTTTCGATTGTGAATGAAATTGACAAAAATATTCAGCCTTATAACGGTTGTCAAAGATAAATTAATTGACAATTGAAATATTTTGTCAATCAATTGATACATCGGTATTATGAACCCGAATTGATCATTTTTTGATCCATTGTGAACATAGATCAAAAATCTATTGTGATTACTTAAGACAGCTGCAAATTTTAGTATGTTTCGGATGGATTGTTGCCTTTTCGTTGGCTTTAACTTGTCGTTAATATCTAAAAATACATTAAGGAAGGCTTCTTTCGAAAGTCTAAAATTTTGAATGAATCTAGAAGCAGCGAGCCAAATTAGTTTTTGTAATGTAATTAAAAAAGATCTTTTATCTACATAGTACATATGTTCAGCCAAATCCATCGCATTTGAAGCATCGCGTAATTTTCTTCGAATCTTTGCTTGCTCCAAAGTATTTTCTTCTTCAATTTCATTTTCACCGAAAAATAGTTCTATAGTAGACATGCTTTTGGCTTTCGCGATCCATAAAATATTTTATCATCAAGGAATTTGTGATTGACTGAAAATTTGATAATCAACAAACATTTTGACAACCATACTACCAAGACTGTCAATTTAAATCATTCACAATAGATCTAATTTCTGAAGAGCGTTCACAGTTTATCAAAAATTTTGATTTTTGACAACGATAATACCGATTCATTAATTTTATTGATAAATATCAAATATCGTATTGATCTTTGACAACCGTAATAAGGGCGATTATTACAATTGAGAACGATTGACACTCGCGATATGGCTTTAAATTCAAAATGGTTGATTTATGTTCATTCACAATAGGTTTTTGAAAAATGTATTGAAAATTGATAATCACAATAGCGCTTTATAAAAATTAATTGATTTAAAAAAAAAAAA
The DNA here is from genome assembly GCA_905146935.1 of Scaeva pyrastri. Lineage (NCBI taxonomy): Eukaryota > Metazoa > Arthropoda > Insecta > Diptera > Syrphidae > Scaeva > Scaeva pyrastri. The sequence goes on along the minus strand of LR989927.1, from coordinate 35,804,001 downwards.
AAAAAACTACTTTAAAAAATCACTCTTTACTTGAGCCATTTACTCCTGGAATTTTGTATCATTCAGACGAACATATAAAAAGAAAAGTCAATAGGTACAGTTCTTAAAATTAATTCTTTGAAATTAATACTAATAAAGTTCTAATTAAATGTTGCTTTTAAGCTAAAATCCTATCTTTTAATATAAAACAGAGTCAAACCTATTTAATAGAACAAGGATGTATTCATATGCAAATTGCTATGAAAATGTTATCCTCTATTTAATAAATTCATCGCTCATATACATTTATACAATTTAAGTATGTCTATATGTAACCAAACCAAATAAATTACATATTTCCTTTAAATAAGCATGAAGGAATGTAAAATTTTATTTTTAATTAAGAATTGGTATTCGTTTGTATTTTATTTTTTTTTTTTTATCAAAAAGTTAATTTGTAGTAGATTTTTTTTCATTTTTTGAATAACGATATTTTTAATTTAATCACACCATTTGGATGGTATAATTGGACAAATGTGGCATTTCAATTGGCCAGAGTTGGTCCAGAGTTGGTCCAAACGAAATTGCAGAGTTTGTATTGGGGTTGCGGTTTACCACCTTAATGAGATTTTTTGGGAAGCGAAATGTTGCAATTTGAATAACATGGATGTTCTATCAATTTCGTATAACGGAAATTGTTTCGATATTATGTCTATGTCTATTATTATATATGTAATGCAATTCATTTTATAATTGGGTAAATCTGTGTAAAGCTATTAACAACTGATAAATTCGCTAAAAGTTTAGATAGGCTTTAAGCGGAAAACGTTTTAAAAAACAAAAATTTGAGTGAGTTTTCATTTTTAATTTAATTCTAAATAAGTTATTTTAAAACAAGTGCAAATTGAACTTATTTGGTAAATAAAATAGCAATTCTTTAATACTTTACTAATAGAAAGAGGAAGAAATCATTTTGTTAGACGAAAGTAGTCATTTTTGGTTTTGAGTTAAACAAAAATAGCCGTGTTTTTTTGGGATTCAATATTATATAGTGCAGTAAGAAATTGCCAAAAAAAAACCATCCGCAGTTTATGTCCGCAGTCTGGTTTTTATATTCGAAAGTGGATACAATTAAACATCTGTGAATTAACAAATTGAAAATAAATTAGCAAAATTCAGAAGAGAAATAATTTGAACTTAAAAAATGGACAATGTTATGAAGAATTTCCTGTAATAATTTATTGCAGATTTGATTTATTTTCTTTTCTGTTTTTCATTTTGAAAATTGAATACAAATGAAAAAAGAGGCTGGGTGCGACCCACACTGATAACTTCCCACTATGTATGCATAATTTGAAAATTGGCGTTTCTGATATTAATCGATTTACTTTTGATGCTGATTGATAACAATTTTATTAAGAAACAAATTGTCAGAGATGTTGAAGCGGAAAAGCAATATTTACAAATTTTTTGTAGTTTTGTATTTGTTGTAAAAAAATGTCAATTTGATATTCATCAATATTTTATCATTTTTTAGGTATTGACAAATGCATTATGTTGAAAATAAAATACATTTGAAGTCAATAGCATTGCTTGTTGTGATGATATTTAAGTCGAAAAACAATTTTTTACACTTTTCGGTAAATTTCAGTTTTGGTTTTTTATTTTTCGTAAAAAAAAACTGTCAATTTGTTATTTGTCAAAAAAGTACGATATGTTCAAAAAACTATTATGCAAAAAATAAATTAAATTCGAAGTTAAAATGATTGACCATTCTGGATATATTCAAGTCAAGAAACTACCACTGACATTTTTTGGTAAATTTTTGATTAAGTTTTTTATTATTTGTAAGAAAAACTGTAAATTCTATAGTTTTCAAAAATTCTAGCGTATATTAATAATTGTATTTTGTATAAACATAAATAAGTTTGAAGTCAATATCGGTGCTCATTCTCGAGATATTCAAGTTAAAAAACACTTTTTACCAGGTTTTGGTAGAATTTTTTCAACTTTTTTATTTTTTGTAAAAAAACTGTCAATTCAATTTTTTCGAAAATTTTACCAAATGTCAAATATTACATTTCACATAGTTAAAAATAGTTTTGAAGATAATATCATTTTTCCTTCATTGTATGTTTCGCAACAAAAAAATTTATTTTAGTTTTTATATTTTACAAAAATAACGGTAAGTTGAAAATTTTCAAAATTTATATCAAATCTGTATCACATTACAATGTACAGAATAAAATTTATTTGAAGTGAATGGCACTATCCATAGTGCCTGAGCCCTGAGTCCTGAGATATTTGCTACCAACCAAATTTTTTTTTAAAACTGCTATAGTGAAAAAACTGCTTGACCAATTTTTATGAAAGTCCTTTCTGCTTTTGGAGTAGATATCTCTACTCGTTCTTGAGATACTGTGGGCGAAAAAGGGTATCTCGAACGTACGAACGTACAAACGTACGTACACAAGCACACACAGACATCTTTACAAATGACGGATCTAGATTCTAGGAACCTTGAAACGTCCAGATTTGTCGAAAATTTCAATTTGACTAATCGGACCGATTACAATAACTCCCTATATGGGAAGTAAATAAACCCATTGCACAGATGCAACCGATAACATGACAAAATTCTTATACCACCAAAACTAAACAAAAACCATACTAAAAGTTTGCTGGCATTTTACCCCTTCGGAACTGGCATATGTATTTAATGCATCACCCTCCACGTGTGGGTAAAATGACAGTTTTGTAACATCAGGCCAACTCCACAGGACATAATTTATGTCATGCGGTTCAATGTCATGTCATGAAATCTCCAATGGAGTCGCGATATCTCATCTTATGACATGATGTCAGCGGTTTTGTCTTGATATAGATGTCTGACATGAATTTGACAGATGTTTTGTTTTTGTTGCTTTTTTGTGTGAATCTGACATTTCATCTCATTATTTTTTGATTCTCATGCCGGCAGGTTTTGTTTGGAGCCAAAATATTTTTTTTCAAATACGAAATAAAAAAAAAATATCTACTATTTAACGTTTGCCAGAGATACTTACAAGTTAGAGTCTTTTGCTTGAATGAAATGTCAAGACATAAACTACCCAGCAAAGAGAGAAGACATTTCACAGATTTATATGTCAGAGATTCAGTTGGCGATACAGATATCTAGTGGAGTCGGTCTATAACGTTTTCTTAAAACTTTAATTCTAAGGATACAAATTAAAGTGTGGCATATTCGACACAATTACTCTGTGTTTTTTAGTGGTATATTCCCTTTAAATTATGTACCTATACGACTTAAAGATTGTTAGTAAAAAAGACCACAAGTTGGCTACTTAACAATTTCACTTTTAAATTTTATTTTTTTTTGATAATTCTAACTGAAAATTCATTAATCAAATTGAACCGAGTTGCATCAGCTTGATGATTTTTAAATCTCAGTCGTGCCCGGAACTAGTTTTCCAGTAAAAGTAGATTTAACATCGATGATCACACTTTCTGTCCAAAGCAGTTATTTTGCCCCACCTATTTTTATAAACTATTTTTCTTTTAATTTATGAAAGAAGAGAATTGCTTAAGTTTAGATTTATAGAAGTTTCCAGATGACAAAAATTCAACTACATACGAGTAAATAGGGGTGAATAGTTTTAATCCTTAGAGTTAAAAATTCAATATTATATTTCGTATGTATGTAAGTATTTTCTTTAAAGGAAAACTCAACGCTTCAATCATTTATACTGTTTCGTCTAAAAAAAAACCCTTCTCAATTTACTATTTCCCTTCTAGCTAAATACTACCTTTCCATATGATGAATCGTTTAAAGTTCATCCCTCAACTTTTTTCCTGATGTGAGTATGTATAAGCAAATTTCATTTTGGAGTAAATCAACTTATCACTGTTTAACCAAAATCTTTTTAAAACCACAAAGGGACTCTAAATACGTCAATTTAACTCGAACCGTTTTGATTAATGTTCCTACGGGTGGCTTATTTTCGCCACTTGACACCCCATTCCGTGTCAGTGTCTCAAATTATATTTGAAATAAATTCGTTCCCCGTCCGGTCCCATTGGGAAACATTTAATCCGCATCCACACTCTTTGATTGGTTGTAAAATAAAAATACGAACTCGTTAGTTTTTATAGAATTTCAAGGATGTCTCTTAGGCGTAAACTTTTTCACACTTGACCATATAAATTTTTAAAGATCACTTCGGGTCCCTTTGTACCTACTACGAACTACGACGACGACACATAATTAACTTCTCAGATTCGACTTCGACCGACTCGACTGAGACCAATTTTCGCACATAATAGCAGTCATTTAAGTTACAGGTAAAGTATCCACAGCAGCCGAGCCGCTTCTAAGGGCACTTCCAGTTCGTCCTTTCTCTCGGTTTTATTGCCCGTTTTATGTAAAGAAGCTTATAATAAAACCATAATGCAATACATATTCAATTCACGCTTGTCATCCCCTTTTTGTTTTTGTGTGCAAATGGTTCATAACATACACACTTAAGAGACAAATAATATCGCATATAATAGACAGGGGTACCTACCCGTTCTTGGGGCCATTAAGATTGAAAGCTTTCAATTATTTTTGTGTTAATATTTCATTAGCGAAACATCACATAAAAAGGATGTGAATACTGAATATGGGGATGGGAATGGGGATACATCCTGGATCCTTGAAGTCGTGTATGGAGTGAATCAATGTTTGTCGTTGTTGGTTGTGGTTGCTTCCCTTTCCTGGGTAGCAAATGATATCTATGCATGTGAAAACAAATGTGATGGTGCTGAAAAAGGACAAAAAGTCACATTTCCCCCCTTAATGATGATATCCAATCGTTAGGAAAAATTGCAATAACCTCTGTCACATAAATCTCTGTAACATCGCTCTCTTGTTGCTTGCTACTTCTATCTTTCGGTTGTAATGTTGTGTATCCGCATATGGTCTAGACTCTAGTCTAAACCAGCAGGAACTATTGTCTGTTGGAGAGATTTTTTTGTTATTATGAAATGGCCATGCAGGAGCGGTTTTACGGATTTGGATTCCTGTCAACGAGGTGGGTTTTGTTCTTGATTTCCGCACATTGTCGAACTCGCTCTGTTGACAAGTTTTTCAAATCCCATGAACCAAGGCCCATTAACAGGCATTCCTTTCCTGCTCAATCAGAAAACTGTCATCCATCCCCGCACGAGCAGCCATCCTATTGAATTCATTGATGGGGTTTATTGATTTTTGTGGCCACTGCTGCTTTAAATGCCCCAAACAAAAAATATGGACGGATGGACGACAGCCCTCGAAGTATTTCAAAGTATTTATGAATTTGATTTTTTTTTTGTGTTCCTTTTCTGTCGTGTTTAGATGATTGCTCATGGAAACATTCTGGTAATGAACATATCGGCTGCGAGGCAGAATTATGTACGTAGACGTACAGTACAGTCAGTTGCTGGGTGTCGCGTCGTCGGTCGGCTTGCCGTTGCTCCATCTCTTTGGTCTGGAGTTTCGACTCTGGGGTTCAGGTGATAAGCCCATTACAGTGGAAGCCAAAAGCTATACCTAATAAACCAGAGGGTGATGGTTTCACATTGTTCATCTGATGGACAATATGAATGCGTTCTGATTTTTCATTTTCATTCATTCATTCATTTATCCCCATAACCAATTATTTGACTAGTTTTTTTTTCTGGTCTTGCTATGCGGATTACGATGGATGGCTGTTTGGAGTTTTAATTAGAATTTTTTTACCATGCGGGCCTGAGATGTCTCTATTAGAAAAGGGCGGGCTTCTGTTGTTAATCATGATGATGAAAAATTTCTAGTCCAAATCGGATTTCATTGGGATTTATGTAGACTCAGTGGTTATTATTATTTTTCCTTTATCTATTCACATCCAGATGGACAGATTCTTCTTCTTTTTTTTTTCGCTGCAATGGTTGGTAATTAAAGAGAAATTAAATAAAAAATAACTTGAATATTCAGCTCTTTGTATAATGGATGAGAGTTGTTGTATCTGTGCAAATTATGAACTTCCGTTGCTTCTGCATTAATTTAATTAAAATGAAACAACGCCCGTCCATTGGGGAGGGGATGGGGGGAGTTGATGGAGGAATAGTCGAATAATGGCAAATGTATATAGCTGAACAGATTTTCATGCAACTATCGCATGCAATAAAATAGTACTTCATCAGACATATTGACATGGAACAAATACATATACGAGTACTAGGTAGGTACAGAAGAGGCAAAGATGAACAATCTCAATTTAGGTCGTGGAGTCAACGAATGGACCTGAAGCAATGTGGAAAAGAGCCGAGTAGAAATGCATTATTAAGATGCTTAACTGCGCTCCATTGATATATTGCAGACATTTTGTTTTTTAATATTATAAATGGAAAGTCCCAATCTATATGGTGTAGAGTTTTCCTGGTATGGCGTTTCTTATATTGAAAATCAGAAATGTGTAACTGATTCCATTTAACTGATTGTATACGAGCATAAAACACGGATAACCTTTTGGTTGTCTCCAAGGCGTTCTTGAAAAGATTAACCTGGAGTTTTCTAATTATGAAACATTAAGTGATGGTTGGCAGATTGTGTTCCATCTTCGAGTCTAACGTAACAAACATTCACGATGGTGGGGAAAGTTCCCCCGTATTGCTAGAGAAGTCTACAGGCTTGGCTTTCATTTCGAACCCTGGTTTAGAGTTCTTGATACTATATACTACAGAATTTGTGTGTGAAGAAGCCATGGGCGTATAAGAGGCTTATTTGCCACGTTCCTGCGATTGGCTTAGGTCTCAATCTTGTTCTTGACAATTCGATACAAATTCTGTACCTAATAATATAGGGTGTTTTTTTTAGAGGTTGGGTTTTCAAGAAAAATAAAACGCATATAATTTAATGATACGACCAATAATTTAGTTCTATTGTAAAAATAAGGTTTTGCCATTATGTTCTAGAATTGATTTCAGGCAAGTAGCCGCAGCAGCTGGCTGGTCGAGAGGCCTTATTTTCGACCACTTTTTGCAGCAATTGGGGGCGTATGTCAGCAATAACCCGCCGCTGAATATTCTTTTTCAAAAAGGCGTCAATCGTCTCGGGCTTATCTGAGTAGACAAGTGACTTCACATAACTCCACAAAAATTGATTCTTACGTTGGCTGTAGGACATGTAGCGCCATCTTGTTGGATCCAAAGGTCTTCCACATCAACATCTTCCAATTCAGATACAAGAAAAAGTCATTAATCATGTTTCTATAGCGTTCCCTATTGACCTTAAAATTATTGACGGGTTCATTTTTGAAGAAATATGGTCCAATCATCTTCTGCCCATAGATCACACCAAACAGTGTCATTTTGAGGATGTCGCGGTGTCTCAAGAACAGCTTCTGGATTATGATCACTCCAAATATGACAATTTTGTTTATTAACGTACCCATTCAACCAAAAATGAGCTTCATCGCTGAATAAAATTTTCCTGTTAAAATCGGGATCGGTGGCCATCTCGATTTGGGCCCATTCACCGCACATACGCCTGCACGAGTTGCATTTTGTAAGCCCGCAGACTAAGATACTTCCGCAAAATCTTCCATAAAGTGGATTGGCACAGCTCCAATTGTTGCGCGCAATGGCAGATGGACTCATTCAGCTCTCCTTCGATACCCCACAGCTGCTGATAAATAAAAATTTATTATTTAAAATGTGCTTGTCTATTTATTTACTTCTATGAAATCTTACACAACCTATAGAACGATATTTTTTCACATTAATGCTTGGAGTAATTAACTTTGGGCATAAATGTTATTTGATAATATAAAATGTTAAGGTTATTTTCCTGATGTCAGTTAATTTAAAATATAATAGAAAAATAAAGAAACTATATTGTGAATGAATATTTAAATATTAAAATTTATAACTAAATAAAAGTGTATTTATAGGGTCAATTAAATTTCCACGCAAAATGTAACCCAACTCTAAAGTCAGTTTAGATGTCACATTTAACTGCCTGTATTCAAATCCAAAACTAATTATGCACATAACCTTTATTGTGATGTCACAAAATAATACCGGAAACCTCTCTCCAGACAAATGTTCATTAAAAGTTATTGTGAATCATGCAGCGCCCGCCCGCCATATCGCACTATCAAAACTTTTTTCCATTTTTATTTTTTGCATTTAATAACAAACCATTTAACCCCGGCCGGCGCGGGGCGGGGCAGGCATGGCGAGTGGGTTGTTCATTTAATGATATCAAATACACGACCATTTAAATCTCGACAAAAATCTTAACCCATCATTAAAACTGAAATTAAGTTTCAGCTAAAATAATCAAAGCGGTGATGGTTATGAGTATGACACAGCGCAGCGGTGCGGACGGAGTGGCGTGGCGCGGCGATGACTATCTCCGTGGCTTTTAGCCTCGCGGCAATTTCACTTCCACTTTAATGCGAAACCAGTAAAAATAGTACTTGACTTTTATGGTGACTGTTTGTCTGTCGCCACAGCCGCAGCCGGAGTATAAACATCTACAGTCCCCGAATCCACTGTGGGACTTAAATATCTCCTTCGTCCTTACTTCAATGCTGAGTTAACATACTCAACTCAAACTCATCGTCGTCGCCTTTCGGATAAAAGGATACAGCGTCAAGAACTATCAAGCGATATGCTTACGTATGCATTACATCACCCGAATATATGCAAGACCATTACCAACTTTGAGGCATTCTGATTTGGTTCATATTTGGAATTCAAATTTCTTTTAAATCGACTCAACTCTATATGACTATGACGTATGTAGGTATTACAAAATATATCTGGCCAAAAAGGATACAAATAGATGGAATTCCAAGGACTCACATCCAGGAGGAAATGCTAAACTTGAACTTGCAACAGCTTTCGGAAGGGAAATAATGTTTGATGGGTGATGATGGAGTGGCATTGAATGCCAAGTGTTTGTCCCTTCTTCCGATTGTAACATCTTTAACAGTCCGGCAGGTGGAAATAGGTACATGTGAAACTATCAATTTAAGTTGTTGTAGAAGATAAAGTGAAGGTGCTGCGTAACATATTTTAAAATTTTCTTTTTTTGTGGAAATAGAGACCTTCACTTCATCATCCAAGCGCTGCAAATATCTCTTCTTGGATAAAAGGGTTTCCATCGCCTAAAAGTAACTTGAATTGGGAATGTCTTATTTTCATTTACATTTAAAAATAAAACGATAAAAGTGCGTATACGCCCCAGGTGTTCTTAATATTTGTGCATCGTTAAATGCAAACAATAAAAACATTTCACCATTGAATTTCTAAATTTCCATGATCGAGAAATAGAACTCTAAAAATGTGTGATTTCCACATTAAACCGGTGTCTTTAAGTGTCCTTATAAAACCAGCTCCAACTGTAAGTGACAAATGCAATGAAACGTCTTTCACCGAATTGAACATATGCCCCAAGGGCCGTAATTTTATGGGGTTGAATTCCGGCAAAAGCCTACAACCTTTTATCTACAATTCCTCTCACATACATACATATAAGTATGTATGTAGCAAATACCACATACACAAATCTGGGTTTGAGGTGTGACAGAGCAATACCGAGAAGCAAATGCAATTTTGCGGTTTCGCAATGAATTTTCAATTGATTGAACAGAAAACTAAATTTGTACGATTCCGGTCCAGTGGTTTATGGCATTGAGTCGCATATACTCATAGTACAATTTCCAGCAAGGAGCCAGGACCTTTCCTGATGGGCTGTTCGCCATCTGCATGTGTACAAGTATGTCTCTATTTTATATACATACGTCAGATCAATCAATTTCAATCATTTCAGCGGCAAGCTGTGTACGCTGGAAGCTCAATTAGTACTTGCAACACAGACACACACAGCTTACTCGTGTTTCGAAATTTAAATCCTTTAAAGCCTCGAACTGGACTCCTTACTGGGTTTAAAGAGTGGAAAGCAATGCCCTGCAATAGTGTTTGTGGGAAAAGTTTCGATAGGTTTCGGCATGTAAACAACTCGCCTTTGGGCGGCTTATCGCCGAATCCATTTGGATAATGGCCAAGTCGCATAATTCTATCTTTATCTGCGATGGCCATCCATCGCATGTCTGTCGCATAATTATTAGTCTGTTAACAGCCAACAGTTGGGTGGACCGATGCAAATTTTGCGGATTCGGGCGTTCATTAAATTTTATGATACTTGCGAAGTTGAGAGATGCGAGAGTATTTGGGGTGTTGCCAGACATTATGAATAAAGTTTATCTTTTCGTTTTCGTTTTTCGAAGATAACTAAATTTCATCAATTTTAGGTCCCTTCAACGTGCTCAATGCATGTACACGTCCACTGTACAGTTTCTGTGTATATGGATGGATGACAATCCTTCAGAAGACATTTTATCTATAACCTAACACGTCCCAGGTCCATTATCTGCTTTTGTCACTTTGTGTCCAAAAAGTCACATCTGAGTGAGAGAACGAGACCGGGTCGTGTGGGCGAGGAATTTTCCAACTCCGATGATGCTCGGAGGATGTGACTTGCAAAATTATGATTATGTTAATTATTATTATTTGCCTTTGTTGTGTGCCGTTCTGGACGCACATGACGGACAATTGAACAATTCAAAGTGTAATCTTGTTTGAGTATCTCTGTTAGCATGCCGTTCGAATATGCTGTCCAATGTCCACACTTCCATCAATGGTAACTTCGAAAGCATCAGCTATTCCAGAACAATAAGCAGAAACGTTTCATATCGTACATAAATATACTTATAGATAGATGCAAGTGATGGGAAGTTCTATGTGGATAAATGTGTGATGATGAATATTGGCAGTTTAATCGAAGCAATTGTGTCCTGAGAACGAGTTATGCCAGAATGAATAAATTTAATTTGATGGGGATTTTAATTGGAATTGGATTTTTATTATATTAACAAGAAATTGTTGCTGCTTGGGTGAATTGCAGACTAATTATGGGACAGGTTGTTATTAATTTGGATGTTTTTGACGTTTATTGAATTTACCTTGAAAAATTATGTTTTTTGTTTTCGAAAAGATATTAAAACTTTAATAATTTATTAGATTTTGTTTGTTTGCTTGTGGAAGAATTTATAAGACCTTTGAGAAGTGTAATTAAAATAGAAATTTAATGACAGAAACTTGCATTTGAAAACAAAATCAGCAAATTGACTCTGTTCGTTTTTAATGACAAAACTGTTAAAGTGTGCAATTGATATTGAAATTCTTCTGCACTTGAATTATTTTTAACCGATGCTTGTACCCAAATATACTAAATGTGGAATTAATTTCTAGTCTTACTCTTTTTTTTACCCAAATGCATCATATTCACAGTTCAATATGTACATATATTTCATACCCGAATGAACTTCAAAAATTCCAATAAAAACCCCTTTCCTTCGAACACTTCTCGTTTATACTCACTATCAATTTTTCTTCTACCCTTAAATTGTTCAAAATAGCGTTAAATCGAATTTCAAAATCTTGAACCAAAGTTAAGAGCATCCTCACTTTGTATGCATTCGAAAAAAAAAAGAAATCTTCAAAAAATAAACAAACCCAAAGATTTCGTTAACCGAGTTTAAATTAATCCTTAAAGCTAAAATGGACACCGATTTCTCTTTCATCTTTTACAATATCTGTATCTTGCCTCGACGACTTCCGAAATGTCCTTGTTGGTTGCTGGGACTCCTTCAGCCTTCTTTGAAGACCAAGACCACAAATAAATTCTATTATATCCTTGCACACACTGTAAATCAAGTTGTGTTGAAAAATACCCAAACAAACCGAACTTCCTTGGCAGAGGATAAGTTTTTTTTTTTTTTTTTTGTTCCTCGTTTTACTTACAGGGTTCCTGGTCCTAGTCCTGTTTAGAATTTATGTTTTGCCAATAAACCCTCCCCACCCATTCATGTCCTTTATTACTTTATTTGTTCCTTCACGATGTCTTATTTCCAGCTCAGACAAAAAAAAAGAACAGCAACAGCAGTCGATTATTTCGTTAGATATTGAGACATGGATGTAGTGTTAGGCATAACTAGTGCAGTGTATGTGTATAGTTGGGTCTGGATTTGTGCCCTTGAGCGGAATCCTTATATCCTGTTACCATGCCCGACTGGACTTCGACAAGCTAAGTTAAACCATTTTTAAAAGAATAGAAATAAAAGTTCAGTGTTAAAATTACCCGAAAAAAAAAAAACCAAGGAGTCGCCTTGGGCGGGTCAAGAGTTGAAAATTCTTTTATTGAATTCTCAAAAATTGAAAGAATAGAAGAAGTTCTTGCAACATTGTGGACGAAAAAAAAAATGCAATTTGTAGAAGAAAATAATTCGATAAGAAAAAAGTTCCTTTGTTTTTTAATCTGAAAAAGGAAAAATTCTTTTCGAAGAGGATAACGTTGGGTAAATTAATTGGGAAATACCAAAAGCATTGATAACTCATTGTGATTTACTGTCGAACATTAAATGGAAAAATCTAATTAATTAATTTCCTGCAAATTATCTTAAAGAAGGACGAATAAAAATGTTGAAGGTTTCCTATAAAAGAGGTACATATGTCATATTTACCTAGATCTAGTCTATACCACCTTCTTTGCTTTCAGTCCACTGATGCAAAAAAAAAATATATCTTACTCTTGAAAGGCTCTTTAAAGATTCTTCAAACTGCAGCGATTGCTCCTAGTCTAGCTTTAATCTGACGCACCTCGCAATCATAAAAACACTGCTTCATATCACTTTCTTAATATGATTTGATTCGGTTAAAACGGTGGGCCAACTTTTTAAGCCCTTCCATTATCCAGATACATCTTTGCCCACCCACCGACGAAGTCAACGATTCTTGATATCACTGCAGAATCCATTAGAGATTGACTTTTAAACGATTCGTTCTCATTTTCGTTTCGCTGGAAGTCAGATATATATTTTTTATGTTTCAATAATCACACTTTAATCACATACATTCCTCGTACCTCTGCCACACCACCCTACACACTTAAGGCATAAGCTGTTAGCACCATTTCCCTGTCATTATCACATCTCTCATTACACATTCCAGGAGTGTCGCTGCTTTTTCTGTCTGTCTATGAAAGTATGTTCTGTTGGAAAAGCTCCATTTAATGTCCCGGCAATTCGCTGCTCCAAAAACAATTCATAATTAAAAATTATTCTCTGTAATTATTTTCAACTCCCATTGCTTGAACAAAGAAAAAAGCACTTTTCTGCTGCTGTAGACCTAGACACAGACACCCTGTTTCGGCTCATCCCTTAATGCTGGCAAACTTTTCCTTCTGCGAAATGGTGAACAATAGGCAAAAATTATCGTTGTCATCCTCCGCGATAAACGTGACTTATTGCTCACGCATTCATAAACAGAAGACTCCAACGGGCGACGACGAGGACGACTCGACAACTATGGCGACGGACGAGTGAAAGTGATTGTCGTTTTGTTGGTGCCCTTTCCCCAAACAAAATTACTATTACTGGCCAATTGTTATAAATAATTGTTTTATCCCTTCGATTTTTATTTTCCCATACTGGGGTGCCCCTCCCCCCTTTTGGAGTCGATTATCTGCTGCGTACTGTCTGCAAAGTTTTGGGTTATTGTATCCTTCAGCATCGGTAGCAAAAAATCAAAAACGAGAATGGTATTGGAAAACATTTATCATTGTTATGCGATAAAAAGCTGACTTTTAACGGACCATTTAACTCCTGCTATCCTTATTTTTATACACAATCTACAACAAAAAATTGAAACGGTTTCCTTATAAAAGCCCAAACTTATTGCTTTTCGAATATTGTCTTTACAGAACTTCATCGTTCGCAATTCCAGTCAACCAAGCACGATGGCCGTGTCGGTGCGACTTCCTCCAGACACAGGACCATACATCGAACACTACCTGATTCAATCGAATGGTGGCGTGCTTAGTTTGGAGAGCTCACGCTTCAAATTCGATTCTATTCCTGCTCTGATTGCTCACTACGCTCAATGTTGCGATGAACTGCCAGTTCAGCTAATCTTGCCACGAGCTCTCCGGGAGGCTAATAATCGTCAACAGCTGTCGTCGCTGGCTCTGTTGGGGCAAGAATTCTGGAGGTATAACATGTCGAGTTCCAATCCCAATGAAGCCAAATCGCCGAACTCACTCACTGACACATCCGGGATTGGAATGACGGTGTTCAGTTCGGCATCGAATTCTCATAATCAGCAATTGAATACAGCAAAGCTCTTCAGCCCAACAAATCAGCTGGCAGGATTGTTCAGTCCTTTGGGCACTCCATCTGATACCGCCTCAAGTATGAGCAGCTTCACAACGAGTGGAGGTCAGAATATGCAACTTATGAGTCCCGAGTCTGTTGACAGTGTTATCTTGACGATGTCTCCAGTTGATGCTGGAAACAATCGTGCGTTGGGAGTGGGTGGAGTTGGTGCTGATACGAAGTTGTCCACATTTAAGTCGACGTCTCAACAAAAACTTACACATTTGGACAACGGAATCAGGCCACAGCGACCAACGCCACCCAACACATTAAACTTGGCACCGAGGAAGCCGCCAGCACCGCCAGTGCGTTGGTCGAAACCGCTTACTCCCAACAGCCCAGTTCCTCCTAGTGACCATTTCGTAGTCACAACGCCAACAACTTACTGTGTGGACATCAAGAATCAGCAGCAGTTTGTGGAGCTCATATCACCACCCAGCCAAAACAATGCAACTTTCCAAACTTTCTCGAAACGTCTGTCGCCCGAGGGCGAATGCAAAGACACACTTTCTTCTCAGGGCTCATCGAATAACCGCTGGAACTCACAAAGTAGCAAAGATTCAAACCAGAGCCAGAAAAAAATGCTCTCGCCCAGTTCGACGACGGGCAGTAGTAGCAACGGCAAGCATAGGAAACTCAAACAGCGCAAAGAATCCAAGCATTATAAGGAGTGTGACATTTTAGAAAGTCAACAAATCTACTGTCGCAGTGCGTTAGGTGATAAAATCAGTGATTATGAAGACCTGTGGTCACAAGATCCAAGTGAAAGGTCAGCATTGCTTTCTACCTTCCGCCCGCCGGATGGAACGCAGGGCAAACGACCAGATTTGTTAGCCGAAACTCGTAAGTTCAAATAATTCAATCATCCTTTCGTCTATTAATTTTAGTTCTTTTCCTTTCAGCCACAATTACATCCCTGAACTGTAATATTCTCTCGCCCGCGAACTCAGTAAGCTCTTCAGCTAGCCCGCCATCAGAATCCTTACAGACTCCCACTGCTTGCCCAACGACGACGATTACCACCATTGCGTCGAAAGCCACAACTGATTTACTTAGCCCGCTCGATGCAAATAAGAACCTTGTCCAGGTTCACACCGATACTCATTATCGAAGCAGATCTGGTTTAGCACTACCTTTGACCACTGAGGACGCTCTTAAAGCGTCTGAGTCGGATACAACTCCAACAGCCCAAACTCCTGTCAGTTCTCGCAGTAAACAAGGCAGTCCCTTCTACGCAGAACCTGCAGATGCATTGCGGGCAGCTGGCTTAACTGCTAGTATCCTGCGTCGTTCACAGCGTGGTGCTCTCTTGCCTGCAAATCATCGGCACTCTGAACCTCCGAAGGGTGGAATCGCACGGACACCAATTTGTCCTGTTCTCGTGCCAGCCGAAATCGAGAAAATTGCGGGCAGCCTTGATGAGCTGAAGAAAAAACAACAACAGCAGCCGGCTAAACGACCACGCGGACGTAACGATCATTGGCAAATCGACAGCAGCTGGGAATTCATGGGCAAAAATGATGAAAATGATCCCGAATACGGAGATTACGACTCCGAGGAGCAATGGAGTGGAGTTGCAGTACAGAAACACCCTAGTCAGTTAAATGGTGAAAACAAAGAGAACAAAGAACGACCCATTACAGTTCATCAGATCATAGCTAAGCGTCTGCCCGATTTGAATCTTCCCGAATTGGTTCGATGTTCGACGCCACAGCAGCAACAAATGAAGGAAAATAAAATCGAGAATCAGAATGGCGGTTTTCGACACTCTTCTTATGATAACGTAGAGAAGAATTTTCCATTTACATATTCTAATGGAATGGATTCAGGGCAGTCAGATGATGGAACGGTATTTTCAGAGCCATGGGATAGCACTCAATGGGACTCATTTCTTCCACCAGATGGTAAGTCATTTAGCATAGAATTTTATTGAGATTAATGATTTTTTAATTGTTTTTTCAACTTGCAGATTCAATCACCTCGGAATCAATTCATCTTTCTAAGTGTCGACCAACGCTTATGTCGGAAGATGATGCCACAATAATTGAGGATATTAGCACCAAAGATAGTCAGAGCACCTTGAAGGCAAATAGACCAAGGTATCAGGCGGCAAATCAAAAAGTCGCAACAATACTACGGAATCCCAGTATGAGAGACAGGGAGATTTTGTGTAAGTACCAACTTAAGTTAGGTAAAAAAAATGCATGATTGGTTTTGGACAGTCCCAGATGTCAAAGGTTTTTCCATAATTTTTATGGTGGGTTTCAAATATCTATCATCAGTATATAACAAACAAATATTGAAATCGATTCTTCTTTTAGAAGTTTTACTTCATTTATAAAATGACCCAATAATTTTATTTTTATTTACAACATTCGAGATGTTGGTCCAGTTATCAAAACTTGTATTTTAGTTTATAAAATTTTAATTTATTATTTATCGACTATCGATTTATGGTTGGAAATAACAATAAAAGAAGTCTACAAATTAATGATCTGCAAAACAGATTAATCTTTCTCTTTTAGCATGTACTCAAAATTAACAGAACTAAATTGTAAAGTACGTCTTCAATAGTTTTGACTTTTGAAATTAATGTTCCTCAAATTGAAGATAGAAATGTTTTTACTTTTTTCTTCAATTAAGTAATTCATTTAAGTAATTATTATTATTAATTAGATGTGATATCCATTATCCTCCTAAATATTTTTACAATTTCATACATATTCATATTTCACTTTTCTTAAATGATATTATTTATTATTATATTACTTTAAACATTTCAAGAAGTAGAAAACATACATATTTGTAATGTATCCTGAAATGTATCAAATCAATTATGTATTTTGATTTGGAGATTAAGAGATGAGACAATGACAGAGTTTCAAAAGGTTTTTTTAATAAGTTGAATTGGTTTTTTCGTACTCTCTACATTCTACAATAACTGCACTTGAGAGAGAATTGTGTTGAGCTCTTGAAATTAATATCGAAATATATGGCTGATAATACTTATGTTAAACTTCAGTTTTCAAAACTGTTTCGGATGTAGAATAGGTAATTAATTTTCGGTCTTCATTTTTGCAATCAAAAACATGATGAAATTTATGTTTCAAAACTGAATTTTAATTAGCATTCATACAAGTAAACATTACTCTCTAAATCTGTACAGTTTTTATTTGACTTTTAACAAAAAGATGGTCACAGCGAAATGGACCTTGTTTTATCCTCTAAAGCTTGTAAAATTCTAAAATTAAAAATAAAAGGTGTGTCAGATCTTTATTGTGCTAGCATGGTAGCCACCTTTGCTGACTCATATCCTATTTTTGTATCAGATATAGTACCTTCCCATTAAGTTTCTAGATACAACCTTGATTTAAATTTTAAAATAAAGATGTGAATTATCTATATAATAAGGTAATCTTTTTTTTAGCAAAAAGACTCTTTTAAATCTTCCACTTATAGGAAGTAAACTTTTTTATTTGATTTTGGCTGGAAAAGATTTTCGTTATACAACGTTTGTCGCTTACTTATCTGTGGTGAAATTCAGATTTGCTAAATTTATTTTCGATCAACGAAAAGTTCAATCTTTGTTGACCATTCGAAGATGAATTTCGTTAAGATCGGTGTTTCGACAGACCAGAACCAAAAGTAATGATTTTTTTTTAACCATTATACATATGTACATGTTTCTATCACCATCACGTGATGGTCATCAAGTTGAGCTCCTTTCACTTTTTCAATTGCTTGATTTACATTCATATAATGGGTTGCCGAACAGTATTATTAATAGTTTCATTTCTTTCATTGATATGTTTAATGGTAAAAAATGCCAGCATATTATACATATAAATATGTAATTCAATCCAGCTGCAACTCATGTCATGTCTCATTTAGTCTATCTCCATATACATACATACATATGTACATAGTTGTTTTCTAAATGCTAAAGAAGTTGCATCATTATTTCAAAGTTGACCAAAGTCCGTTTGATACAAAATCTAACAAACTTTGAAATCATTGTGACTGCATTTAATTGCGTCGCAGTACATTCAGAACCAGACTAAGCCATAGAGGAGCCTAAGAACAAAGTCCTGTGTTTTCTGTGTCACACTGTAGATGCAGACTAGTCGACGCGACGTTTATATACAATTTTTAGTTTTTGGACCTCAAGTAGATAGTTTCGTTAGTACTTGTTCACTTTTTCTTTCACAATCATAAATGCTTAATAAATAATCAGATAAATTCTCAGCAAACTAAGAAATGATATCTGCCGCAGACTAGATGGCAAATAAAATAATGAAAATGGAAATCACACTGAAGAAGCTGATAAGGAAAAAATAGTCCATTCAAATGTGTTAACGTTTTTGGACAAACATTTTGGAACGCTCGCACAGAATATTCGAAAGTAAATATTAGTCTAAGAAATGAATCAAAAATGAATCAAATGCGTACATTTTTCTAATCATCAATAGAGTCAGTCTGGACATTGATTGATAGCGATGGTAATTCTTTAGAACTTTGTGTCAATATTTAACTATCACATGAGAAGTGTGTTACTATTGATTAGCATTGAAGACGTTGCAGCTTTGAAGTTTGATAAAGGGCTATAAATGTATTTCGAGTATGGACTAGTATGTACTGGATTTGTGCTACTTCTTATATTTAATATACTATACATTTTGCAATTACAAATTACATGAAATACAGATAATCCCTTATATTGATTTGAATAGTACTTTGACTTGCATCCTTACACACATACATAATTTATTATGTTACTATTTTATGTGATTAGAAAGGGAAACGTTATTATATCGAAAGTACATACATATGTCAAGTTTCTTTATTTTTGAGGCTAGTTAAAATGCAGGTTTTTTTAAATTTTAAGTATACATAATTACAAAGAATTTACAAATGTGCTTACTCACAAGCACTAAGTACAAAAGAACTTTTGTTTGAAAAATAAACCTTTAGGTTTATATTCTTTGTTAATTAAAATAATAAATATTTGAATGATTTCGCACTGAAATCATTCACCCTGAATTTATGACAAATTATTCTACGCATTTCAATTTAAAGAAAAAAAGAAAAATATATAATATTTGGCATTGACCAAAATGGCTATTATTAAATTAAGTTACCTTTGTTTATGTTTACAATTATATTCCTAGCGCTAAATATTTAATCTTAAGAGTAAATATACAATATACGATTATTATCAATTAAAACTGATGCAACTCGCAGTCTATTGGAAATAAGTGTGTCAGCTGTTTAATACTTTGATTTAATGAATAATTCTAAAAGACCTTGGCTAGAAACAATAGAAAGCCAACAACAAAGACGAGAATAATATTGTTTTTAATTGTATATATGCAATATAATTGATAAAAGCCGTATGAAATTATTGATTGCACGATTTTCTTTATCGCATTGCAAAATTTTACTCGTGTGGGCAAAGTATATGGAAATAATTTCCCAGAGTTTAATCATCACTTTAGTCGATTTTTTTAATTAAATGCAGGAATGCATTTTTAGTCCAAAAACTTGACCAATGTTATTTTTATATTACTACATAATCCTGTTTTTACAAAATATCTTTTTTTTATTAATTTTTATTTCTATATACATAATTTTATAATTAATTTAGAGCTAAAAAAAACAATAAAAAGTTACAAAATTAAAAAAAAACTAACGTGATTATCCTTAAAATATGTATGTAGAATTGTAGATAGATCCTTAAAATAAAACTAAAAATTAATTGAATGTTAATTGTTTCAAAAATCAATCTAATCAATTTGATGCAATTTGACAAATTGACAAGTTTTTGTGACTTAGTCATGTATTTTTTTTTTTAATTAAAGATCAATAGAAATCTAAAAATATATTATTCGATGTATGTATTGTATACAAATTCAAAACAATAACAAAATGAAAACACATTCAATTAGCAAGTTGTATAAATATTTTGCATAATAGTTTTTTTTAGTGTATTTATCAGATTAATTCATGACTTGTTTTCAGTGATAGTATGATTTATTACGTTGTTTCCAATTATTAATTGATAATTGAATTACTCAGAAAAATTGTTAATTAAACATGTTTTGAACAAAAGTTGGAACATTTGAAGAGATTTCATCAATATTTATCTAAGGCCGTCTTCATATTCAAGTTATACACATTAACTACCTTATTTTTAAATCTTACTTTAATCTTATTTTAATTTAGTGTCCTTATGTCAAACAAAGGCGGAAAGGCCGAAGCTATTCATTTTCTACGCATGATCTAATTAATTTGAAAACACAATAGAAAATCGTTGAGTGACTCAACCCTCTCTCACAATTGCATCATTTAAATTAACTTAATTGTTTGAGTTTGGGACGATTTTTCCTGCACTTTTTAAGTGCGCGGCTTGAAGTAGGTACATCAAGAAAGTATATCAAGAAAGTCAACTCAAATGCAAGTTACAAATTCATTGTCTAATGTATACAAGATTCAATTAAATACATATATACTCGTATTAATCAAAACTATTATTATGATTATATGACATAAATATATTTATTACTAAAATGGGATATTTTAGCAAACAGATCAGATGCGCATATATAAAGACAACTAAGCAAACTTATGTAAATCATGCCAAGGATGTTTATTCCTAGATCTTCTAAAATTCAAATAAAAAATAATGATAAAGCCTTTGGTCGTCTGGCTCCGCTCATTGATAAAATTAATGTAAAGACAATAATTTAATGATACGAGTACAATATAGCTAAACAAAAAAAAACAAGAGATAATTATTTATTACGTATTGACGCCAATCAAAGTTCGCACACTTCCTCTGGAACGCGTGCGCCAGCCATTATATAGAGTTTCAATATTTTTAGAACAAAAATATTTACCCATTTCATGCACTCGTAGGTAGGTATGTAGGTACTCATGGAGGTTATCCTTCTTATCGGTCAATTAGTATATAAGGAAAAATAAATACAAGATTTTTCGTCTTGTTCTTGTAAGTCCCGTAAATGATGTCAATAATAATCGACACATGAGGGTTTGAGTTTTCAGACAATCTTATCGAATTTTAATTCATCAAATTTTATTTTTCGCATGATCTCGCATTACTCAATATTTACCATATGCAAATATTTATTTAAAAATATTTTTGGGTAAAAAATACAACGTTACTGTGAATTGTGAAACTTCTTTTTCGTAGTCTTATGAAATAAATAAAATGTACGACTTTAAGAAGACACTTTGAATATTTGACGAAAACAAATATTTTTTTCCTTTTTATGAAAAAAAAACATTAAAAAGAAAATCAATTAAAAAAGTGTATTATCTATTCATAACACGGCTGTTCTGATTTTCGTTCGAATACAAAACGTCCCGTTTTCGAATTTTCAAAGTTCTGTATTCCGTATTGTTTGAGATTTTACGGATTAATGGGTGTTCTACAAAATGAACGGGTCTGTAATCCACCAAAAATTTGACGTCTTCATTTCGGTCATCTTTTTATTGGCGGATTGAAAATTTGATGATAAATGAAATGTTTTTTTTATTATTTCTGAATAAAAAATCATATATTTAACAAGAATGAATAATAAAAAGGACACAAGAACAATTAGCCAAAAGGGAGAAGATGGGTTAAGACTGATAACAGCCTAGAATGTATTGATAAATTGTGGATAAAACTAATGTCGTTTTTAATTGGTGATCCAGAATTGGAAATAGAAGCAGAATCCCAATTGAACAGTTCTTCTGAATTCTGAAAAAATTGAAGTTTGATGTGACTGTATTGGTTAAGTGTGAGACATTTGTCAACTTCATGTGTATTTATGTTAAGATATTTTCAATATTATTTTTTTATCTACATATGTTTTAATTTTAATTTTAAGCAATCACTTCACAGTTCGCACAATTTGTTAATTCAAAAAACATGACATTTATCAAGTGTGACATTTAAAATCTTTGAATGTGTGAGTGATTCTGTTTTTGCTTCTGATTTCAAATCCAGAAGAGAAATCTCTTCTTTTTCAGAATCAGAACTGTCACTTTTGCCCAATTGAACGCTTTTAGAATGTTTTTTTCTGCTTCCAAATTGACAATTTGAAAACGCCATATTAGGATTACCAAGGCTTTGTATATTGACTTCGAACTTTTGAATTTGTATCCATTTTGGACACAATTGCTCTTCCGTTTAGTTGATAATCTATTTTGAAACTTTGCTTAAAGTCGACCTTCCCATAGCAACGTGGGAATCATTCCCAACTCCTCATTGATATCCACCTTAGGCAAGCCGATAATTTTACTATTAAAGTAAGTGATCCGCCAGTACTCCAATTATTTTAGAACAAAACAAACATAACCCTTCTAACTTTGTGTTTAAGACAAGGAATAAGCTCACCGCTTAAAATCACCTGCCAAAGAGACCAACAAAGCCCTTAAAATAATATAAATATTATAAAAGAATAACTTTCGAAGTCAGCTAAACTAAAACTAAAATTTGATTGACAGCTCTTCAGAACTGATAGATGATTTTTATTTCAAGTTACTTGCACTGCACATTGAATCCGTTCGGTCAGAACAATCTTTTTCAATCCGTACGGAATCAATTTTCGTTTCCGTTTTGCAATTCGGACGAAAATCAGAACAGCCGCCATAGTATTGGTTTTCGAAACGAAATTCAGAAGGCCTTTTTTAAGCTTTGAGCAAAGCCGTGTGTCTGACTTGAAAAAGACACTTAGATCTTTTTCGACAGCCTGACTTCCCTGCTCTAAGCTGAAAAAGAAAAAAGTTTCCACACCTTGTAGTCGATATCTTGTTTTTTGGGTAATGATTTGTTCGAGTACGTGATGAAAGTTCGGAAGTTATGAAAAATTTATTCCAGAAAGTTTTCGAAATTCCAAACTGAACAAGATTCAGGGCGATTTTAAGCAGAAATCAGAAAAATAAAAAATATACAACAGCTTTCTGGTTGCTCGGTTAAAAGTATTTCCAGAAATTCTTTTCTTGGAGTTGGGCTTTTCTCACAGTCTGCACACCTAACTACAAATTTCATAAACAATAATTTATTATGTTGATGAATTGGAAGATGCTGCATTGCAGAACATTTTGAAAGCATTGTGAAATTAACTTTCGCTTTGTCAAATAACAGGGAGTGAAACGTCGAACCTGAACGCAAATCACCTAGCCCTTCTTCAAATGAACTTTTACTAGTTGGTCTTAAAGGAAAGTATACAAAAGCGAACAGGTTGCAGGTACAAACTTACATACCTTGTAAGCCAAATATAAAAATTACACAATGCATTCGAGGTTACTATTTCAAAAGAACGGATGTTCCAAGATCCAAGCCCGCCCATACATTACAAACCCTTCAATATGAAGGCACTTCTGCTTCAAGAAGATAATTAATCATTTAATTCTTCGAGAAGGTCAGTGGTGTTATTGGTTTGACAGGTGTTGTAAAAAAAAAAACTTTTATAAATTCAAAGTTGTTAACATATTGTTCAGTTTTCCAAAAAAAAAAAAAGATCTTCCATTTATGAATTATTGAATTGATTAATATGAATTCATCTTCAGATAACTCCCAAAAAAGCATGTAAGTTTTATGACTTTTTAATGATCAAATTCATGTTATATAGGTAACAAAAGTTTTCTATTAATAAACAACAATAATAATTAAATACTTCTTTGTTGAAATTTTATTATGATCAAAGAATGGTTTGCTATGGCTTTAGTTTTTAATCTTTTGAAAGAAAAACCCACGATGCAATTACACTTCACATTATGTAGATACGAGTATTATTAAGTTTAACCTCTGTGGATTAGTTTTGTTTAAATTAATTACATTGTACCATAAACTGTTTCCCATATTATCACTCCCAGAAAAACCAACATTAATATGCTGAAAAAGGACGCCATTGTTGCATCAGCCTAGAGGCTTATATATTTTTCTAAAGATTGTCTTTGGAAAACCCTTAAACAAAATTCCGGTCTTTTCGATACGAGAGGTTTATAGAAGTCATAAATTCCTTTAAAACACAATATAAAATAGCAAAACCTTTTGTATTGACTTTAGGTACTTACGGCTCTATTTAACGCGTGTCCTGGCAGAGGAGGAAGTAAATATTTAAACGAATTTACCTAAGTGCATATGTACTTTTTATGGTACATGTTTAGAAATGGATTTTATGATTGTACAAAATAGCCAGAGATTATCACGTGGAAAAGTCGTGTTTTTTTTAAAACTGCTTACCTGCGTAATCCTTTTCTGTCGAAACAAAAGGTTGCACATTTCCACTCGAAAATATTGGGAATGTTTGCTTTCGAATGGGAATGTATTTCGTACCTGATGTGTTTTTTTTTTTCTTGGAATGTTTAGATAGTAAAATAAAATATCTTATTCGAAATGAGAGACGTTGGAAAACGAATGCCATATGCAAAATGAAGTTTATACAAATTGGTAGAGTGACCTGAGCGATGTACGGACAATTTATAAAACTACTGAAACATTGAAAGTCTTGAAGTTATGATCTATTGATGAAATTATATTATCAGTTCCATATTCTCACTTAATAAAAATTAAAAGAATTTTTAAAATTTTTTAGTTTCTAAATAATCGTCAACTTAACTTTTAACATACCTTGAAATAGTTGCAATTAATTTTCAGTGAAAAAGTTGAGAAGATTTTCTGAATTTTTGTGCAATATTTCCTATGTTTCTTGTTTCAAACTTATCGAGTACAATCTTCTTGAATTAAATTATTTATAATTTATTCTTAATCATTAGTAAATAACTTTTAGCAGTTTACCTTTGTAAAGTGAGATAAAAATTACATACCTGCACATCGGTTTAAATTCGACATCGACTTCTCTTTGTCTAATTTTATGACAAAAATTAATCGTTTTCCGACGCACAAAAGTAATCTGATGCAGCATTTCCATTTTAACGGTCGATTTTCCTACGCCCTAGAATAAATAAATAAACACTTACTTAAAATGGTTAATAGGTGTGTCAATGTCTATTTACCATAATATAAATAAAATTAATCACCTAGGCAATGACAAACCTGACAACAATAACCTACTGCATTATAATAAACTTCAAGATAAAATCTAATAAATTAATAATTCGTTTCTTATGCTTATTGCTAAGTTTAGCCCTTCGATGTCTTTTAAAGCATATGATCACTTCCTATATTAATTTTATTTAAAAATATATCCCATGACGATTAAGAAAAGTTCAATTTTACTTGATAAATGAGAATTACGTGAATAACTTAAAATTTAGCATTTATCAAAAAATATGAATAATCTTCTTTTTTTAAATGGTTTATTGATATCGTTGATGATAAACAAAGTAATAATAAATATACTTGATGATAAGCTTGATAGTGCAATTTACTGACGTTAATTGTGACTTCTTGAAAATTTGTTCAAGGGGAAAAAGCCTTACCATAGTAACTAACTAACATACGACTAATAGTGATTTTTAATTTAAGAATATAGATTGGAGCTTGTAAAGTTCTCTGTCATATGAAAAATTGTTTAGACACTTTTTAAACATTAAATATAAAAATATATACATAGATAAACACACTTTTAAATGAAAAACGTAAATTGATTGTTGATTATAATTTTTAATATTTTTTCATTGTAAAAAATAACGCATTTCCATTTCCTCTAATTTGTTAAGTAAAATATAATTTAGCCAATAAAACTGGAACATTAAGTGATTGAACAGATTTTCCTCGTTCATTAAGAATATTTCCAAAATTATAATTTATGTTTGGTGGTTAAGGTTTTATTTGAAATTTCTGATAATTTACTTAAGTGCTTCGCCACCTAAAATAAAATACGACTCACGTGGGTTTAATTCGCTTCAGACATTTTTAGAAAGTTTTAAGAGTCGGCTGACTATGGAGCCCTATTAAGGTTGAGAGGCACCTGATATAATGGTCAATTATATATTTTACACTAATGAATTTTTATTTTTGAGTTGTATGAACTTCTCATTCAATTTCATATGAAAATTGAGAATAACAATTCTTAGAGCAATATAAAAGAGTCGTTTAATGCCTTTTGAAGATATTTTCAATTTATAAGAGTAGGTACGAAGGTACAATAAGTTGCATATTATGATAACATAGCAAATAAAAGCCTGTTTTTATACTTCTAATATACAAGAGGACTTCCAGCTGAATATTTTTGGCAAAGCTTTATAAATAATGTACCCAACAAAATCCTTTCCCGATTCCTAGTCAAACTTTAACGGTTCAACCTGTACTCAAACTCTCAAAAACCAAAGAAGAAAGATAAAAACAGAAACACCATCATTGTGGCATATTTTTGTAATTGAAGTTCATTTTCAAATACTTTCTTTTCAAATGTTCATGTGCAAACTATTCAAGTCAAGTGAAACAACATTCTCAAGAAGCAAGTCAAATTGACAACGCTTCTATAAAATATTACGTTTCCGTCGTAATTATGCTTATAACAACTATCGTACATGACTAATTTCAAGCATTTTGAATTTGAGTGTCCGTTAAAAAACCTTAGAAATGTGAAATAAAAATGATAAATAGAAAGGTTTCTTTGAATGACATCACTGACGATGAATGACGTGTGTCGGTCGCACAACGATATCCTGTTGGGAACATGAAACCCAAAACTTCAACCACCATCTGTTGGTTTGGTCAGTCCAATGATCCCACACATGTCATTTCAAATTATATTCCTTAGATCCTTTTTATTACAAACCCAACACATACCTAACCTAGTGCTCACCTTTTGACAAGCCAACAATTTTAAATTTCGTTCCGCTCTGTGACTGTCCCGAG
The DNA here is from genome assembly GCA_905146935.1 of Scaeva pyrastri. Lineage (NCBI taxonomy): Eukaryota > Metazoa > Arthropoda > Insecta > Diptera > Syrphidae > Scaeva > Scaeva pyrastri. The sequence goes on along the minus strand of LR989927.1, from coordinate 35,776,908 downwards.
TCCCGACCCCGAGTACCGAGTCTGAGTGGTACAGTACGTACGAGTAGCTATTATGTTTCATTAAAATTACTTCAGCTACTGGAATACAAATGAAGATTCAAAGTCGAAACTGAATAATGAAAATAATGCATTTTGTGATAAAGATATCGACTTCGATTTTTTTTCTTTTTTTTTCTGTCCAATTTATAACTTGCCCCTAAACATAATTTATTGTATGTACTTGAATCTTTATCTGGAAGCATAAAAAAGTTATTGATTCAATTATTGAGAACAGATAAGAAAACTCACAATAAGGCTACCGACCTCTTATGTACTGAACTCATACGAATTACATACTTTTCTTCTACATACAACTTTTTATCTTCAAATTATGTTAAAAAATGATTAATTTTTTTTTTTTTTGTTAAAAGGACCCAAACTCTCTTCACAATCAAATTAAGTTGTGCATTATACGGAACCACAAGAAGTAACTATTAGATACTATACGTCGTACACCCAACCCAATGGAACATGTTTTATTTAACACCTACATAAAATAGACATAATTCTTGAGTTGAGTTTTGACAAAGAGTATGTCTGCATTTTGTATGCAACTTTCATAGTCTGGCGGATAGAGTTGTGAATGCTCGATTTAATTTACTTACTTTCTAAGCAGACTTATAGAAGTTTATAGATGATGCTCTGCTTCAACTTAATTATAAAGTCAATTTAAGAAAGTATGAAAGTCTTGTTAATTGGCTTTTGCCACTTATAGGACCAAGTTTGTGACTCATACCTTAACGTTTAGTTGATTGCCCAACTTTATTTGACATTTCTTGGTTTGAGTCTTTGACAAAACCACCCAATGTGTCCTCAATGTCCTCAAACTAGAGATGGGTCTGTAGGTGATGATAAAACATCTGCCCATGTTCACGGACATCACTGATGCAATTTGAAAGAAAGACTTGAACTCACACGCTTACAAAGTCCAATTGGTTCAAAATCCGAAGCTGAAGGTTGGTAGAATAGACACAAGTGAAAAGTGACTTTGACTTTGTATGACGAAGGAAATCATCTTCAGAAATGAGTATGCCTCACCTCAATTCATCCAATAACTTGCTGAAATGGCGCATTTGAACAAATGATAATAATTTATGAGTGATTCTTGAAAATCCGATGTATCATGCATCCACAAAGAGTGACTGTTTGGTGCGTTGTAGAGACTGGCAGGATTATCGGAACGTGCTCTCTAGAAAGTGCTGTCTGTTACCATGAATAGTGTTCGCTGTCACAAAATAACGAACTTTTTGTGGCCAGAAATTAAGAATGTAAAGGCTAGACGATATGTCATTCCAACAAGACAGTGTCACTTTTTTGTCTTTTAGGCACTCGAGAAATTCAATGTCGGTGTCTTGTCTCACATCGTGGCGATGTCAATTGTTATTTCTTTCTTTGAGTATATTCAAAAGAAAAAGTGTATGTCAATTAGCCATGAACAATCCCAGAGGTAGAACATGAGATAATTCGGCATATTACTGTCATTGAACCTTAATTTATACATAAGCGTCATTGAAAATATGAAACACCGAATAAAGGTAAGTTACTGATGCAGTGGCAGTGAAAAAAGAAAAAAAAAATACTATTGAAATCGTGTGTTAAGTTTGGACTACCCTTTATAACATTAAAAACAAAAAATTAGGGAGTTCTGTTTCTTTTATCTATGCAATTACAATCTCTCTTTAATTTCATAAAAGTTTAAAAAGTATTTAAGGTTTTTTGTTCTAACTGACATACGTATGTCTGATCTCTGTTCAAATTGATTTTCTGTCATATGACACCACTCGTACCTACGGTTACTTCAACTGACACCCAGACCTCCCAGACTATTGACAGGTACCAAATGCTCTAGCATTTGCGTCCATAGCACAAGACTTGTGCGTAGGTATGTACTCGTGTTGTATATAGTATACATCACTCAAAATGCAGCCTGCAACCTCATGTAGATCATTATTGTTATCTTCCAAACTAAATATTTATACGAAGCCTGTCTAAACAATTTGTCTTCGTCGATCGTCGTCGTTGCCGTCGCCGTTCGTCGTCGCACACTCAAGCATACCCTCCCGCCAGAGCTGGTTGCCAGTTGCCAGTTCAGTTCAGTTCGGATACGGATTCGGAATTCAGACAGAAGTAATTCTGCGTTGGACGCGATAAGTGAAACATCAATTCGCTCAGTGTGGTTTTTTTTTTTTGTTGCGAGAAACTAGCCACAGTCCATTCGTTCGTTGTCATTTTTCGTTTGTCATTGTTTTTATATTTATTTTTGTATGTTGTTTTTTATCGCCATCCGAACTACAATTTCCGAATGTGAAAAAAGTCCCCGCGGAACGGCCACTGATACTATCGCCCATAGTATTCACAGCAGAGCCTTAACTTTGTGTGCTGCAAGTGCCGATGAGAAACTTTCGATTTCGACAATTTGTGCTATCGGGCAAAAATCGTTTCCATATAAATCATGAACTGGTTCAAAAAGTTGTCAAAGGCAAAGCGCGCGAACCCAAATAGTCGTTGCGGTGACAACGACGACGGATCCTGTGATCGCAAGCGTTGCTGTACTCACACCCAGCCGTCAAAAGGCACTGACAGTCCAACGATGTTGGGGACGTTGTGTAGCAGCAAACTGGAACTTGTCGATCCGGAAGACTTTTTCCACGATCCCGATCACGTTCGGCACTACAAAGAGGAGGAGCACTTTCTCCAAATCATGTCCGAGTGGGAGATTGTTGAACATCCCCAACGCTTTCCGGGCAATTTCTTCTCGGCGGATTTCGAGGAGGAACTGATCAATTCGAAAACACAACCGCTTATGAGTGCGAATGAGGAAAAGAGTGACAGAGAGTCTGAGCCGGAGATAAGACAAGATCATCTGATAGCATCGGTTGCAGCTGCATTCGAACGACAAGAGCAATGCGATCGAAAGCAGCGGCGGCGATTTAGTGGAATATTTTTTGGGGAGAGAATCGAGACTGGTATTTGCATACCGCAAACTATTGCTGATTGTAAGACTCCCAGGAAGAAAAAAAAGAAGACAAGGACAACGGAAATGCTGCTCAAAGCAGGGCCTTCGAGTGTCCAAAAAGACCGCCAGATTGCTCGGGCGTTATTCAAATCCGAAGCTTTGTCCCATTCGTTAATGGGGGGATTAGGAGACTACTCGAATACGCATCGTGATATCGAAGTGACAAAGAACGACGAAGATGATGACTCGTGCACGAGTGATCCTTACGATATAAAACAGTTTTTTCGACTCGACGATTGTGGAAACATCGTTTTGTGCATAAAACATATCGTCGAAGTTCAAGGATGTGAAGTTGAAGTGAAAAAATTTAGCAAAAAGAACCGTCCCAAATATGTTGTGGCCGAGTGTGCTGAGGAGAGCTACGCTCAACAAAGGGGATGGTTGGTGATCTTGAGGAAGATCCTGCAGTTTCTGTGGAATATAATTTCTGGTAAGAATGTGATACAGTGGGATTTTATTTGTGTTGTTTTATATCTACATAATGGAATGGATAAATATTTGCAATGGGAACAGCAAATTCAAATAACGTTGCGAAACCAACTGTATGCAAATATTTGAACGGAGATAGGGCCTTGGAGTGTGGTTAACCTTGTTCTATATAGTCTTATGATAGAAAAGAGTTTGTTATCAATGAAATGAATTGTACATACTTATTTGTACATACTCGTATGTATAGATGCATTTTGCTTGGTCTTATTTCCTTTGTTATGAAGCAGTTTCTTCTCAGCAGAAGTGTATTCGTTTTACTTTTGGGAATTTTTTTTTTTTGAGAAGCACAACTTAAAACAAAATAAGTTTATAAAAAAAAACAAGGACTTCAATTTAGTCCTTTCAATTTGTTCCGTTGTTTGAAGAAAAACGTGTGTGTTCACTTAATCCAAATCTTTGTCAAAATTATTAAATTGAGAAAAAAAAATAATTCCAGTGAAGTAATTTTTATTTAAAGTGGATGGAACTTTTAACTTAATCATTTCGTGGAAGTGTTAAAAACAGCAAAAAGAGTAATAATTTAACTGTAGCCGTGTTTTATTGGTAATTTTTACATGGAAAACAACAACACCTCAAAAGTGAAAAAAAATAAGCTAGTATTTATCCGTAGTAATTTAGTGAAGATAGAGTTGCATCTAATTAAATGTAGGGGCAGTCAAGAAGTGCAAAAAATATGCAAATGTTGGCAACATGAGGTTGTGTTCGGTAACAAATACACTTCTTTTACACTTCGCCTGTATTGAAAAGTGCAAGCGATCCACCAATTTCAAACCAAACATTTATTTGGGTTGAAATTATAAAAATGCAATTATTTCGTTAAAAAATGTATTAAAATCAATACTTTACAAAATTTTTAAAACTTTTAGGAACAATTCATAAGAGATAAAATAATTTTCTTTAGGATTAGTGTATTTTACCATCACATATTTTGGAAAATTTATAGAAATATGCTTGTTCTAATTAAAAAGCTGGCAAAGGTTGCATGCATTTATAAAAACACCCAAAGTTATATATATACGGTATTGAGTAGAATAAAATGGTAATTTTGACTCTACAGGCAACTTGAAGTAACTTCTTATAATTTTTATTAATTATTTCTTTATAATTTCATGTTGATTTTTGTCTTCTAATATCTTATTTATTGAATAAAAAGAATAAAAGAATGTTTACTATCCAAATAGATGGTCTGTGTAATAAATTCTATAATAATTTGGAGAAAATAGTGAACCACGATTATTCAACTGGTCTTGAAAGTTGCCAGAAACTTAGTCCCATATTTTTCGCTCTTCCATATAATCCGATAGAATTAAACAGGGAGTTGATAAAATGGTGAACTTTATTCTGTGGGTGATAAATATAACAAGAAAATTAATATATTTTCAAAGTTTTACTACAAATGCAAACTTCAACTCAACAACTTCATGCATTTTCCAACTCGACCCAATAATTTACACAATTGTACATTCTTCGAACGCGCCCAATGTAGAACAGTTGTTGTTTATTTTCATTTAAAACTCAAATTAAGTTTTTAACTAAAATGTAAAAATGTTAGCCAGAAATTTCTTTAACAAGTCAGTTGGTATATTTACAACTTTTGTTTGCAATATGCATTCAATTTTTTCTATTTTCAAGTGCACATTTGCCTTTTATATTATTTGGTGTGTGACAGAAGATTTTGAAATTTTGACATCAATGATTTGACAAATAATGTAGGGACACCAACTTTAAGAAGAAAAATTAAAAGTGAATATAAAAGTGAATATAGCGTTTCATTGGTACTCGAATACTATGTTAGGGATAGATTACCAATAAATTTTAATTTGTTTTTGCAGATTTTCAAACTTAAATTGAAGCTTTTGTAAAAACAATAAAAATCTCTTTTTAAATCCGTAAATTACTATTAATATTAAAGTAGACCATTTTGCACATATGTATATATAAAAATGATTACATTATTATAACTTTATTAACAAGTCAATAATATAAAGCACTAACTACTCAGAGTCAGCTGCTGCGTAGATACATACACTTATTGCTATGCTACTCTATCAACTGATTGAATATGACGGTTGAAAGAATTTAAAAATTCAAATAAAAATCAATATTATGAAAATGAATTGATAAAATACTGTGCTATTGTGAATGACTTCAAAATAAGTCTGTTCCAAGTGTTTTGAGCACAGAAATTCACAGCACAATTTTTTTTAAGGAGTGGCGGTAAAATTCGCTCAGCAAGAGAGAAACTGTGCACAACGAAGTGGAACGACATTTCACAGAAAATCCACAGACTCTATAAAACGTCAAAAAAATGTCAACAAAAAATCATTTCAACAAATTTGATTCGAAAGTTTCTAATAATTGTTTAAAATTAATTTTAAAAAAAATGGATTTGTTAAAATTGTTACTAATAGAGTTCTCAAAAGAGTCTGACGACTCGATTTGGTACTCAATACTGCTGTTTCCCTTAATGAAAATTAGAATTTAAAAAAAAAATCGTTTATTTTAACGGCAAAACTGATATATCAAATGTTTTTTTTTTAGTTTGACAGTCTTCAATTTTCTGTGCACAGAAATTTTTGTGGCTGAAATTCGCAGTGTGGGGAAATTTTTTTGCTCTCTCAAGAGCTCTCTCTTCTGTGAAAAACTACGAAAAATGTGTAACTTAGAATTGGAGAAGTTTTTTACAGTTTTTCGGCGAATTTCACACACTTGGAACAGACCTAATATTACTTTTTTTGTGAATGGAAATGTGCCTCTGACAGATGTTTCTCTTGTAAATTAGAATAAAATTCATCCATTCGTCTACGTCTAATGGTTTGATTTCTAGAGCTTTACTCCGTTCTTAGAATATTAAAAAACTTCCGGCTATCGGCATTTTGTTTTTAACTTTTCAATTAACTGGACGAATCTGCATGACAGTTTTTTGTTTCTAGCACGAACTGAACGAATGCTTATTAACAATTGAAAGATTGAATTGAAGATTGCTTTTCACAATTCAAAAATATTGACGGTTGAGATTCAAAATACCATTTGACAAAATTGGTTGATAAATTTTAATTTTTAATTGATAGTTGAACTTCGCAATAAGGATGATATTCTTATATCAAAAATAAAGAGAAAAGTAATATAAATTTCTTAAGACAATATATTTTTATGTTTTCAACAATTATAAGTATGCATAAAATTTTGTTAACATTTTTAATATTTTTTCTAAGTGGTTTATCAAAAGTTGACATAATTTACCTTTTGTAAAAGTTTCAATTGAAGTTAGGGTTCAATACTAGTTTCAATCTCTTTGAACAAACAAATTCTCAAATAGAACGCTATGGACGTGCGCTAGTAGCAAATGCCGATCATGTTAAATTGATAGGTCTTAGATATACCAGGAACCTACAATATTAATTCATTTTTGTACAAATAAATCGAGTTCCATACCAGAGCTGTAAATCTGGATAATTTAGTGAATTGAAAAAAAAAATACTGCTTTGGAAAAGTCTTTAAACTTATTAAAAGACAATCAGCAGTCATTTTTCATACTCTGACTGTGCAGTTAAATAACTGGTTCCAGTTCTAATATTTTAGTCATTGCAAAGTCCTTAGTACTTTTAAGGTTTGGCTTACATACAAAACTGCAGTCAATTAACTGTAAGCCTTTTGACTACTTTTCATTCATTCCACTAAAATTGTTGAGACTCCTTACATTATTTTCAAAATATAAATTTGAAATGACGACACTTTGTCTTGAATAAAGGTCTCGTATTGCAAAAGAAAGACTTAACAATAGTTAAAAGACTTACAGTTAAAAGTCTTTTAGAATATTAGCCAAACAGTAAAAGTACCGAGTACTATGCAATGACTAAAATACTTTAACCAGTCAAAAAGTACTGCAGTCAATTAACTTACAGTGTAAGTTCACAAACGCATCACTGCAGTAATGATGCCCAAATGTTCAAAATCAAACGTTCAAACAGCAAAAAAGCAGTGATGCCGAATCACTGCAGCAAAATTTGACGTTTGTGAACTTACACACAGTAAATTGACTGCTTTTTTTAACTGCACAGTCGAAATATTTGCACTGACTGTTAACTGGTTTGTTCTAAAGTTAAAGTACAGTATTAACTTTCATTTGAACTAATAAGTCAATTAACTGCTATTTAATTGACTACAGTACTAAAGCAATGCAATCTTTACAGCTCTGTTCCATACCTACTTTTGTTACGGATGTGACACTTACTTCTTCTCATAAAGTAAATACTCATAAAGTCAAGTAAGAAGATACATATTTGGATTCTATTTTTAAATAAATAGCCCAATTTTAGTTCATAGCTGCTTACAGTCTAATGTAAAGAGCAGTTCTTAAAAGATTTTAAAATATTTGAGCTACCTACCGAAGGTGGTTTGTAAGCTTGTTGTTTAAATATAATAACCAAGTCACTGTTTGCAAAACCACCAACAAAAGATTTCTCTTTTTTTCATATTAAACTCAAATTTAATTTTTTAAAATGTTAGTTACACTATTTACTTAGTACCCGGTACTGGTACTGGTACTTGAAAAAATCAAGTACCTGGATACTTGGTACTTGAAAAACACAAGTACAAGTACTTTTTTTAAGTACCTTTACTGGGTACTTGAATACTTGCAAGTACATTTTCAAATACTTTTCAAGTATAAGTCCATTGGAAATATTTTAAAGAAATTAGATAATTTTGGGACCATATGGAAAGTTATCTTAGTTATTTTTTTTTATTACATTTAATGCAATGTTCGTACATACATAAGTGTATTCTTAGTCACAACCCATAATTCCCAAATAACATGAATGAGAATTGAAATGGACTAGGAATTGCACTTGTCAGTCTTACATTGCTCAGTAATTGTATTGTAAAAGTATTTAAAAATGTTCTTACAGTAAACAGTAAAAGTACTTAAAAAAAGTACTTGTACTTCTGTTTTTCAAGTACCAGTACCCGGTCCTTGGGAAGTACTGCAGTCCAAAGATACTTAAGTACCTTACAACTCTGATATTAAGCAACAAAATTATTCATCCATTGCTGGAGTTGCTGCATTAAATTTGGGCGAGACGAAGATCGCCGGGCCCTCTAATATTTCAAAAAAAAGTTTGTACTTTTAAGTTTAAAAAAGATTGTGAATGTTTTTTTAAAGTTACGGGTGAATAAATTTAAGGAATTGTATACAAAATATTATTTTAAAAAAAAAAAAAACAACGATCCAATGATTTTAATTTTTATCTGTCAAATGCATACATTGGTTGAAAATATCAGATGTTTCTTTATTTAACGGCCACACCTCATCCAGGACACATAGCGGTCATATACGGGTTAACTCTGGCCAAGAAACGCTCAAAGCGGGTTCCATTCAAAGTCCTTTCGCACACTTGTCTGTCCTCAGCAGACAGTGATGTCGTTTGTTGTATTAATTTGAAAGGTTTCTGATTCTTTTTTTAATTGTTTTTGAAATTTTCAATTTTCACAACGAACTTTTTAAACCTTAAGTTTTTTTAGTCTTTTTGGTGTTTGTTTTCGTAAATTTGGCAATGACGCTAAGTTTTTGAGTTGCCCTTAATCATTTTAGGAGCAAATCCAGAAAATGTGTTTTCTTTGTTTTTTTTTCAATTGTTATCAATTCTCATACATCACTGGGTTATTTTTGTACTTTTCCGAAATACGATTTATTAATCATTAACTGAGAAATTGATTCATTTGACTCTGCAAAGTGACTCTTTGAATTTCTGGTTGAAAATGACCTACCGATTTCTTTTCAGAAATAGTGCAACGAATGTGTCGAAAAATCGGGATTAAGTGCGGGAAAAATATTTTTGTATCTCAAAATTAATTGAAAAACTTTTTATGAGCTATGTTAGATAAAATTTGGAATTACTTGAGTTGGGGTGAGCTATAAAATTAACTTTTCATCGTTTGTGTTTGTCAGTTTTTTTCCCATACCCTTTCCAAGCCATGAGCGTTATCATAAAATTCGTGTCGAAAATAGCCAAGCTACTAATAAAATAAATCTTTGAAAAATCTGTGGGCAATCTTCACAAATAATATAAAATCCAAAACCAATGATAAATGATGTTTCCTTAATTCAATTTGCTAACCATTATTTAAACTATCATCGAATAATAATTATTAATACTTATTTGTTTTTCTTTTCAAAGGTCATCCACGAAACAAAGTCAACCCAGTCGGTGGACCGGGGGATTCGGTCCGTTGCTATACCCTTCAACTAGCCAGTGATAATAAATCAACGTTTGCTCAAAACATCGAGAACTTCATCTCGTGCACAAAAGAATCTCGCGAGGCAGCTCCGCAAGTTGTAATGCGAAATATGCGACAATTCATGAACGGAATGAAGAACTACCTTGTTAAGCATGGCGAGGGTAAGTTCCATCAAGAGGTCGAAAGTGCTCGTTCACGTCTCAAGTCCGATGAGTTTCTCAATCTGGACGCCATACTCGAAACTGTGATGCATCAATTGGTTGTGTTACCATTGCGTGATCATCTCTATGAAATGTTTGTCGATTATTACACACGCACCGAAGATATTCAGCTGCTGGTGGAGAATGTCAAATATGCCTGCAGCCGTAGTGCAACCGATTTTGGTATAAGGCCAGCTGTGGCACCGCCCACATCATCTGCCTTAAATCAAATATCCAATCTTCTTCTGCGCCTCCAGGAGGCCGAGTTGCCATTGGAAAAACTGGAATTATTCTTGTGTATTATTTCGTCGATTTTCGACGCAACCGGCTGCCCACGCGGACAACAACTGGGAGCCGATGATTTCTTGCCAATTTTAGTATTCGTTGTGGCCAAATGTGGATTTGTGGGCGCCGAAATAGAAGCGGAATTCATGTGGGGATTGCTGCAGCCGGCCTTGCTTAGTGGAGAAGCGGGATACTATCTAACTGCCTTGTGCAGTGCCGTGCATGTACTGAAGAGCTTTATGGCCTCAGATAACGAGGGAACTGGATCCTTGGACGTAAGTACTACATTAAAAAAATAATAAACTCTCTAAAAAAACATTTCTCACGTTGTTTATTATTGACTTTCTTACAGTGGCGCTCATCATCTTTACCAGCTTGTTCATCAGTCCTGCGAGTGATCATCCCCGATGAATGCAATGGCTCCCTTCAGACCCGCACTCTACCTGTTCGACCTCACACCACAACCCGAGAAGTTTGCCGCATTATTGCCCACAAAGCTCGCATCACAAACCCCCAAGACTATGCTCTGTTCAAATTGGTCGACGGAGAAGAGACACTCCTCACCGATGTTGAATGTCCACAAGACATTCGTCTAGCTGCCAAGGGTAAACACTGTATGTTGGCGTACAAGAGAATTGACGCCAAAATCGCATGGCCTACAGTTGCCCAACCTTCGTACGCTTGAAGTTCACAACACTTCCGCAACCAACCACTGGCAATCCTTAGAATGTAGTACTTTTATTCATTGTGCATAGACTTAAGTGTTTTTTCTTTTTCTTTTTTCGTTTTCCATTTTCTATTTTCATCATCGATTTCCATGACTAACATCAAATATTTTAACTTTTGCTCTTCATGTAATCAATATCATCATACTGTAAGTTAAATATAAACAAAAGGATATAAACTTAGACTTAAAGGATATTTTTTCGTACTAATAAAGCAGTATTTAAAAAAAAAAAAAATTAAAAATTAAAACGAATCAAGATACTTTTTGGGGTTCGCTCGAGTATATTATATATACCATTTACAAAATACAAACCTATATATCTTTACATACACACTCATTCATTTAAATACACACAAGCTCATAAATATTTAATCATACGTTCTTAATTAATATATTATTAAAATATTCATTCAAACGACAGACCAACAAAAAATAAAAACAAATGTAAAAAACTGTACTCAAATTTACATGTAAACAAACATAATCTTAAATTAAATTAAAAGATAAAAAACAAACAAAAACAAAAACAATCATCTAACAATATTGTTACGATATAAAATTTAAATTTGTATAATCTATAATAATATTCTCTTAATAAATCTTATTTTAATTGTATTATGTACAAAAGCAAGGAAGGAAAAGGAATTGTTTCTATTGATGTTTTTTACACTAACATTTACCGACTCAACGCAACTCCAACTCCATCAGTGTTAAGATCTTGGCCAACAACTGACAATGCGTGTTAATTTTAAGATGAAAATTGAAAATTGAAAATTGTCAACCGGTCAGTCAGAGGCAGAGGTTTTGAAAGAATCTTGTTTGCGTTGATCGCGGCCTAGGAACTAGTAAATTTTTTTATGATAATTTAATTAACTTCTTTTATTTTCTCTATCTCTGTTGTTTTTTTTTTTTGTATTGTTTTCTGTTGTGTAAAATGTGCATCTTGTAATTATTTTTCATTTCATTTATTCTTATAAAATATTATAATATATATTTTTATTAAATTCATTTTTAAGTTGAAACTGTTTTTGTATTTTATAAACTGACTAAAGGCTAAAAAATATTACAAAGAAACTTGTGACTTTTTATTTTTATTGTTTACATTAAATTTTAGTGGAAGGAATCAGTTGCAGCTTCCGCTTGTATTACATAAGTATGACGAACGTCGCGTCGTTGTCAGCAGCCTGTGTAGATAAACATAACGTCAATTTTATTAAACTCCAAGTTTTCTGAAACTGGCTCTTGGAGGAATTTGAAATTTCTCGTTTGATTATTATCTGAATGGAACAAACGTTTGTTTGAAATGATTGCAAACTTAAAAATAATTTTCTTTGCTCTGGCAAAAACACCCTATGATTATTTTGAAATCTCGTTTCTTCAATTATTTCATTTAGTATTAAAATATACTACTTATGTATAAGGATAATCCACTCACCAGGGATGCTTAGTTTTCATTTTGGTACTTTTATTTTTTGTGAATATTTCGGATCTTTATTATACAGAAATCGAAACATAATTTAACAATCTGGACCAATTGTAATTTTTGATGTACTTCAACGACATCTAGTATCAAAATTTGTTTCCCTTGACACGAACCCAATAATCTATACTAATATATAAAGCTGAAGAGTTTGTTTGTTTGAACGCGCTAATCTCAGAAACCACGGGTTCGAATTGAAAAATTCTTTTTGTGTTGGATAGTCCAATTGTCGAGGAAGGCTATAGGCTATATAACATCACGCTGCGACCGATAATAGAGAAGAACCAATGGAAAATGTTGCAAAAACGGCGAAAATTATTCATCTTGGAGGGCTTCCGTTATTCGTTTCAAGGCGCTGATCTCAAAAACTATGTTTTATCAAATTGAAACATTCTTTTTGCATTTGATAGTTTATTCATCGAGGAAGACTTTAAGCTATAGAAAATTACGCTAGAACTAATAGGCGAAATAAAGGTCACTGGTCATTATTGGTCTTTGGTTATAAATGGTCTTTGGTCATAAATGGTCTTTGGTCATAAATGGTCATTGGTCATTAAAGGTCATTGGTCATTTTTGGTCTTTGGTCATAAATGGTCTTTAGTTAATATAGGTCACTGGTCAATATAGGTCATTGGTCATTGGTCATTGTACCTTTGACCTTTGACCTTTGACCTCTGACCTTTGACCTTTGACCTTTCACCAATGACCTGTACAGGTCAATGACCAATAACCTATAATGACCAATGACCATTTATGACCAAACACCATTTATGACCAAACACCATTTATGACCAAACACCATTTATGACCAAAGACTAATAATGACCAATGACCGTTTATGACCAAAGACCAATAATGACCAAAGACCAATAATGACCATTCTCCTATAATGATTCATAACCAATGACCAAAGGAGTCTCTCTACTACTTATGTATAAGGACAATCTACTCACCAGGGATGCTTAGTTTGCATTTTGGTACTTTTAATTTTTGCGAATATTTCGGATCTTTATTGTACAGAAATCGAAACATAATTTAACAATCTGGACTAATTGTAATTTTTGTTGTACTTCAACGACATCTAGTATCAAAATTTGTTTTCCTTGACACCAACCCAATACTCGAAACTAAAATTACTTTAGTGTAAGGAATCAAATGTCAGCAGCCCCTTTAGATACAGATCCTTAAAAATCTTTATTAAACTCCAAGTATTCCGAAATTGGCTATTCGAGAAATATTTCATTCGTTTATGACCAAATTGACATGCTTGGGATAAAAGTAAACGTTGAACATTTATGATATGGGCCATCACGTTAGGGAAAGTCCAAGCAAGTCAATTTTAAAATGTACAGTGTTTCCATTGTTTTTCTGCAACATACAATTGAATTGAAAATTCTCGTTGGATTACCTGAATGGAACTAGGGGCAAATTTGTAAGCGCAACAAAGGACGAACGTTTGTTTGAAATGATATCAATCAAACTTAAAACTAATTTTCTTTGCTCTGGGAAAAACACCCTATGATTTTGTTGAAATCTCGTTACTTCAATTAATTCATTTAGTATTAAAATCTACTACTTATGTATAAGGATAATCTACTCCCCAGGGATGTTTCATTTGCATGTTGGTACTTTTAGCTTAAAGATTTTTGTGAATATTTCGGATCTTTATTATACAGAAATCATAAAATAATTTAACAATCTTGTACCAATTTTGTTTTTTTGATGAACGTCAACGACATCTAGTATCAAAATTTGTTTCCCTTGACACGAACCCAATACTCGAAACTAAAACTATTTCTACTTTTCGCCGCCGAGTCTCTATCTATTTGACAGCTGATTCCGGTGAAAGCCAACTTTTGACATTCGAGTGAGTTCGCTCTTTCCTCTTGCTCTTTGCTGTTTTCTTGGTTGTTTTGAAAGTTTCGGCGATTACCATTACCATGCCAGGCACTAGGCAGTGAGTGGAGCACCCAACAAGAAAAAATACCACTTTCTCTCAACCGATTTACAAATTACGAATTACGACAACTCGCACACTGCCACAAAATTGTACAAAAACAAAAAACCCATCGCAACTGCAAATTGATTCGCCATTCAGATTATCAGAACAGAATACCTATACCGTTGTCGTCCGCTTACAACCTTAAATAATTGCACAGTGAATTTGACTTGTTACTTCGTCATCGTCATAATCTTGAATCTTTGGGGAATGTGTTTTACGGAACCTCTTTTGTAATTAACACTCACTACTTACGTTACGATCTCTATTTATTTATACTTTCCTCCTCTTTTATCTGCTTGTACATATAAACCCTCTTTCTTCCTCCCACCAACTACCAAAACACAAGTTTAAGCCAAAGAATAAAACCAAACTTACTATTTCACTCTGACATACAAACACGCACACCATGGTGATCCAGTGTTTAAGCTGCTGTTCGAGAGTGAGATTGAGTCGCCTTTTGATCACGTCACCACTCTCCCTGCGTTCTGGGCTCACACCTTCGACAACGACAACGACAGCAAGAACTTTCAGCAGCACTCTTAACAAGTTATTAGGAAGTGGACGAAATCGAATTTTCACATTAAAACGGCCAACGGCAGAATCTAGAGATTTTATGGCAGTTCGACGGCGTAGAACGGAGCTGCCGCAGGAAAAGGATCATTTGGGGACGCGCAGCAAGTCGGATTTGAGCCAACAAAATGCCACTAAGGAGGCCACACCACCCAAAGTCAAACTGAAGAAACGCGACGTAGGTCGGCTTTTTGCACTGGCCAAGTCTGAAAAGCTAGTGTTAACAGGTGAGTTCCTACCTGGATGGAATATGGAATTGCTAAAGAATCTATTAAAACAAAAACTAATGCTTTCAGCTGCGGTTGGGTGTCTAGTGGTGTCCTCAGCAATCACAATGAGTGTGCCTTTCGCATTAGGCAAAATACTCGACATAATCTTCACCCGTGATGAGGCTGGCAGTCTTGAGACCATGGATCGATTGAGACATTTCTGTTTTATTCTTAGCGGCGTGTTTGTTGTGGGTGGATTAGCCAACTTCGGCCGAGTGTACTTATTCAACAGTGCTTGTAAGTTTCTTCAATATGCATTTGGAAAATAGTCTATCTAATGAAGTCGGTTTTTGCTTTCTCTCTGTAATCTAGCTATTCGGATTGTTAAGGAATTGCGATCGAAACTGTATCGCACAATGCTCAACCAGGAAACTGGTTGGTTTGATACCAAGGGAACAGGAGAATTGGTTAATCGTTTGTCAACAGACACATTTCTTGTGGGCAATTCACTGAGTCAGAACATGTCTGACGGGCTTAGATCAACCGTGATGATTGTTGCTGGAACTTCGATGATGGTAAGGTTTTCAGCGTTTATCTGTTCTACGTGAGTTGTTGTTTCATTGTAAGATTAATAAACAGATTATCGTATCAGTTATGCATTGAGTTAATTGACTCATAAATGATACAAAAGTAAAATAGTGGATGTGAGATAACAGAAAACAGCCATTAAAGTTTCCTCGGTTGTACACCTCTAGTTCGTATAGGTCAGGTACATATTATGTCAGGAGAAAAATAATCTACAATGCCTCGTGTAGTTCAATTTTATTTAAATCAATGAACTCTGTGTGAGTCTAATAAACATGCTCCTACATAATATATGTATGTTTGTATATATAAAAATTGCTACTTCCATTATTTTGCTAAAATGTGAATTTTTCGAACCGCCAAATACAAAATAAACCCTGACTAGCTACTTGCATAAATAAGTCCGCCTTTTATTTTCTTCAAGTTTTTTTCTTTGATAAAGCTTGTGTTCGTTAATTTTTGTTCATTCTTGTCTAATGCTATTTTTTTTCGATAGTGTTTTGCTACGCTTAATTTCGAAAATCAAGGCCGGAATTTAAATTTGCAAGAGATAATAATTTTAGTTATGATAATTTTGAACATGTTAATCTGACTCAATATAAAAGTAGCCGCAAACTGTAAACCAATACTTCATAATAGATATTTTTCGGAATTCGAAATTCCAACAAAAAATTGTTGTCCTAATGATACAACGTCTTTGTTCTTTTGTTAATTTAAATTAAATTGTTGTAACTTAAAGCCGCGTGTTCAAATATTTCAAAATGTTCATCTTCCGAAAGCAATGCACATATACGTAAGTTGCTCTTTGAAGTTAAATTGGCTACTACTTATTATTAGTTCTATTTAATCTACTGGCAAAAAGTTTCTTCCGTGCAGATTTAGTGTATCTAAACATTAAGAATCATCACTTAAGATGTACATAAGTTACGTCTTTTTAACGATTGACCATTTATCTCAATGGTTTTTTGTAATCCCTTCCATTACCATTTGAAAATTACAAATAATACATATTATGACCACTGCACAAAAGCCAAATAGTTTTTTTTATATTTTACAATTTTTTTAAAAATACAAGTTTCTGTTAAGTGCCTTTTATTATCTCCGAATTTCTTTGTTTATCTCCCACAGATCTACACGTCACCTAAATTGGCTCTCATTAGTACCTGCGTCGTCCCTTGCATAGCTGGAGTAGCAGTGATTTATGGAAGATATGTGCGAACAATAACTAAAAGTTACCTTGACAAACATGCTCAAATCTCAAAAGCATCCGAAGAACGTTTAGGTAATATAAAAACTGTGAAATCATTTTGCCGCGAGAACGCGGAAGCACAGACATATGATAACCTTCTTACTGACGCCATGAAGATAGCTTATGACGAAGTTATGGCCAAGTCTATGTTCTTCGGATTTGTAAGTTTCAAAACATTTAACCAATTATATGTATATGTTTAATTTGATTTCTTATCCTTTTATTTTCTTTTTTAATTAATCAGAGCGGCTTTTCTGGAAATGTTATAATTATTTCGGTTCTCTATTATGGTGGCAGTCTCGTTATCAGTGACCAATTAACCATTGGTGCCCTAACCTCATTCATACTCTATGCAGCATATTCGGCAATTTCTATAAATGGTCTAAGTAACTTTTACACAGAACTGAATAAAGGTGTTGGTTCAGGTCAGCGAATATGGGAGATCCTCGACAGGAAATATGAAATTTCTTTGAATTCAGGAATTGTTCCAACTGTTAAACCAAAAGGCCAAGTGGCTTTTTCGAATGTTGTTTTCAGTTTTCCAGCGCGACCGGAAAACCCTGTGTTAAATAACCTCACCTTGACACTCTCTCCAGGACAAACTACAGCTATTGTCGGACGAAGTGGTTCTGGTAAAAGTACCATCGCTTCATTGCTGCTTAGACTATACGATCCACAGAACGGACAAGTCACACTCGATGGAATGGATTTGAAAGATCTAAGCCCCTACTGGCTGCGAGAGAATATTGGTGCTGTCAGTCAGGAACCTGTTCTGTTCAGTGGTACAATTAGAGAGAACATATACTATGGATTGAATCCAGGAACTAAAATCACAGAAGATGATTTCCAAACAATAGTTCAAAATGCCCATATAGATGAATTTTCAGACACACTGCCCGATGGACTTGAAACAATGGTTGGTCAACGTGGGATGATGTTGAGTGGAGGACAAAAGCAAAGAGTTGCCATTGCCAGAGCATTGATTAAGGTAATCTGTCTCAAATTCTTTAAATTCATGAACACTTACAAATTCTTCGTTTAGAATCCCACCATTTTAATACTTGATGAGGCTACCAGTGCCCTTGACTCAGCATCTGAAGAGTTAGTACAAAATGCTCTCGAAAAACTCTCGAAGGGAAGGACAGTTTTAACAATTGCTCATCGCCTTAGCACAATTCGCAATGCAGATAAAATTGCTGTTCTCGACAACGGATTGGTAGCAGAGGAAGGAAGCTATGATGAGCTAATTGCACGCGAAACTGGAATTTTTAAAGATCTGGTCAAGAAGCAGGCATTTCTGATCGATTCTTGAATCATTGCTTCAACGGTGATGGGATTTTAATTATTTATTATTATTAATTTAAAAACATGTTATAGAAAAATACTTCTGTTCTTAATTTTGTTTCTTATATTAATTTGCTTTAATCATCGAACAAACCGGTTTTCCTGTAGCTTTAGATTTTTTTTTTTAATAATAATATATTAAACATATACATACATCATTATTATTATAGTTTTATATATATATATTTATACACAATTTTTTGTGCTTCGTTCATAAATTTTGTAAGAAATAAAGTTTTATATAAGCGAAACTAAGACCCAAAAAAACAATGTTTTTTTTATTGACATTCTTTTTTCATGGATTAGCTTTGCAACCAACCAACCAATGTCGTCTGTTTGTAGAAGTTTGATTGTAGTGAGAACATTTTTAACGTTCACTATTGACTTGTACAAAATTTAAAATGGGGTATCCATCGAACGTACCCGTGGCGTGATGGTTAATATTTAGTTTGTTTGAAAAAATAGACATTTGTAATTCTATTTTCAAACCGGTTTGCATATGGCTATTGTCCAGGTGAATTTGGTGTATGAACTGAAAACTTCAATAAATTGTCTATAAATGTTCTTATGAAAATACTATTTCCCATTTTTAAGATGGTCGCAAATGGTCGATTACTTCGTTTGTTGTGGCAAATTTATGTGAATCAGTTGTATAATTTAGCTATCCGATTGAAATCGACTTAAAGTAGGGAAATATTGCGCCGATCTTTAAAATTGTGGTATTTCATTTAAATGAAATGCGTATACAAAGCGCATACATACATAACAACCCGACCATGTAACACGATTCTATAATAACAATATATATGTATATGCCAACCATATTTGTATGTACTTTCGTATAATCGGGAACCATCTCACACAAATGTTTGTCAAAACAAAGCCAAAACGCATATAATCACAGAGCGTTTGAAAATCGCAAATTTATTGAAAAATGCTTGGCATTCCTGGCATTATATTCTTTTTCCATGCATATTACCATTTAAAAGTGGAATCGCAAATTCGAATAGAATCAAAATTAGAATCGAGTTACATAGAAGGACCCTTGTAACTTATAATTCCACTTTATGGGTGCTATTGTGGTACTTTTTGTGTTTGTGGTAACCGAATCGGAGAAGAAATATTGAGGTGTGTCAACTTATATATGTATTTGACGTTTTACAATTTGTCATAAAAATTTCAAAATAAAAATAAATAAATAATTGGATAGCGCAGCAGTATATTTAGAAGCAGAAAGATCTGAACAAAAAACAAAACTAAAAGACTATTGTCGTTTTCAATTGGCAATCTGGAATCAGAAAAAAGCATTCTCAAAGCGTTCAATTGGGCAAAAGTGACAGTTCTAATTCTGAAAAAGAAGAGATGTCTCTTCTGGATTTGAAGTCAGAAGCAAAAACAGAATCAATCACACATTCAAATTTTTGCATTAACAAATTGTGCGAACTAAATGATTCCTTGAAATTAAAACTAAACTATAAAAAAATGGATAATATTATTGACAATATCTAAGCAATTGTTCCTAATTTGTTAGAAACATTGTTGGAGTCGTCTTCCTCATCTTCTTCATCAAGTGATGACGATGCAAGTGATGCAGTTAATTTTCTATTGCTGGAGTTTTCCAAAAAGCTAAGATTGCAAAACTACAGTCATACCAAACTTAAAATTTTTCAGAATTCACAAAAAGTGTTCAATTGGGATTCTGCTTCTACTTCTCATTCCGGATTGCCAATTGAAAACGACATATGTCTTAGAAATGGAACAATTATATTACAGCTTTCAGATACAGTGTAAGTTCTTTGAAAATATTCATAACTATTTGAAAATAATTTTTCATTTCTTGATTTTTTTGTAGTTTCAAGAAAAATGTTCGTTTGAACAGATTCATTTCAATATATTTTGAATAACTAAATAACAATAAACAAAATAAAAAAAACTTACAAATCCTGCCTTTTCAATGCTTGCTCACGCTCCATCTTGAAATTTGTTAGCCGAAGGAATTTCCGCACTGTTTTTATGTCGGACAAATCGGAAGAAAAAATATGAATACACACACACCGACAAGCGACGAAATTAATGGTATGCGGTTTTGCGCGAAATTGATTTTAATGTCATGCATCGCATGAATTTAACTTGTTCGTCGCACGTCAAAACTTGTTTCGGAAGTTTCTCCGATTTGTGTGTCCGAACATTTCGTACAAATCGGAGAGAATTCCTCTCCGATCGGTTACCACAAGAGCACCCACTATTTCCCATTTTTAAGAAACTATCCGTAAATGGTCGATAACTTCGTATGTTATGGGAAATTTAAATGAATCAGTTGTATAATTTAGTTATCCGAATAAAATCGCCGATCTTTGAAATTGTGGTATTTCATTCAAATTTAATGTGTATATAAAATCTCATACATACATTCATATGTACATATATACCAACCCAACCTCTAACTCGATTCTCTAACAAAAATATTCACATTCGCAAATTATGTGGTGCCAACTATATTTCCAACTATATGTTCTTTCGTATAATCGGGAGCCATCTTACTCAAAAGTTAATGTCAAAACAAAGCCAAATCGCAAATAATTAGTCTACCTACATCAAACGTGTTTGCGCCTTTGCGAGCAGATCGTTCGAAAATCACAAATTTGTTAAAAAATGCTTGGCATTACTGGCACAGTACCATTTAAAAGTAGAATCGCAAATAAGATTCGAATAAAAACAAAATTAGAATCGAGTTACATAGTAGGACGCCTGTAAATTATAATTCCATTGTATAACCGCTTATCAAAAATCATTCTAATAGCCTGTATATCCTTTTTGCAGACTTTTTTTTACGTTTTTTTGTAATGTAATAACATTGGCAGGGCGTAGAGAAAAAATATGTGCTATAGATCTATTAAAAAATTAACAACACGGATTGCAGTTTTTTTTTCATCATTTTAAATTTTAATTTTTGTTCTAAACTCATATACAGAATAATAATAATTACTGTTATATATTATAATTAAATAAAACTTTTGAATTTACTGATTTGTGTGTGTAATAGTATTAAAAGTAATCATATGTATGTAGGTATCTATAATTAGAATAATGATAATCAAAGTTATACAGTAATAATAATAATTATAATAATAATTACATAATTTTATTTCTTGAAACATTTTTTTTTTTAGTTTTAGTTAATTTAATTTCAATAGAACTTGGTCTTCCATTATAAATGATACGATGAATAGAAATAAAATGTGTCTTAAGCTACTATCTTCCAGTTTTAGTTAAGTATTTTTTTTTTTAATTTTTACATATTTAGTTTGTTTATTTTCTTTAAAAGGCATTTCTCAATAACTACTTGAGGGTGATTATTTGTTTTGGTTTGTAATCTCTATAACTCTGCATTAATTTGCAATTAAAATTATATATATATATATTTTAACATTATTTCTTAAACATTATTTCTTATCTTTCTTATATAAAAATATATATAATATATATATTTATTTTTACATAAAAGGTATGAATGTATACATAAATATTTTAACAAAATTTGTTATATATCTAACAGTTTTTACTTCAACACTTCATCTCTGGGATTAATGAAATACTTTTTTTTCAAATTACGAAAAATATATAATTTCTTTCTTTTTTAAATTCAACAAATTCGTCCAAATATAACAGTACAATAATTTTGTATTTCTTTTAAATATAATGCAATAATTCCTTCTTTTATAATATGAAATATAGTTTTTGATTAAGTTTTTAACTTATAATAAATATGTTTATATTTTAGACTTTTAGTAGTATGCAAATGTGTAATGTAAATCCAATGAAACAAAATCTTGGAAAATAAAAATAATTAATAGTGTCTTAGGAATAAACAAAGTATGTGAGTGTGATCTATGAGTAAAGAGTCTGAATGTGTAGTCGTAAGCCTATTACTAAAATTATATTTTTTATTTTTTTAAATAAATCTCTTATCAAGGTACAACTTTTTGCAATTGGTCAAATATTTACAATCGGACATTGAAAAGGATTTTCTTTGTGAACGTTTTACAAAAAAAACTGGCTTTTATATTACTTTTAAAAATGGTTTTTGGAGAACATAAAAATGTGCACATAATATTGTTCCAATTGTTTTTTTTCTGATTAAGTATAAACAGGGAGAATAATGGATATTTATTCAGAAACTCAGTATTCTCCCGTCATAAATGCATAGAACAGGATATTATAGACTAATTATAAGGTTATTTATATGGAATAGTTAGACTTAAGTAAATAATGAAACCATCCATCCATAAAGAATTTTTGAATTTTGGAAGCTAAAAACGTTAAATTATGTCTAACAAGACAGATTTGAAGTTATTGAAGTCGATCAAATCGATTTGGCCAATGATCACTATTCTTATTTTGTAAGAATAATATAGCAGGTGAAAACACAATAAGCTTTAATTTTTAAATGAAGTTCTATTACTAGTATTATTGGTCTTCTAGTATTTCCACGGTATGAATAGAGTTGGTCAAAGTGGACATAATACAATTGGATTAAAAAAGAAAAATAATAGCACGTAAAATAAATGTAAGAAAATCCCTTTCTCGATTCGAATACAATAAAAAGAAAAAACAATTCGAAATGTACCTCATTTTTATACAGTTTTCATTAAAATTTGTAAAAATAAAATTTATTCACCTGTTTTCCGCTTCACACATAATTCCGTTTAGTCCATTTTTTGTTTTCATTTTGTGTGTATAGGCACTAATATTATATTTATTATGTTTTCATATCGAATAATTTATTCTTTTGATTTTGTGATACTTGCACCGTGCATTTGTCCTTGCCCGCTTGGAGTATTCGCTGGCATTAATTTATGTTGCGGTATTACCGTTAATGATTTAGGTATCTTAGACATGAGGCTATTGTCCAACAATAGTGATTGCTGTTTTATTGTTGTAAATGTTGTTTGTGGTCCCTTAGAGGCTACTGTTGAGGCTGGTTTTCCATTCATCATCATCTGATTGGGGTCAGGAAAGTTGTTCCACAGCCAGGAATTCGTGGAAACTCCACTCATTGTTGTTGTGTTGGTAGAAGGTTTTAAAAGAGGCAGGGCTTGTCCGGGTAAATTTGGAAGAAGAGACAAGTTCGTAGTTGGGGCTGAGGAAAGTAAACTAATAGGCTTCAAATTAACACCTGAAGGAATCACAGTTGATAGAGATTGTGTTTGCGATGTGCACGTAGCGGTTGCTAATGTATTAGTTGTTGTTGAATTGTAAATAGTTTTAGGGGCAATGGATGTGTAAATTGTTGACTTATTTAACATAAGGCGCTGTTTTTTTGCTGCAGTTTCTGCGGCACTCACAGCTTGCATTGTCTTGTTAAAAGACACCAAGGCAGGGTTCGGTCCCAGTTGTTTGGAGCCGCTGCTGTTCGAAGTGCAAGTTGCTGGCGGGAATATAGCTCCCTTTACTTTGCCTTTGCTTCCCTTAAGCATTTGATCACGCATCAGTTTCTCCCTTCGCAAAATACACATTCGGTTATAATCGTGGATTGAAATGAGGAAGGGTCTTCCACCAGATTGCACTTGCACCAGAGCAGGTAGGCGCCTTCCATCAGCAGTCTGATAGAGCGGACCTTGCTGGTTATTTAAATGATGTGATGTTGTAGTCACTGGCAGAAGTGTAGGACGCCAACTTTTGCTTTCGAGTCGCTCCTGAGCTGTTAAAGTTTCAGGCAAAACTACCACATTTGGCGAAATCGCTTTCATCGGTTTTGGAAGCAGTGGGCGCTTCATTGGTTGAGTATTTAAACCCTGTGCTGGCCTTTTATTCAAGCTGATCAACTCAGGCGGAGTTGTGTTGAGCATTGTCTTTTTATGAGTAGGGGGGGAAGCATCAAGTTTATTGCTCATAAGTTTATTAGCAGCTGCCAGAATTTTTTGCTGCTTAGTCAGCATTGTGCCTTCGTTCGGAGTTGTTGAGCCTGAACGATTAGGAGAGTGAGGTGAATTCGGTGTGGAGTTCAATGAGACAATTTCAATAGAATTATTTCCTTTAGGTACACCAACGTTCGCCTTCAGAATACTTCGGCTGTTGGGAATCGATGAGGCAGACACTGTTGCGGGAATGCTGCTATTTAGTTCTTTTTGTTTGGTGTTGTCAGCATCCTTGGGTTGCTCCTTTGGCCGGGCAATGATCGTAACAGAATTAGAACTGAGCTGTCTTTGGATTTTATCCACTGACAGACTACGAGGTCGACTTTCAATTTCCTTCGCAGACGATGGAGAGCTGCAACGGCTGTCAAATGAGGTAAGACGATTTCGCACTGTCTGTGTGTAAACTGTTGCGTTGGAGCTCGCATTTGACGATAAAATCAGATCACCATTACGATAATATTTTTCCAATAGTATGAGATGCCGCAAAAAACTCGACTGATTGCCGTACGGCTTTTGCAGATCTTCCCACAGGCGGCGCGTGGGAGCATCGTATTGCAGGAATGTGTTAACGCGTGTCCAGCCTTCAGGTGTCCGTTGTGAGGATCTTCCCCCAAAGGGTGCTTTAAACTGTAAACCAAGATCCTCCTCTCCGGGAAAGAGTTCTCGCATTGATATGTTTGGATTTGAGCGCAGAGCAGTCGAAATGTCATTCCTATCCTCCAACGATGTTCCGACGCTTTGAAGAATAGCCTTCAACTTAGATTGCTCATCATTAGCAGCTTGCTTAGTTTTCTGTGGTGAGGGTGATGTCGAACTTGAGGAACCAGTTGAAGACGTGTCTGATATCATTGGTACATCGTAGTCAACCAATACATCATTATCCAAAACCATCTGATTACTACCCGAATTTGAAGCTATCTCCGTAGCAGAAGATTTTTTCGCAGTCAAACTTTCATCTCCACTAAAAAGACCGCCATCACTAATCATTTCTACAGATGAACCTGTTGAATGAGTTGGAGATGGAGGTACTTCAATTGTTTCAGTTGGTTCTTCTAAATTAATAACTGTGGAGCCAGGTTTTTGCTTTTTCGATGATTTTTCTTTCTCTTTTTCTTTTTCTTCATCTTGCGACGTGTCTTTTTTATCGTGAATATTATAGAATTGAAGGAGTCTGCAAAAATAATATTTTTTATCAAAAAGTCAATGGAAAGGTAGAATTTTTGGAAATAACCTTTTCCGATAGTTTTTAACAAACTCTATCTTCTGAACTTTTCCGTGTTCTGGTGGCTTCATCAGCAGGTTTGCAAAGTATCGACATAATTTACACACGGCTGTACATTGACCCATTGTTACTGGAATTCCCATGTCAGCAAGGGCTTTCTCAAGTCGATCAGTGTCCTGAAAAATACATTTTTATTGGCTGTTAATACAAGACTACAGGGATAATGTCTTACAAACAAGTTTAAAATTGATTTGGAAATTGGATACGTGAAGTTTTATAGAAACTAATTTTGTTATTATTGATCTTTAAACGGAAAAGTTGTGTTTGCTGTAAAAAGCCTTTTAATGTTTCATTACTTTTTGTTTGAAAAGACAGTCAGAAGTTATGTTAAACTTAATTTAAAAAAAAATTAAAATACCACGTCTTCAACCATCCGGACTGTATTGAAAATACTTACAGTTGTTATGTGATACATATTGTTCTTGCCCAATCGACGTTTGCACAACACACATCCACTACTCTGTGCAACAGCTTCGTAGTGCTTATCACATATGTATAAGTACGTACCGGTGGCGCTTGACATATCAAAGTTTAGTAAAGATTTTTTCACGCTTTTCCTTATACTCTTACGTCGCAAAGAATGAGCTGCTTTCTGGTCACAATCAGGAACAGCACAGGTATGTGCAGCTAAACAATTCGATGGTAACTGCTGTGCTTTTTCTTGCTCTGGGGGACTTTCTGCGGCAGCTGCGTTGCTTAAAGATGGTGTGGTCGTTGTCTCGATGCGTCCTGGTACCGAAAGACGTTTTTTATATGATGGAACATTCGCCCGACGGTCAACATGGCGGAAACAAGCGTCACAAAGACAATTATCTACTGTGAGTTTTTCTTCATCTATTAAAACAAAAATAGTTATAAATTAATTAATTGCACATTTCTACTAATTTTGCACTTACTCGAAAGAATTTTTTGCTGCCGCTCTACCGATTTGATTTGTCCCACATGGCAAGGGGTGTCATATAGACCAAATTTTCCACTGCAATAGTAGCACTGATCTTGGCACAGCCGCCCAGGATGGAATTTGAATGAAGAAGCCTTTTCTGGAATGAGAATCTCTTCTTTTTCATCCTTTTTACTTGTTGCCGATATTTCATGATGTTCGGTTTGTGGCGTTGGATCTAAGATAAATATAAATTAAGGGAAAATTCACACATAAATCCTGATCCAACCTCACCAGTTGTGTTCAAAGTGCTTGATCTGTTGTAAGTTTTTCTTCCTAGACTCCCAGTCGTCGGTATAGAATTAGAGTTATCTGCATTAAGTGGTGCTATTGTGTTTGGTCCTCCTCGAGCCTTAAATTAAACAAATATTAAAAAAATGTCCATATATTTTGATTTTAAATAATATCACCTCATTCTGAATTGTATAATAGGAATCGTCGCCGCATGTGTTGGCCGGATTTTCACCACTCTTTTCTGTATTCGCCGGTCGTCCACGTCCTTTTTGGAATGTCATCTTTAAAGATTGACGCCGATTACCATACCCTGATGTACTAGCCTTGTTTGAACTTCCTTCAACATTTTTACCTTTTTTAGGTTCACTCGCACCACCACCGTTGCCAGAACTTGTTTGACGGTTAATTTTTATAATTGTCTTCAAAGTGCCCGTGTATTCTTGAGATGTTTTGTTTTGACCATTACTTGATGCTGCACCGGTCTGTGCTGCTGCATTGCCCGCATTCTTTTTGGAGCTACTGTTGTTACTTAAATTGTGAAGGAATTTACGACGTTTTTGCTTGGCCATAATTGCTTCATCGGCAGCTTTATGAGTTAATAGACCAAGCGTTTTCAAATGCCTTTCTTTTTGGCGAAGCTTCTCATCATTTTCAGGTGTTCGTGGAACACACGACGATTTGGATGATTGAGGTGATGTAGACGATGATGTGGCTTCCCCAGAGGATTCTATTGCCTCACCTTTGTTGGGAGATGAATTTTTAGAAGATTCCGAGCAAGATTCTTCCTGTTCATCAGCAGAGCTTTCTTTCTCAAGTTGAGGTTTATCTTGATTTTCCTCAAAGTCTTCTGGTTTATCTGCTTCAACTTTTAATTCTACATTTTCCTTATTTTCTTCTTGATCTGTTATAATTTTAGTTTCTCCATGCTCACTTGTTTCAATTTCAGGTTGATCTTCTTGTGTTTCTTGGCCAATTGGTTTCTCCTTATCTGAAAGTTCTATTTTGTTTTCAATAGTTTCTGTTGTAATTTCTTGTGATTTCTCATCTATTATATAGTTATCACTTTCAGTAGTCTTATCACATACTTCCATTTTTTCAATTTTTGTTTCTTTTTTGTCCACAGCCATACAACTAGTCTCCTCTACTATAGCAATATGTGGTAACTTTTTAGCTTTACCATCATCTGTTTCCATGGCTAAGGAATCTATTACTTCAGATTTTATTTCTTTTATTCCTTTAGGTACAATCCCTAGAGAACTTGTTGTTCCAACATTTAATGCTTTAGGTAACTTTTCTTCAAAATGTTCTTCCTTTCCAAGTTCTTTAGGAGTTTTTTCTTCGGTATTTGATTCGGTCACTACAATTTTTTTAACTTCTTTTTGTTTTGGTTTAGTTAATTTAGGTTCTTCACAGCATTTATCGTCTTCCGGTGAAAC
Source organism: Scaeva pyrastri (assembly GCA_905146935.1). NCBI lineage: Eukaryota > Metazoa > Arthropoda > Insecta > Diptera > Syrphidae > Scaeva > Scaeva pyrastri. The sequence goes on along the minus strand of LR989927.1, from coordinate 35,748,663 downwards.
ATCTTCAGTATTTGATATTTCTTCAAAATGTTCATCTTCATTTATAAAAGTCTGCTCTTCATTCTCTTCCTCCTCTTCTTCGACAATCAAAGGAGAAATAAACCCAGTACTAACGCTATTTGCATCATCATCTTCTTCCTGATTGTTTTTTATGGTTCCAATGCTCTCTACATCCTCGTCTTCTTCTTCGAATACAAGTTCGCCTTCTTTAATCGAATCATTGGATATATTTGCTTGATCAGCTGTATCGTCCATTCGTTCCGTTACATTTTGAACTATTTCACCTAACTTGGGGTCATTTTCAATGCCAAGATTGTTTTCCAGAAATTCTGGCTTTTTGTAAAACTGCTTCACACTTATTTCGCAGACTCCTTCGCTCATCATTTCAGGACTAAGAGAAGCCGATTTTTCAGAAACGTTTGATTGCTCTGAAATTCTAGGAGCTGTACTAGTACTGGGAACTTCTTTTTTCAGATCTGTTGTGTCTACGCTTAAAGGAGTTGTAATTAATTCTTCGGAGTTCAAAAGCGATGAATTTTTTAGCTCAACATCATCTTCAGCTTTTTCCACTAGCTGAACCACAATTATTGGTGCGGGATTATCGTTTGGTTGTACTTCTGTCACTGCGGTTGCTTCCACTTTCATTGGTATTTTACTAACACTATCTATTAAAACATGAGTTTTAGTTTCTGTACCATTGGCCACCCCATCTGCTTTTAAAGAAACGTCTTCAATACTTGGAGTTTCGATCACATCATCCTCGATGGTCGATGAAGCCATAGAATCTTTGCTGTCTTCATCGGGACGAACTCTGCTTTGTTTTTTCTTCTTGGTATCTGTTTTTTCTTTGTCTTTTCTGTATACTCTAGTTGTTGGGGAATAACACATTGTAGTTTTTCTTGTCCGAAGCGAAATTCTTCCTGTGGGCTCGGCTGGGAACATATCTGTAATGTCAGAAGCCACATCCGAAGTCATCTCTTCGCTACTCTCTAAACTTTCTTGTTTAATAGTTATGGAATCCATATCAAAATCTGGTTCCTCTGTCTTAATTATTTTAGCTTCAGGTTCTTCTGAGCTTGGTTTTGGAGAGATTGAACGCTTTCTTTTGACAGCAGGCGCGGTGATCTCAGATTGGTTTCTCTTACCTACATTCTTCCTCCTTGGGGGAGTTTCTGGCCTTGTTCCTATTCCAGCACTTGTCCGTCTAGCTCGTGTTAATCTTGTATTTGCTGCCCAGTCTTTCATTGCTGCCTTTCTTGTTAGTCGATTTGTTGGTGGTATTGGAGTACTTGGTTTATTGGCTGGGTCTAATACTTTTCGCCCACGAGACGTTGTGGGTTTATCATTTTTTTCTTTACCCTTCACAGCTTCATCTACTTCATTCTGTGTGTTTTCAGTTACAGTTGTTGTATCTTGTTCTTGTGACTCACTGAGCTTTTTCTTCAAAGGCGATGCTGTCTGCATCATTGGTGAATTGCGAGTCACTCTTTTTGCCTCGTCATTATCTATTTTTTCTTCTTTTATGTCTGATTCCTTTATTTCACATTTAATTATTGTTTCTGGTTTGTCTCCATTTTCTATGGTGGAACTTTTATCAAGATTGCTCTCGGTAGCTGAAGAATTGTCAATTGTTGTTTCCTCTTTTTGATTGGACTCAACAACAACAGATGTATCCATCCTTGCTAGTGGTTTTCGAGCGGACATTTTTTCCTCTGCCAGATCAAAGGGTTACGTTACATATGCAGATGGTATTTTCAAAAGCTCTGTAAAGGAATTATTCAAAATTAACATGAACATTATTTCTTCCTGAATATAAAAGAACAATTTCTACATAAAACGAAGAAATAATAGGAAAGAATTCATGAGCCTTCCATCTTCATAGTAATTTATCAAATGCCCTTATTTGTTGATACTATCTATGAAGCTTTTTTATTGTTATTTAGTATAATTAGCCACTCTTCAATAAAATGAAAATATATCAAAGTTCGCAACATAATCGAATACAAGAATAACATTTACTGAATTATTAATTTTTCTTTAAAATAAAAAAGTAGATGGTCCTTTTTTCACAATCTATGTACCTTTTCCACTTCTTAATTTATAAAATCTAAAAGTTAAACTAATTCTTACCATCTACATAACAGTCAGAAAAGAGGACATACTTTGTTATTGAGCTTTTGGATGAGCATAAACTTCCAACCAACTGATACTGAAACTTCTATGTATCTTCGTAATTAGGACCTGCACTAGTTTTCTTTTTAATAAGGGTAGTAATGTATGTTTTTGGTACAATTTTGACAGCCAAGATAGGTCAGTAAGTACCTACCTATAATTTTAATTTACGAGTGTTACATTTTAGCTATTTTTTTCTTATTTTTTCCAATAATCTCAGAGTTTCAGTATTTGGATCATTATATAACATATATGTATGTACATATATTATTATATGATAATTATCTAGATAATTACTGGTGGTGAGTTTGACTGTTCTGGGCTTAGCGATAAAATAACATTTCTCAATATCTAGTACGTATTTTTTCAAATTAAAGCTAAAGTTGGTAACATACATAGATAAGATATTATGTTGGTATGTAGATTGTATAGAGTTTAGTACAAAAAAGGATAATTTAATAATTTTTGATTAGGTGCCCATATCCAAACCTGGTAAAACATTCCTATATATGTACATACATATGAACATATTTACGTAACATTATTTTAATCTTTAGGCTGACACCTAAAAGTAAAATAATAATAAAATTCGAGTATAATCTCAGCTGCTTTATAAATTATTATAAGGATATTCATATCCACAACACGAACCTATTATATGTAGGTACCTATACAATACATAGTAGGTCATAACCTCACGAGTCATTTGGTTTCGAGCCAGTATACAATTTGCACTGTTGATTATTTCTATGTTCTATAAATCCTGATTGTTCGATCCTTTTTCTTATTGGGGTCGTCCAAAATAATTGATTTTCATCATAGCTCCAAATATCTCGCACGACTCCAGTCTGTCGACGAACAGCTTCGTCCGGTCAACTACATATTTGGTTAAAATGTATGATCAGCTAATAAAAGGTAACTTTGGTTCGGCACTCAAAGAGAAAAGGCTATCCAGGAATCAGGCTATCCAATTCAAAATTTACCACAACCATTCAGGGTGCATTTTAACCTACCTACATAGGTGCATTTATTAAACACAAAGGCAATAAATTGATCACAACTTTTCTCTTTTGACGACATTTTATTTTCTTAAATCCTTAACCTCTCTCTATCTCTCTGTCACCAAGGACTTTCCTTTCCAAAAGCTCGCCATTTGACTATGTATTTTATTTTTAATAGCATTTGATTTACATGTTATCTACTAATGTACCATCTTCTATCTTCTTCAATAAGGATATAAAAAAAGAACAAGAAACAATTTGCACGAATTAGAGCAACAGTCTGAAAAACGCCATTGCGAAAGTAAAAACCAAAGCAAAACCCTCAGCAAAAGTAAATCAAAAAGAAGAGGTGCATATAGAATTCGAATTCCTCTTTAACCAGCTGGCTGCTGGCTGCCTCTCCATCACTTGTCACTTCCAAATACAACTAAGAAAAAATGTAATCAAAATGAAAAACACACTCAATAAAAGAATGGCTCTAACTTATGTATATACCTTCCCACCATTCCACAAAATGCCACTAACCAAAATAAGACTCATACACAACCAATTAATGCCCCAACTGCATTTTTATTTTACAGTCCGAACTAGAGTTAGGTTGATACACCCACTTAAACTGAATACATGTCCTTAATAACAGGCAGGAAGAAAAAAACAACTGCCTACCACCCACCCACCACTTCTTCATACACAAAAACAAAAGCAGCAACAATAATGAAATGTACTCACCATTTGTTGATTATGTCGATTCCACAGGATTTTCACCACCTCTGCCATTTAGCAGATCAATCCGATTCCGAATCAAATTCATTCAATTCAGTCAGAACTCAGATAATATATTTTTTTATTCTATGAGCAATTCCTCTTTCGTGATGAAATACGAAAATAATACAAAAAGGAAAGAAAATCCCACTACAAGAACACGAAAGAGAATGCAAAATCAGTTTAGGAAAACTTTTTCTATATTCCTTTTCCCTGGTTTCTTCTTGTTCGTTTTACTTCGGCTTCATCGTAACCATTTTTATTACAACTTTTCTGTTTCTCAATTTCTCAAAAATAAATTAACATTGAAAAATACCCAATTGTTCCGAAAACAGAAAATCTTCAAGGATATGCGATGAGCGATTCAATGTCCTTTTCCTCCTTTTCCTCTTGTCTTTTCGTTATTTATTTTTTCTTTTTCACTTTGGAGCAAACAATAATTCTATTTTGTTTTGTTTGTTGCACGAAAAACTAAAGCAAATCAATTGAACCTCAATGAATAATGGTCGTCGTAGTTTGTGGAAGAAGGCACACGCCAAAAGAGCAGCAATAACAGACAAGCGAATTTAGTGTCAAAGCAAAAACAGCAAATGGCCAATCAACTTGTGAAAATATGCCACAAATCGAGAGACATAAACTAACTAGTAATTTTATAGTAAAATATATAATTTAGCCAAAAGACACGAGATAATCTTTGTGGTCGATCGTTAACAGGACCCGCTCCATGAGGGGTAGAAAATAAAACTAAACGCGAGTACGGAAAAATGTCACCAGCACCACACACGCAATCCGGTCTGTTTTTTGTCGGCGCTCGGCGGATTGGCCTCTCTTTTACTTGCTGTTTCCCCATTTCACGCTCTCTTATTCACACGGATTTCACTTATTTCGTATATGTACGACAACGTAAAGTCGCAGCTCCTCTCGGAGCGCGAGAGTTGTTTACAGCTGGCTTGGTAGTGTATGTGAGCGGCGAGTACAGCGCGGTGGGTTTTTAATTATTTTTTTGGAAATAAAATGGCCGCTGTCGCTATTGCAGACGCAGAGCTCAGTGGCTCAGTCTAGAAAATCATACAAAAAGGAATAGAAGATAAGAGATGCAAACGACACGAAAAAGTGTTTTCTCTTTATTTAATTTGGATTTTGGATGGAGTAATGAAAATAAAATACGAATGCGAATGCGAAGCGAACTGAGCGGGAATGGCTTTTCTTTTTTTTTTCGTCACGTTTTCCCTTGTTGCACAGTTGCACCTTTTTATTACCTACAAAAAGTACGTTTTTAGAGGATATCTTCTTTTTAGGGGTTTAATATTTAAGGTAAAATGTCAGAGATGTTGGTGGGTTTTATGAACTTAAAGATGACGATTGTGATTTTGCGTTACATCACAATCTTAAATCGCATCAAAATTGAATTAATTTATACTAGGTACTATACATGCATAGGTCAATTCGAAATCAAATGAGAATGTTCAATCGAAATAGGTAGGTAGGTATCTAATGAAGATTTAGTTAGGTAGGTAAGTATATGGATGCATAATGACCTTTAAATATTTAAACCTACCCCATGGTTGAAAGGAGTGAACACAATTTTTATTTCGGGAAGGGTTTTCTATCACACAGCTTCCAAGATTGTATACCTATACCTATCTATTAATTTATTTTATTTATTTGCGAAAGAATGTAGGACCTTGGTACCTACCTATATGAAGTATAGGTAGATACCTAACCAAATACTATTTTAAGTTATCTGAACTTCTATTTTTAAGTAGATAGTGATTGGAAATGATTTTGGTAGGTGGGTAGTAATAAGTATAACCTTACTCAATATTAGATGTGTTTTATTGCTAAGTTTTATTAGAATGACGTAGGTATACATTATAGGTAGGGACAAATGTACCCCTGTTAGCAAATAGAAAAGGTATAGGTACGTAGAAACGATGTTTTTTTAATTATTCTACCAAAATATGCGCATACATATGTATGTATGTATGTATGTACATCCATAGGTACAAATGTAAAATTAGAACCATAGAGATTTATATGCCGTAAAGTCATAGGTATGTAGAACGTTATTAGATTTACTTAGAATTAGGTAGATTGTCTACATGGGGCCTGAAAGTTATTTGTAAGTTATGTATACCTAGTTACATATGTACCTACATATGTATGTACAAGTACATACTACATATGTACTATGTATAGTATGTAGTTCAAAGATAAATGAAAACAAAAATAGGTATGTACATTATGTTAGATTTACATTACCTATGTAAGTATGTAGGCAGGTACCTATATGGTTGTCACCTTTAAAAGTTACATGCATGTGTTATCAAACCCAGTTTAATAAAAAAAATGTAAGGTGTTGTATAGTACATAAATAGCTATAGATACATACCTAGTAATATATATTGTAAGTACCTAGGTAGGCACATATAATATTATGTGCACAGTTTTTTCTATGAACTGTAATCATAAGATCTTTTAAACCCATTCTATTTTTTTTCTATCTAAAATCCTTTGCTTTACACCACCTAGATTAACGTTGGAACCTTATATATGTACAAAAATAATAATAAAACTCTTTAAAGACTAGATATTCATTAGTTTAGAACCTAAATAGAGAAAAAGCTGAGCTAGAACGTAGGTATTGACTGTTGACTGATGACTGACAAAAGAAAATTTTTGAAAAGGGGTGGTAGAAGTTTTATACCCTCAGATTTTAGGATGGTACAATTTGAAATAAAAAATGTTGTAAGTACATCATTCTAAATTAAAACAAAAAAATAACTATTAAAGCAGTTGTTGTTCGATCGCCTTAAACGGACGGAAACATGGCAGGAACATAAATGCACAAGAAAAAAGGAATTCTATGGCACCATTATTGGTGCAAATAAATTGTGGAACCATAGCTAATGACCACATCAATTCATACTTACATTAACTTAATTAATCCCTCCGAAAAATTAACTCATTTCATTCTTCTGGCCTAAAGCCTAGAACGAGGTGCTTTACCTACTTCTATACATGTTTTATTAAGCAATTTAAAAACAACACAGGAAATGGAAATATGTACATATGTATGTAGGTACCTATCTACTATAAATTTGAAAAAATTCCAGCATTGTTCTTTTGAAATACCTACTAACTTTTTTTAATTTTGACTTCGTTTATGTAACTTACAACATTGGCATTAGTTCTGGACAGTAGGTAGGTTTATTGATAGAAAATAATCAAGGCCCATTTTTAGATGAATTCGTTAATAAGTACATTTGTCTTTTTTCGGACGATCACAATCTTCACTACATCTACTAATTGCAATTCATCAAAAGAAAGTCAATGTGTTGTGCAGACATTTCGGCCAGATGGCATCACCGGTTTATCGTTGTGAAGGACCGTTTTTTTTTTTTTTTTGGTTTTCTTACGGTTTAGCGAATGGTTCCAGTCAGAGATTAAGTACACTGAAAGGTTCTCAAATGGGAGAGTTCCCACTATTCACTTTTTGCAAGACACAATTATAATCGGGAACATGGAGTCCTGAAGATTTAAAGGGGAGAAAGGTCATCTATTGGATCAACCCACTTAGAGTTTGGGCAGTGATTCATACCGATAGCCGTCATCATTTTCACTTTATAACAGTGCAAGAATTGACATCAAATGATAAGATATTGAGGACTTAAATCTGTAGAACGCTATGGCTGAGGGAAGAAACAGAATAAAAAGAATAGTCTGGACAGATAAAGCGCAGTTTCCTGGAGTCACAACAATCCACCATCCACATGTTAAAAAACAAAATAAATCCTGCACTGATTTGGCTGCGCTACGTACCTACGATACTTGGATAATGTTTTTTTTTTGAATACGTTTTTGAATCGAGAATCATTATGTATTTGCAATTCCTATAAGAACCCTTTTGCCTGATTTATTAGAAAATGTCCTTTTGGCAACAACAGACAATTTTATATACCATAACAAGATGGAGCCCGAGAACACTTAAGGCTAGCTGCAAAAATCTGGATAGAAAGGGGTGGTCCCTCCGAATGGCCACCAAGATTACCAGGTCTCCTTTGGATTTTCTTTTTAGAAGAAATTAAAATGTAACAGATATTAAAATATTATTATTTATTAAAGTTACAAATAAAAAGTACTAGAATTTATGAAAAGATAGAAAAAAGTGGTTTTCTTGGAAACGTACTTTTTTTTAATTTCTTAAAAACTAAAATACATTTTAGCATCCGGTTTTCTGTTTTTATTGAATAAAAACAATCATACGTAAAATTTTAATAAAAAGCAGTGTAATATTTTTTTTAAATTAATTTTTCAATAACTATTCACAAACTCAACTCAATTTAAAATGAAAATTACAGAAAAGATTTCTGGATTTCCAAAAGGGTTTAACAACATTTAAGTCGAATTTTTTGAAAATTTTTGAGAAAGCATATTTCATGATAAAAATTACTCTTGGAGGATTTGTCAATTCCTTGCAAAAGGCAGTACCCGTAAAAACTTTCAGCTGGCAGGGGTTGAAACCAGACCAGATAATTTGGCGGTAAGGACTCGATGTATGTAGGTATAACTTGTAGTTGTATGATTATGATGTATTCTATGGTATTCCTTATTGAAAAAAAAACTTTAAACTGTTTTGTACAAACAAAAGCTAATAGGTATAAAGATAAATTAAGATCTGAAATTTATTCAGATTAGAAATGAAAAGAGGGTACACCTATAGAAAGAAGTAAAAACATACTTTTACTTCTACCTGCTTAATTTCTTTTTTAAACTTTTATTCAAGTTTAAGCATTATGTACCTAGGTATATAACTATATATAAGTACATATGTGTGTAGTTTCTTGGTAGATAATAATATTACCCTGAAAGCTCAAAAAAAAAAAATTTGAACGGTATACCAAGGAAAACAAAACATGGCGGTACCTTACTCCCTATTAAAATCTTTTTGGTTTGCATTGAGAATAGGTACCTACCTAGCTTCATTCAGGAGCATGAATTTTTCAATCTGTAACTTTAAAATAGGTACCTAGGTAAGGTATGTATACCTATATTTTTTTCAAAGCTAGGTACCTAGTTTATTTTCGATATAAGCTTTTTTCATTATTTTTATTGAAAAATAAGAAAAACAATAAATAGGTAGGTACCTATGTACATAATATGTAGGTACAAACTTAAATAACTGTCTACTATTATTCAATTTTGTATATATAGGTACCTTCCATGTTGTTAAGCTTTTATAAACCTTAAAGGTGATGTTCCTACCTAGGTAGGTACCTACATAATTATGTTACAAATGATATCAAAACATAAGAATCGGCAAGGATTCCGAAATACATACATCCATACATGTATACCTACCTAATAGTTACGTACATAACTACATAGGTACCATACCTACCTGTCCCCGCAAATAGGTAAATGTATTTATTGTTTCAGAATTGAAAATAAGAACGCAATAAAATAAATTCACATTCATATGTACCTTTCCACCGTCATCATTCGTTTTGTTTATTATACATACCTACATAAGTATGTATGTATGTATGTACCTATATACATATTACCTAAGTACACCTGCTACGAAATTGTATCATTTTGCTTCTCCTTAAATAAAACCAACGGAATCCTTTTTTGCATATCCTTCAGATTCTCTTCTCGGAACTGTTATAAATATAAAACAGGTTAGGTTAGGTATTTACTCGTGTAGTGTACGTAAGTAGGTATATGCATACTAAATAGGTACATATAAGGCCACCAAAAGGCCCATACAATCTACCTACACATAAGAAATAGTTCATTATTCGTTCATCTTTTACACCCCCTGACTTAAAATTGACGAAACGATCGATTTCATAAAATACGAGTAAATCTGCGTCAAATAAACTCGCTCGGACAAAATGTAAGCGAATAGCGTTCAAAGAAAACAAGCCCAACAAAATATTCGAAATACTTAGCTGCACGAAGTAGATGGCGAAGAAGACGAAAGAAGGTCAAAAGAGAAAACAAGGTTAAACAGAAATCCAAGATGGCTGTCGCTTCGCTTTATTTTAATTTATTTTTTAAATAATAATTTTGCTGAGACTTGGGTATTAAGCCCAAGTCGTTAGATGATGTAGTTTTTTATCAGATGTTTTTATTTTATTCTTATGAGTGGTGCGGTGGGTACGCTTACGCTGCTGTTGTGGGGCAAAACCTCTCTCTTAGTTGGGCTTTACCTATGTACGTATATATGTATGTACCCATGCATACGACGTACATATATGTACAGTAGAATATATGTATTTACAACGATATAGGCTAAGATCTGAAAGCCACTACTGATAAAGGCGTAGAAATTGTGAAAACTAACGAAGAAAGGGATGAAGACAGCACTTTGTTCTGGCTGTGACTGTGACTATGATACAGACCAGACAGATGAAGTCGAAGTCGAGAAGTGGAAGCCGATTAGGTGGTGTAATGAATTAAACAGCGATGAGTGATGACGCAGTGGAAGCAGAAGTGGATGGATGATAATGACGATATGAATATGATGTGAATGCGCAAAAAGGGGGAAAATAAGTTTCATGTACTGAAGAAATGCGAGCTGCCACAAGAATATATTTCTTCTTTGCAACCCACTTTGCACTGCACATCACAAGGAAGAACAAAGGCATTTTGTCCAGGGACTACTTCATTCTTTTGTGTTTTGCTTTATGCAAGTAGGTACCTAACTCTATTTTTTGGACTTCGAACAGGAGAGCTTTTTTATGCTTGACTTCAAAATTTTTCGTTTAATTAATTTATTTTTATTTGAATTCTTTGGCTGCGGGAAGATCACTTTGTTCGAATACATAGTTAAATAGAAGATGGAATGGAAAAGTGGGCATCTGGAAAAGGAACATTTTAAAAGCATCTGTGAGCTCCTGAGATCTATTAATGCTTATAATACTGGTGTACTATATAGGTACATATGTATAAGTAGTACCTATAAGTAGAAATACATATGTAGGTACAAATGTAATGTAAAACAATTCAGAGAAAAATCAATATCAAGGTTTAATAACTCACACAGGCTAATATAGTAGAAAAAATACAAATTAAAAAACACAGTTTTTTAGCCCATCATTTTCTTAGATCCAGACAAAAATGTAATTTTAATTTAATAAAAATAATTCAATGAATAAGGTACGTGACTTGTGCCATTTTTCCCTTTTAATCAAGCAGACAACGAAATTATAAGTTTACTTACTTATACCAGCTTAATTAAAAAGAAAATCAAAATTCTAAAAATACATAGTTTTGTAACCGATTATGTTTTTAGATGTTTTTAGTAGCAGCAAAATAAATAAATTTGTATTTAATGAAAAAATAGAATACGATTAAATATAAATAATTTATGGAATAAATACTATGGGACTTGTGTCGTTTTTCCCTTTTGATCAATTGTCCATTGGTGGGATCGTCAATGAATTAATCGTTTGTTAGAAATTGGGTAATCTTGTGTAGTTCGCTAATATGTATTTAGGTCTTCAGGGAGGTACATTATTTTATAAGTTTTGAGATTTGAGACCTAAAAGGTTTTTAATGCAGATAATCACATTCTATGACCTTAACAAACCCTTGGTGGTTTAAAAAAGAGGTAACAAACAAACATACTTGTACATATTATGTTTATAACAAAAGCAACAATATAATACTATAATTTAGTTCATTTAATATGTACTTGTGCCGTTCTTCCTCTGGACCCTTCATTTGATTGCGTGAGGAAGTTCATTTATAAAATTTGTTATCGGTTTGATATACTCTCTTTAAGTTGAATATGAATTACGGGGAGGATAAGATATTTGCCTTTCACCCTTACAAGTTGGTATAGCTCTAGTATACGTATTGTTGTCGTATTGAGCATTATCAGTTGACATAATTTTATCACAAATGTCGGCTGGGTTGCCAATTGTTTAATATAATTTCATGTTCATCAATTATGTCATTCCAAATACAACAAAATTTCACTTTAAAAAATGTTTTTTCAATGAATATAAGCACATAATGTGGAGACCATGCGAAAACATCTTATTCTTTATAAAAGATCAAAAAGAAAAAAAAAATTGCTTTTGAAATTTTCAAAACAACAAACAAATACAACATATAACTGACAATACGTAACATTCCTTGTTGTTCTCAAAAGCTTCAAAACAGAAAACTCTTTGATAAAATCCTGTAGTACTGCAAATTGCAATGGGCAATCAAAAGTAACTAACTTTTTTTCTCTCACACTATACCTACATAAATAGAATAGAAATGATGAGCAAGCGATCAGCATGTTTTGCTTTGAGTATGCGAACTAAAAGGTCGTGACGTATATGGATATACGTCATTTTAGAAGCTATAAAGCACAAGTCAGTGGCGTGCTTAGTTTTTTTTTCCACCCACCAGACCAGACGCCCACGCCACTGATAAGAAAAAGGTTCTCCCATAACGCCTGTACTGCATATTCGAATTAAGCAGAATATAACAAAGGATGAGAAATATGGCTCTCAGAAGTACATACATATGTACTTGTTTGTCAGTTCGACACCTGTCAAACTGACCTGTCGTTTGAAGTCTCGTAATATTATTTGAATGTTGATGTCGTTTTGGCTACGTCAATTGACCTTGGTGGTTAGATATGTATTTTTTTTTTTACTTTTCTTTCTGGAACCGAGAAATGAATGACTCTATACTTGTTACACAGTATATATGTATGTATTAGGGGTGTGTCATATATATATACATATATGTATGAACTCGTTATACCTCGAAAACTTGTAATGACAAGCATCATTCATACAAAATTGTTTCAACTTTAATTCAATTCAATTCATTCAAATTCAACTTTAAAAAAGTAAGTATACGCCCTGTTGCACCAGAAATGTTTTACATGACAATTGTGATAATAAATCACATTTAAAGGAGTAAATGGTAGCACTTACCCTTTTGTTAGTAAAAAAGTAGGAGCATTTGGTTATTCACTTGTGCCATTTTCTTACGAGGAGACCCTCCCCCATATTCCAAATTGAAGATCATATAAGCTTAGCTTAAAAATTAAAACACATTAAAAATCCCAAATACAACTAAAAAATCATCAAAAATTATGATCCGGGTCTCTTTCTGGTATAACGGTATTGGCCTTATATACTGGATCAAAAGTATCATGGATAAGCATCTGTAATCGTGAAAATACTGTAGGATAATAAATGTTGCCTTATTTTTCTGAAAAAATGCGTTAAAGTGATTGTTTTTCTTTTTGTATTATATTAATTATGATACTCCTTGAAATAATGAACACAATTGCGAGTGATTAGGAAAGTTATATAATGACTACAGAGGAGAAATCCTTAAAGTTTATTCTTAGACGCGTTTTAGTGAAATAAATAGTAAGTTGCTTATTTTTTGAACATGCATTTTTTCTGTACTCTTGATTTTTTGGTTTAGTTTAGTCAAAAAAAAAAATTACACTCAACAAAATATATAAGATTGAAAAGTCTACCATGATTAATAAACAACGCATCTAGCATTTTTAATCAAGTAAAGATACGTACATTATGTCGAGCATGAAAAAATTAAAATTAAGTTTGTATCGTTCTTCTTTGAATAAGTTCACGATTTTAAAAACAAAATCTTTAAACTCCTAATAGTGTTCCATTGTATCCAGAACTGGATCAACCTACTTTTAGCTGCTTTTGACTTAAGAAATAAATTTCATTTAATATTTTGAAAATTTATACAAATTTATAAAATTAAAATAGGAAAGTAATATTCCAAACTAAAAACAACACTTCTATAAATTTAGCTTGAAAAAAAAACTTTAGAAAAATAAATTAAAATAATATACAAATCTATTTTTCAGATTTTTCAATAAAAAAAAATGTTTAAGCTTAAAAAAAAATCTCCTCTATAGAGTGCTTTGATACACTTGAAGTAGCTGGTCACAGCCACCTCTTTATGTACCTCCCTGCGTGACTAACGCAAAGCCTTGTACTCTCCTCCAACGATACATTAGAAAAAATTCAGTTTTATGCTTCGATAAAACAAAAAAAAATAAAAAAGTATATCTACATGTACAAAAATTATTCACAAAAATCAACTTTAAAGTTTGTGCGTTACGGTGACAACAAAAAAATCGTACAAAAATTGGGGAATCAGTAAATAATGAAAACCAATAATAACCAATGGAGGGAGTCTCTCAAAGTAATATACTATTGGTAGTATTGACCCAAGGTATTCATGCTCCATTAGATAGGGCAAACTTTGCGCTTTTTGACAACGCATATCTCGGCAGTATTGTGATCTTGGAAACCTCCTCTTTCCAAAGGTGTGCCCATCTTTACCATTTTACAAAAATGTACCAAAGAAATTTAACCCAAACTTCAAATGCGAATAACTCCTAAAACACGCGTCCTAGATAGGGCAAACTTTGCGTTTTTTTGACAACGCATATCTCGGCACCCCGACCACCTAGAAGGCTGAAATTTCAGTATTGCGATCCTGGAACCCTCCTCTTTCCAACGGTGTGCCCATCTTTACCATTTTACAAAAATGTACCAAAGAAATTTAACCCAAACTTCAAATGCGAATAACTCCTAAAACACGCGTCCTAGATAGGGCAAACTTTGCGTTTTTTTGACAACGCATATCTCGGCACCCCGACCACCTAGAAGGCTGAAATTTCAGTATTGCGATCCTGGAACCCTCCTCTTTCCAACGGTGTGCCCATCTTTACCATTTTATAAAAACGTACCAAAGAAATTGAACCCAAACTTCAAATGCGAATAACTCCTAAAACACGCGTCCTAAGATAGGGCAAACTTTGCGTTTTTTGACAACGCATATCTCGGCACCCCGACCACCTAGAAGGCTGACATTTCAGTATTGCGATCCTGGAAACCTCCTCTTTCCAACGGTGTGCCCATCTTTACCATTTTATAAAAACGTACCAAAGAAATTGAACCCAAACTTAAAATGCGAATATCTTCTAAAATACGCGTTCTAGATTGGGCAAAATTTGCGTTTTTTGACAACGCATATGTATCTCGGCACCCCGACCACCTAGAAGGCTAAAATTTCAGTATTGTAATCCTGGAAACCTCTTTCCAACGGTGTGCCAAAAATTCTAGTAAGCTACATAGAATCCGTGTATTAATATAATTATTCCTGTAATAAAGATCGGTATATTTAAGGCCATGTACATTGTACACGGATAATATGAAAATAATTACACGTGTATTAAATACACGGATATTTTTTTGGGCTTTTCTTATTACCCGGACTTCGTGTATCCGTATTTTTCAAATACACGTATAAATAATCGTGAGCTCTGATTTACATACATATGTATATGTACATAGAAATATGTATGTACATTGTACATACATATGTATTGGTCATTGGTCATTATTGGACTTTGGTCATTATTGGTCTTTGGTCATTATTGGTCTTTGGTCATTATTTGTCTTAGGTCATTGGTCATTGTACCTTTGACCTCTGAAGTTTGACCTCTGACCTTTGAACTTTGAACTTTGACCTCTGACCTTTGACCTTTGACCTTGACCTTTGACCAATAATGACCAATTACCAATAATTACCAATGCTATATAATGACCAATGACCTATAATAACCTACATACTATACATAGTTACCAATGACCAAGGCTGAGAGTCTCTTATCTATCTCGATCGCGACACGTCATGTCAACACAATTCAGCGCCAGATGTTGATTGATAACAATTTTACTAACAAAAAAATTATCAAAAATTACAACAATATTTGACAATTTTTGTTGAAACTTTTTGTAGATTTTTATTTGTTTAAAAAAAAAATGACAACTTAATATTTGTCAATATTCTATTCTATTTTTTTTTAACTGCAAATTTGTCAAAATTGTAGCATATATTAAAAATTTTATTTTGTATAATAATAAATATGCAAATCAAAAAACATATTTTACCAACTTTTTTTATAGAATATTTTTTACTTTTTTTATATTTTGTAAAAAACTGTCAATTTATTTTTTCCAAAATTTTACCAGATGTCAAAGACGTCATTTTACATTGTAGAAAATTATTTTGAACATACATAATATCATTTTTCCTTCATTGTATATTTGAGCGCTAAAACTTTTTTTTTAGTTTTTCAATTTAAAAAAAAATTATGCTGAACTTTTTGCAAATTTATACCAAATCTGTACCACAACACTGTGTACCTACACAGTAAAATTCTATTGACTTTAAATAAATTGTGTTGTGGTACAGATTTGTCCTTTCTGCATATTTAATTGGAATCTATATCTTTACCCGTTCTCGAGATACCGTGGACGAAAAAGGGTATCTCCAACGTACGAACGTCCGTACACACGCACACACAGACATCTCTCTACAAATGACGGATCTAGATTTCAGGAACATTGAACAGTCCAGATTTGTCAAAAATTTCAATTTGACAAATCGGACCGATTACAATAACTTCCTCTGGGAAGTTAAAAACATTTATGCATTCTATACGTACATAAGTTCTAAACAAATGTTCTATAGTTTTATTTTTAATTTTTGTTACATATATTTATGTTAGTAATGATTAATTTTTAAAATAATTCTATGTTTTGGTTCTTTAAAGCTGAAAAAACCTCCAGTATATTAATCTCGTAACAGCAAAAACGTACAACTGAGAAGTGTATTTTATTTTTGTCGCTTTTGTTGCTTAGTCATAGTGTTTTCATTGAAAATAATATCAAACGAAAGATGATGAGTCTGGAGTCTGGTGATAATTCTTGGGAAAAATTATTACAGAATCATCAAACCGAATAGAGCACAAAATAAAACTGCTTACAGAATTACTCTTCAGATGAGTTTATTTGGTTCATCAATAGAAAAAAAAAACAAAAAAAGTTTCTGAACAACTTTAAAACTTTTTGAGGCTGATAAAAGTCATCAGTTTGAACGTATCTGATCGGTTTGTTAGGGACGATCGTTGCGAAAGTTATACATAGTACTTTAGGCCATCGTCCCTTTATTTTTCTTCTTCCTTAGTCGAAACTCCAGCATAAGGAATGAAGATAGATAAAACATTAAACTCCAAATTATTTGTATTCCAATCTTCAGAATTTTTGTTTGGCTGATAAAATAGTGTATCCTTAATATTTTAGAAAAACAAAGCAAACAAAATACCTTAAAATATTCTTTGATCTAGAACATGGGTATAAAATTATCCTATTAACGGTTATATAAAACATCTTGCCGGCTAAATAGTATCATACAATTTGATACAACCTAAAATGATTCGTTTCTGATAAATAAACCAATCATATGAAAATTCATCTATTCTATTTATAAGAGAGAGTTTAAAATAGTATGTGTGCAGCCTGTCTCGCTAAAACTCGAAATCGACTGGATCGATTTTGCTTATGTTGGTTTTGAAATATTTGTGGCACTCCATGAAACGTTTCAACTTTTAGAAACTATACCAAAGTTGTATGGAGAATAGAAATAGTAACAATTATAATATTCAAAATTTTCTTTTTGAAAGTGTATAGTAACACATTAACTAAGCTTTGGCTAATTTTTTTTTAATTGTTAGTAAAATACAGGAGAATTTTTTTTTATAAAAGAATGCATTACGAAAAATTTGGGAAATAATTAAAATCGAAAAATGATTTTTGTATGGAATTTTGATATACAATTGGTCGGAAATAAAAAAATAGAAAATTCTTATTGCACAACTTTTGAGAAAATTTTGCATTTAATTGCATGCTATGATAATTTTGGATGAAGTAAATGTGGATTATTCGTTGAGAAGCTTGGAAATGAATTTTGAATATCCCTGTTTTTCGCAAGGTAAGAAATTGCCGTACGTGTTTCCAAACAGTCTTAGCTGTTTGTTTTCGAACCGGAAAACTAAGTAAAATGTATAGTTTTGCCTTAAAAAAAAATTACATATTTTAGTGATGCTTATCATAAGGCGTTATTTATGTCATTTATTAATCTGCTTTTTGGACTTGCAATCATATAATATTTTGCTAAACAGCTTAGCTTTTTAAAAACAAAATTTTCGAAAATCACACAAAATAAAAATAAAATATCAGAAAAATTTATAATTATTGAACATTTATTTACGACTTCCAACCACAAAAATCTTATGAAAATACATATCAAAATAATTTGTTCTTAATTAAATCAAAAACAATGTGAAAATATAACAAGTGTTGAAGTACTATAAACTCTCTATACTTAACACTTCACCTTTATGCACATATATTTGCATTTATGTTCCTCATAATAAAGTACAACCCTGTACAGAAAAAAAAAATATAATTATATTAAATACCTACATATACTGCCAAAAACACCTCAGTGCACCGTTCAAAGCTTTTTTGTTTTCTGTTCAAAAGCAACAACAAAAAACACAATAATTTCATGCCAAATTGCCAACAATCAAAATTTTGAATAATCTCACTAAATCTGGAGTGGGTGGAGGGGGTTGATTTTGTGCACCTATTGACGGTTCAATCAACATCATCCGCTATTACCCATTTCCCCAGTCTTGTAAGTTCCCCACACGAGTCTTCTATAGAAATTAAAAATTTCCATGATATTACTCCTGCGCCATAATAATTCATCGCAATAATATTTATAATTTATGCGATAAACAACAATCTACTCGGTTTTTATTTTATATTTATACATATGTACACACATACATACATATGTATGTATGCATTTTTTTTCCTATAAGAGGTGAAAGTTTAATAATTAAAATGAAGTTGGAAAGGAAATTAACGCTCGTTTTCATGTTGTTTTCTAACTCAAGATAGATTCATATACTTGCATACATTTAATAAGAAAATCAACAACAAAACAGAATTAGCAATGAAATTCAAATGAAAATTAAAATTCATATTTGTTAGGTTTATTTCAGTGTACGAATTTCAGTACCTACTTTGAAATTTACGTCGTATTTACGTGGCGGTAGTCAGCTCGATTCAAAGCGAATCGGAATAAGTCAACGTGTCGGACCGGACGGGTCGGTGGCATTGGTTGGGCACTTGGCAGGGGTACCATCTTTCCCACAGTGGATGATTTTGACAGAGAATGTGGCATTTTAAAATTTAATTTTTACAAATTAAAATGTCAAACTTTCTGAATATTGGCGTGACTAAAATGGACAAACATATAACATTACTTCATTTTTGTATATAATTGAAAGTCATTATTATAATTAATATAAAAATCTGTTAGATTAGATAAGATAAGAAAAGATTAAGTATTTTTAATCGGAAAATAAAATTATATTTTATTTGAAATAACTACGTAACACCAGGCACTTTATTTAGTTCTCATTTAAACTGTCGTCATTTATAATTTCATTTGTTAATTTTGGGAACTTTGACAAGCAGGCCAGTTCTATAATTATTTCGATGCCGAAATAATGACTAAATTATTACATACCTACCTTTATTACATAATGTATGTAATAAAATTTGTATTTTACCTTTTTTTTATACATCATCATCATATCGGTGTGGAGTGTTGTAAAAGTTTTGGCCTTAATATTTTCCTTTCAATAATAAATGAATTTAGCTTATGCTATGTATATTGTATAACGTTTAGGTATAAGCTTTTGTTTGGTATTAAAACAAAAAACTAAATTGTGTAAATGTCTTAATATTAACGGTCCAAATAAGCATGATTAATATTAAGGCTCTAAATGGCAGTGGAATGACATAATTTCCGAGGCTATAGTCTCCATTATGGACTTGAAATGACCAGGAAAACGGACATTATGTCCTTAGCAAAGTGTAGATAGACCTTGCGCTTAAATATTTTTAGATAGAAGTAAAATCCTTGAATCCTTATGTTGATTTGTGTAGACTTAAAGTTGGGTAACATTGAGACAGCAATGACTTAAAAATCGATATTTGTGAAGTAGTATTTTATGACTTATGCATATCGCACTCTTAGAATAAAATTGACCTAACGCAAAAATTGCGAAATAATTGAAAATGAGAAATTGAGCCTTCAAAAAATTATATCATTCACGAAGTTTGAATTTACGAGTATCTCTCAGATATTTATTTGTATTTTTTTATATTTTTTTACAGACTAATTATTCTATAAATAAATTATTTAGTTTCCTTTTTAAGGTCAAGTTTATTGCGAAAACAGTTACGTCAGTTTCAATCTAAGGGTCTGATATATATAATTAAGTGACTTGAACGCAAGATTATGTACAGTACATCACTGATATCTTCTAGAATTAAGTTGTTCGATAACACTATACCTACCTCTTTTTGTGATTTTTCATCAATTAGAGAGGGAAGAGATCTTTAAGATCATAGAAATTTATTTTAAATTAATACCTTATGATTAAAAGCTTTATTTCATTACAACCCATAAAAATTTTAATTAAAGAAGTAGGTAGCTTCTTCAGCTTCTTTACTCTAATTCACATATTCAAAGCACTGATTTTGTGTTTTTAACTTTCATTTTCCCCATAAATGTTTTAATGAAATTCTGTGCAAAGAATATTTTCCAACACGAAAAAATGATTACAAATTCAAAATTCAAGGAAAACATTTATACATGTATATTGGTTTTACTTTGAACAATTTCTTATTAACTGATTCATTTTTTCTACATAGTAAGAAATAAGATATATTCTACAAAATAACGGGAAACAATGAAAATGCAAATTGGTTCGCT
This sequence comes from Scaeva pyrastri, assembly GCA_905146935.1. Classification (NCBI taxonomy): domain Eukaryota; kingdom Metazoa; phylum Arthropoda; class Insecta; order Diptera; family Syrphidae; genus Scaeva; species Scaeva pyrastri. The sequence continues at coordinate 35,728,015 of LR989927.1, read as the reverse complement.
TACCCATATTTTAAGCATGTTTAAGAAACTGTTCAGGCAATTTTTGTAAAAAAAAGTTTGAGTTCATCATAATCAAAATGGGAATGAACCTTCACGAGATATATCAAAAATAAATCATCATTTTTGACCATCATTCTTCTCAATCCAAAATACAAGGACAATGGAGTGAGAATTGAGAATTTGTGGATTCCTAAAGTCCCTAAAATCCCCCAAAAAGATAGCGTTGGCTAAACAATGTCTTTATTATGTTTTCCGTTTAGTTCTGTTGGACTTTTAGTCAAAATCCGGAAGACAATAGACAAAGAAAAATACCTTCATAGCTTAAATTATTTTTTTGGAAAAAAATGACCTCAATCCAATTGAAATCTGTGGTCAATTGTGAAGCGATAGTTAGGCCAGTACGAAAATCATCCATCCAACACTGATGAGGTCTGATGGCTCACATGTTTTCCACTAGGGGACCAATAAATATGTATACACACATACACTGACCCGTTAGCAATACGACCTCAAATTGATAGTGTCATTAGATAAAGATTTGAATTATTGACGTAGTTGTGTATAGGTACTTTTAATCCCTGAGTATTTAAGTTTTAAAGCTAACCGAATGTTCTTTAATTTGGGCCCATAAACATTATCGGAAGCCTAATATTTTTCGAAGTTTAAGTTGAAATTATTAATGCCTAAATATAGAACAAAAAGTCAAGCAATAATAGCAAATTATTCCATCTGGCAGAGACATTGCCCATTTATTGATTTATTTAAATGTACATATTCTTATTATTATTTACACATAAATAAAATTATAAAATCTTAATCAAGAACAATTCTTTTTATTCAATTAAGTTAACAGCATAAACAGTCCCCAGGAGGATCAGAATTATACTGGATTCGTAGCTGTACGTTATAAACACCGAAGTGTATTTATAAATAAAATGAATTTCATACGAGGCAAGGTGTTTTATTAAATAAACATTTCTGTACTTTTATATCCTTAAAATTTAAATCAAAAAAAGCATTACGTAGTCACATTCATTCAAACTTAATTAACCCTATAATAAGCCCGTTTTTCCTTCCAAATACAAAAAAAAAGCAAGGACTGCACTTGTGTGTGTACATAAATACACATACATATGTATATATGTATGAGAAAAGTACCTAAAAAAGTGCTTATTATGGAGAAAGTTACTTGTGATGACGCACATGGACTATACATATTACATATTTGTAGAAACGAATACTGAAAACCTAAATAAAGGTGGGGATTCCGTATCGTCAAATGTGGTACAATTTTTAGGTTTAGAGATTTAACAGTCTTCAATCAGTAGATAAAAACAAAAAGTAAAACTTCAATTATTATTTATTTATTTTATTTTTAGAACATCTTTTAATACCTACATTTGCTTCTTTTATTGATGTACATATGTATGTATGTACGTGTAACAAACTGACTGTTTGTGTCAACCTTTTGAATGCCCGTCATTGGAGTTTACTTTCTTAACAAACTGATAGAACTAAACAATAGCAGATCCTGTTATCCTTCAGCATCTTAAATCTCTCAAGTTCTTAAATGTGTGAATTCCTTTTTTGAGTTCGATCTAAATTAAATTTTTTTTAAATGAAAATATTAATTTATGATTTTCTGTAATAAATTGAAAATTCCACGACAGCGAGAGGACTTAAAGCATATGACAACAAAAATTAAGATTTTCTATTCCCTTCAGAAGAAAGAGAGTTTTAAATTCATTTTTTTTTAAGTAAGTGGATCACAAGTCTATACTTTAGTGAAACAAATATAATTAATTCAATTTAAGTATAGACTTGTGATCCAATTTAAAAAAAAAAAATTTGAACTTACATATAACGCACTTTCTCCTGGATTTTTGGAACTCTAGGGTGGGTTATACGTACATACGTATCTACTTACTCTTATGGTACTTCTTAGTTACTTATAACGTATACCCATCATGGACAAATATTAAATTAAGTCAAACAATTTTAGGAAGAAGACAACCCGACTACCGACGCACAATTTTTCACATTTATGCGGCCAAAAACATTTATTTACTTATATTGTTTCTATTGGGTTTTATAGTACCAAAACAAATATAATTTTAATAAAAAAAACTATTTCGAAGTAAATTTCAAAATATTTTGATGTTTTTTTTTTAATTTATAATAATAACTTTTAATTGTTATTACTTCTTTAAAAAAAATTGAATTTTTTTAACTTGATTTTTTGCTTTTTAACAATTTTTGAGCTTACAAAAAATAATAAAAATAATAATTATTTAAACTTAATTCATAATAATTCATTAACAGATTAATCTTGTGGTTCAATGTCTAAATCGGGTTCGGTGTAAGAATCTGCTGCAAAAGCATATTTCTTGCTTCAGGGCAATATGATCTTGAAATGGTTCGCTTTTATGGCCTAAGGCTGCTTATTAGTGGATCGGAACTAAGTATTAATCTGTAATACACATCCAAATTGCATTGTTCTCTTGAAAATTGTCTTGCAAAATTTTATCGATATAAGCGAAAATGTTTATTGCTGTCCTCTGCAGCTTCCTCTGATAAATGGCTTATTGGCAACAACAAGTTTTCGATTATGATTGCACCGTGTATCAATATCTTGGGCATTGTCGGAGTCATTGGGTGCCAATTATAAAGACGAATATAAAGCTGAGCTGTATCTTTGGCATATTGGTCATATTTTTGTGAATCAATTTTGTGTCCACTTGAAATTGTTTCTAATATGACTTTTAATCTATAAATCAACTCAAAATTTATTCCGGTTATGTCTGCAGCCAACTCCGGATTTTCAAAAAACCTTCTACTGGTGTTGCCATCATTTGGTATTTCCAAAGTTTGATTTTGGCATGTCTACCAACAGTCCAGTTTCAGTCCGAAACCTTTTTTGAAAGTGGCGCTTACTTTGTTCTTCCAGTTCTATTTCTTCTTTAGTCCTAGTTTTTCTATATTTTTTTGCAGGTAGTTTGTATGCCAAGTGTAAAATACTTTCAAAGAGTCTTATTCTAGCGTGCAACACGGATAGTCCAAAATTAACAACACAGTACTGCCATAGTTTGACAGTAAGCGATTTTCTAAATAATTTATTTTAGCTTCAAAATCCGGCAAATTGTGTTCCTTCATAAGCTCATAAAGGTACCTCCGACTAACAATTTTCACTCCTAGTGTGCTAGGAGTTCCTACAGCAAGAAAACACAACGATTGTTTTACTATTGCAAATTTTAATTATTTGGACCAAAAAATCTGTGCTGTTAAAAATTTCAATATTTTTGTCAACTGCAGTCTTCTGCAGCTAATTTTTATCACATTTGTAGATTAAAAGGTTATACTTCACAATTCAAAAAGAATTATTATCCTATCTAACGCGGAAATATAACAAATTCAATTTTGAAGTGTAAAATATGATACAAATGTAGCCAAAAAAATACCCAAAGTTTAACAGTACTAATTTTTTAAAGTCATGCATTTCAGCGGAGCAAATTCTAACAAAAATAAGAAATCATACCTGAGTGATCGAAATCCATCACTATATTATCAATAACACACACAGAAATAGAAATATTGAACTCACAACTTCATTTTTCCTGTAAAATATATGCTAAGAAAAACGTGTAGGTACTGCGGTTAGAGATCAAGTTACAATTAAGTACACGTATTTGCAATTGGTGTGCTTTTTGAAGGTTAAAAGAGTAAAATTAAAAACAGGGACGATCGACAAACTGTTTTTTTTGTTTACCGTAAGTTTACAAAATCGACTTTTGGCCTCATAAAAGCTATATATTGACCTATGTGCGACGACGACGACGACGCACGTCGTCACGACGAGCAAAAAAATGTAGGTACTCCTTAATTCTGGGAGGAAATTCTCTTTATTAACAAAAGGAAACATTACGATGCGTGTGTAAAAGAGTTGCGACAGTCTCCTTTTGAAGCACTTATTTTTGAAATTCAATGGTCGTATTTGAAGACTGTGTAAATTGTTCCAATTTGCCCACTAAAATTCCTGTACCCACATATTTAATTTGTTCAATCTAAATAGCTGCAAATCGGGAAATACAAATGGACCTCTTTTTAAACGTACTTTCATCAAAAGTTGTCTGTTCTTTTTTCTAAGAAATGAGGTAGGTATTTTATAAAATATGCTTGCAATTTTGTTTATAATGTATCATTTTCTTACATAGGACGAAAATAAATATAAATACCTATCCACTTTGCTTCGTACACGGGAGCATCACTATATAATTTTATCTTTAGCCATCAATTTAAGATTACCTACAACTATTTCGTGCCTACGTTTATAAATTTCCTGATTTAAAATATCAAAGAAAATGTATTTATAACATTAGTATAAAGTAGGTAAAGCTTATTATTTTGTCAAATGATTAATTTTCTGAATGAAAACCAAAACTTTATTTCAAACCTGTGTCTTGTAGATAATATTAATAATATATGCCTCTATTCATAATCAATTTTAATATTTACATTTTACATACATACATAAATACAATACAACAGATAAAATTCTTTATGGCTGTCACTTACTATATAATATAAACTCAAGGAATTCGATTCGAAACGCAAAATGAACATTTACCGAGGTGAATGCCACATTGGAAGCGAATACGACAAACAACAACTTTGAAAATAAACAACCAAAGAAAACGAATGTAAGTATAAAAATAAAATCAAGAACAAAATAAGTGAATATAAAGAATGTAAAAACATTGGACGATAATGAGCTGATAATGATGATATCATCATCATAAAGGAGTATATTTTAAATTACAAAGATGTATGGAAAATAAAGCTAAACTTTATTAACTTTTTTCAAACATCAGTAATTGTAGATTATGTACATATGTATGTACAGTTATAAATAGGTTATTCATAAACATTTATTTGATTTTTGATCCTAAAATAAACAGTAACAAAATAACAAAAAACTCAAATTTTGTCTGAGCTAATTTTTGGAAGTTTCTCAAAAACGTATATGTATGTATGTCATATTTACAAACTGGAGTAAAGGCGTTAAAGTTTTAAATTTAGCGTTTAAGTGTAACACGTTAATTACTTAAATAGATATTAAAGAAACAAAGGTGAAATTGGAATAGAGCAGTATATCAACAATTTAAAGGAACTTATATTGATTAACAAGTTGTCGTAGTTATGCCTCTTTTATGTGGAAGATGAATAGGGTTTCAAGTTATCATCAACAAATAATAAAATAGAACAATGACTTACCGAAGATAGGGTATTTTAAGAATCATTTAAAATTGAAAAATATGATTAGGACAACTGACAGTTTAACTTAAGCATAACCCAAATTTGTCTTGTAAGTAATTTTATTGAACACTAGCTTTTACCCGCGCTTTCATCCGCATAAGTTTTTTTGTTTTCTCCCGGCTGTAAGTCCCCCTACAAAAATGTCCCACTATCGTGTTCCGGTCCTCAACTTCACATCAAAATTTGTTCAAAAGCAACCTAAGCACGTAATGGATAGCTCCGAATATTGCTTTTACCCGCGTATGTAATGTAACAGTCAGTTGAATAAAAAAAATCTTATACAAATCAGATCAATAGTTTTGGCGTAATGTTATTCTAGACGGAGTTTTAATGTTTTCGATATGTATGTAGCTATTTATAGGTTCCTGTGGGAATGAGATATTCTCCCGAAGTAAAAAGTAGTCAGAATTTTGGTACCTTCCTACCCTATAAGTTAAGTAGTGTGATGGAATGTCGCTAAGTTTCGATCCAAGTAAAACTGTTAAATAAAGACATTTGCATCAAAATTTTATCATAAATTCCCTAAATTATGGCGCCTACCTATCCTCTAAGTTAGAAAAGTAATCAAATACTAACTTGAAGTCTTAGTAACACTCAGTTAAAAAAAAAACATCAAAATCACTTACGCTAGATTTCCGATGGAATGAGGTATTTTCCCGCCGTAAAAAGTAGCCTGTGTCCATGTTTAGGATCCTATCTTTAAATTAACCAAGTCTTATAAAAATCCGTTCAGACGTTAAGGCGTGAATGAGGTAAACTTTTAAAACAAACGATTAAAAATCACTAACTCAATTTAGTTATCTGCTTACTGCCTACCCCATGAGGACGATGGCGTGATTATTTATAGCCTATGACCATTTCTAGGTTATCATCTATCACCATACCGAATTTCAACAAAATCCGTTCAGCCGTTTAGGCGTGAAAGAGTAACAGACAGACAGACAGACAGAGTTACTTTCGCATTTATAATATTAGTAAGTAAGTAAGTATGGAAAAGTATGGAAATTAGTATGGATTTTGAATATCTTTGGTTCTAATTGTGGAACCTGGAATAAGAAAATATTTTTCAAAAACAGTGCTTTAGCTTATAAAATGTATAGGTACATATGTATATTTTATCTGCAAATATTTATCATTGATCTAGGGTTTTAGTCGATGTTTGGAGAGAAAAGTGGATATGAAATTTAATTTTTTTATTTTCATACAAATTGAATGCACACAATAAATAGGTACTTTCATCTTTTTAAAAGTCTGACCATTTTATCCTGAGAAGAAAGAGAAAGAGAACTTATAGGCAGATACCTCAAAAACAGTATGTATGCTGACAGGTAGTATACTAACTCTAAAAGGTAAAAGCATTTTTTCTATGATAAATGCAATATGGATGCAATGAAGTTAAAAAAAAAAATATACCATAAATTCGACACCGTTAAAAGATATGATCTTAAATCCGTAATTTTCGACACAAGCAGCCCTATTCCACTGTTCATTCGAAGTAAATTTGTATTTAAATCGGTCATATCGCCAATAATACAGCGCGGTTTTCTGCTATTCACGTGAACGCATTCGTTTCTTACAATTCAGATCCGCATGTATAAAAAGTTTGTGTTTAGTAAAATGTAAGTGAAAACAGTATCCAATACATACCGAAATGTTCTTTTATTTGGTTTTATGTTTCAAAGAAATGATTTTGAAATTATTTGTATATTAGGTATTCTTTTCAAAATAAAAACAAATCTTCTTCACGTTTCATCCGGCAGTTCCAAAATATTAATTTTTTTTTTAATTTTCTAACAAATTTCATAATTGGAGAAAAGTACAATTAGGTCAAGCGATTAAACTTAAATTTTGAAATAAAAAAAATGTACCTATTCAAGATATGTATTATGTCCACGTGAATGTCAAATTGGTTCGGAATATGTAATGTACTTCACCCGACGGATAGCCGAATGGAAAGGAAGTTTGAAAGTGAATCTGAATCGAATGGGTGGATCGAATTCGATTTACGTGAATAACAGAATAGGGCTGAAGACCTTTAAACTTTTTTCACTGAAAATGTTTGGGGACTATTTGTATATACCTATTTACATATAATGTCCTTACAATCTTTTATCTATATCTATTACCGCTTTTCAACATTTAAATTACCAATTAGTCAATTCAGATGCAATCTTTAGTAAGTGCCTATATCAAAATTGATTTCTTAATTTTTTTGTTTCAATCAAAATAAACCGAGATAAACAGTATACTATACATATGTACGTAACCCAAACTCAAATGTATGATTTTTGGCCAATAACTTTTTACACACTTAGGTATACCTACATGTACATATGTAGGTACATATGTACACTATGTATGCAGTCAAACTACCTACACGTTTTTGAGTAAAAAAAAAATATTATATGTTGTGTTTTATAGTTAAGAATTGTGAAATTTTAGAAAATTCATTTTCAACTTCCTGATAACTAAACATAAAAATACAGTTCCCTACATCGAAAGAATGTTAGTGATTGGTACATAACAATCAGAGTTGTGCATAAAAGGGCTAGGTATATAGATAAATATATTTATAAGAAAGGTGGCTAGCAAAAATAGGTAGGTAGGTAAATAAATAGGTATACCTATACAAATTTTACTTTTTTATACATAAAGTTTAAATCTGTTAAATAGGTAGGTATACCTAGGTATAGGTACCTACCTAATTTTCCAAATGATGTTAGGTATGTAGGTACCTAGGTACATACATCCCTAGTAACTTTTGGTAGATAATATGTCCATATATGTACATACCTACCTACCTATGCAATTCAATTTTGAAAGTAGAGGGATATGAACTAGAACTTGCTCCTAGTCACAAGCTGAAAACTTACCCTGCATATAGATGTAAGTAGGTATCACAATAAGGACTAGGTACATATGTATGTAGGTACCTACCTAGGTATACCTAACTAAGGAATGAAACACTTCAAATTCTCACCTATTAAAGACTTTAGAAGTAGGTACCTACCTATTTTCGTAAACCAATTCAATTTACAAAGCTCTTAATTAAATGAAGAAAAAAACTAACCAAAAAATCCTTGTCAAGGAATAACAATAAAGAAAAATGCACAACGTAGGAAACACTACCAACAATAGCCTAACCACTCTCGCAATCACAAGGCAAGGCAAGCGATTAACTAAACTTAAACCAAACTCAGTACAGGCGAAAGCGAGAAAGCAATAGATATATGTACCTACCTACCTATTCACTTTTTAATGTCGAGTCGCCTCTTTGTCGTTCGTAGTTCGTATATTGTGTGGACTGTGGACGTGGAGGAAGATGACGATAAAAATAAATCCAACATACACGACCACGACATGGCCTCGTTTATATTGCTTCTTCTCGTTCGTACCACAAAACCGTCCGTCCACCATCCCCCTTTCTAAAACAAAAGTTCATATATAAACCTACATACATAATATGCTACGTACGTCTACTTTGCTCGCAGAAGCCGCTAGAAAACGCGAAAAATCTAGGCCCCCAAAGGCACAGGGGACTTATGGATGACAAACCCATAAACCTATGTACCTAAGTTTAAATAAATAGGTACTTGTAGGTACAGAAAGTTGAAACCACCATTTTGTATTGACGCCATTATTTGTAAATTTATTATTTTACCTAGCAGAATACCTGAACTTCCGGCCAACCTGAAATATTTTTAATCTAAAGTAAATCAAATTAATATCTACCTAATTATGTACATAATACATACATAAATGTGTGTGTAGGAACCCACTATCTATTTTGAACTTAAAACATGTGATACAAGGTAGGTACCTACCTTGTACATTTATCGATATTAAGCCTCTAGATAAAGAATTTTAATCAAGAATCCAAGAAAAATTACCAAGTACCTATGTATGTACCAACTTATGTACGTAGGTACTCACTTAGGTACCTATCACTTACTTAGGTACCTATAAAACACAAATTGATCCCCTAATCAAAGTTACCTAAAGGTTTTCCCCACCCTTTTCATCTTTTGCAATCTGCCGCATTTATTGCGTCCCAAAACCTAAAAAAAAAAGTGTTGCTCTCCTTGGCAGCCCTACAACCAATTTAATGAAAATGACTTATTCATATAAATTTCCCATAAATAAAAAAACATGGCGGACAGACGATTAAAGTAGCCATGCATGTGGGTACCTTATTACAAGTTAGGAATGTCTCCGTACGTGACTAAAGTCAGGACACTAAGGAAAGTGCTTTCTCCCATTTCCTACTTTCTGGCTCTAGAAAAATCCTTCAAAATTTCGCATAACGGCATCAGCTATTGTTAAGGAAACTCCACATTTAAACCAAAATTTTCCTTCTTAAATTTTGTTTTCATTCTGGGAATCATATCATAAGAAACAACGTACCTAACCATAGATATAAAATTACGTATTAGATTTGAGTTTTTTTTTTTCATTTCTTTACACACGCTTCTTAGTGTGGTGGGCTAACAGCTCGCGCTCGTACATCAACTCATACAAATACATCATCTGCAAATTAAAATCTCTTTGATATTCGCATTTATTTACATATATACATATGTATGTATGTATGTATATGCTGTTAAGATTTTCTCTCTGAAAATAACACAATTTTGGTAGTTTTTAAATTAAAATTTCGTTACGAAATACTTTGAATTCGGGAGTAAATTTAAGCAAAAAAGAAAATTGAAATATTTAATTAGTTGGTTTTGTAAAATTTCGTCCATCTTTCAGAAGTTTTATTTATGAAATTTCCATATGAAAATTTTTTGGAAATTCATAAAGCATTGAATGACGTGTTTTTTATTATCTTTATTATATTCTGTCAAGAGAAGCGTACAGACGTTCTCTTAAGCTCGAAGGGGAAATTTTTAAATAAGAGGAGTAATTTTTTTTCAATTTCTAAGGAACACAGAGTCTATTAAAACAAAATGTCAATTCGCAAAAACAAACATTTTTGTTGTTCGATGCTTCCAGTGTGCCCGTCGTTGTTGGTAATGAAATAAAAAAGGACCATCCTGTAATAACAGATAACTTTTGTGGAAGGATCGAATTCTGTAACTTTCAACCACATACGTTCGATCTTTGTGACCACTTACTGATTTTCAGATCGAATTCGAAATTACGTAATAAGTTAAATTAACACTTAATGTATGAAATAAAATTCTTAAATTTATATTGAACTTTTATCTTTTAGTACAAAAGGTAGGTACACGGATTCACTCTGTCGGAGGATGCACACTCTTGAATTTGAAGTCGTAGGGTTGCCGGGTTTGTGTTGGTCCAAAAAATTCTTTTGAGTAGATACCTTTTTCAACAATAGTGAAAGGGTAACTTATCATTTACTACCTACCTCGATTTACTTTTTGTAGGATTATGTGCATTTGGATATAGTTGAAAATTTTAGGAAGTAGGTAACTCTTCCGAAAAATAAAAACTATTCCTTGGCCCAACAAACTGATGCAAAACTCTGTAACTGTGACATTATCTTAAATCTTTTTTATGAAAAAAGAAATTTTGTATATAAGTTGCAAAAACAAAAAAAAAAAACTTTCCCTGTTGTGCAAACTCCAAGTGTTGACTTTTACATATTACAATAAAATATTTTTAATAGATCAGTCAAAATTTTGTAAATATTTAAGAATTGATAATATGCTTTATTATTTAGAAAGAATCAAAAAATTTTTATGACAAAACCAACCAAAAGGAGCTTTGTAGTTAGTCCAATGAGGGGAACCAAAAGCTTTCTCAAAACGAAAACGGAAAACGCAGTTTTTCAGAAGAATTTTTTAAAAATGGCAGATTCCAAGTTACGGTATTTCATTTAATTTAAATTAAAGTGTAATGCTTTTACGGAAACTTTTAAAATTAAAAAAAAAAAAATATTTATAAATTCCGTTTATCGTTGATTAAGTTTTTTGATTACAAAAGAATTTATAACAACTATCTTAAAATTGATTAAAAATTTTGAAAAAGTTCCTTCATAGCCGATTACATTACATAGATTTTCTAGACGCAATTCAAAACATCAATAATGAAATACATAAATATGTATATTCTGGTTTGCTTAATTTTTATATAGATCAAATCGCTTATTTGAAGCAAAAAAGGAAAAAATTTCAGAATAATAAAGGCTTTGATAAACTTCGATTAATTTATCTAAACAAAATTGAAGATAACCCAATCCAATCTCTATGAGTAACAGATTTTTTGCTATGTACTAAGTTCTTTTTTCCTTGTTTCGGTAACACTGATCAACCCAAAAGATCATAGCACTTCGAAGAGAATTCGAAAACTCTTCTCATTAACACATTTCCATAACTCACAAACACCAAGTTAAAGTCGTCACAGTATTGGTAATAGATTTATATCGATTTTAAATGAAGAGAAAACGATCGAGCGTAGGTTCAAGCGTTCAAGCATAGTTCACTCGTCAATTCGTCATAAAAAATATAATTATGGCCAGCAAAAGATGAGAAAGAAAAGAAAATGAAGGAATTGCTAAAAAAATTTATCGCTTTTTCGAATTTTATAATGTTCGTACCTCAAATTCTCATAATAGGTAATGCGTAATGTGTAATGTGCAAAAAAAAAAATATTTTCTTTTCTTTTACCTCCTCGCACCGCATTCCAATATTTTTTCTTTATTCTCTGTTTCGTTAGGTGTGATATCCTTATTTTATATTATTTATTTTTTGGTTTCTTTCATTCCTAAATTCTTGATGCATGATTATTATCTGCTTTCGTTGAGTCTTTTAAGAATATTCTTGAAAGCAAACGCAAAGCAAAGGAATTTCAATGGAAGAGCTTTACATTATGGCAGGTAGGTAGTTTTATGTAGGCACATTATAATGTTGAATTAATTTATGTAGGTATCTACTACAGTGTTTTCTCTTTACAAAAGGCAAGAAATTAATTTGATTCGTTTTGTAATGTTTAGTAGAAACTTGGCTGGATAAAAAAGGAAGTAGCTATGTATGTACATATTTAGGTACTAGAACATATCGTCGCCGTTCTATAAAAATTCCCTCCGTAGATAAATTTTTTGAGCTGCGAGATATTTGCATTAAAGTTGGAAATTTATATTGTTACTGTAGGTAGGTATATGACTTTTAAGAGTTTTAATTCTTTATAGAGCTTTCGGAGTTTTGACAGAATCGGTAGGTATAGATTTTGTTATTTGTATAAACTTGGCGTGTTTGTCTCATTTTTGGTAAAAATGAACTTAGATCGACAACGATATTTAGTTTATTCCTTTTATTTAGATATTTTCGTAAATGTACATAATATTTACCTACATACATATGTATGTCGTTATTTATGTACATTGTATATGTATCTTATGCAAATCACTCGTACTTTAAATGGTTTTTCCAAAAAAAAAATATGTAGGTCCTAAAAGTGACTGAGAAATTGCCTAGGATCATATTGATTTCCATCCTTTTCGATTCTGAATTATTAAAATATGGTGTTATGTTTTAATTTTGCTTAACGAAGGGTGAACAATCTTGAAAATTAAAAAACTTATTCCTTTTTTGTTCCATGAGTCGGTTAATTGAACTATAAAATAGGAGTTGAGCCACGGGTTCAAGTTTTTTAGTTTTTTGTTTAATTTCTTTCTGCCAATGAAAGAAATTGACGTCCCATTTTGGGTCGGTTCCAAAAGTTATTCTCCTAATGTGTTCAAGTAAATCTTCATTTGAGGAGAGATTTCAAGAAGCTTTGTGGGAAGTCTATATCTTGGTTAAGCACCCAGTGAAAACGTAATATTAAAGACCATAAACTCGACACATGAGTGCAGGTATCTTTATTTATAATACTTACTTTTTTTGCTGTAAAAATAGAGAACCTCATTTTTAAATATACTACTCGTAATAATTATATATTTCATAGACAAACTCTAATGAAGTATCTTCGATATAAGCAAAAAATATGTAAGAAATACGAATTATCGCTTAAAATTACAAGGACATACATGTATCCAAAAACAAAATTGGATTTACACTTACTCATATCAAAAAATAAGTGTTAACTTTAAACTTAACAGCTATCTACTCAAAGAAGGATATCCTCCTTAATACCGCTAAACATTTTGATACCTTTTATACATTTTTATAAACCTTTTTTATTCCAATAAAGTTTCATATTGACATAGGTATGTGTATAATGCATAGAAATATTATGTATAAATATGTACATATGTATGTATGTACTGATCTATACATCCAAATATATACATAGACATACTACAGAATATTGATTTTACAAACAAAATATTTTAAATTTAAATAGCACATCGAACAATGTAATTATACATAATGTATGTACATATGTACAGATGTACAATGTACATACTTGTATCGCCAAGCGTAGAAATTTGACAACTTTCGATTTTTTATTTCAAAAACAATTTGATCGAAGATAAAAGGAGAAAACAACATTTTCGCCAGTGCAAAAACCAAAATAACCCACAGTGTGTTAATCCGTGTGAAAAGTATATTCTGCACATCTCCACAATTATGGCTTTTCAGACATAGGTATCAAATTTATCGAGATCAGTCAAATACTTCTTGAGAAAATGGTACCACAAAATTTTACTAACTTATTTATATACATACATATATATATAGGTACACATACATAGAACACATAGTACATGCATGTAGGTATTTATGTTATGAATTCAATAAAATACTAAAAATTATACGTATACGCCCGAGGTACCATATTTTATAAACCATTGTTTTTAGAAAGACAGATCTTGAGGTTATATTTCTTATGAAGAAGGGATGAAATGAATTGAATAAATTGAAGCCCATAAGAAAGACAACATTCAAATAAAAATATGAGCGAATGGAATTATAAGTATAAGTGCAATTTTGAACGAGTTTGTTTACGTGCACGGTCGGGTTGTAATTATACTTTACGTTTTCACCATTTTACTAAAAACAATTAAAACGCTGTAACCACCTCCAAAAGCTCGGTATTTTATAGAAAATAATGAGATCTTTTTATTAGGTTTACCATTTAAGTTGTAAATAGGTACCTACATTACCTAATCTAAAAACCGAATTTTTCTTCACAATATATTCTATATTTTTTCTAGTGTTCACTTTATGCTTTTGGGGGACTTTTCGTCATTTGTGTAAAATTCGCAAAATAGGTTATCTCAAAATAACAATTGCCCACCCAACCAAAACCAAAATGATTTATCTCTTACGTCATTGATACGCCTTAGGTACTTAGGTAATTATATTTTTATATTCTGTATCTCCTTTACAGAAAGGATAAAAAGAAGTACATAATAAGACATAGTTATTCCACATAACTCAATCGATATCAACACAATGTTTGTATCTTTATTTATCCGCATATGCCTACATCGTTTATAGGAACCTTAAGGTAATCATCTACCTAATGGAACATCGATTTTATAATTGCACGTTTTTTGTCTCTTTTGTCTCGAAATAAGTTTGTGATCGACCACAGGAAATCCTCATCCAGAGCTACTTTTGTAGTTAGGTACATTTTATATATACATATATGTACATACATACATAATCACCAAGTGCAAAACAACACATGGTAGTTTCATCTTAAATTAAGTGCATGTTTAGTTGTTTAGATAAATAATGCAACAGGGCAATTTGTATTACATTACATTGTTTCATCTCTTCAATGGTTGCCTAAGAGAATCAAATTTTGATGGGATACAAAATTACAAATCAAAACTAGCATAAGAGTGCTCGTGGTTTTCTCTTTTCTTTTTACACACACAGACAAGGTAAAGAAAATGCAGTCATAACAAATCAGAACCAGAACTAGCGTATGCGTAAGTGTTCGTGTTTTTCTCTTATCTTTTTATACACACAGGCAAGGTTTTTCAAAAGAAAATGGAATCATAATAGAATAACCGAAGTTTTGACAGCAAGTTTCATATGTTTTTTTTAAGCAACAAACACCTGCCACAAACAACGGATGTGTTCACAAAAGCAATATGCGTATGTTCACAATATGCTATTCATAGATCTGTTTGTTGAAGTCTTGGATGTGTAATTTATAATGCTCAGTCGTATTCATTTACATTTATTTAAGAACAAATATGAAAAAAGGTGTATTTACTGCCTCAATTTTAAATTTAGTTCATCAATAATTGTATCTATTTTCATTTTATTTGATATTGTGGTTCACTTCCTGTTGGAATTAAAACATAAGTCCATTTGAAACTTTAAATAGTTACCATTTGTAAATACATTTTTGTTGTACTTTAAGCACGATTGATCCTGGTTTTGCTGGGACTTCGGAAAAGTTTCCAAATACCCTTCTGTTCTCTAAGAACATTCAAAATTAACCACATTATGCAATGTAAGAGAATCCAGATAACAAAAAGGGGATTTTCTTTTTAAGCTCCAATCAAAGATCTGACCTGTCAAATAAATATCTGTGTTCCTTCTTTTTAGATCAGATACATAGAGCGCTAAGATTTTGTTTCTTTTTTCAATTGGAGCTAGCTCGCAGCGCTCTCTATGAGCTCTAAATAAATTGACCGAGCTAATAATAATAAAACGCTTTACGTTTTCCTTTTTAAAGTTACGAATGATGCTGATTGGGTTGAGCGTTTATGACCGGGTTATCTGACCAAATATTTTTAGTAGGAAAATTTCAACTTTTCAAGTCACTACTAATCCCAATACATACCTAGTTATGATACTATTGTGAACAGCTATTTTCTCCAAACGAACTGTCAAAAACATCTTTTCCTACTTCTAGTGAAATAAGAAATATGGCTGGGACTACTTTCAGACTACCTGCGGCATTTTCCCAATTTATACGGAATTCCAAAATAATTTCAATACCAACCAAATCACAATCGGTAAATAAACACTTTACACGCCTCATCTCACACCATTTCTATGAAATCAATCAAAATTAATTTATAAAATATCAAAATTATTCTAACCTATTTCGTCTTATTCGCAGCTCATTGCTCCTGCTAATGCAATACAAATCCCTCATCGCCATTCTAGTTTTAGGTCGTCTAATAAAGTAGCTGACATCTCTGAATATCCAGAAGTCGAGGTCATCAAAAACCCCCCAGAATGGAAGTTTGTCGAAAGACTCATTCCAAGTTTAGCTGTCCCAAAACCTATCTCAAAGCCAGAGTATCCATCAGGATGGAAACCACCGAATCCAGCTAATATGAAATATGATTATTTCGTTGGTCGCACCAGGAATTACATGGTTCCTGTATATCTGCATACCAAATACCGCGGACAACGACGCATTACAGTCGTTCGATACATCCAAGGTGACATTTGGAGTTTGGAACGAGAGCTGCACAAAATTGTCGAAGAATCAAAAGGTGGAAAATTAGTTGCTAGCCGTGTAAATGAGCTCAGTGGTCAAATCCACTTCCATGGTGACTATGTTAAGCTCATTTCAGACTTTCTCGTCGCAAAGGGATTTTAGATGACCATCATTAAATCTAACTAAAATAAAACCCGATTTTGAGCTTGTTTGAAAAACTATCATTGCATTTTTATTATCTTAGTTTGCACTATCTCATTTGTCACTTTATTTTTGTTAATCTCTATTATAATCTATTAAACGTTCGAAAATTAATGCCGAGGTGGTTTACCTAATAAGAATATGCCTGGACTATGAAGCACGATTTCATCATCACGTGGCAGATCTTTTAAGAGATTTCCGAATGGCTTTCCAGTCTTCAATAATGTCTTCGTCTTGGAGCATGTACACAATATACGGCCCGGATACAGTGACTGCTTTTTTACGTCCTGGCCCTCGTACTTTACTGGTTCTCTTATCTGTTCCCCAATCTGCCCATGAGATATCAACATTGTGCCTGTCTTCTTCAAGTCGACGGATTTTCTCCATTAATTCTTCGTACATTTGGTCCATGGCTAGTTGTTTTTCACTCTAAAAAAATATCGTTTTGTTTACATTTTAGCATACTGTTAATAGTTATTTAATGGAATGAAATGCATATTCGGAAATCTAGTCTTTATCTAAAGCACTTTGAAATAAATTGATTGGGATAAGGAAAAGAGCTGTTCCAGTAATAAATACAAACATTGACTTTTTAAATTAATAGACAATATACATCAAAGAGAGCTTCTAAATCCCAGATCAACTACACCAATAATAAATAACCAAAACATTTCGAATCGTATAGCTCTGAAAACACTTTAAACACCTAGAGTGGAGATACACATGTTGACTTCAAATTTCCATTTACAAATGAGATCATTTTCATTTCAGTTTACCAATAAGTTACCTCAAAATTTTGTCGAGCAGCTTGTTCTTCTGAAAGAAATTTGTGTTCTATGTTGTCGATTCTATAGCGCCTCAAAATATCTGCCACTTCGATTCGGTTGCGGTAATTTTTATCCAATTGCTTCAATGGCTGCAGGTACTCGTCTGATCGATTATTTCGAACCTCGGATAGCTGAAATTCAATTTGGTTGTATCTCTCGCGGTAGTATTGTTCACGAAGAATCGTAAATTGAGTTTCCAGTTGTGCTGTGAAATGAGATATCATAAGAAATTTCTAAATCTAGTTGTAGGAACACAACTGAAAACTTACCCAAATTTTCAATATATTCACTGCGTCTTCTATCAATTTCAGCAACATCCATTTCAGACGAATCATCGGATTCAATTTCATCGGCTTCTTCTGCACTTGTCTCATGGCCCTGGCTGGAATTTGAATGCTCGGATTCGGCTCCAGAAACGTCCCCCTCCGCATCAGTTTCGCCATCGTTCTTAACTGGCATTTTGTGAGTTTAGGTTTCTTATTTCAAATTTAGACACCCAACACAGGAAACCTTATTACTAACTTTTAATTTGTAAACTATTTTATTCCAGAGAAGTAAGGTTTGCTAAATTTTTCAATAACTTTCTACAAATTGCTCCAAAGCCAAATAAACAATTTTGTGTTTTTAGATAAATGTCAAAAAGTGACATTAGATTCTATTGTTATCTCTTTCTCTTGCTTTTCGGTGTGTAAGATTTTATTCAGCAAAATGTTTGCCTTTTCAATAACCCGGTTTATGTACTTAATTATACTAGAAGTGGCGCCTAGATGGAGATCGTGGTATGATGATGTGACCACCGCAGGAGCACTACATACCTTTGTATATGAAAACGTGACGTAAGCAGAGGCAGACTATCCAAGCGAAAAAAAAAAACAAAATCTGACAAAGTTAACAAGTTCACAACTATGTACCTATTTTGTCCTGTATTTTTCTTATTTACTTTCTTGTTCACATAAAACTAAAAACAACACGGCAAACGTCCTTCAATTTAGTAATTCACTAAAGAGAATAAGAGAAATGTTGTTCATATTTTTTGATAAATTTACTATTTATCTCCCTTTTTCCACTAGTTGCTTATGTAATAGTTGTAATATTCTTCTCTCAGTCATTCAATTTAAGAGGGATGAAAACCTCCACTCCGGGGCACTAGTGCCAGTTCGGCATGTTGTCGCAGAAAAAAATCATGCCCATGAGACTCTTTTATTTGGATATAGGGTAAACGCACTAGTTTCCGGACAGAGCTAGTGTGCCGACACTTCGCCCTTTTTTAAAGATTAATAGATACATCACACATAAATAATGCCAAATAACAACAAAAATGCATTCTCCTATATGTTCTACATCAGCGTTACCGCTGTGCCACTTGCCACCACACCTTTCCATGCATTTTTATGTTTTTTGTTTCTTTCCATAGTGTGTTTTCTTCAAATAATATGATTTTGGTGCGATATTTTTTCTCTGAAGACAATTTTCATATAAATAAGGTGTTCCTTCATTTTTATTTTCCTGTACCACCTTTTTTTTACGAGTGCCACTTTTCAAATATATCCAGCGGTAACACTGTCTACATATGCAAAGTTTCAGGTACATCAATCAAATGCATATTTTCTTTTAAGAGATACGCGTCACGTCAGAATAGAATAGAATAAACTTAAATAATTTGAAAAAAAAAATCAAATTAATTTAATTCTTTGGCTAAATTTTTAGTGTCCGGACACTGAAACCGAAATTGAAGAGGATTTTCAGTTTCCGGACAAACTGCCTGGATACTGAAAATATTAGAGAAACAACAAATTCTCTTTTTAATGCTTGTTCAAAATGATAGTTTGGTATTGGTAATTGGTTTGGTATAACTTCTATGATATACAGAGAGAAATGTGTTTTTCTCTTATATTTTCAATATTCGGACAGGAAACAAAAAAAAAATAAGGTTCAGTGTCCGCACAACTCTATTTTATATGAAATTTTTGATTTTTATCCTACCTATCCTTAGTTTACTACTTTGCTACATTATTAAAATCATTTTTAGAAATGAATGCAGACAACATAGCCAAGGCCTTAGAGGATATAAGGACAAACCATATAAGCATCAGGCAAGCGGCAAATAAATATAGTTTATGCCGCTCAACTTTGCATGACCGATTAAATGGCAAAAGATTAATCGGTGAAAAGGCGGCAAGGATGGGTCCAGAGCCTTATCTAACATCTGAAGAGGAACAACAGGTTGCTCAGTGGTGTGGCGATCTATGCAAATGTGGTTTTCCACTCAAAATTGACGATTTGTTGAATACGGTTCAAAAAATTATAAGGGACACTAAAAGAAAAACACCATTTAAAAATGATCGACCGGGGAGAACATGGATGCAGGGGTTCATAAAACGAAATCCATCTTTAGCAATGAGGGAAGCGGAAACCACTAGTAAGTGTCGAGCAATAGTGACGCAGGAGACAATTATGAAATGGTTCAAAGAATTTGAAGATTACTTAAAAAGCATTGACCAAGAAAACGTAATGAACAACCCATCAAGAATCTTACATGTTGACGAAACCAGCTTTTGCCTCTGCCCAAAAACTGGAAAAGTTACAGCTCCCAAAGGCTATAAAAATATCTACCAAATTGCAGCCGGAAATGAAAAGGAGACTTTAACGGTGCTAATAGTTTTGTCAGCGGAAGGAAAACTCTTTGAACCAATGATTGTTTTTCCATACATGCGTCCACCAAAAGAAATTGTTGACACTATGCCAAAATCCTGGTTTTTGGGACGGAGTGAGAGTGGCTGGATGACAAGCGAAACGTTTTATGACTACGTCGCCAACTGTGTGCACAATCGCTTGCTTGCTGATGAAGTCGAACGGCCAGTTATTTTATTTGTCGATGGCCACAAATCACATTTAACCTTGGAACTGAGCGAGTTTTGTAGCCGAAACCAAATAATTTTATATGCGTTGCCACCGAATACCACACATATCATGCAGCTGGCAGACGTCAGTGTTTTCAAGCCCTTAAAATCTGGCATTTACGAAAAGAAACTTCTGTCCGCTTTTAAATGAGGCGATTATTAAAAATAAGAATATAGTTGCTACAATACAAAATGGGTTCCGAAAGTGTGGTTTGTATCCATTGAACCCTGCCGTAGTCGATTATTCGAAATGCGTCAAAAACAACGCTGGCAGCTTGCTCATTGCTGAAGCTCCTCTCTTATCCGAACCAGAACCAACCAGTGGGCCTTCCAGATTTGAAATAGCTGCAGAAGTGATAAAATCGTTGTCAGGGCAGCTGAAAGATTCTGGTGTTGATGCTAATATCGTTTTAAAAGTGATTCAAACTGAAGCATCAAAAACCACCAATAATTCGTCAATATTGGACATAACAGTGGACCCTGCTCTTGGAGAGATCCCAAGTGTATTAGGAGACTTGACCACTGAAGTTAATATTCTAGACTGGGATGAGGTCAACAGAAATGAGTCGGAAATGGAGCTGGATTCATCGATAAAAATCGGAAATGATGAAATTTCGAAAAATATTCAAGAAATCCTTGCCATTAATAAGGAAATTGACGAGCTCTTCCCCCCGACAAAATCAGTTAACGTTCAATAATTTGTGGTTACCTAAACTCTAAGAACAATAAATTGAATTGAAATGAATTGAATATAAATGCACCAACGAGAGATCTTCGAATCCATAATACCTACCTGCTTAACTATGGTCTTAATGAGCCAATGACTAGGTGTCAGTGTCATATAATTAATTTATTACCTAATGGTCTTTAAGATTATATATTTTCAATGCTTGATGAAATAAATAATAATGAAAAAGTATATAGTATGTACATATGTATGAACATTTAATAATAATAATAATTTTACTGTGATCCTATAAACATAAAAATTAATTTTATTACGTATGTATGTATCTATTTAAGTTTCATAAATAATAATTCAAATACATATTTTCAAATAAAAGCCTCCTTCTGAATCTTTTTGCTTAGCATGTGTGTTTGTATGTCATATTAAATATTGTTATATATGTACATACATTTATTCTAATGGTGCTAAACGGTTGTTTACCTGCCCACTTTTCTTATTTTGTTAAAGGAAAAACAATTACGTATTATTTTGCCCGATAATGCAATTATTGCAAGACCGCCTTCTAGCAACAACCTCTCAATCAGAGTGCGTAATAACATGTTATGACTTCTCCCTTCACATTAATAAATTGTCAATAGATATTGTCTTTCTGATATTCTGCATATAAAAGAATCATGCAAACAAATTTAAAACATTTCAAGCTGTCTCGGTTAGCTGAATCTCTATAAGCAGGTTATTAGCTCGATCCAAGTGAAAAACGGTTAAAAAATGTCGTTTCTTCTAAAACTTATTTTGCAAGTTGGCATTCTTGCAAGTTTTGTGGGTTATTCGATGGCAGGAGTGAGTGTTAAGTGTCTACCTAGTTTAATATTACTTATATTAGATTCAAACATCCTTGAATCGATCTTAAGATATTTTAAGTACGAAAAGAAACTACAGAAGGTTAAAAGAAGAACTAACTTGATTTTAAAATCGCCAAATAAATCAAACACCAGCTTTAGTTTACTGTGCAATCATATGTTTATCATTTTCTGAATTCACCGTAGGTCTTATTAATTTTAGCCAACCTTATCTGAACTTCTAGATTTGATTTTAAAACAAGAATTATCAACTTTTTTCGTAGGCACCAGTCAGTAAAATGTTGGCTATAATTTTAATTTTATATTTATAAAAAAATGTTTCTACTAATTTTCGATAAATTCTCAGGCCACGGAAGATCAAATGATATCAGCTGGGAAGTTAATGAGAGATGTTTGCTTACCGAAGTTTTCCAAAGTTTCTACTGGTGAGTGAAAATTAGAATACAAACTGCATTACCTTTTTTTTTAATTAATACTGTTTTAAGTTAGTTGTTGTACTAAACAAAGTTCTAATAGAAATTTTAATTTTTTGTTTAAATTTGCAGAAGTAGCTGATAATATTGGAAAAGGAATAATGCCTGATGAGAAAGATGTTAAGTGCTATATAAACTGTATTTTAGAAATGATGCAAACGGTAAAAACATTATAAAATTTTAAATAACGCACATTTTATATTATAATAAATGAATTAACATTAAGATGATTCCACTTCTTATGTATAGGTACATAGGAGCTCAAAAAAAATTGTTGATCGTTTATATTTGTATCTTTAGCAACCGAGTTACAATTTACAATTCATATCGCTTTCCAAAGATTGTCAAAAACATTAGCCTTCCTAAATTTTGTATTCCCACTAAAACCAAAGGGTGGGAAATCGGGAAGTGCAGTCGTCAACTGTGAAACATTCCGAATACATTCTAATAGTTTATTCAATTAAATTAAATTAAAATTTTTTTTTACTTTAAATTTAATTTTAGTCTAAATTAAGTATTTTTTAAATGTTATAAAAATTTGTTACAAATTTAAATACCTATTATCATTTTCCCATTCACAGATAAAGAAGGGAAAATTTTTGTATGAGTCATCGATCAAGCAAGTCGACATTCTAATGCCTGATCACTATAAAGAGGAGTATTTTAACGGTCTGGCGCAGTGTAAAGACGCTGGTAAATAACCTGTATAATTACTTATTTCTTGTGAACAATTCATACAAAAATATATTGTTTTCAATTCCAGCAAATGGTATCAAAAATAACTGCGATTCGGCGTACGCATTGTTGAAATGTTTACATGCTGCAATTCCTAGATTTATGTTTCCTTAATAAAAAAAATGTAATATACCTATTCATATTTAAGTGGGCAAATTTCATTAAATAAAATATGTAATTGAAAAGGAAATAAAGAATAATCGTTTGTTTAACAATAAGAGAAATCAACATGTAAGAACACTGTTCTTAATAAGAAACTTATCGTCAAAAAATTACAATTTCGATACCATGATATTCATAGTCATGTTCAGTTCATATGTACATACATAATATAGTCATTATTATTTCTTAACGATATAATCAAATATCTTCGGAAAACACGTTAAGATCTTTCTGAATGAAATGTGTAATTATTAAAGGGGGAGTGCCTAATATGCATTACATGCATTTATTGATGTTGATAGTTCATTAAATGGATGGGCGTAGATGCAAAAATCACATGCATATTGCATATCTACTAACAACAATACGCATACATTTATTTTGTAGATTGAATATCAGAAAAAAATCTTGGATTTAAATACAATTTCAAAATTGAAACTATCACTGAACCTGAGTCTTTCAATAGTTAACAATTACTGATCTTTACTATCCAATAAGCTGAACAAAATCATTACTTAAAATAATAGTATACATAGTACAATAATCATGCAGGTTGTTAAAATGAAGTTTGTCGAAAAGGAAAGAGTGCTTAAAGCATTATGACATTCAAACTGTATTTTTTTGACGATCTTATCATAATTTAATCATCAAAATGACAATTGTACTTGTTCTTGTTAATCACATCTAACTTGTATTTGCGTGCTAAAATAAAATGGCATTTGGTCTGCATAGGCAATTAATTTGCACTCGGGAAATGGGATACTGTGTCAACTATTGTTAATTTTCTTATTTAGATTTCAAAATGGATAACTGAATTGAATTAATTATAGTAAAATTAAAAATGAGCAGGAAGGTATAAATAGAAAGTATTTCACTACAAAATTTGAATAGTTGATTTATAAAAAGTGTTTTAATTATGAAGAATATATTTTTTTCCCTTCTAATCGCAACTTTTAGCTGTCACTTTATAGAGGTGAGGGATGTTTAAGCTTATTAAGTTGTTAAAATAGTGTAAGTGTTCTGTTTTAGGCGATGACTGAAAGTGATGCTATTAGTGCACTGGAAGGCTTTGGTGAAAAATGTGACCCCAAACCCAATAGAGGTAAATAATTTCTATATTTTTTTATCATCAAAGTTTGTACATACATACATATGTAATTTATGTCGCTGTGTATAAATACTGACAATAGTGATCTAGGTTTATATTAGTAACAGTTGCAGCAATATTATATTCCTATGACGAATTGGTTGTCGGATATTAATGAAGAAGTTAAATTGAAGATATTGAATTACACATACGCCATAGTGTACAAAACAATTTAATTCATTACTTTTTCTTAACTTAAATGTATACATTTTTAATTTTTACAGAGGATTTCAAGAACATTATACGAAATTCTGATGATGTTCCAGACAGCACAAAATGCCTCCGTCACTGTCTAATGGAGCAAATGAATATGGTAAAGTTTTACAGCTTTTTCAACTTATATTCAACACTAGCCACTATTTTATTCTTTTTCAACTTAAATGTGTACCAGCTTCAAGACAATTGTAAATTGGATGCCGAAAAACTTTCAGACCTAACATCGATGGCCTTTGATGGCAAAGAGGAAGAAACTATTGAAATCGCAAACATATGCAACAGTAAAGTTGTTTGTAATGAGAAGTAAGTAAATAGCCAAATATTTTGAGATAAATGTTAAATTATATAAATTGTTTTAAATTTAAGATGCGAAGCAGCACATGAGTACGCTATGTGTATCATTAATGAACTTAAGACTCGAGAATGGCCTCTACCTGAGTTAGAAAAAGACGACTAAAAGCACTTGTGTATTTTCACAAAAGACATACGAGGAGAATACGCACTAAGAATACTGGTCCGTTTTTCTGACTACACTTAACAATTATATAATGTGACCTTGGTGCAAAATAAAAACATACATACATACATATGTAGATCTTCAAATATCGTAAAATATAACAAATAAAGTTATGATTTAGATTTTTCTTTACGTTTTTTATCGAGGTTATGGTATTGCGATTACTCAAATCCAAAGGCGTTTTTCATAAAATTACAACGAGTAGCTTTTAAAAAATGTTGTTAAAGCTCACCTTACAGAATTTCTGACACGAAGACTAAATAAATTAAGACAGTAAATAAAACTCTGTTATATGCGAATTAAAATTTTATTAATAACAAATTTCTATAACTTATTAGTTTTAACTTTCTACTTTCTACCATTACCTTGTTGCTGCAGTTTTCTTTTTAAACTTTTTACTAACATGCTATTCTCGATCAATTTCTTCGGTCGTTTCGATTGCGTGTCGTCCTCGATAACGGCGTCCTTTTTGTCTCCATTTCCGTGCCTCCTCTTCAATTTTTCGTGAATTATTTGTTCCATACCTTTGGTCTTCTTAAAGTGCGAATCAGTTGGATCGATATTGAAGTGATGGGAGGAAAATATAGCCTTAAAACGATCATCTTCCACATTAACTTCAAAATTATCGTCAATTTCTTTCTTAGCTGTGTTTATTTCAGCCTTTGATTTTTTCAATTGCTTTCTCCTTTTTTTCTTCGATTTTGTTTCACTTTCTTTTTCGATTATTTTTTCTAAGCTAAAGTGCTGTTTCTTATCATCTTCATCGTCGTCATCCATAAGCAATTGCAATTCCTTAGCTTTTCGTTCTTCTTCCTCATTGTCGGAATCTGTTTTTTTGGATTTTTTCTTATTTTTATCTTTTTTCTTTGATTTTGGTGGTTCAAAATCACCATTGGCAAACTCTTCAGCGAAGTAGGGATCATTCATATCGATGTCATCGGGATGGTCATCAGATTCGTCACTGTCAAGAGCATCTTCATCGCCATCGCTTCCATTCATTTGTTTCTTTTTCTTCTTGCGTTCTTCCTTTCGCCGTTTATTCTTTTCACTTCGTTTCTGTAGAACCTTTTCGATCACCGTCATTGGCTTAGATTTCTCTTCTAATTTTTCTGTAGGCTTTTCTTCGGCTGCAACATCCCAGGAAAATTCCATTTCAAACTTGCTTTTCTTTGCCTTTTCCTCCTTTTCAGTTATTTCTTGAAGGAGTGCTTTGTATTTTGAAATTGGATCCTCTTTCTTTTTCTTTTGTTTGTCGGTTGGTGGAGCTTCTTCCTGATTAACTTTTTTTGCCTTTTCGTTTTCTTCGCCATCAATATCCTCCTCCTCTTCCTCTTTCTCGTCATCATCTTCTTCACTGCTGTAGGCTACAAACTTTCTTAGTTCAGCGTCACTGACTTCATTCATCTTACCCGAAAGCAGTTTATCTCCAACTTCTTTTCTCTCTAAGCAAGTCTCGTCCCATGTTAAATCAACGGTTGCCTGTTGTAATGCAGTTGTTGTGAAGTTACGCGGTTTATATTGGCCTACTTCGGGTAAGGCTGTACACACATCATGAGGCTCATCATCATCGAATGTAGTATCGTCAGGTATGAAGCGGAGGTCCACTTTTGTGGCAGAACTCTCATATTCAATTCCATCGCACTCCTGATAAATCTTGTCTGCTGTTTCCACACTGTCACAAACAATAACAGCATAATAATACTTAAGTCGATTCAATTGGTACTGCCTTAGCTTTTCCATATGATAATCATCACCTTCTTCAGCATCGCTGTCCTGTTCTTTAACTAATTCCTCCTCAGAATCTGAGTTCTCTTCTTCTTTGTTTTTCTTTGTCAATTCTGGAGGCCCATATTTTTCCTCTTCAGCCATCCTTTGCTTGCCGAACTCAGATGGATAAATACTCACACTGAGTATACTCCCGCCTGGGGGTAAAAATGAACTACATACCACCATTATGTCCGCAGCTCGGATTCTGTCCCAATCCATATTACAAACCGCCAATCGCTTAGTTGATTCTTCTGTTGTTTCAGCATCATGATCTAGCTCACCCCAAACATGTTCGATGAATAGCTCCTCATCCTCCTCCTCTGATGATTCATCATCAGAACTATCTGATATAAGACGACCTTCACCTCTGGCATAATCAACATTCGGATCTAGCAAACACTCTTTAAGTGTAGTTGGACCAAGATCTCCATCACTTTCCAAAGCATCGTTATCGTCAGCAACAAGTTCGTTATCATCTTTAACGATTTGTTTCTCTTCTTCCTGCTTTTCTTTTTCTTCTTCTTCCTCGTCGTCTGAGGAGCCAATGTCGTAGTATTTCTTCAAATCTTCTGATGATGTTTTATTGACTTTCCTGCCGTATTTATCTACCGTATATTTAACTTTGAATTTTTTATCATTGAACATGGACTCGAAACGTTTGTCGATTTTGACTTTTCGCTCCGATTTCGGAAGGTTTTTAAACCGAGGGTCACTTACAAGATGCGAAAATCTTGGATCAGACCAGATTTCGCTTTTTTCTTCCTGCTCGGGAGGAGGATTTTCTTTAGGTTTAACCATTTTTAAATACAATTTAAAGCACCAAAAAATAAAATATAAAAAACAATTTTAAAGTGCAATTTGTTTTCCGAGTTATTTGACAGAAGTTGAGGTGACACACGTGCATGATGAGAAATGTAGTAGACAGATTATTAGCCATTGGTGAACTACTACATTTGTTCCTTAAATCCGACTACAAGATTAGATTTGTCCTAATTGAAAACTAATGTTGAATTTGATTCATCATTTTGGCAGCCTTAAATTGAAATGTACAAAATAGTTTTTGAAAATATTGGATTGTTTGGCTTTTTACCTACTGTCGAAATATAAATTAAATTTTCGATCGCCAAAATTAAATTGACTTTTAAAAGTAGTAAGACTTACCTAACTAGTGAGACTTCAAGGAATGTATGTAGGTAAGAAGCATGATGTAAGCAAAATAGTGCTACTTAAAAATTACCTATATTTTTCTTTTCTCTCTATTGGAAATCACATTGTTAAATCTACAAAGCAGATAAGATTGAAAACAAAAAATAAAAACTGCCTAATTTCATAGGTAAATGAAGAAATCAATAATTTTATAATTGGTCAGTAAAAGTACTGTAATGTAATGTTTAATTATTTTTTTTTGTGGTGTGAAAACATTAGATATATCTCCTACCTATTATTTGATTATCTTTTGAGAAAACGTGTTACTATGGGTTAAGAAGTACGGTGATTTACTACAATCTTTTTAACAGCTGTTTTTGACGTCTTTGGGTTGTCATTTCTTGTGAAAAAAAAAAATATGTTGTAACCTAAAACTCATGTTATGAGGGGGGAAACATTTGGAACCGAGTTTAATTTGTAAATAAATTGAAATAACACCAGATTAATTATGAACAACTTTCTGCGGCAAGGATTTCAAAATGTTGCCCAAAGCTATTTAAATACTATCACTCACCGCACTGGAAGACTTACTCGACAATTGTCAATTGGAAGTATACATTTGCAGCAACAAAAAGGTACATGCTCTGAATTGCATCGTTATGTTTTGCTTAACAATTTTCGGACTTTTAGAAAAAATTCAAACCTTCGATGAATTTGTCAATGGAAAACGTTCCCAAGCTGCACGCAGCATTGTTGTTCAAGTTAGCTCGGAGAAATCCTTTCCAGAACTCTACACGTACTGTTCGGATTTTGGAACAATTGTTGATGCACAACATTACCGAATGTATAATGAAGAAGTTCATTATATCTTGATAGAGTTCTCCAAAGAACAAGAAGCGATGCATGCCATCGATTCTTCGGCATATAACGAAGATTTGTCTGGTGTTCCGGTGCGCTCACCATTTCTTTGGTTTAAAGCATCTGGAAAAAAGCATAAAACACAACAATGCAGTAGACCATTAGTTGTTGTGGAAGGTACGAAACAATTTCAAAATCAAGAATTGAGCGATCTCCTTCGCGTGGCCGAAAGCTTAGATGATCAAATTCAGGTTTTACATCAAGCTACAAAGTTGAACGACTTGGGAGTTCGTTTGAGATTTTTGGCGGCCCTACAAATTGAATCCTCGATTTCTGGCATGTTCCCAGCAGCGAATGCTCAACCTTTCGGATCAACAGTAAATGGATTCGGAAAAACGGGTTGCGATTTGGATTTAATTCTAAGATTGGACTTCGATGAGCGAGGAAAAAATAAAGATTCTCGATTGGTTTATCATACGAAAGAGAACTTAACCAACGGACGATCACAGATTCAACGTCAAATGGAAAGCATTGGCGATATGATGCATCTCTTTTTGCCTGGAGTTTGTCACGTGAGAAAAATTCTACAAGCAAGGGTACCAATTTTAAAGTATCATCATGAACATTTGAACTTGGAAGTAGACCTGTCCATGAATAATCTGTGAGTATTATTGCAATTATAAATTTAAATAACTGAAAACAATAATCTAAAGTAAGAGTATTTGCATAACTTAAACCCTATATGAATTCGCTAGATTAAAAAAAATACAATAACTCCCTATGAGTCTTCATGAAGATACAAAAATATCTGTATGTGAGAAAACATACATTAGTGACAGGTTACTTGTAGAGGGTGGGAGCCAAAGCTTAGTGGTTTAAATCATTACTCTTCATAGGCGTAGAGGTGAATTTCGCAAAAACTTGAAATTCGTTTTGAAATAATGAAGCTCAACTTGAAAATGTTTGTGCCATCGTGTTTCCTGATGATTTCAATGTTTGCAATAGACCAAAAATGTATTTACTTAAAGAAGAATAATACCTTAGATCGACAATCACTGAAGATAGAGTGAATGTTTAATCCCCATTACATACATACATTTCCTGCGCACGAATCTGCCAACAGCAAACTGAGGGCCATGTTCGATTACGTTACGTTGATATAGTGTAGAGTAGATCTATTATTCCATTTATGACAAATTGCACTGCTATATGAAATCATATTTTTCAACGAAGTAACAAATCAAACTGAGTCATTTTAAGATCTTACACAAAGAAATATTTTATTGCGTTATATGTATCTTAAACAGAGGTTAATTTAAATTTACAAAAAAAAAAAAAAACACTATTCGCTATAAATGCTTAAAAAAATATGTATGTCCTTATATCTGCATGTTTGGTGTATAACCTTATGAATTGTAGAAACGCTCTTATCAGAAGGAAAGTTGTCGCTTAAGTAATAAATCTAAGTAAAAGAAATCAAACAATATAATTTAAGAGCTTAACGGCGATACGCTCTAGCTTCGTCTTCTTCCTTCTTTACTGCCTGAATTAGTATCAAACTCATGACTGCGCAAACCACATTAAGCATTCCCAAAGCCATTGCCAGGCCAACAATCCACGAAGATTTGCCTCCAAGGAACCAAGTAAGAGAGTCTACACAACCAGAGAAAAATGCATTTCCCGTAACTGTATCGCGGCAGGATGATGGTAAAGGCTGTCTCAGGTCTAAATAATCCCATGGTCCATCAGCTCCACAGCAGCCAATGTTCTCTTGAATCATTGTTAGCACATACGAAGAATATGAGTACTCCGAGGTCATAACGAATCGCTTCAGACTCACACGCAGCAGTGGTTGCAAACTAGAATGCATTGTACTGTAGGTAAGTAGAAAAGCTGATCCCAATATTGTGAGCAGGAATCCGAAGATTTGCGTTCCAATGAAAACCATTAACGCAAGGATGTTCTCCATAAGCGCACTGAGACATCCTAAGAAAGCAACCGCCATCATGACCACACCCAATGCAATCAATATGTAGATGCCGATGTAAAAATTTTCTGCCTCTAGAATACTAAGCCATTCACTAAATCCAGGTTCGGCCCTGATCCAGATTGTAATGGCAAATAGCGAAGTTGCTATTAGCCATGCTACAACGTTAAAACAGAAAAGAGTGTACTTAACACATCCTATTTGTTTTTCCAATTTATTTTCCTGCCGACCGTATCCCATTTTATATGAATTTAAGGATTCGTCGTTTTCGTTTCGTTATTCGTTAAAATTTAATATAAAACTTAAAATATTTTCTTTCTCGCGAGCAAAGCGTTTTGAAAGTGTAAAAGTAAACCACACCTGTCGTAGAATTTCTCAAATATCATAGCACAAATTCGTTAGATAAGATAAAAGAGCTGCGCATGATAAGAAGCCATAGTCACCTTAATCATGTTCTTATCTTTGGAATGATATGTTTGTGTTTGACTGTTTACGGGTTTAATGATTGTAACACTAGCAAAACAATCAGGTGCGGATCCAAAAATTCAATGTGGAGGAGGTCTCGTTAATCGAGACCAATAGCAAGAGCAGACCATTGAGATTAAAAATTATAAAAAAGATGTACTTACTAAAGAGAGATAAATTAAAATATGTATCTATGTATGTATTTGCTAGTGTACAGCTATACAATTGTAAAATCTCTACGGATTGATTTGAGTTGCTAATAGACTTAGCGAAGAAACGTGTACGAAGATATGTGAATTTTATTAATTATTAAAAAAGAATTGTCATAAGTTATTCCCTCAGCCCTCCCAGCTACTTCCGCGATTGAACTTGTAATTTAAAAAAAAAGATAATGAACGATAGTTGAAAGATACATTTTTAGGTATGTATATAGCGATTGCCAAACTGAATTCTGAGTCATGAGTATGTGTTATGATAAGAGTTCCTTCAACAAATATATATTTTTTTCACAACTTAAATTAAGCAAGGTGTTTTCTCAGAAAACAAAAATGAGTCGGTTTTGTGGAAAAGCTACTTATTGTGGACTACAATTATGAGCAAAGCTCTTACTGTGCTTGTTACTTTGTTATGATCAAGTGAAAAATAAACAGTCCAAGTCAATTATATGCATTTTGTTTTAAATTTCAAAGAACTTAATTTTAAGCGACTATAATACATACTGGTCGACCATAAATTCAAAATGTTTGTTTTACTTTTTAGGTCCGGTTTCTATATGTCCGAATTACTATACATGTTTGGCGAAATGGATAAACGTGTACGGCCGTTAACGTTTTGTATTCGAAAATGGGCACAATCATGTGGACTAACAAATTCCTCGCCAGGTCGATGGATTAGTAATTTTTCCCTAACCTGTCTCGTAATATTTTTCCTTCAACAAATGAAGAATCCTGTCCTTCCACCTATAAATCTACTAATTAAATCTGCCACTCCTAAAGATATACGAGTAACAGAAGATGGCATCAATTGTACGTTCCGTCGTGATTGGAGAGAACTTCCGTTTATGACGAAAAATACCTCATCGACGAGCGATTTGCTTCTGCAATTCTTTGAATTTTATTCTCAATTTGATTTTGCGAATCGAGGGATCTCACTCAATGAAGGCAAGGCCGTATCGAAACCAGATCATGCGGCGTTGTACATAGTTAATCCGTTGGAACAATTACTAAATGTAAGTAAGAATGTCAGCTTAGAAGAGTGTGAGCGAATACGAATAGAGGTTCGTAATGCCGCTTGGGTGCTGGAATCTGAAGTGGAAAACCCAACACTGCCTCACAATGATCAACTGATAACGGACTGGGGTGTATTGAATTTGTTTAAAACCCCAGAACATGCCATAATTAGGCCAAATATATTCTTCAAACAAAGAATGGTTGAAATAAAGGAGTTATTTAATGATTCAGAAGCACGTACTGTGCCAATGCCAAGTGTAGAATTCAAAAATAGGTCTGTAAAACAGCAAATACAAAATGTAAAGCTTCAGGCAAAAGGTGATATAAAACAAATGCAATTGAATTTAGAAAGTGAAAGTTCAAAGAGAAAAAGGAGGTGAAAATAGTGACAGGTATTGTTATTACAATTGTTTGAAATAAATGATTATTTTGACGAAAAAAAAATGTTTTTTATGTATATATATACGTATATATATTTTTCAAACGGTATTTCAATTTTTGAAAAAAAATTGAGTTATATTAAATTATATATTTCCGGACGGTCCAAAAACCAGCCTTAACTGACTGCAAGATTATCCACGATTATTTTCTTGAGCATCCACTGTTTTGTTATTAAATTTAAATTTTTTTATCAATTGTAACAAAAGTACTTTTACCAAATGTTTAGGTGTTATAAAGGTGTTGTGATAATATTGTCAATTGCAGTTGAGGTGATAGCATAATAGTCAGTACTCATTTAAAACCATAATACGACCTTAGCATTTTCTTCATTGCATACAGGAAGTAAAACACACTGCATTTAAACAAAAAAAGGATCTATCTTTTTTCTCGTTTTATTGTTGTTCAATAGTTTTTTTGTTCATTTTTTGTTTGTTATATTTTACAGAAAATACGCTTACGAATAATGAAATTGTTTAATTTATGATTCATGTTTTATATTATTTTTGTTTATTTATTTAGGTTTTCTCTCTCCTCTCAACCCGAACTTATTAAAATAACTCAAAATTAAGAGAACCGAAACGTGAATATATTTATATAAAAACGAAATTACTCTATTTGCGTATAAATAATAATTTTCTTTTTTAATATATTTTATGTATAAATATAATGTATGTGTAGTGTATTCATAATTCAAAAATGAATATGTTTTATTTATCTTATGTTTGTTAGTTTTTAATTCGCTTTAGATTTGTTTCTCGCATTTTTTTAAAAAGTTGTTTGCTTTGCTTTTTTGTTTTTCTTTTTTTTATATTATTGTTCTACATAATTAAAGAAAATTCATTTAGAACTAGAGGACAGAAACAAAAAAGTTTGCTAATTTACAGAAAATAATAAAACCAATTTCTGGCAAAGATTCACAATCTTCCACAACAATCGTACGTATATAAAACTTTGGTAGAGATATACAGTGTCAGAAACTTAAATTATTTAAAATAAAATAAAGTTTTTAGAGGAAAGCATAATATGTAATTATATTAGAAGTCCATTAACAGTAGAATTTTATTTTATACACAAAATTATTTACGATCTTTTTTTTTGTTTTCTTGTTCAGTGGCATTTGTATTACTCTCAATAGCTCTTTGTATTAATTTCAAAAATACAAGTATGTAATTTGATAATTATCAACATTATATCTCTTTCTCTCTGAATGTTTATTTTTACTCTATTCTGATGAAATAATTGAACGAGAGATTATTCAATGTTGTTTGATTTTAGTTAAAGTTAAAATATTGATCGAACATTAAGATAAAGGAAGCAAAGGACTTTTTTTTTAATTACGATTTAAATTAAAATTTTAATCAGAGACACAAACGCTCACTTTCCACCTCATCAAAAACTGCTGCATTTTCTACCTTTTTTTCATAATTATGTTTTCTTGTTCATGTATTTGTTTATTGCTCGTCTAGGATTTTCAATTAAATTTGTTTAAGGTTGTTATTTTGGCCTAAACAAAATCTCATCTGAACCAAAGTTTAAGTCGAAGAGCATCTACACCGTTCAAATAATATCGAAACAGTCTTTTGTCACGGACAAATCCTAGATTTTCGTAAAGACGCAGTGCAGGTATGTTGCGCATCTCAGTTTCAAGAACAACCTCGTCAGCGTTGTCTGCTAACATCGCCTGGAATAAAACAAAAAAAGTCTTTGTTCATTAAATATGTTATGAATATAACCGTTGATAGTTTTGTTAATACTATTTTGAACCATGAATATAAAAGAAAATAATATACATAAGATGTAATTGAACATAATAATACAAAAATCGCATCTTATCAGCCTGAAGGTATTGATACTAGAATGGACATTTTTTTAATATAAATATGTCTAATACGCCTTGTCTATGCATCAGTGCATCATATTGTAATCACCGCTTGCCCTCGGATTTAATACTATTGAAAAAGTTGTTTCTCCTTCGTCTCATAACTTATTTATAACGTATTCCAAGCAGAACTTTTGGTAATAAAAATAGTTCTTCATTGACTTAACGCAAACCTCAAATAGAAGAACCCTGGGAATGATCACATGCTATTTTATTTTCGTTCCTAAAAACTTTTTGGGGGGATTGAAGAAGTATTATTTTTATTTATCCAATTCACTTTTAGCTTTGTAAAACTGTGTTTTGTTTCATGATTATTCTACCTAATACTATAAATGCTAGTAAGTTGAGTTCATCAAAGTTAGCGAGTGCTTAAGGAAACTAAGGAAATAGGTACAAAATTCAAAATTCACGATGTACATTTCAAATATAAAATTAGAATTTAAACGCTAAATGATTTTAGAGATAATCTTTATCTAAGTGGCACGTACAAAAATTCTCATATTTTTCTTTCTATCAGTCTAGGTTTCCAATAATGTAATGATTGTTGTCAAATTTCAGAAGACACACTTTTTTGTAAACTCTGATTAAAAAAAAAACTTTTGTTTCAATACTGGTATGGAATAGACGGGTACATTTTTTATTTTAGTTAGAGTACATGTCTTGCTTGTTAAACATACCTAAAAATGGTCCATAACTTTGGTTTATATGTATGCTTAAAAAACAAAGTGCATTTACCTCAATTGCCTTTTGCACGAGTGTTGTACCGATTTTTAATTTCCTATACTCCCGTCGAACTGCCAGCATTGCAATGTATCCCCTTTTTACATTCATGTGCATGTCTAGTTTGCAGACAATAGCTCCAACGTATTCGTTGCCATGAGCGGCCAAGAAGCACAGCTTCGGCCAATTATATATGAAATACCGATAAGTGTAAATCGAATAAGGCTCCGAGAGTTCAGCTTGAATGAGACGCATTATATCCTGCAAAATTAAATAGAGTAAGAAATTATAACCGTTAAAAAATTGTGTAAAAAAGTTTAGAATGAGACAAGCATTGTGATATTGAAAAAAATCAAGTCATTTAAAACAGTAAACTTTTAACCAAAGTTACATATGTTAATTAATTTGTCAATACATTGCATTATTTTCTTGCAGCTCAATCTTTGGTTGAATCGATCTTGTGAATAGATTCAAAAGTGATATGAGTAACATAAAAGGTTTCCAGGTACATTTTTGAAAAAAAAAATCTTTTACATCAGCTGAACCATAATATGAAGCCAAAATCAGCGAAAAAAGTTGTAAACACAAAAAGCCAAAATTGGCGTGATAAGGTACTTGACACAAAGTGCATTTTAAAGTTCAAAGTTATAGCAGCTAATAGTTTTGAATGTGTAAAATTAATGAACAAATGTGTTTGATGTTTCTTTTATAAGACACTTCATGCCTTGAAGATAAGCTGAAGGGAGGCCTTTCCTGCATGAGAAAAAAAAAAAAAAACTGAAAGTAATGTAATATTAAAAAGATCCTCCATGTGATTATTATCAAATCAACACTTTTTACATAAAGTTAATGGTATTTGTTTGAAAAGAAATGTTGTTTCTTATTAGACTTTTCAGAATGTAGGTAGGTACTTATTGAACATTTTAAAAACGGAAACACTACTTACATGCATCTGTAACTCGGACTCGTACTCTTTGTATTCGATCTGGATGTTTTCTAAGTTGATGGCAGGTTGTGCGGTGACTGGTGATAGTTGTTGTTGGTCAATCTTTCCCTCGGAATCACCATCATCTTTAGTTGCTGGCGGCTGTGGTGATGGAGTTCTCCTACTACTAGAATGGGTGCAGCCGTTGCTTAAGCCAGCGGTACTGCGTTTTGCCTTCTCCTCTAAGTCCTCCCCTGACTCGGTTTTATTAACCACAACATTGTCAATCTCTACTTGGCCATTACTGTGACGGCTATTGGATTCCTTGGGATTTCTACTACTCTGAATAATATTGCAGTCACCATTTAATCTGGGTTCGACATGGCCATTCTGTGAGGATGATCCTCCATTAGTTAGTGATTCCAGTTCACTCTGCTGATGGTGGGGGTGACTGTCAGTGCCATTGTGTTGCTGTTTGATGTTGCTGACTTTACCAGACGAGGTGATATGAAGAGTTTGCTTTAACTTCTCGTTGAGACTGTCTGTCTGTTGGGATTGGGGTGCAGGGCCATTGCCAGTTCCATTCTCTACGCATTGTTTTCTTTTGTTTTTCGTCTTTTTCTTTGATGGCTTTGTTGAGCAATTCTCCTGAACAGAACTCATGGTTTTTTGGGAAATTTGAACTTCTTGCTGCTCACCTCGCTGTCTGCTGATCTTCACACAAAGTTATCGCTGCTGAAGCTGAATGAAAAATTGGAGGAAAGGAAATTTTTTTTTTCTTCAGCAATATGTCAAAAATTTATGTGCACATACACAAAATTCTGTCTGCATATATATTTTCGTCGTACTTTGTATTTTGGTGTGTATGAGTGTGTTCAAGAAAATCGCTCTGTCGTAAGAGAATTATTTTTTTATTTACTTTTATTGGAATTTTTCACTTTTACTATTTCCAGATGTAGTCGGTTAATTTATATTAGAAATATTTAATAATTCAAAAACTTTGAGATGATTTAAGAATTTATTTAAAAAATATAAATGAAAAAGAAATAATTCCCGTCCTCTGTCTCTGCCTCTATTTCCATCTAATCTGTTTTTTTTTTTCTTTTTTTGTTTCGAGGTTCGAGCTAGTTTTGTTTGTCAGTGTAGACTGTCGACTGACAAATGACAGGAGTTGTTTTGATGATTTTGGCAGCATTGTTAGCTTCATCATGCAGAGAATTACCAGATACGTTTGATACGAACTGTACTCTTACTTATTGTGGCACTGACGTATGATAATTTATAATTAAATAGACTGCTAGTGATTAGCTTTATTTGTATTCCATTTTTTAGAAGCATTCTTCGACTTGCTCCTAGGATCCAAAGTTAAAGCAATTCATTTGTCAACATATTGTATGTAGGTAAACTCACGAATAACAAGAAACAATTTAATTTGGTAGTTAATTTTGGTGGATAACAAAATTCCTGCAATATAATATTCATTAATAGAAGAATATAATTTATTTTCAAAAATATGACTTGAAGGAAATGAATTTCCATTTGACATTTTGGGTATTTGACAATTAAATCTTGGCTCTGTGTGGAAAGCAGGGTTGTTAGCACATCTTCTTTTTAACAGAAATAAATATAAATAATACTGTGAAAAAAGTAGTGGTCAATAAAAAACTTATTCAACGAAATAGATGGGTTCAAATTTTTAAATTACGATTAAAATACATCTTCACTTACTGAGTACAGTTAGTGCTTTCGAGTTTTATTTTCAAAGTGAAAAACTGTCAATTCATTTCTCTATATACACTGTTCAAGAAAACACAAAACGTAAAAAAGTTTATAACTATAAATGTTAATTTTAACAGAAGGGTATCTTGAAAGGTATCCAATCAAATGGTGTCCACATTTAATTGACTATAAAGAGGCAATCTTTTTCTAAAAAAATAACATTTATAGAACTTAGTACATAATATAGAAAAAAAAAGTAGCAAGTACTTTAATATAAAAATAGATCTTTAAGTAGCAAGTACTTTAATGTATCATTTAAGATAAGTATCTAATATTTGTTTCAATATCAGATTCAATTTATAAAGTATGTTAATGCTTTTACATATGTATACTTGAATAACTGGATTTTTGAAATATTATTAATATTGGTACTTGAGTTAGCATAAACATTTAAAAACATTTATACTTGTACCTACATGTAAATACTTCTTGTAAATTCTAAAATAAAGCCTTAATTTCATTACGAACTTTTTGTAAGAGATGCTTGCTTTCACAAAAATCTACAATAACTGAGTTTAAAGATTTTAGTTATCTGCCTCTTATTTAACAAATATCGTATAAGCTGAAGACAAATTTATGATTTCGATCTCTTACAGATTAAGTTTATCTTCTAATATTTATATTGAATAGAAACAATTGAAATGAATACCATATTAACTCAGCTTCGGGCCTTCTTCCTACAAAAAAAAAATTAGGTAAATGTATTAAGTTTCTTTTATTCAATTCTTTTAATCTCTTTGACTTTCAATTTTACAGGGGTCATAATTAAGTCATAGATATACATTTATTGTGAGTGCCAATCAAGAATCCCAGGCTTATTATTTTTTCATATTTATTCAAAGTCTATTATGTTTCATAACATTTTCCATAAAAGGGTCAGTTTTAAGACTTTCCAATAGTTACTCGCTTATTGATTGGATCGAAATCCTCAGGGCCGGACTTAAGTATGTACTGCTCCTAGATTTATAAGGTTATTTTATTTGACATTCATACTTCAATATACAGCATTATATGGAATTATATTTTTGTGCTCTATATGCAATTCAAAAATTATTAGATGTTTGATGTTCTGTAGCTGTTATTTTCAAAAATTTTCGTTATACAGGACATAAATATTTACTAACAAAAATATTATTATAATATCCATTAAATTTTGTATTTGGGCCAGCAGTAGACTTTACACAACCTCTTGCTATATGCACATTGCACAGATTCTCAAATGCAACGCACTCCAATTCATAAGATAACATTTCGTTTCGTGGTACTCAAAGTTTTTACTGGTTTCATATCTATCAAAAACCATCAGCAGCTGTCCGCAACATGACCAGTAACCAATCTTCGTCTTCCGTTTGCAGCTTACGATCTATGTGTATGTACATTATGTCTTTGTATCTATGTGATCTCTCCAAATCAGTTTCACTTTGGTTTAGGAGCAAAAGAGTTTAGTTTGGCATTAGATAACCAAACACAAGCTTCGTGTCTCGTTTGGTTGTCGTTCATGGTCCATACGTTGCAGGAAGGATCACCATTATGTTTTTTTTTTTTTAAGTTTATATAAGTATTCAGTGAATCTAAATCAATAGGTTAGTGGTAGCAAGCACCAGTAGTTGTTGCTGTCAAGAGACTTCCGTCATTCAAGTTATAAAGTATTGCATCCTTAATTTCCCTGGTTGCTTGTCTCACCAATTCAAATAACCACCGTTTGAACTCACATGCGGATAAAAACAATTTAATTATGTGTATTGAAATTATCCTATACTGACAACTGACTATCGATGAAGCTAACCGAGCGCTACTTCACGCTCGAGCCCACCACCCAGCGCCCAACGCGCACCGCGCGCGGCTTCACCACTTCGGCTCACTGCAATTATCCGCCGTTAAGTTCGATGTGCGATTTAATCATCCAAATATGTTATTATTATTATTACAACACAACACTTTTAATAACGCTCAGTTCACATTAAATTATAAGCATTGTACATTAAAACCGTTAGATAACTTATTTATGGATATTTTCAAAGAAATTTTGGTTTTGGGATTTAAGCTATTGGGTAACTAAGACTAAGCCAAGGGCCAATTAGGGCCAATTATATGACACGAGTATTTGGCCACTAAAGGATTAGTTATATTGAGGTGAGTATTTTAAACAAGAAATATCACTTTCGCTAAAAAAAACCAGATGTGGATAAAAGGAGAAACAACAACCACTATCCCAACTTGTCCAGACCTTGAACTTAGACTAAGCAAAGCATTATTTATTCCTACTATAAGTATGGATATGGATTTTAAACACGGTGCAATACCAAATTGAGGATAATTTTGCGATTGGCGGAGAAGCATTTACGCACAAAACACGCATCGAATGCGATGCGTGTATTCTTCACCATTATGTATTTAATTGATGCGAATACATCTACTTCATCGAAGAAAAAGAAAGATACAAAATCGGTTTCATTTTCTTCGTTTTAATTTCAAAGTCAAGTCTTTCAAAACGAGTTGTAATACATAGTTGCAATGACTAAGCCGTTTATGAATTGTGAAGATGAACGGTAAATAAATAATTTCAGTTCATCGAACTTTGGTGCAATACTTGTTGTATTAAAACAATAATTATATCTTTTGTTAAACAAATTAGTGGCAATAAATATTCAAACGTTTGTATAAATTATGTGTGAGTGATTATTTGTTGTCAAATAAAAAAAAAAAAAAAAAACTCTATGAAACTATAAAAACGTACCTACACGGAGTAACAAGAAAAGAAAATATGTTTGACTTGGAAGTTTCTTACATAAAATTTAAAATTTAATTTTAGTCTTGTAACCGTTATACATAGGTAGTTTTCCATTAACAATTGTGACGAACTGACTTAAAGAATATCTATTCCCAAATCGTAGGTTGTTTCTTCATTTAGAAATTTTAGCTTGGTTTAATTTTCTGATTATTCACTAAAAAATGATTTTATATTATTTTAGGAAGACAGTACGAAGCCCATTTTATATTAATTGAAAGTAATGTGAACCCTTGCAAATTTAAATTAGGGAAGCCATTTGACATCTTAAAAACTCCAAGTCAAGAACTATGAGCACATGCACACACATAAAAAAGTTCCGAGTAATGCCGGGATATTTCTCTAAAAATATAAAAATAAATATATTTTGTATTCCTGGTTTATATGGAAAAAAATCTAATAGCTAAAAAATTATTTCATTGAAAATAACTATACGAACTTTGTATAAGTTATTCGTCCTTTATAATTTTGCAAATTGTATATACATACATACCTATTATCATATGTGTACATAATGTATGTACCATCAGTGAAATTTTGCTACAGATACAAATCTTAGCTTTAAAATTAGTTAATAAATTGAAGTTTGAATTTCTTTTGCAACTAAGTTAAAGTTGTTTTATAGCTTTGAGTTTGAGCTACATAATTAATAAACATACATATAAATTATCTTGAAAAGTTGAACATAATCTAAACTATCTGTGCTTGAATGTTAAAATTTCAATTCACGATTAAATAATAAGATTTGTATGAGTAATTTTTAATCAGAAATACGAGTAGGTATATCTACAATATGTATGTATGTATACATATACACTTTTTGTTGATTCGTTATAAAATAGACACCAATAAAAAGGAATTAAATAAACAAATCAAATCGAAAGATATTTTAACACAATGTCGCAATAATATTGATTTATAATAAAATGAAATCAATACACAAAATAAAATTTAACCGAATATTAAAACCCGCGGCGTGAGTATAACTTTCCAAATATTTGTTTGGGATTTAAAAGAAAACGATCAAACGATTTCTTAATGTATTTTTGAAAATGAGAGACAGAACAAATTTTGTTATTTAATTTTCACATTTTTGGAAATAAATTTGTAGGCAAATAATTAATGAGCTGAGATTTAATTACTGAACATTTTAAAATCAAAACTACAGCACCATATAGCAGCGATTTGTCATAAGTTCAAAAATTTCTAGATTACTAAGCATGCAACTCATAATTGACCAAATTCCATAGGTAATAGGTTCTTAGAAAACACTTTATTTGAAACAGATATGGTATATGAACATACTTTCGTAAAATGCTCCGTTACATTTTTTCTATCGAATAAATATGTGTACTATGCCTACCTCAATTAACCATACACACTCATTTCTTAGATATTTCCAAATTCGTAAAACAAATGTATGTGTCAAAGAAAATACCTATATCTGCATGAGCCTCCTTTTGGCATACTTCCCATTTAAAAAATATTAGACACTAGGCGTTTTTCTTTTTTAGCTCCGAGTGGGGCACAGAGGGCTCAGAGCTCGCTCAGAACTGCACATAACCTGAACGCTCAGAGCTAATTAAGAAACACAATTATTAAGCACTGAACTGCCAAAAGCAGTCTGTCTCTGTCTTACCACATTATCAATAAAGTGACATAGCCGCGCTCATCTTTTTACTCCATTCGAGCTCATCGAACGCGCCCGATCGAGCTCGGAGATAAAAAAGAAACACAAACTTTTGGCTCCGAGCGCTCCGAGCTAAAAAAGTAACACAGTTCTTTTTTGACAGCTCGGTGCCCCGCTCGGAAAAAAAGGCGTTTTTCTTTTTTAACTCTGAACAGAGCACTGAGCAGAGCCTGAGCACGTCGAGTATGCTCTGAGCAGAGTTTGATCAGAGTTCTCCCGTCTCCGATGTATTTAAGAAACACACTTAAGCACTGAAAAAGTGAAATAGTCGCGCTCATTTTTTACTCCATTCGCTCTGTCATTTTATTTAGAGCTCGTAGAGCGCGCTCCGAGCTAGCTCCGA
This sequence comes from Scaeva pyrastri, assembly GCA_905146935.1. Lineage (NCBI taxonomy): Eukaryota > Metazoa > Arthropoda > Insecta > Diptera > Syrphidae > Scaeva > Scaeva pyrastri. The sequence continues at coordinate 35,684,634 of LR989927.1, read as the reverse complement.
TTGAAAAAAGAAACACAAACTGAGCACTCTGATGTGTCTGAGCTAAAAAAGAAACACAGATCTTTTTTTGACAACTCAGTTCTCTGCTCTGAGCTTAAAAAGAAAAACGCCTACTGTAGATCCATAGAGCAGATTTCCCAGTTTCGTGACAAAATACAAAAAAAAAAGAGAAAAAAGGTTCTGGGCTCCACTACCTCCACGAAAGGAAAAAAATAAATGTTCCATTTGTTTCTTCCATTTCGATAAATGTATGTATTTTTTTTGACATCATAAAATGTAACAAATTTACAAAATACAGACAAAGAACATGTTCGTCTGTAAAAAAACTTTTGCATTTCTTTTTGCTTATTTTGCATCTCGAAATAATGAGTTCTTCGATTTTATACAAAATACAACAGATAAATTATTGCCATTTGTTAAAATATCCCATAATTGGCCCCAAAAAAATTGCCACGAGATAAAAATACCAAAACTACTACTATTTTACTTCCGATCCTCTTCGCTCCATACATTACGAGTTTTTTTTTTTGTCATTGTGAATGGAGCACAAATTCAGTTTGGCGCTACTTTTTATCCGAGTACCACCGATAAATTGCATTTTCATACCGAACTGTACAAAAACTCTCACAATACTCTGTATTGTATTTTCGAGTTACGGGTAGTGGACGTTCGTCTGTTGGTTACTATAAAAATATTTAAAAAAGCTATTAAAAATATAAATTCGGGTTTCAAAATATAATTTAGTGTTTCGTTATTCGAGTTCTAAGCTTTCGATAAAAAAATATGCATAATAATTGGTGTCCTATTAGTTTTTTCGGTCGTATAGTAAATCTTGTGCAACTCGGGGCTCCAGTAGGCAGTTTACCGTTATGTTATGCTATGCAAGAATATGAAGTGTTAAAAAAAATTAAAAATATGTTCCTACATAAATTGATCGGGTTTTAAATGAATAAGATGTCTTTTTTTCGGATTTTAAGCGGTTCGGTGAAAAAATATAACATCTTGGGCGTAATATTTCGTGTGATTTTTCGTATCGTTTTATTATTCGGTGTACGGGATGTGTCGGTTTGTGTTTTATTTAACATATTTCGAGTGCGTGAGCTGTGTCCGCATTTAAGCAAAATTCGGGTTCGGTATGAAAAATCCATGCTCTTCAAATCTGTGTGTTTCAAATGGCCTTTTTTTGTGTTTGTTGAAAAAAAGAAGAAAAAGTGTTTTGTTTTTTTAAATCAGTGTAATTAGGTTCTGTTTTTATGTTTCTGTTTTTTGATGGTGTGTTAAAAAAAGTTAAGTCAAGTGCTAATTTAAAAGAAAAGTGAGTGCTCCCCGCTACCTTCCCTTTCATTTGTTAAGGTTAGTGTTTGTCTTTTGATGAAGAACCTGCGAACTGGAGTTAAATGAAATTTGCAAAGGTAAAGTACAATTTATTAACTTAATTGGTTTTCTCAAACAAAATTCTTTTATGTTCTCTTCTAGGTAAGCAAAATTATCAATTTCATGAATTTCATCTTTAAATAAGAACGGACTGCGTTTTGCTCAACTCTCTCTACAAAAATAAGCAACAATAAAACTGTAGGTAAGTGGATTTGTAGTTTGTAAGTCTTTCATGATTTTGCTTTTAAATCATATAATCTTATTTATTTATGGTAGTTGCTTAGTTTAAGAAAGTCAAAAATTCAATTTTTTGTAGCTTTTCTTCTTGGACTCGGACTTGGAACCCGTTTTTATTATATTCTTATACCTATCTCTACGACTTGTTCTTTTATTCTATAAGGTTCTTTTCAAGGGCTTAACAAAATATTAGTAACTTTAATCTGATAGATTATTTCGAATACGTGTTACATAATCCATATACGATTATAGTCTAATTTTTCTCAACTTTTTCTACGTAATCTGGACGTATGGTGTCAATGGTGGCTTGAATATTGGCTTCCAATGCAAGACTTGCTATACCGACATAAACCATAATGAATAAACACATTTAAGGCTTCGCTTTAATTTTTTTTTTAGTTATTGAAAACCACTCTTTTGATTAATCACATCTTACTTTCCGAAACTTACTTAATTTGAAGCTAATTTTTTTAAAAAACCTATGATTTTAATTTTGTTACCCTTTTTTAACCTATTTAAAAATATATTTGAAAAAGAGGCTTGGTGCGACCCACACTGATGCATAATTTGAAAACTTGGCGTTCCTGATATTAATCGATTTACTTTTCCTGCTGATTGATAACAATTTTATTAACAAAAAAATTGTCAGAGATGTTGAAGCGGAAAAGCAATATTTACAAATTTTTCTTACATTTTGTAGTTTTTATTTGTTGTAAAAAAATGTCAATTTGATATTCGTCAATATTTTATCAATTTTAGGTATTAACAAATGTATTAAAATACAATTGAAGTGAATAGAATTCCTTGTGGTCATGATATTTAAGCCGAAAAACAATTTTTGACACTTTTCGGTAAATTTCAGTTTTGGTTTTTTATTTTTCGTAAAAAAAACTGTCAATTCGATATTTGTCAAAAAAGTACCATTATGTTTAAAATTCTATTATGCAAAAAATAAAATAAATTTGAAGTTAAAATATGATTGACCACTCTGGACATATTCAAGTTAAGAAACTACTTTTGACATTTTTTGATAAATTTTTGATTAAGTTTTTTATTTTTTGTAAAAAGGCTGTTCATTCGATATTTTTCAAAATTGTATATTAATAATTGTATTTTGTATAAACAAACATAAGTTTGAAGTCAATATCGGTGCTCATTCTCAAGATGTTCAAGTCAAAAAACACTTTTTTACGAACACATAATAGAAAATAGTTTTGAAGATAATATAATTTTTCCTTCATTGTATACTTTCGCGCAAAATTTTTTACTTTTTTTTTTTAAAAAATAACGTTAAATTGAAAATTTTCAAAATTTATATCAAATCAGTATCACATTACAATGTATACAATAAAATTTATTTGAAGTCAATGGCACTATATCTATTTTTGAGATATTTGCTTCCAACCAAAATGTTCACCTTTTTTTTAAACTGCTATAATGAAAAAAGCGCTTGACCAATTTGTATGCATCTTTCGAAGTTAGGTATGCCCTGTCGAACAAAATTTAACTGGAGTCGATATCTTTACTCGTTCTTGAGATACCGTGGACGAAAAAGGGTATCTCGAAAGTACGAACGTACAAACGTACGAAAAATAATAAATAAGTTCTAATATTCATAACCACAAGTTCAATGATATGCGTCACGTAATGGACAATTTTTTATCACCAAATCTATATACCCATATAATATTTAATAAATAACATTAACTTAAAACCCGACAGTTTGTAAATTGGTTGAGAGTTCCGCTTTTTCATGGAATGCTCCTACAAAGCTTTTTAGTATTAAAGGCGTTGTAAAGTCGGACTAACTTTACTCCACCGATAATGGATACGAGTTAATAAATAAGGCTGAAATTGAATACTGATAATGAACTAAAATGCAAAGAAAATAAGCAAGACATTTCGTAAATAATAAAATGATTCTACATTTACAACTTATGTTTTTTATTATCATATATTTTATGTTTTCTATTATCAAGTGTTCATTCCAAAATATATGCAAAACTCGTGAGAGATACAAAGAGCAATATTTCCTCACCTGTCATAAATATCATGAATTTATGTCTCTCGACAGTGTCAACTGTCAAGCAAGTATTGATTAGCTCGACTAGCTCTAATGTCTAATCGAGGATCTATTCAACTTCCACTTTCCAACACCCAACATTATAATAAGAAGAAGCTAATTTTTTGCCAATCTATCAAAAGCATCGCCACCAGTCTTACCGACTTTCTTCCTATTGTCTTTCGGAAGATCTCACATCAGACATCGCACTCAAATGACGACTGCACCATTTATTGCGTCTGTGCCAAAATCACAGATATACAATTCCACTCCAAACTCATCGCATAATAGCCCAGCTATGTAGACACTGTTGAATGCACGTTGCACTTCAAAAGTCTATAAGCTACAAAAAGAGCAATCTTGCTTGGTTTTTTGGTCTTTCTTTTCACCTGCGAAATTACCTTGTACTTCATCGATATCTCCTTCTATCTCTTGGATATCTGCCGAAAGCCAAACAAAACATCTACATTTGTACATATGTACATATATAATATCTAATACTCATGCTGTTGTTTTCAGCAAAACTTTTTTTTTATTTTGTTCCACCGGTTTTGAGTCTACGTAACCAAAACGTCAAGAGAAGTACACACCGTCCTCCTATGATGGTCTGGCTTTCATGAAGAAAAAAAAAAAAAAAAAACAACTTACAACATGGTATCTACCAGACCAGGAGTTAGTCGAACAGCTTTAAAATGAGCCAGAAGTGGGGCTGGTTGGTATAAATCGAATCTAGTATCCTAATTCAAATACATTCGGTGGCAATTCGTATTCAAGAGTGCACGAACCGTTAAGCACAGCGAAGTGTCAGTTAAGAAAGAAAAAGAGAAATCTCCCGTGACGTCATACATAATCATGTTCAAATTAATCGTAAGTCAAGGAAGTGGCTCATTAATCAAACTAGAGTTTCTTTTTTTTTTTTTAATTCACCTCTCATTTGGATATTTATCATTTACTTTTAGCTCCTTTTCTCAGTGATCAGTCTAGCTGTGGGTCTTAAGATTCATGAGCAGGAATACGAGCATCAGGAATATGAACACGCCCATTATAATGAACCATCCATTGAGGAAACTGAGCATCATCAGGAGATCGACCACAAGCACGCGGCAACATCACATCAAAGTGTGAAATTCCATCATTTTCATGCTGTTCCGGTGTACATCAAGAAGGAAGATCAACATTTGCTAAAGAATCCTATTGAAATCGGGGGCAGTAAACAAAAATTAAAGATTCTTCATCCAGAAACAGAAAAGAACCATAACCATGGAATAGTGTTGGAAAACCATAGTGAATCGCATGTGGAAGAACACGGACATGGACAGGAACATGAGCCTATTATTCATGAGCATGCTCATTACGAAGAGGAACCACATCTGGAACACTACGAGCACTATAGTCATGAGTAATGCTTTTGGGCATCATCGGGAAGTAGATGCAGATAGCCTGCTAAAGTGCGACAAGGAACCAAATTTTTTATAAGAGCCTATAGGATTAAGTGTGTGGCCGAGTGAAATTTTCTGCAACTATAGCAAATAAGTGATTTTTAGCGCTAGATGATATATGTATTTTTTTTTTAAATAAACAATTATTAAATTGATGAAAATAAAACATAAAATGTATGTTAGTAGATTTTAGGGACATTTTGGGATTAGTTCCGTTTAAAATCCATTTAGTCATCACTCATCACATTCATTGGTTTCACAACCGAGGTCAAGTCAACCAACAACGTACGCACGACAACATTCAGGTGCCCGCCTCTGAACAAGGATTCTGATTTGATGGTTTGCGTGTCAGCATATAAGCTGGGCTGGACCTATATAAAGGTCTTTTTGAACCAGTAAGTGAGAGTGGTTCTACTGAGCTTAATTCTTAGCACGATATCTGTTTTAGGGAGATTGATTATAAATCTTGATTTAAGCATCCTGCCCGCGTATTTCTTCTTCTATATTGTTACATGTCGCTTAGCCTAGAAGGTATTTAATTTGAGGATTCATGCTCTGCTACTTTGATTGTTGGACCAACTTTTCTGCTCGCTGTATTTATTTTACTTCTCGGGACATCAATAGATTTTATAAGTTTTCTTAACTTAACTTTTTAGGCACTTTCGTTTCAAGTCTATAAATTAATGGTGGGTAAATTAAAATGTTTTTCTATCACCAGTCTATGGATAAAGATCTGTGATTTCTTAGTATTATGGTTCGATAAATTTGATATGACTGAAAAGCCACAATTGTGGAGATGTGCAGAATAAACTTTTGACACTTATTAACACACTGTGGGTAATTTTGGTTTCTGGCGAACACTGTACAGTTTCAAAAAAAAAATATATGCATACATATTTATATAGAAAACACTGTTTCTTCCTTTAATATTTTTGATCATATTGTTTTTAAAATCACCTTGATGGAAATGTGTAATTTCTACACTAATTTGTGATACAAGTCTAATGAAAAAAGTTTTCAAAAAATAAAAAAAACACGAAATTACACCGAAAAGTTTTAAAAATTATGTCCCTACTCGAATATTTTGAGAATTAGCATGATAAAAAATATTTAAATTTTGACGAATACAGAATTGACAGTTAAAAAAAATACACGAAATCTTACCAAAAAACTGGGAATTGAAAGTAAGCACCTGATACTTTTTTAGATTGACAAGTAAATTATAACACAAACATTTCATCAAATCCCTAGTTTTCTAAAATAAAGTTGGAATTATCAGTATGAGTCTCTTTCACAATCGTCTTTTTTATCAATAATAACCAGTAAAATGCGTTAAAGGACACTCGTCTGATGTGTGATTCGAAACAGGATCCTATCATAAGTACTTTAGGATTTAATAAAAATTACAATTTTATCGTCCTAAATTAAAATTAGACATTTAAAAACACAGAACCTACTATTAGTTTCTGAAAGTTATGATTTCCCTCTATTTCTTATTAAATTATTTTATAAAAATATAATATCTTTATATATTCAAAACAAAGACGGGTTTGTTACAACACTTATAACTCGAGATCTGCTGAACCAATTTTCATGGTTATTGATTCCTGAATAGCAGAAAACATCTGAAAACAATGAAAATTAACACACTTTGTCTCATTTTTGGGGGAGAGTACGATAACTTGGCCGCCAAGATTTGATAACAGAATTTTGTAGAGGGGTCAAATACAAGCACTTTTTACTATGGGAGGGGGGGGTCTATCTCCCCCCGTTTAGGCGGTAGGCGCAATTTAAAATAAAAATGCTTTGAACGAACAAAGAGTTGTCAAAAAATAACGGTAATAGTTACAATTAAGTATGATACATTATTTTAAAGCGTATACTCTATTCTATCAGCCTGTTTTTAAATCAAGTGAAAAAAATTTATAGTTTTCGAAAAATATAATTTTAAAACAAAAATTTGTCCAAAAAAAAGCTAAAAAATAGCTTTAAAGTGTAATTTTTTAATTTTTTCATGAAATAAACAATTTTTTTGATTTACAATCCGTTGCTCTAATTAGTTCTTAATCAAAAACTGAAAAGTTTATGAATTTATGTAAAATAGTTTTCGAGAAAATTAGAAATTAACAAAATAAATATTTTAACTTAATTAATTTTATTTGATGAAAATACATGCGATAAATTAATTTTTTTTAATACAGCTTAGTTGAATTCAAAAGAAACTTTGCATACACCCAGCCTCGCACCTACCCCAATTCCTATAGTGTGCAAGCAGGGGGGTTGCAGGGGGGCAGCATGCCCCCCCTTACATACCTCACTATTTATTTCTCTGTAATGCTGGGTAACAACTCACTTTTATGGGATTCTGCTACGCTCCAGTACACAGATCGTGCTGGCATTGACTAGGGTTTATTGTAAGAAAATAATAACATCCAAGTGTACACAGAAATTATACTCTATTTTCGGATTAAGATTACTAGCCCTAGCGAAGTATCGGAAAGTTCTTCTATATTGCTCTGAGTTATTTTCCCGAAAAGCCTGTTCTATTTAAAACTTTTTCAAATTGGATGAAATTGGGGAACTCTCCAAAATAAATAGGTATCTATTACCAACATAATATATGAGTAGAGATTAATTCTGAGTCAATTTGAATCCAGATTCCTTAAATAATAAAGTATCTTTTCATACACCCACCTCGCACCTACCCCAATTCCTATAGCGTGCAAGCAGGGGGGTTGCAGGGGGGCAGCATGCCCCCCCTTACATTCCTTACTGTTTATACACTATAATACTGGAAGCTACCATTAATATATTTTCAAATTTCAAGTATTTATGTACGTAAGTAAGAAAAAAAAACAATAATCTCCTAAAAAGTAATTTTAGTAATTTTCAATTTTCTCGCAAATTATTAGACATAATTTCATAAACTTTTCAGTTTTTGATTAAGAACTAATTAGAGCAACGGATTGTAAATCAAAAAATTTGTTTATTTCATGAAAAATTTGAAAAATTACTCTTCAAAATAATTTTTAAGCTATTTTTTGGGCAAATTTTGGTTTTAAAATTAGTTTTCTCGAAAACTATGAACTTTTCTCAACTGATTTAAAAACAAGCTGATAGAATAGACTGTTGGCTTTTAAAAAATGTACCATACTTAATTTTAAGTATTACCGTTATTTTTTAAAAATTCGTTTTCCATTTAAAGCATTTTTATTTTAAATTGCCCCTACCTCCTAAACGGGGGAAGATAGACCCCCCCCTCCCATAGTAAAAAATGCTTGTATTGAGCCCCTCTACCAAAAACCGTTATTTTTTCTTGGCGGCCAAGTTATCGTACTCGTGCCCATTTTTGTCTCTACACTATTGTATTATGCCAAATAATATAATTAAAAAATGTTTTTTCCTTCAATATTTTAAATTAAATTGCTTACGAAATTAAAAGTCTTACAAGTCTTATTGCGACGCATATTTTAAACCGCCGCCGCCGTGTTTTTGAACTGACAGTTGATAGTCACAGTTGACATTAAACATCAATATTTATTATTATCGATAAGAAAATACAAAAAATGTCCTCCTGGAAGTATGATCAAGACATACGAATGCCGAAACTTTATTAGAACCTGGATATGAAGATTTAAAGCAACTTCTGTCACACAATTTAAAGAACAAGACAGAATAACGTCTGCGGGGTCAGCTAGTTACATATATAATAAATAAGAAATTAATTTAAAAAAAAATACGTTTGTGAAGGTACATAATTACAATTTCGACTACGAACCCACTCTGATTACAATCTTTTTTTCAATATGAAGAACTTGTAGGACATGAATAAGAATTTTCATTGCTTTCATTTTTGGACATTTTATACGTAATTTTTTTCCGGTAAGGATAGTTCTTTCTTACGATTTTAATAAAACTTTATTTATAATGTTTTATGATTTACATTTTTATAAACTACTTAATTATATTTACTGCAAAAGAGATGTGTTTGAAAAATGTTGGTACTTAAAGCATTATATTTTTTTAAGCATATTCAATTTAACAGCCAAGGAGTTGTTTGATTAAGCAGGTAACTGGAAAACGCCCCACAAAACCCTGGATTCATTAATTCAAAAAGAATTTTAAAATACTTTTATTTTTGGATATTTTGTATTTTTTTATAGTTCACTAGAACTAAAAGGTTTATGATTCACCCTTTAAATGATCTTTACGGCCATGTACCAGAGTTAGAAATAGAAGAAGAAGAAAAAAAGAAAAAGAAGAAAAAGACAAGAATAGGATATAAGATTTCGGTGCAGTGGACAAATATTATTTATAAACGGGTGGCGTCCAGTAGAAACTGCAATATATACATACAGCAAGAAAAAAGGAAATTTTATTTTATACTTGCGGGCCCGGTGAACTTAGTCTCGCCGATATTTATGGCACAAATTCAAGCTACGGAAAAAGATTTTGATGCTTTTTCAATTTTCCGTGCAATTTGTTTTATAGTTTCTAGATGGCCCGGTGTGTTTCGTATCCCTTATCCAAAAGATATTAAAACTGTCCCTTCGCTTAAATGGCTGATTCTATAACAAACTCTTATGTCAACTCTTATGCACAGTATTGTTATTTTTCAGATTTAAAATTCCGATCTTTAAAAAGTTTTCTTTAGTCTAATAGTTATTTTTGGAAAAAAATCAAATAAATGATCTTGCCTTTAAACAACTGTGCATTGCCTGTTTGGAAAAAACTGGATCGAATAACCGAACATTGCTTCAATTTTTTTTTGTTAATGTTGGTCCAAATAAAAATCGTTTATATGCGATAGACATTAAAAACAATTGAAGTACAAAAATTCACATCACACCAAAACTTGGAGACTTTAATAATGTCATCAATTAAGGTTAAAGGAAGTTTTCCAGGTTAAAATACAACCCCCGAATAATAAATAAATAATAAAGTAACTTAAACTACATAGTCAATTATTTTGTTTAAATTTTTAAAACTGAAGTAAATATTTATTTTTTAATACAAAATCAAGAAAATAAATTAAAATTAAATTTAAGCTCGTTGATAAAATGGTGAAAATTAAGAGTTGCCTGAATTTTGTAATGCCACATTGAAAAAAATTGTCAAAAAAAAATGTTAGTGGTGGACAACCCTTACTACTTATGTAGACCTACTGAATATGCATATAAATTTTCATACGAATCGGTCAAGCCGTTTCGCAGGAGTATGGGAACAAACATTGTGATACGAGAATTTTATATATAAGATTGTCATGTACAATACAATTTTTATAAAAACAATTATCAAGTGATTAAGTTACTGCATCTACTACTTTGCGGTGTCCCACAAGAGAAACTTACTGTACGAGTAAGAACTAAGACTTGACAATGTAACGAAAGCATTTTGTCAACCGAAATAATCACTTTAATTGCGATTTGCGATTTTTTAAATTTATTTTAGGTACTGCAATAAAATTAACGTTGCACATACGCCACCTATATCCCCATTAAAAGTCAAACAATACTTTCATAATGATTTTCTGAATTGAAGTTCGATAGGTTCTTATGATACATATATTGTATACTATGTATGTACATATGTATGTATGTTGTATATGAATCGAAATCTCAAAATAACTAAACAAGAAAATAGGAAATTATAAACAAAAATTAAAAAGACAAAATCTTAAACGAAATTTAACTTTAAAATTTAAATTAAAACGAACTTTTGTTTCAAAATCCTTGGTTTCATACGTATCATGTTTGTTTTGTTGTTCCTTATACATAATACTTAATATACTTTTTTCTTGCTATCTGGATACAATTGCTTTCGTGGAACATCACCCTCATTTGAACACAGACATTTTAGTAAGTTGTGGGGGAAAGTTCCCTTTAAAAAAAAATTCCCATAAAAATGGCGATAGGGCTGATTATGAATTTCGATTTTCTGTTAACATTTTTAAATTATGGTATAGTATTCTGTTGCTTTGAAATTGAAAATATTTTAGGAAGAAAATGTAATAGAAACATTCCATGATTAAAATAAATGAAAATCATTTATAACCATTTACCGCATAAGTTTTGGGGTCATTCTATTAAATTCAGATTCAAATCAGAATTTCGTTTCACCTTAAAACAAAAAACATGCGCAAATCTCAATTACTAGCCAAATTTATTTAAATCTTGACGGAATTTACTAAAACTGTTACAAAAATAAATACAAAAACAGAGTTCGTAATATACAAAAGCTTATATAAAAAAATAAATAAATATTGCAAAAAAAAACTTAAAATAATCCACAACAAAACGGTTATTATTTTTGATTACACCTTTGGTGGTGGTCTCAGGGCGATATTAGCTTCTGGGTCTTTTGTTCCTCGAGAGCCTTTTTTGCCATGGGGATGGGATCCTCCTCGCTTGCCGCGCTTAGTTGGATGACGTCCTTGGTATTTGTGACTTTGACTGTGCTGATGTTGGTAGCCATAGCCTTCGGGGTTGTTGTTGTATTTTGGCGAATAAGTATCATATTCCAATTGTGGCTTCTGGGGTGCTGGTGCATATGGCCGATTATGGGAGGTTTCCCAGTTTGATGATTGCGCAACAAGGGAAGACGATGATGGTTCCTTTTTAAAGACAAACTGATAGGGATTCATTACTGGATAACCTGAGTCCTCAGAGTCCTCTTCGGCTTTGGCCTCGGTGTAGATGGAATATCCCTTATAGTCAGGATGCTCCTTATTCTTGTGGGGACGAGAGATGACAACTTTTTCTGGTTTGTACGGCAACGAGTTGATGTCCTGATAAATGTCTGAGTTGAAAAACAGTTTGGGCTTAGTTGCTACACGTTCCTCCTGAACGACATGAGATAAGTCGAATTCTTCCATATTTTTGAGAGCTGCTGAATGGTCAAACGTTTCGACGGGTACTTTGTTCGAATATGGTCTCGACGTTTGCATAGACTGTAACGGAGCTCGCGCTTTTATTTTATAAATAAATTCTACATTAGGAGCCAAACTTTCCGACAGCTCTTGTTGCAAGGAAGAACTTGAATAGGTCTCCTCGTTGGATTGACTTGGTTTGGGAGCGTTTTTTTGATTTTGGGTGCGCATAGTTGATGAGTATTGATAGGTGGATTGTTTGGGTTTGGGAGTTGCTTGGATTCGTTGTGTGCTTTCGGTTTGTTGAATTTTAAAGTAGTTTGTCTTTGGTTCAGAGGGGGGAATAATTTTTCCATCAGCTTCCATTTCTTTCATGTACTTCATAACAGATTTTTCTATCTGTTTAAGGATTTCTTCTTTCGGAATTTCACTTGAAGCTGCCGTTTTAATACGGTCATCATCGCTAGATTGCCCTCTCATAGATGGAGCTACGTAAGCTGTTTCAGTATTGCTATTTGGTTGATATCGGTATTTGGTTTCAAACTTTGGTTCATATTGCTGTTCGGATACAGTTTCATAAGTCGAGTAATCATAGACATCGTAAGACCGAGTTACGGGGTCTTTTTCAAAAACAGGCGCCGATGATTGTACCGGTGCAGGGGTTTGTGTCTCAGGTTCGGGTGCTTCAAAGACATCATACTTGTTTTGTGTTGGTGCATTTTCGGCAGTGATTCTTATTGGCTCCTGCAGACGGCTTCCATACATTTGCATGGCCTTGGCAACATACTCTTCGGCTGTTTCAACGTCATCAACTTGACGTTCTTCATTGCCAAAACTGTATTGAGATACACCAGAAGGGTTGGTTGGAAATTGGCTTTCGGGTCGAATTAAATTCAACTCATATGGGTAGTTTTCTAAAATTATAGGATGAGTTAGGATTAAAGGGAATTTTGTTTTTTTTTTTTGTTAAACACAAGTAACCTGTTTCTTGATTAGATGTGGAGTACGAGGGCTGCATGCCAAATCTAGAAGATTCAGTTCGACTAGCCATGGCTATTTGATCTGGTCCAGCTGCTTTTTCCGTTACTTCTTCGACTGCTGTTGCCTCCGTCCGAGCACTTTGTCGACGCCTTCCACGAGCATTGCTTGCAGTTACGAGCAATGGCAAGAGCTGAAGAAAATAAAAACAAAAAAGTTGTTAAAGATTACTTCTGATTTTTTTTTCTACTAAATGTTAAAATGGAAACGTCCGTTCCAATCGAAATCGTTATTTATTATGTTAACGTTTAAACTTTGTTGTGATACTAATTTCTATATTACTTCATATATATAGTACATGTATATTATTTGGAATAAAAATATTCAAAATTGGTTAAAATCTGTTAAGAAAAATTCATAAAAAATGATTTTAATTAAATAAAAATTATTCCTATAAGAAAATTAATAAAAATGGAATAATTCTTAGTTTCCTTTGAGTTGCCCATCTTAATCAATAATGATATGCCAAATATGAATGTCTTGCATACAAAAAAATGCTTGTTTCCATTAGAGAAGAAACCTACATTAAAATAACTATTTTACATTTTAGCCCTTTAACCTAAAAGTTTCAAAATATGTTGAAAAACTAGTCCCGAGTGTGTGAGCCCTGAATAAATTTAACAATCAAAAACAGTTTTGAAAGATAATACAGTAAACAGACTGAAGTTTTTTTTTTTCTAAGGCAGTCGATCAAATTATTTGTCTATCCGTAAAATCTTCAGGAACTTTTGAAAACATTTTGGATTTCAAGGATAAAATTAGTGACCAAAATGAATTCCCAGTAGTCACAGATTTATGTAGATATTTATGTGGATATGCCTTAATCGGGATTAAAACATAATGTTTATAAATCTTTATCCATTTTTGGAAACTCTGTATCTGTAAAATGTATCTGTGTTTAAAATTCCTGTTTTGAAATACATAAACATTTTTTAAATCCTTTGTTCAATGCGCACTTCACAATTCGAATTAAAAGGTAATTTTGTTCAGATTCATTTGGACATAAAAATAAGAAGAAACAGATTCCATTCATTTTGAACTAAAGTACAATTTAAACACCGTCTTGAGTAGGATTTGTACACTTCAATTGTAAAAAAGGCGAGTTATGAAACAATAATTAAAATTTTCTCTCCTTTCAAAATAAGTTTAAAATGATTCAAGTGTATCCTAAAAAACAATAATTTTTCTTCTATTAGTTTATTTGGTAATACATATTTTATGCTTATATGTACAACACTCGTTTTCATATTGAATTCAAATCACACCCGTTACTATCATTAAGAATTTTAAAATTAAAGAAAAAACGAATTTTCCTCGTTGAAATCAAATGCACTGCTCGTCGGTTGGTAATCAATGCACACTTTTATGCGCCCACATCACAATTTCCATAACTGTGAATTCACTATTATAATCCTTAGGCTATGTGGTCAGCATTATTAATTTTAAGTCCATTCAAAATGACTTTCACTCTCTCTCGTGTGTGACGAGATCGTTACACTATCACTTTAATAGATACTCGTATATTTTTGCACTTGCACTTGCACTTGTTCAACACAAAATTTCTTTATTTGTTTCGATTTTAAATTTATAAATTTATAATCCACTCGAAAATAAAACTTACAATTAATTGTAGAATAAGAAAATATTTGATATTGATGATCATGGCTTAGCAGTATCCAAACATGAATTGTTATCGAATCGTGTCCATGATCAACCTTTTATAAGAAAGTACAAAAAACGACCACCAGGGTGAGAAAATTAACGGATAAGACAACAGAAGAGCAGCATGCGATTGCAATAATTGCATCTCCCTTCTTCTTCTGTGGCATTATACGAGTACGTGCAGTTATGGTTGTTGCATTGGTGCCAGCAAAAGCAAAAGATAGAAAACCGATGCGATGACGTTGATGAGATACAATGTTAACTGGGAAAATGAGATTTTCCACCTTGATTGTTGTGTTGCAGTTTTGTTGTTTTTTTGTTTTTTGTTTAGTGCGGATGATTCCGTTTTGAGTTGTCTTGACGTGTGTCCAGTTTTAAAAGAAGGTAGAAAAGCTTATTTGCACCACAAGTAGTTAGTGGTAGGAACAAAAAAGAAAATTTCCTCTTCAGAAAAACGTCGGATTAAAAAAAAAAAATAATACTGTTTGGCAGTCTTCGCAGAGCCATATAGTTTGGTTGGACGGTTGGGGTAATGACTTGAGAGCAGTACACGATCGATACGACGATGTACCGGCTATAAATTGAAGAGGCGGAGGCAGTTAAATGGGATAAGCTCTATTAAATAATACTCATAATTCGTGTGACAGTCATAAATGACGAAGATATTGTACAGATTCAACTTTCAGAGTGGGTCACACTTGGGAAATATTTTCGGACGTTCCTGATGTTTAATATTCATTATATCTGTGAATTCATTTTTTACACTGAACGAAGATACAAATGATTAGTTTTCTCTGAATTTATGGATTGGTTTATTATATTCTGTAAATTAAAAATAAAACTTCAAATATGTAAGTCTTATTGGTGGTTATAACATTTTGTTTTTTAAATAGTAATGATTTAATTCACAAAACTCTTTTCTGACTTCTCTTGCTCCGCTCTATATTTTTATTCTTTGGAAAACTTACACATAATGTACATATGTAAAAGCTTTTTAATCATCTGCAAGAAAATGATGAAAATAAACCAGCCTTTATTTGACTTGGAATACAAGAACAAGAACTGTCGACTTATTCCATTTACTTTATTCAGTTGGGCCTTGATTTTCTTGCGTTTAATTCTTAGGGTATTTTGCGTTTATTTTTGTTAAGGAATCCATGAATTCATTTTTACAAGGTCCATATAGTATATTCCATTCTGTTAAACCCTTAGGAAACATAATTTAGTATATATTTGGCTAACATTTTAACATTAGGTGTGTTTTTTTTTTTTGGAAAAAATAACCGCACTGAAGTTTGAAGGCCCAAAAAAACGTATCCGCAGTTGTGCGATTTATTTTGACTGTTTGTCTATTTTTTGACAGACAAAAGTCAAGGGGTCTGTTCGCAGAATTTAGTTAGTTTTTAATTTCTAAACTGAGTTTTTCATAAAGACGCTTTGTCACCTTAGTAACTCTTATATGTCACTATTTAACCAAAGTATAAAATTAGGCAGCTTAAACCTCTTATGTTTCTGCTATAAAAATGCGTTGGTTTAGGAAACATTACACAGCGAATGCAACGTTTTTCTATCGACAGCGTTTTCAATTTTGTCTCGTTTTGTTTTTGCTTTAGTTTGGTTGCAAATAAAACATGAAAAGTTGCATGAAACTTAAAAAGAAGTTAATTCTCAATGACAAATGAAAAATGATAAACAACAAATTACTTTTCGTACTCTAAGAACACGCCTTGGAGATGCACAAGAGTTATCAATTGCACCAACATTTATATTCGAGTCTCGAGCAAACGTCAGAATTCTATCCGTAGTTGAATCTCACTTCTACTTTTATCAGCAGTGAAGATGTTGTATAGTAAAATCTCGCTAACTTGAACACGTACGAAACAAGGACTGTTCAAGTTATTGGATTGTTCAAGTTACTGGAAACAATAGCAAAAATTCAATTTATGATTTTATTAATTCATAAAAATGTTACAGAACACAATTTTATTTAAACGAACTTTAAAAAAAATCGTTGCTTAGTTTTGTACAAAACATTCTTCAGCGCACTTTTTCTCAAGTTTTGAAGAACTATGAATCCTTTATGAACGTTCTGTTCTTTTGACAGACCCAATTGACTACTTTATCAATTGATTCGACAACTACGGTATAAGTTACAATTTTTTGTACCATTGCAACATCACCCGTTTCAAATATCTTAATTATTGTTAGCAATAAAAAAGTTCAAATGTCTTAATGGTTCAACTTATATAATAAGCAGTAGAAAAGTTCAAGTTAAAGAGTCTATAAAATTGCCTGTTTAAGCTACAAAATACACAACAGGGAAAATAGCATGCTCAAGTTATTGGATTGTTCAAGTTATCGTATGTTCAAGTTAGCGAGAGTCCACTGTATTTGTAAAATCTTACTTCACTGCGCATATTTTCAAAAAAAAACACACCTACATAGATACATACAATACATACATATACATTGTTATATTGCTTTAATTTTTAAGAATGTTATTTTTTATTCAATCAGTAACAAAAAACCAAAAACATAATTCCAATGGTATCTCCATTAAACTAAAACTAAACTAAATCAATTTGAAAAAAGTTTTTTAAGAGTGTTGGGCTAAACTAAAATGAACTGAGCTGTAATTTAATACACTTTCTGAACCGGAAATATTCCTCACTTAACCATTATTTCTATATCATTTTCAAACTTAAGAAACAAATGTTTATACTTTTTGACTGTATTTTCCATAATAAAAAAAGAATGCACCTTAAGTCAAAAACGCTCCTCTAGTTGTTAAGTAAATTGTTGTTAATTAAAAATTAGTTTAACAGAGCAATACCAAAAACAAAAAAGTATTTTTTATTTGTTTTAATTAGTAATTGAAACCAGATTTTTTACTTTTGAGATTATAATGATTAAATAATATTTGCTACTTTACCAAAATATACATAAGTATGTGCATATGTATTGTAGATCGCAATTTAATTTTTATATTGGAATATTAGAGGCAAAACAATGTTTTAAAGAATCTCATTACAATGGGAATTTCTCTCCAGGGAAATAAATCACTCTACCACAAAACATAAATTATGGGTTAAATCAGTAAAATGTGAATTTATCATTTTACCGTATTCTATTTTAATTCTGTTTAATGAACCTAATTAACACTTTTAAACGAGCAAAAACAAAAACAAAATACCATTATCACTTTCTTTCGTTTAGGGAAATTAATAGAAGCGAATTCGCATTAAAAATTGAAAAACAAAAGTAAAAAACAAAAAAAAAACTACATTCATGCCAATGTGTTGAATGTTGAATCATAGAACCGTAGCGACTCACAACCGCAACTTGCACTCCAAGCTGCGAGCTTAGGAGAAAATAGTTTGGTAGCGCAGATTTAAAAATATTATGCGAAACAACCAGTCAACATTTTATAACTTCTATTTAGTAACGAAAATTATCGAATCATCTATCAGAAGGTTAATAAATAATAAGATCATTTTCAAAAAAAAGTTAATTCTCATCTCAATCTCATTAAGTCGGTTTTAATATACATATGTATGTACGTACACATCAACTAAATGTCAGTTAATGTCCGATGAAATGCAGGAAACGACTTTGTGTCTTCTTCCTCCTTTGCGTTATAATAATTATCGGATGACGTACTTTTGCATATGCAGGCCGTTTGAATAAATTATAGGAAATTCCCTAAGTCTTAGGTACAGTTTGGTGTTGTGTAACCCAGTTTTTTGTATGGCAGTTTAACAACAATAAGGAAACACGAACGTGTGTATAGTTTGCAGCGATATTCCTTTATTGCGCTGAAAATGTAATTGGGATTGGGAAGGCGTTTTTATTCGTGCAACAGGAAGGAAAAATATTATAATCGGTACGTTATCATGAGTATTTCCATAATCCATAGCAAACATAAAATGTATGAAATTGTGACCAGTAGACTGATTTCAATTATTTTGTGTTCGATTTAGAATTTCCTAGATATGTAGATAGATAAGTTATGTATTTAGATTTCATGGCTTATTTTAAAGTTTTCTGATTCTCTGTTGAAATCTTGAAATTAACAATCATAATATACAACTTCATACTAAACATGTAGTAGCTGAAATATCCAAAAATGTCAATATGCGGTTTTTCGAAAACTACTAAATTTTAGAGCTCAAATACCAACCTTCTTATGTGATACCATTCTACGTTTCATCTTTTTTGAGTATGACAGATTGTAGGTGGCGTCAAAAACACTAAAGAACTCTCAGATTCATATACCTTTAAATCTCTTTACAACGGTAAGGTCTGTTCTAGAATATTGCAGCATTGTTTGGAATCAATATTTTAATAATTCAATTGACAGAATAGAAAAATTTCCGAAGAATTTTACAATGTATGCATTTTATAAACTTAATTGGATTGTTTACAAGAGACACATTATCATCTCATAACAATTGTCCTCAATTATTAGTACTTGTTAATTGAGTTAACGTACCCTCTAGAACTACCGTTTTCAGTTTTATGAGAAGTTTCATCGTACAAATTATAGTAAAGAACTCATCACAAGTTGTGAAGTGAATTTATTTCGAAATAGGATTGATGATGATGATATTTTAAATAAATGAGTAAAAAACTTATTTTTGGTATAACTAAGGTTTTTATTTAATTTTTTGATGTTTTCAAAGCAGATTAAGTTGATTAGTGTGAGTTGATTAGAGAGTGACGGATAGATTTTAATTTTTTTATGGAAAAAATGAATCCAATCTGATGTAATTTAAATTGACTATTAACAAGACAATTAAACTTACGCAGATATAATTACTCGTCTTACTTCCCTCTTCACACATATTTCGTGTCACAGAAATTAATTTTGAGAACTTATGTTAACTTCTATCCCAAGTTTCTATTTTACACGAAACTAATGTTTGCTAAATCGAGAAAATAAAAATGCGACACCAGGGCGTATGCGCACTTTTCTTACTGTATGGAATTACAAAACATTATGTTGGTTGCCACAAATAAGCACTAAAATGAAAGCCGAAGATTAAATGATATTGAAACGAAATTTTGATAAGCTAAAAGGGTGCCCTTTACATCAAGTCCATGCCAATATTAAAAGCATTCGCGATCTTTTGACCTCAATATCGTCAAAGTGCAACTTTTTTGTTTTCAATTGGTACTGGTTTTGGCGATTCTGAACAGATATAACTTCTTTAATCTACAAAATATTTCATAGAAACCAAAAATATGTTACAGACTGTTCCAAATACTTTTATCACAAGCAAAAAAATTTGCCTTAAAAGTTTAAAATAATAGAAAAAAACTTTCACTTGCTCCAAAACGCAAGCATAGTATCCTCGCGCTTATGTTCACGGTTGAATACTTTTTATGTCTGGGAGGATGTTTGGCCCATAGAATTTGTCTGGCTCATCAAATATAGTTTTAAAATGGTCCTCTAAATAACATACATATGTAAAAATCAAACTTCTGAAAATAAGATAAGTTCAATTATTTTTTTAATAGCTTTAAGGCGTCTGGAAGAAGTAATGGCCGACGGCAAGTGTCTGTCAGTGCGGACATTATTTTCTAATAATGCTTTTTATAAAGTTTACATAAAAATCAACCATCAGAATTTAACAAAGGTTAGTATTATTTTTACTCATCTTTGTCACCTGATACCTGCAGATTGGCCATCTACCCAACTTAGCAGGGATGCAGGTCGTCAAAGTAAATATTATGAAAGCTACTCAGTACCACAATTTTTGCGTTTCAGAAAATAACATACTATGTCTGGTGGCCCTGGCCTCTTGTACTAAATTACTTCTCAAAAACAACAAGATTTTTAGAAGAAAAAAAAAACAATTAGAAGAAGCATCCAAAAATGCTGGGTGTTTTTGGGCCAGAAAGCATAAAGATTTTTTTTTTATTTTTTAAAATTACTTTTAATGTTATTAAAATTCATAACGATTCATAATTAAAATTCCGAAATGGAAAACGCACTCCTTACTAAATTGAAATCTCATGACAACTTACTGTCAAAGCCCACTCCTTCGACCAGCTGTTCGACAAGCCCACAACTGAACAAATATAAATTAGATCCTCTAATTCCAGTCACATCTTCCGATTCACTTCAAAAATCAATTGCGGCGCTCATATCAATAACAAAAGCAATCGAAGTCGCATGTGTTTTCATTCAATTAATTTTTGGCTCATTTCATACACAAAACAAAATGATTTAAATATACCTCAGCGGTATATTTTCAGATCCCGTTAATTGTTTAAATCATTTATATTGCCAACAATTAACCAACACCCAATCATGAATCCCGATCGTAAACTTTCAGATATCAATCCAAACACTGGAATTATTTTGAACGATACCTTGTCAGCCGTGCAATTATTTGTTCGGCGATTAATGCCAAAATTATAATAATTGTCACGGTAAGATGCAGATGGACTTAATGAGCTGACAAATGCCAATGTACATATAAATTGAGCGGAATAAAAATGTGATATGAGCGATTTATCAACGGCAGTTTATCTATGAATTGCCAACACAATAGAGTCGGCTTCTGAAAATTGTATTTTAACACTTTTTATTTATTATTATTTATTAAGTAAAGTTTAGTTAAAAATATTATTTGGAGAAGGAGTTCTAAAAAGTTACAATTTCAAATTCCTTAGCATATTAGTATTGGATTTGAATTTGAGCCATTAAGGTACGCCGCGGCGAGAGTCTTAAATTGCTAGGTTAGTGTTGAAGAAGATGGAGCCCTAAGAATACAGGATGTAATATATCTCTCCTGCCAAGATGATTTTCGAAGTGATTGAAAAATACATACTTCGTAGATCACTCTCAATTCTTGATTATGGATTATGTGCACTTTTTGTTGAGGGACAATACTTGAGAAGCGCATAATAGGATAAAGTCCTGAATATAGAGAATAAGTATTTTATTTAGGAGATATGTACATTTTTCATCTTCGAGAAATGGTGATTGATTGGCTTTTGCTTATACGAGGTCTATAATTGAATTGAGGACAGATTTATACATCTTAGAAATGGTCTTCAAAAGATTGGAATTTCAATATTGTAAACTGAGATGATGAACCATTTCTATATCTCTTAAGGTTAAAATAGAAGGGAGATGGCCTATGTGGAACATCGGTAAATACCAGAGGTACCATGCAAAAATCAGAACGGAGCATTTTTGAAAGGATCATTGCATTCATTTCAACTATCTTGCAAGAACAGACCCAAAGCTTAACTTTTAACTTTTCTTTCCGGTATGCAGGTTCGTTGCTTAGTAGTTAGAAGAATAATACAAGGAAGATGACTTTGTTGGAAAAAAGTTAGGCAATTTTCATAATGGTGTTAGTTCGCATTCCACCAGGGACGCAATGACTTTTGAGTGCAACTTACTTACTTAAGGCACCAAAACAGTAATTGTTTTATTTTTCATTTTTTTAATCTTATAAAAGTATATTAAAAAAATAAATACTAAGTAATGAAATTTGATGACTGAATTCAAGAAAAATATTGCAAAAAAGTTATACAAGTTTAAAAACATTAATAAAGAATAAGTTACCAGTGAAAAAAAAAAAAAAATTAAAAATGTATATTATAGCAATAACAGAAAAAAGAAACTTGAAGTGCAACGTGAAGTGAGTTTTATTATATTTTTCTCAAAAAAGTAATGTGAATTTTATATAGTTGTTAACTATCAAACAAGCAACTATCAAACAAGCCTACAAAACAATTGAAATAAAGGGCGCTTAACAAACAGTTGCGCCCTATAATCACCAAAAAAAGAGTACGTCCCCGTTACAAAGCAAAAATTTGACATATAGTGCATTGCAGTTGTTCCTAAAAAAGTGATGGCTAGTTTTCCATAATTTCAAAGTAAATTGTGTTGCTTGATTAGAGAATTGTTAAAATATGATTAATTTACATCACTATCTTAGACCAAAAAATAGTAAAACTTGTCTGTGGAAAGAAATGCTTTTATCCGCCTTTCCCGTCCTATTTTCTCATAATTCTACACTAAACTTCATAATTTTTAATTGTTTCTATCAAATATGGACAATTTTTTATATAAATAACTTAACATAACTATTATTTCGATTTACAGATACTGTTTGATTAATAATTTATTTTCACTTTTTTGATCAAATAAATGATTTGACATTTAAGTGCCTCACTCACATACACTGTATATGTGAGAATTTACACTTCCTTGTATTTCTTCTTCTAAGGTCCGTTGACATGAGTTGTCAATAATGGATATGTTCGATGAAGACATTGCATTTGGTGTATCGCTATGTTTCGAACTCGTTTTGATGAGTTTTGTTGACTCTTATTTTCTTGCGCTTACATACATACATACATATACTATACATAGGTATGTATAAATTTTTTGTTTTGTATATTTTTATAGATAACGTGAATTGTGCGCGAACAGAAATTATGTAATTAATTTTCTTTATATTACTTACTAAATTCTTATAAATATTATGACTCCTTTTACGCCATTGCGATTTTTAATCTTTGTGCAACTGTGAAGGCCCTAACTGTCTGCACTGGTAACTTTAACTTTACAAAAAGAAAACAACCAAATAATTGTGATATTTTTTCAATCCTTGAAAACTACAAGAAAATACGAAAATAAGCTTTCTCATAATATTCTGTTTTTTTTCATTATTTTGATAGTTTTGTAATGGCAATTCCTTCAGTTTTTTATTAGTTCTATATGAAATGCTCTGACTTTCCCCAGTATGCACTAGGTTCGAAAAATCGAACAGATTTTTGGTATTTTTAAAAACCAAAGGAACGCAACGTATTCATTGGGTCACTCCTACTCGTTTTATCAGTCAATGTCACCAGATCCGTTGCCGCAACGCATTCGACAATTGATTATTTTTTTTAAGGAAATATCACTATGACAAGACAAGAATATGTTAAAGATAAACGACAAAAAGCCCTCGATCTTCTCTTGCGAAGAGTAAGGAGGTTTGATTTGGCGGGCGGGCTACAAAATTGTTAAGAAAAATATGAATCGTCATCGTCAACATGAATATGAATTGACAAGTAATTAACATAAAATCTTAGTGCCAAGCTTATCAGAGTACCCTCAGTGACGTTACCCGACTGGAAAGATAAGCTGTAAGTTTTTTTCATTTTCACCCATTTATGTAAATTTTACATGCACACAGATTTATAATTATTTATTTTTGCACATGTAAAAATAAGCCAAGTGTGATTTTCCCATATTCCGTTATTTTTAAGCGAATTTAAATTTTGGTAGAACGCTCAACAAAAGGAGTCATTGTGCGCGCAGCCGGCACAAGTTTGCATGAAAACCCAAAGAAGTACGAGTAAGATAAGCTATAGGCTGGCACTGGCATAATATAAGAGTACTACTTTACGCGACCTGCGATCGAATTACTTTCATTTTCCATGCGAGTGCTCTGTTGTTTTTTTTTTGCTAAATCCCATCTCTCAAAGTCAGTAGCTGGTTGTGTACTCTTGAAGCTGCAAATAGTTTTTAGTCTAATAATGGTGGTAATGGCAGTGGTTATAAGAAAAACCACTTTAAGGTTGTTGATCTGGTTTATACCCTGCTAAGTATAGTGTTTGAAAACAACAACAGCACGGTGTATAGTGGTCCTGTCTTTTGGTATTCTGATAAATGGTATTGAGTCGCATGCCATCATGTAAAGATTGTAAAAACATTTGATAGACGAGTTTAATTACAGCATTGCTACAGCAGGGTCACATTGATGATGAGGAAAAGATTTACGAGAAATGAGTTACCAACTTGTAGTTAAGAGATTTTGAATATATTAATATCACTGTATACGCACAATATACCTAATTGATGATGTGTTGCAGGTGCTTCAGCTTTTTTTTGGATATTATAATATTGGAATCTAAAAAATTAATGAGAAATACGGAGATGACTTAATCTATGAGAATTATGAATCTATCCTGGGATTTATTTCATTTCCTTGAATAAAATGGAACATACATAATCTCTAATTGGCATCACATATTGTTTGAAAAATAAAATTTGGTAAAAAAAATATTAAAGTTAGTATGAAGTATTTATTTCGTACTCTTAGTATCTTAAATCTTTTAGAATGAACTGGTTGGAATTTTCCAGCTTTTTGATCAGGTTGAGGGGAGGGGGGAATAACAACACTACTAGTTCAATACAAAATAACACAAATTGTTAACATTTCATAGGAATAGGCATATTGTTAACATGCCAATTTGTCAAATTGAAATTTTTAACAAAAAATAATAAAATAAAATGATTTTGTTAATTTTTGTGAATTTGTCAATTTTTTTAAAAATCATGTGATCGATTTTTATTGATATCAAATCATTTACTTTTGACGTTGATTGATAGCTATTTTATTAATTACTAATTCTTGGTAGACATTTTTGTAGTTTTTATTCTTGTAAATAAAATGTCAATTTGATATTCGTCAGAAATTTATCATTTAGGTATTAACAAATGCATTATGTTGAAAATAAAATTCTTTTAAAGTCAACATCATTGCTTTTTGTGAAGATTTGTATTTGAGTTTGTTTTACTTTTCTATTTTTTGTCAAAAAAACTGTCAATTCGATATTTGTCAAAATTGTACCATATATTAACAGTTGTATTTCTTATAAACTTTAATCACATTGTATTGATCAAGTAGTTCCTGAGATATTTGCGGTCCAACCAAAATTCAGCATCTTTCAGAGTAATAACCAAATATGTAACTCTGAAGGTTCAGAGTTTCCAATGTGTGTTTCTTTTTTCATTCTGAACGAGTTCTGAGCTTCTATAGAGCATGATCGATGAGCTCAGAATAAAATAACTGAGGAGACTGAGTTGAATGCTGAACACAAGCATTTGATAAGTGAAATTGAAAAAAAAAAACAAATCACAAATAAATAATAATTAAAATTGAGCAAATAAACAAAATTGCAAATACTGACAACTAAGGGTTCAGGTGTGTTTTAAAAAGAATTCTAAGCGCTCAAAACATGTTTTGTTCAGAGGATGTTTATAACATGCTCGGACTCTGTTCAGAACTCTTTTTTGAGCTAAAAAGAAAAGCGCTTTATAGTGTCGAAAAATGTTTTTTGAAAAATGGTACTACAAAATTTATTTTAGCCTATTTATGCATACAAATAAACATATTACACATGTATATGTGGGTAAATAACATTTTTATTTTATGTAGACATGTATTTACATACATATATGTACATATGAATGTATCTGATTTCAGTTGGATATGATCCGAGAAAATTTTGTTGGGGACTTAAACACACAACATGATTCGTTCGTTTGCTGGTTCGACTTTAGAATGTCAAAACTTCGCAACTTAAAAGTCAAAAGATGGTAAACGCTTGCACAATGCGTCATGTTGTGTTTGTAACTACGAATATATGTGAAGACCCTGGACCCTTCATGTGTATTCAATAAATTGATAGTTGTTCAGTTTAAGTTATTAAAAGGAAACAATTAAGATATCTTACTTTTTTAACAATAATTTTTCCTTTTTGACTGACATTTTGCATGCAATAAACAAATTTTATACATTTTATAAATGCCAGAGGGAGTTATAACTATTTAGGCAATAAGATAAGTTCTGATTTTAACAGAGTTCCTAAGGAAATTTAAAAAAATGTCCAGTATAAACTGGAGCAAATAACTGGAAAAAAATCCTTATTTAGGTCTGGTCTTAATAATTTAACACAGTGTCACATTCTTACCTTTTTGCATTCAAATTAAAATTATTGGCGCAAAATTTAAAACGATTTAGCAAATTGTTAAACCCATTTTTAGCAATTTGCTAAGCTAAAAAGATGGTTTTTCTAATTTTAAACGATTTTAACATTTTACTATCTCTTAACATATTGCTAAAGCTAAAATCCCGAAAACCCTACTTTTACTTTAAGCAATTTGTTAAATCCATATGATATCTGTCATTTTACTAAAAAATATTTCTTTCCAATTTCACTTCAAAGTGTTGATTCGTGTGTTTTTCATAATTCGGGAACTAAAAATTGTTTTTAATCAATAAAATGTTATCGGAATACGAAGATTTCGAAATATTTGAAGACTTTGTGCATGGGATTGTCCAGTTTACAGTTGGGACATTTCCAACTAAAGTATGTTTGCTTTGCTAATTCTCACGAACTGTCACTATTTGGACATGTTCGGATGCCCGTTTTTTAATAAAAAGGAGTTAGCAATTTACTGGTTACCGAAACGATAAATAGGGTTTAAAATTTTGGAGTCGTAAGTAAATTGTTAAATACATATTTAGCAAATTGCTAGTTAGTAAAATGTTAAGTCCTAAACAATAGGTAGTTTAAAATTTTGCGCCATTATGTAAAAGTAAACGAATTGCAATGGGCACACAACTAAACCAAAGCGATCGAAAAAAACTAAGTTGCATACATTTTGCAGCTCTTTTCGTACTCACTTCAATAAATTCGCCGTTTCGCATTCATCAAATACAACAACCAGCGAACAGACCTGTGCTTTTTTTCGCCATAAGTTCAGCATGATTCTTTCTCTGAATGGTTTCATTATCGAGACTCGATCTAGTATTTTTTGTAAAAAAAAATATATCTTTATAAAAAAAACGTGTGTTGACAAAAAATTAATTTATGTTCGAAAATTCAGTCTTTAATTTCTTAAATATTTAAATTTATATAATTTGCTTGGATATTAAAAAAAGGTTGTGGAAGCAATGTTTTTTAGTTATGCCGTTAAAAAAATATGTATTCGTTAAACTCAGATTCGAAATTCAAATAAAATTTGAATTCCAGGGCTTCTGATATTATTTAATAAAATTAAAAAATCAATAAAATTTCTATTTATTCAACTTCGTCATGTTTTATGTCCTGTTATAAGAAAGCAATTTTCGTCTAAACTAAAAATTAATATCTGAACATTTTTGTTTTCTTGTGAAAATAGTATGCGTCTGTTCTGTTCTTTGAAGCACTTAATTTGTATTTTCTTATTCCACCATACCTATACATACTTACTTACTTTTGGAAAGACAAATTATGTAATTTAATTAGTTTTGAGCTAAGGTCAAATCCAACGATCTGTATTCCCAATCAAACTTAATATTGATAAGACATAAATAAGTAACTTTAAGCTGTCAAATTGGCATAAAGCATTTCAACCCTGTAATAAATCACCCCTATAGAGGTGACCATTCGAAATCGGAGAATTTTCTATCGAGGTATCCGTTCCGCTAAGCATTTCGTACATATTAATCTTTCTACAAAATACATCGCATTCCTTCGCTTAGCGGTGCAATGCGATTAGGCAACAATTTTACAACAAAGTTTACTTTCGTTACGAATGTAAATGCCGTCATCCTTCTTCGGTATTAAAAGTAATGACAGAACTCGGAAATTCGACCATAATTTTTGGGTTTTTAAATTATGATACGTTTTTTTGACAGTTTTTTTTTTTGTTGTACAGAAGTTAAATAGAAGAAAAAGAACTATAATCGAGTCGAGTAGAATTTCGTAACTTGCTTCTATTTAACTATAGTTAAAAATTCCACTTAAATTTTTGTTTAATAGAAAATGGTTTTATGACATCTTAAATAAATATGTATTTAAAAAAATTTAAATATGTAACTTCTTTAGAACTAAAATTCTGATGAGTAAAACGACTAGACTGATCTGTCTTAAACGCTTCATTTCAAAAAATCCATTTATAAAAAGCAAAACACAGAAATGTTTTTTATTTGAAAATCTTACACAGTTATTTACATATTGCACTGGTTTACTTCTAGAATAAAATCCAAAATTATAAAAATATTTTACAATAAAGCATGGAAGTCCATAATTAGGTATGTGCTTGCCCTAAAAAAATAAAGTCTTACTCCTAAATCAAGGATTGAGATTTTTATGCTGCTTCCTTTTTGGTTCGCTTGGAAATATTACTGTCAGAATTCTTTTGTCGATTTATTTGTGCCTGCGTTCTTCTGCGTCTGTGGGTGTGGGTGAGAGTTTGAGTGTGGGCAGGTGAACCTGTGGCAGAAGAATTGCGCTTGGAGTTTTTGCTCCGCAACGAATGAGCATGATAGTTGAAAGGCCTCTGGGTTATGGAGACTACTTGTGACGGTGTAGAGCTATCTGATGGTTGATGTTGATAGTACTGTTGGTCTGTTTGTTGCTGTTGGTAATCCTCGGCTTGGACGTCATCGGTTTGGTAGTTCTCATGGATGGGAATAGCGGTTGGTGGATGGCGTTCGAAAGGCTTAATGGATGGCAGAGGATATTGGGTTGAGTGGTCCCTATTGTCGGAATCTGTGAAATGAACCTTTGTGTGGGTGCTTCTTGGATTGTTTTCAGTGATTGGGAGTGGACTATCATCGTAGCCCTGATGGGGTACAACATAGACACTTTGATGTCCATAATCTGATGGTGATTCCATGGCGTAAAAGTACATTGTCTGATAGGCTTGCCCCGCTGCAGGGGCGTGGGCTGACTGAGAGGGGTCAACTGGCATGTAGTAGTACTGTTGGGGTTGTTCACCATGAGCTTCTTCTGTTGCATACTGCTGTTCAACAACTTGGTGCGTCTCCTGCTGTCTGCCCTTGAAGCTTTGATAAACATCGTCAATGGCTGGATATTGTTGTTCTGTGTATCCATAATTGTGCGGGTCTACAGCTGGCTCTGGCGCTGGTTGTTGTTGTTGTTGCTGTTCATAGTGGACTTCTTGAGGATGATCTTGAACAGGTTCATAAGAATGGTACTGCTGTTCTTGTTGTTGTTGTTGCTGCTGCTGTTGTTGATGCTGTATCTTCTGATTCTCAGCTTCTTCTAGAATTTTCAGGTATTGGGCAGCTCGTATTTCCAGATATTGCTGGAGTAAGCTTTGCAAGTGAGTTGCGTATTTGGTAGGCCCAGGGATACGTAGGACGATAACCGGCTCATTGTATTGATAACCATGACCTTGTCCACCTTCTTGTATTGGAGCAACGGCTTGTCCTTGTCCATGTCCATGACCATTAGCTTGTCCAACTTCCTGCTGGTGATAATCATGTGGTCCGAGATCAGGTTGTGAACCAACAAATGGAGCTTTTGTTCCATAGCCCCCATTTCCATTCTGCTTTAACTCATACGCATAAGATGGAATGATAGAAATAGGGGATTGTTCTCCTTCTTTGATGTGATAACCTGGTGCTGAAGGTGGAATATCATGCTGTGAATATGGATAGAATGTAAAGGTAGGCTTCGGATATTCATAGGCTCCACTTGATTCTTGACCATTGTAGTATCCATAGCTTAAAAATATAAAAACTTTGAGTATAGGTAAATGCATTAAAAACTAAAAGACATATCACACATACCCTAAATCACCTTCCACCGTCCGCTTTGTATTCTTCGTAGTTGAATTGTCCCGTTCGACTTTAATTTTTATCTTATCACCATGCAACTTAAACTGCTTATCTAGTTCCTTAATAAATTCTAAATCGTTATCTGGTAAGTCCTTGAATGAATCTATGGGGGATTTAATGTTGGGGGCCTTTGTCGGTTTCTTCTTTAGTGATATAACTTTCTTTGGATATATTTTGTCCGGAGACTTTTCAAGCACTTTTTCTGAGTCTTTATCTAATGATTTGAGAGCTCCTGAAACCAGACTTATCAGAAGTAAGGTATTTATCTGAAATAAAAAATGAAACAAAATGTAGTTCGAAAACCCATAAGAAAAGTGTTTGTTTAATAAATGATTTTATTTTATAAATTAGTTAGTTGATTTAGTCCTGAAAAATAAAATGCAATTTTTAAAGAAAAATTTCACTTGAAAATTATGAAGATACTCTCTTATTTTCGATAAATTTTGGTAAGTCGAGCACAAGGTTTACCGGAGAAACTCATTGCTATTATTAAAGCGACTTATGATGGGTCCAAATGTCACGTCTTACACGGAGGTAGGTTGTCCGAAGAATTTGAAGTCCAAAGCGGGGTCAGACAGGGCTGCATACAGTCACCAATCCTGTTTTTTTTGGTGATAAGTGATGTACTGTGGATGGCTTTGACAGGAAGCGGAGGAATAAGATGGACTCTGACAACTTACCTTAAACATCTTGATTACGCTGATGCTTGCTTGCTTTCCCATAAGATCATGGATGTCCATCAAATGGCAACAAGGGTGGAGAAAAAAGCAACAATCGTGGGGCTGAAAATCAATACGGGAAAAACAAAGATGTTCAGCATCGGGAGCTCCCAATCATCCGCTCCGATGAACATTGGTCAACAAGCAGTAGAGAAAGTAGATAGCTTCCAACAGCTTGGAAGTATCGTCTGTACTGAAAAAGGAACCGGACTAGACATCGCCAGCAGCATCGGAAAAGCAAAGGCTGCTTTCGGGATGGTGTCCAATGTTTGGAGGAATAAATCTCTCAGTTTGGACTCAAAGCTACGACTGTTTAACTCTAACGTCGAATCAGTTCTGCTATATGGTTGCAGAACCTGGAAAATAACAACAACAATAACCAGGAAACTGAAAACCTTCGTAAATAAGTGTCTTCGAAACATATTACGGGTCTTGTGGCAACAATCATATCTCCAACTAAGACCTATGCATATAGTAGGCGAACAGGTCAGGAACCCATAGATACCATTATCCGAAGGCACAAGTGGCAGTGGATTGGACACATGCTTCGAAAAGGTAACAGAATGGAATGGAACCCACTACTAACACAAGAAGGAAAAAAGAGTTGTTATAGACCGAGAAACACGTGGAGGAATCTGCGAGATTGGGAAAGAGCTGTAGGGAGCTAAAATACATCGCTGGAAACCGCACACGATGGCGCGTAGGAGTAGTTGAGGCCCTATGTCCCGCTAGGGAACACCAACGGACTTCATAGGTCTGAGGACCTAAGTAAGTAAGTGGTTGACTATTGGCTGAATTTCGAAGGCCCTTCATGGTCAGAGTGTTGTTTATTTGATGTTGTAAAGTCTTTCACAAAATGTGTTAACACTCTTTACTCATTGAATTTTTACTCATCTTAGAACTTAGACTGTGTACTATTCTTACCTAAAATTTTGAACTCTACCTATACCTACTCATTATTAAAAAAAATCTAACCAAACTGGGGCGTATCCAACCCTTTTCTTTGGACCGTTAATTTGGGCCCGCCAGGAAATTAAGTCTTAACGACAGGTGTTCTCGAAAAACTGAACTTCGATATTTGTCCTTGAGACCAAGCTAAGACCAAATTCAAACGTATTGTTTTTGTACCTTGAAAAGCACACTACGAATACTTCACAAATCTAGTTTATCCATTATTTATCTCTAGACTCTAGAGATGACATCTAGGCCAATTCAATTACTCCACAATTTTCCCACTAGAATTATAAATGATTGAAATTAATTGTACTGTTAAAAAAAAAGAAAAGCTCTAAGTACGAAAATTTTGAAATAAATTTCACATGGTACATACTAGAAGCAGAGGTAATTCTTGCAGATGCAAATTCACGCTACTAAATCAATGAATCTAATTACTGCAATTTTTTCTTCAGACTTGTCATATTTTTTTATTTGAAAACTAAACGACCACTCGATTGTTTTTTATTTGCTCATAGAGATGGCAGCTTCGTGGCTTGGGTAATAAAAAATTCCATCTTCGATTGTGAATGCCACTGTTGTTGTTACTGCTGCTGCATTTTTTCCCACTGCACACATGATGCAAAAAACGCGGCGACGACGATGTGACGATGGCAGATGCAGATACGAACTGTATGTACATATGTGTATGTATATTTAATATTTCTATTTTTTTTTGTTTCTACTATACAAAGACAGCAAACAAAACATAAATTAAATTGGAAAGTCTCACAAAAGCTTGGTTTGTCTTCTCGATCGGCATCGGGGGGATGATGACCACGATGATGCAACTCTTTCAGATGCAAGACAATTATTATTGCGATTCATTTGCTTCAATAGATTAATTAATTCCAAATCCAATCTCAATAAGATAGCCGCCACACGATATAGTATACAAGTATTATGGCACACAGGTAATCCGTGACACCAAAGAACCAAATGAACTGCACTGACGGACGCGGGACTGGACCAAATACAAAAACCATTTTTCCAATACAAAAGATCTTGACGTCCCTCGTCGTCGTCGCCGTCCAATTACATATGTACAATGCAGTGAACATTAACTTTGAATTTTCAAAGTCGCAACAAGAAAAAATCCGAGTACATCAGATAGATACTCTCAAAAAGACAATCTCAATTTAAGTCTAACATGGCCACATTTTCAGCATGAAGCTGTGATGTGAAGCTCTCTAATGCGCTTGGATGGAAATGGAAGCCGAGAACAAGTTACCATTTTCAAACCAAAGTTAAATAACCCCTCGTTAGTGAGTTGGTTGCGTCATTATGTAAGATCCATGTATAGCATAGAGACACACAAAGGCCGTTAGAGCTTGTGGGCTTGTAAGCAAGGAAGGCATTAGATTGGGACTGGGAGCCTTTTTCTCTTATTATACTTCCTATATTGCATTGAAGTCCGGTTAGTTAGGGTGCTTCTTCGTTAAGTCGAGTTTGCCTTGTAATAGTAAGTTGTAGGTAATGATGGTTTTGAAGGTTTGTTTTTTTTTTTTTTTTTCCATTAGTTGTGTTTTTTTGGTCAGATTACAGAGGAAATGTGTTGGCATCTGGTTTTTGAGGCTGGTCAATAATTAGCACGACTCTAGTTTTTATCATTTACCATATATAATTTAATTTTGTATGTGTGTGTCTGTGTACAAAATGCAATTGAGTGGAAAAACAGTACAAATAATACAACCATTTTATTCTTGGCTTTGGGATTTTCACCTCATTTGTATTATCGTCAGTCATTCAAATAGTTCAGTAATTGGTAAAAAAAGGTCAATTGGTTTTAGTTACACAAAATACAACCTAATACATAAACAGTAGGTAAGTAGGTTTTATTTGCAACTGACTTGAGGACAAGATTTTAAATTATTCAATACGAGTCCCTGGGTATTTTTTGAAACAGTTTGGTGTGCATTTTTATTTTTCCCCCCCATGATCGTGGTTTTTACACTCAATGGCAAAATGTAATGTGCTGCCAAGTTTCGAAGCTATGTAGGAAAATTATTCAAGATGCAGACATCATAATTTAACTTTATAGTTAACCTATATGATTCAGTAAAATATCTTTCACAAACAATTGCATTTTTCTGAACCAAATAAATTTTCTCATGAATTGTATAGATACATACATACATATGTATATGTATACTTGAATATTTTATGCAGAATTGTTTTCAGTCGCCAAAGCGAGTTGCAGCAATCAGGAATGAATAATATCACGATCACATTCATCCATCAATCTCAAGTTCTTTCGTGTGATAAATTAAATCAACTGCAACAAATGCAAAATTTATTTATTATGAATCTCTTGGTAGATTATGTCATTAGAAACGAATTATGACGACAACTTATTTTCCAAGATAAAAATAATTGAGTGTCATAAAGTGTCTTATTATTTTGAGTTGCTTATTAATTGTCCAACATTACTTTATAAATTGCAAAAGGTTAGTTAAAAGGTATTTTAAAGAGTGATAATCAAGTAATTATTGATTAATTCTTTTTTTAATTTTCTGTATCGTGGTAGTATTTGTTTCAAAAATAGAATTTTCCAACAAAATGAATTAAAACAATTCAAAAATTATTATTATTATTGTTAGGATTTGATAACAGTTCTTTTAATACAACAAAAATTTCTTGATTATGCTTTATTTGAATTCATGCAGCAAATGAGACCATTCTTAAAATAGAAAAGACAGTTAAAAGAGATCTTATATTTTTTATGAAACACATGACACTAGACACTCAAAAAGTAGCTTTTTTGTTGGATATTTGGGCATTAACAAAATTATAACAGTTATTTATAATTATTACCAACCATATGGATGAATTAATTAGTTTCCAACAAGATGATTTGACATTTCACACGATTTCTCCTTAACTACACGTCCTAGATACTGCAAACTCGGCGTTTTTCGACAGCGCATATCTCGGCACCCGGACCACCTGGAAGGCTGAAATTTCAGTATTGTGATCCTGGAAACCTCTGACAACGATCTGACAGTTACAAAACTTTAAAACTCAAATTTGAATAGAAAATTTTATGTAAGTCTGTTCAATGAATTTTAGAGTAAGATAGAACAGAATAGAACAGCGTAGAATAGGATAGAACAGATCAATAAAAGTCAGACAACTTAGAACAGTTAAATTTTATGAAAATTTATATAAAATTTGTGATAAATAAACCAAATATAAAACATATTTTATTTATTTTATTCTGATAAAAAAGAAATAAAGCACAACAGACAAAATAAAAACCAATCATAAATGATGACAGATGATTTTGATACTTTTTACAATTTTTTTCTATCTAAAAAGCAAATGCAGATAATCCTGTTTTTAAGTGTTCCAAACTGTTCTAGATTACCTCAATGAATAGCAAAATAGAACAGTTTGGAACAGCAAAAATCTCATCAAACGGTATAAAAAGTTGTTTTAAACAGTTCTATATACTGTTCTGACTAGTTCATTGAACAGACTTTATGTTTCCGATATTGAAAGCTCAGACAAATTTTCGAGATTTTTAGAGTTTCCATTTGTCAATTTTTTTCAAATAGTTTCATGAAAAAGTTCTTCGGCTAATAGTTTTGATTCATGGTAGATTTTATTGCAAAATGTTTTGAATTACATGCTTATTGTTCGAGGAAGTGAGGACCTTGCAAATTGCAGTGAGTAGATTTATTCAACAATTTCTGTAGGGATTTATTAATGGCGGAAACATTTTAAGAATTGAAATTGAAATGTCTATTTAATTCAATTGTTAAGTTAACTTGAAACTTTGAACTTCAAATATTGTAAACATTCTTCTTGAACTTTAATATATGTATATTAATTTTAGTAACATCTCAAAGTTAAAGAAATCGGTGCTTCGAAAGAACTAACATATTTTCAGTAAGAAGCCAAACACAAATGAAATGCTAACTAATCACTACCTAAGCCCTTGAAAAAAAAATTAGCTGACCAATTTTACTTGAGGATTAAATGACTTTCGGAAAGTATACTTTTATTTAACCTTCACATGAATAGTTGTACCTTAATTACTTTTTATGACTTTAATTTCGGCTTATAAATGCAGATACTTAAATTATAATTAAATTATAACATTTGTCCACTCATATTATTACCAGTATATTTTATAGGTATACTT
Organism: Scaeva pyrastri; assembly: GCA_905146935.1. Classification (NCBI taxonomy): domain Eukaryota; kingdom Metazoa; phylum Arthropoda; class Insecta; order Diptera; family Syrphidae; genus Scaeva; species Scaeva pyrastri. The sequence goes on along the minus strand of LR989927.1, from coordinate 35,648,661 downwards.
GTTAGTATATATATTAAGAAAAAAATAAAAGTTTTTAATGTCGCTACTGGCACTTGAAAATTGCAGGATGCTCCATTACATAGTAACTTTGTGAAAATAATTATATACAAAAGTTAAAGTTCAGTTTAAAAAATCGTTTTTATTTATGTATTCATTACAAAAAAAAAATAAAAATAATAAATAAAAGTCCATTTAGGACTGATTTATTCATTTCATCAATCCAGACTTCTTCCTGTCAGGATATTTCTTTCTGTAGTCCTTAACTGCCAATAAGAGAAACTGCTTCTGCTCTTCATTATTAGTGTGTAGCTTGTTGTACTCATCCATGAGTCTTACTCCACGCTCAGCGATGTCGTTGAGTCATCTGATTTTGAGTACTTAATGTTTAATTTGTTTGTATTTCTTATTCTCCGACCACTCACCCACGTCTTTATTTAAGAACTCCGACGAAAATCCATCAGTAATATTAAGGAATCTGCGAGTATTTGAAATAACGAAATCTTCCAACCCTTTTGACTGAATTTTTAGACATATCCGCTTCAAAAGATTTTCTACTCCCTCTGTTTCTAGGGCAGAAACCATCTTCCTTCTAGTTTCAATGGATACTTCGTCGTCAAAAAATCCAAAAGTAATAAGTTCTTCCGACAGTACCATAGATGCCGAAGTAAATTTTGGAGCTCAACTTTTGAAATTAATGCATTTATATTTTTGTATTTGTCAAGATTTTGGAGTTGTTCCAGATCATTTCGTGGACCTGACATCGAATCGGAAGAAGTCATCCCGACCCTAACATAAACCCACAACAAATAGAAAAATTTCACCAATTTCATGTTCCTCTCTCTTTGACAACTTGAACTGACCCCCGAAACATCCATTGCTTCAGTTAGAAGATAGCTTTTGACATCCATCTAACACAATGTAGTCCAACTGGAGCTTTAAATGTATTATTTTTTTCAGTTGTCAGTTCTTGTAGTTCCTTGTAATCATCTCGAGGCTGGAATTGTTGCAACTTAGATTTTAAAAACCAATCATTTCTTCCTTAATGTTAATAGTTCTAGCTGTGATAATTTCATCGGACAATGCTGTTTCGAATTTATTTTGATCGATGTTGGGCCAAATTTTTTAAATCTTTTAAATATGAGAACGTATGGACCCGTTGGCGGTCCAAGTGATCTCAGGACCACTGCTTAAGGACCACCTCTTGCAGTATTTGCTATTTGTAAAATCTTTTCTTGATAAGAACTACAACTATAGATGATGTAAACTATTCGAAGAACTTTTTTAGTGTATTAATTTTAGCACACAAAACAATAATACATATCATTTTTTTTAAGCAAGGTGCAAAAAAACTTTATTAAATAAAACATACGTTAAAAAATTATTAGATAACCGCCCGTCACAGAAAACAATAAAATTATATTCAACAATATAGATAACTAAAAATTTCCAAGGAAATTAATTTTTTTCAAAAAATCAAATTAGTGTTCTTTGAACTGACCAGGTGTATTTTCAAAGCCCGGTAGCGATCTCTAAACTTTATCAGATCTGAAAATTTTTTTTTTCCGAATTTTTTTCATGAGGTAGAACCAGTTGTTAGGTTGGGAGACGATAATTTCAAAAATTTCAAAATAAGGCGCACCCTAATACTTGTTATTGTAATTTTGTTTACTTTTAAGGAGTACATAGAAAAAGAAATATTTTTTAGTGATCTTAATTTTCCTTATAGAAATTTGCAAATTTCTAAAACCACTAAAATATCAAATACATATATGTACATAAGTATGTGCTAATTGGACATATCTTCGAGTGTTTAATTTCTAAGCCATTATTTGTTGATTCACAACTGTGCTTAGTGGAAATAATCAAATTATCAAATGTTCCAATCCAAAGAAATACTCGTTCCACACTAAATTGTACAGCTCTTTAATAAAGTTGTCCATAACATCATTTTCATTCAAATGAAGGGTGTGGTAACTTAAACTAACCAGAAGACTTTTTTTTTTCATTTTAGTTTATTTTAATATCTTTTACGAGTATATCTCCATCTATTCCCACTGCCTGAATCATACAGAGGTGGCGTATATTTTATTTCTATAGATTGCTACCAATTCAAAACATAGGATTACGAATCACGACCAAGACTAGCTACCACAGGTCGCTTTTATCTCATCCGCTCTTAAGTATCTAGCTAATATCATGTTTAAGTTTTGTCCGTCTGTCTCTGTGGCTATCCGCAAAACTGTAACAAAACTTCATGTTCGATTGTCTCTTTCGGTCGTTTGGTCAGAAATGTTGCAATTAAATGTTATGCTAATAAGTGATCTATACATTCTACTCATGTGGCTTTCAAAGATCGGCACTGTGATCACTGATCACCTTGCAATGAATTTCAATGCATAGCTATAGAGATGGCTTACATAACAATGATGGCTATAAGAAAATCGCTCCTTTAGCCAGTTTTAATGGAACATGACTCTTAACTGCCACAACCACCTGCCACCTCCTCCGTGTGCAATGCAACATGCATACTATGCCAGAGTAGAGTATAGAGGAGTGGAATTGTCTTCTGACAATATGATGATTTCTTCGCCCCAAGGCTACTGTTGGGGTCTGGGGAAGCTAGGAAGTGAAAGGTGGCGTATTGTTTAGGAGTGCTGCCATAAAAAAAAAAAACAGAAACAAAAAAATAACCATGAATCATGAATGGATGAGAAAATGAGGTACATTGAACTGGAAACATGATCGTTAACATGCTGGAAAACAGGTGAGTTGATCTTGTAAGTAAATAAACAAAATGTTGATTCTCCTTTTCTTATAGCCGTAGGTTAGGTTAACCAAGCTGAAAGAAATTGTCTGAAGAAAATTTATTTTCTTTTTTTTTTTTCAAATAAATGTATTAACACCTGCACCAATATGACTTTATTTGGCATATTCGTGTGTGAATACTTGTTTTTTGATGAACAGAAAATATAAAAAACTGTCACACAACCTCTGAAACAAAATAATTAGTCCCATGACATTTGCACGAAGTATATTTACAATAGAAGTCAAGGGTTGACGTACTCACGAAAATTGCCGTCTTCTTCTTCTTCGGGCCTTTTACGGGTAGAATGAATAAACTTAATTTATTGGGGATTTAAGAAAACGTTTACTTTCACACTCCAATCAGTGTCAAAGGAAAAGTAGCTAATGTTGAAACCGTTCAAATGAAAGTAATGGATCCTGTTTCATTTTAAACTTTCATATAGAGTTGTGGTAGAGAAACTTGAACAGGGGTTTAACTAGGTGAAAAGCAGAGCTGCACAAAGTTCCGCTGTTGTGTGTTAGTGCAGTAAAAAAAAGACAGTAATTGTGGGTCAAATAATTTTCAAACCGGATTGCAAGACTTTAGAATAATAGTTTGATCCTTAAAAAAAGCCGAAAATACGATACCCATCAAGCTTAAAATTTATAAAAACAAAACATTTTTGAGTATTATTTAGGGTATTTATATAACAGTAGAACAGTGTGATTAAAATACAATAGTGGCCAAAATGATACATTTAGATATCTCAGATGAAAAATCACATTTATAGCTAAATCACAATATCGCGTTAGGTAGGTCGGGCTTTGACATTTGGAATAGAAACTATGTATTCTTATGAGGCAATCCGAAATATCACCTCAGGCGTCGCTATGACTTTATATCGTAATATCGTAAACGCCCGAGCAAAGCAAAAGCGGATCGGGCTTTTGACAAGTGAAAATATTCATTGTCAGTTATTTTGTTTGGATTTTGAAAATTGAAGTATTTCTTCCTTAATACCAAATCAAGAATATAAATTTTTTCAGTTGCCCGTGTCACTCTGATAAAGCCAAAAAACTGGGCTGGACAAAAACTAATGAGTATTTAAAATTGTGCGACAACCACACTGTGTTCCATGATTTGGCAAAACCAACATATTCGTCACTAAGAAACTCGAGGGATACGGCTTGGTGTGCCATCGGACCACGAGTTTTATCTGATGAAGAAGAGAGTTTATTCTAGGAATCAGGACAATGTGAGGGTTGACTTCATGGCGCATTACGGTATTACGAAAAATTGAGGTGCTTCCTTGCCAATAAGTACCCAGAATGTCGATCTAGAAGTTCCAATTGGAAATATACAATTAAAAAGAAAACGCTCGAGGTCTGAAGCTTAATTTCGTTTTACAAATGCTAGAGCTGCACTTTTTGACACATAATATCGTAAATTGGATCAAGCACTTGTTTATAATAAAACAGAGGCTGGGTGCGACCCACACTGATAACTTCCCATTTTGTATTTACTGTGCAAAAATGTCAATTTGATATGCGAAAATATTTTATCATTTTTTAGCTATTGACAAATGCATTGTGTTAAAAATAAAATACACTTGAAGTCCATAGCATTGCTTATTGTGATGATATTTAAGCCGAAAAACAATCTTTGACACTTTTCGGTAAATTTCAGTTTTGGTTTTTTATTTTTCGTAAAAAAAAACTATCAATTCGATACTTGTCAAAAAAGTACCATATGTTCAAAATTCTGCTATACAAAAAATAAAATAAATTTGAAGTTGAAATGATTGACAACTCTGGACATTATTCAAGGCAAGAAACTACTTTTGACATTTTTTGGTAAATTTTTGATTAAGTTTTTTATTTTTTTAAAAACAACTGTCAATTCGATATTTGTCAAAATTGTAGTATATATTAATAATTGTATTTTGTATAAATATAAATAAGTTTGAAGTCAATACCGGTGCTCATTCTCGAGATATTCAAGTCAAAAAACACTTTTTACCAACTTTTGGTAAAATTTTTTGTACTTTTTTATTTTTTGTAAAAAAAACTGTCAATTGATTTTTTTCAAAATTTATTTTATTTTTTCTTCCAACCAAAATTTTCCCTTTTTTTTAACTGCTATAGTGAAAAAACCGCTTGACCAATTTTTATGAAAGTCCTTTCTGCATCTTTTGAAGTTATAACCTGTCGAACAAAATTTAATTGGAGTCGATATCTTTACTCGTTTTTGAGATACCGTGGACGAAAAAGGGTATCTCGAACGTACGAACGTACAAACGTACGAACGTACAAACGTACGAACGTACAAACGTACGAACGTACAAACGTACGAACGTACGTACACACGCACACACAGTATTCTCTCTACAAATGACGGATCTAGATTCTAGGAACCTTGAAACGTCCAGATTTGTCAAAAATTTCAATTTTACAAATCGGACCCATTACAATAACTCCCTATGGGAAGTTAAAAAGTTTTCTCTTGGGCATTGAAAATTATAGCCCTGATTCCTTGATATTAGAATGGTTGTAAGTTTTCTAATCACAGTAAATTTCGACCCCTTATTTTTTTATTCTAGTATTTTCCATTTCTAGAAATTTAAAAAGTTTTCAAAAGTAAAGCTTCATATGAAACTTCGTAGAAATGGTTGGAAATTGTAAGTCACTTTTATATTTTCTTAAACATACTTTGGAAATTTTACATTCAAATAATGCACAACATATAGAAAATTGTCCTTTATAGATTGGGAGTTTTACAATTAGAATTTAAATACCCATAAGAAGTTAAACATTTTCAATATCTTCCAAATTTGAATTATTTACATAACTTCTATTCAAATTTAATTAAATGGAAGCAACTATTACACAGTTCTTGTTTTAAATACCTACTGCAACTTATTAATACTCGTTTTGTTGTCACTAAAGAAATATTTAATTCTAAATGATGTCTACCTGTCCTTACAAAAAACGAAGACCACATAATGAACATACAATTTATTTTATCCCTATAAAATTTTGTACATTGTATTTCTTCCTGTTCCCGTACTCATTACTTTAAAACTGTTACAAAACCGTTGTGCAGTATTTTTTAACTAAATGAATTGTTAACAAAACTAAAAAATCAGTATAGCCTTGAAAAGTTCCACCTAGTTTTTCACTTTTACAACTAAATAACCAAGGCATCAAGTAATTACTAATTAACTACCCTCAATTTGTTAGCTTAAATTTCATTACAATTCAAAACATCAATCCCTATTCATTTTCACCACTGCGCCATTATTTTATTTAATCAAATTAAATCATCACCATCATCATTAGCATTACACTTCTAACAGTGCAACTTATTTAATGATCAGGTTTCACTTTGCCATCCATCCATCGGATAATGATTGTAATCTTAATCTTCCACACCGACCATAACAATACTAATGATAATGAATATATCTGCAACACAATTCACCTTAACAAGATGTTCATCTCATCAACATATGTACTCGTAAACTCAATTAAATGAAAATAGCGGAAAAAAAAGCACAATCAACGCGCAGAAACAACGCAACCGAACCATTAAGAAGAGGCGTCGAATAAGATGGCATCCAGTTTCACATTTCCGACAGACTTGAAACTCGTAGTTTTGTGAAAATTAGATTCACGATTGTTGTGATGTTGTGACGTTGTGACGTTATGTAAGGAAGAGTCTTGTTCAAATTCGGGCATTCAAATTTCGAAAATACTAAACTATAAGGATGAAATAAATGCACGTACCACACATATCCACTGCTTCATGTTGTATCCGCAAAATGTAAAAAATGTTTCACTCTTTTTTTTTTTTAGAAATTCTAATTTTTTCAAATAATGGTCTTATGTCCTTAGCACATGGGTATTTTGTAATTTAACACTATGTCCCCAGAATCACACACACTATATGTCCGTTTATCCAGATGTAAAGATGCACACTATCTGAGATCGCGCGTATTTGAAATCACGAATGTGAAAATGTAAAAAGTTAACGGTAACAGGTCTCACGATCAACTATTGGCTCTGCAGAAGTTGTAATTTGCTTTTATATTCCATGCCCCATCCATTTGGGTTTTGTTTTTTCGTTATAAGTATCTTTGCAGACAGACGGATCTTTAGCAGACTTCGGAATAGGGTAGAGTTGCGTTGTTTGAAAATACTTAGGGTTGAAAAGTTTAGTTAAATTTTGCTTGGATTATTAGGATCACAGACTTACCTATTTTAATTAACTTATTTTTTGTTTGATCAAATTAAGATAGTTAATTTTAAAAGTAGCACTCTTTCAATTGGTAAAGGTTTACTTTTATAAAACTGTTTTTAAAAGTTCACTTTACATAAAATTGAATATTCATTATTCTCTTGAATGGAAAAAACTTAAAACTAAAAAAATAAGAATGACTTAGGTTCAGTAAAAATAAACAGTAATAATAATCTACTTTCAATTTTCTCTATATATAAAAATCAATTTCTGTTTGTTTGTATCTCTAAAACTCGAGAACGACTTGGCCGATTTGACTGATTTTCGTTTTGTAATGTTTGTCGTATTCCAGGGATGGTTTAAAAAGTGAGAAAATATAGAAAAGTTGCGACAAAAATAGTAACTAAAACAACTTAATTTTCACATACAATTTGTTTTACCTAAAAAAACAAAATATATTTTTGATTGTCAGTTAGTTGTCAAATTTTTATAATTCAGTCGTCTGTCTAACGTTAACGCAATGTTATTAAGTTGCCTGTCATTCTGTCACCATTATAGAGTTATTAAAATTTTGTATCATCAGTTTGTTAGTGCCGGAGATTTAGTGGTCTTAAATGCCAAGGAAAAGACGAACTTCAAATCAATACAATTCAAATAATTTTTAATATTGATAACCTTTTTTTTCTAAGTTCCGAAAGTAGATAGATAATAATAATTTTCATCGGTTGGTGACATATCGACTAATCTAACAGCCAGGCGTGCCGTTAAAACTCACATGGGCGGGACAAAGTTCAACGGGTCCTCTAGTGAATACATAATACAAATATTTTCATCGTTCAATAAGGACATACATAAAATAAATGTTTGGGATTGTTTGGAGTAAAATTATATATATTTTTAAGTTTTTTTTTTCTGTTTCTAAAATCTGTAGAAAAAAGTGTTCAAAAACGTTTAAAATTCAAAAATCTGAAAATTAGTTTTCTAGCAGGTATTGAATTTTTACAAAACAATTGTTTTCCAAATTATTTTTATTAAATTGAAATCTTATTTGTCTAAATATAATTTTATTTAAATAAGACTAAATATTTTCAAGGGAATCGAAATTTCAATTTCACTCAAGAAATAACGTGATAACTGTAAAATAATTAAAATTAATATTATAAACATTATTGATCGTTTCGAAACATACATATTGATATGAAGGTAATGCTGGATAAAGGTCTCTGATTCACGCAGAAAGATTTTTGAGAAATTGTTCATAAAACAGATTAAACGCTTATGTTATAATTATAACTGTATTTTAATTTATTAGTGTATAATTTGTATTCATAAACTCATGAAGGTATTTCTACCTTAATGAAGTGCTTATTATAACATCCAATTTATATACTTATGTCAAATAAGTTAATAACCTCTTATTAGTGTTAAACAATAATTAAATTTACATGCACACTATTTTGTTTGCAAATTAATATTTTGTCTCCAATTATATATGATTTTTTTATTGACATAATGATCCATAAATCTAAATTTATCATCTTGTCCTCAGCCATACATTTACAATAAAATAATATAATTATTTTTTATTGAATTCAAGCATGTGCTGGTTGTTAAGTTTAAATCGAAAAAGAAAAGAAGAAGTTGCATTGGATTTTATTGCGTCACCATCGAGATTCATCGTTATATTGACAGAGTCGCGAGGCTGAGGATTCATCCCGACTTGGTCTTAGGACTATGTGCAGTAAAATACCAAATACCAAATTGTAAACAGAGTATTTGAAGATGATCTCTCTTCCGGATCGTTTTCTTGGATCCACATGCTGTTTTAGTGAGCGTCGTCGGTAGATGAAATGAGATGAGAAAGAAGATACATAGACAACTTTAGGCAGGGAGCCAGTTATCCATATCTGAAAAAAAAACACAAAATAAAGAAAGCTTCCTAGTTCGATCGTTTGGTTTTAGTGATATATCTTTTTTGATGATAAGCCGAACAAAATTATCAGAAGATGCAACACAAAGGACAGGTTTCTATGCCATTTTTGGGCATACGCAATTTATAAAAAATAAAATAAAATAAAATAATAATGAGGGAATAGAAAAAATAGAACTAAGGTGAATCGAATTTCTTTCAGATGATCTAGCACTTTCGAGGTATCGGTATCCTTTCGGCAGAAGTTCTAAAACGATAGTCATGGGATTGAAAGTTCGAAAAAGATTGGCTCATGTGACATAATATAGATTAGTTCAATTAGTGGAAATCTTTGTGATGTTTACTTAAAGAGTTCATAAATTTGTCTACATTTAGAAAGTGTTGATCCAGTTTTGGACGATCAGTTTTCAAGTCAGTTGTCAAAATCAGTTGTCAGTTCAGATAAAATGAAACTCAGTTCGGTGTTTCGTTCATCAGTTTCAGTTCAACGCTTTAGTTTTTGCGTTTAGACATAACATAAGTTTAATTGAAAACTAAACTGATGGCTCAAGTGAAACTGAAATGATCGTCTAAATGAGGCACAGGTAGAAAAGAGGATATGGTCAGGGCTTCGAGAAATGAAACCGAGTCGTATTTTTTGTTCTTAGAATTTTCCACTAATTTGTTTTGTTTAATTCTTTAAACATGCCCAGAAATACTTCAGCTCGTAGAAAAGTAATTTATATAAGTTTTAATAATTTTTTTTAGCTATTTCAATATAATTTGCATAGAAAAGTCTTAAATTAACTAAAAATCTCAGTTTTTTGGTGAAAACAAATTTCAAACCTTGAAATTTTAAATAACGAGCGTGATCTTATTTCATGTAACGTTATAAGACCAAATTTCTAAAAATGTTTCTTACTTTTGATATGAAAGTTTTAGAAATTGAATTTTCTGAAGTTTATTGAAAATTTTGTATCTATTCAACAAAATTATCAAAAAAATCAATAAAAATAGTGACCATTTTCATTTAATCAATAGTAAAGGATGTGTAACGTTATAAGACACTTTCATCTGAAACCAATGAAGATGAAGTTTTAGACTTTCTTGGACTTCAAATATATTAGTGAACTGTTTTGATTCTTTATTTATATGCCAAATTATTTATCTGCTTCAAATTTGATTAAGAAAAATTAATTTTATAATTATTTTACCTGTGTTTCTAAAAAAAAACACAACATTTCCTGTAAAGGACTATAACTTCTTACAGGGTAGTGCAATTTCTTTGATTTTAGTTTTCATGGATTAAGCATCGAAAGCTAACCTAAAATCATGTATCATATGTTTTGGGTGTACTAAAACGAATAAATAAGTTTGTTTTACATGCACCACCACCCACCCTCCCCCCTTAAAATACGATTTTACAAAAATGGGAATTTTGGAGAAGTTTTTGTTGTGTTGCATAGAATGATGTTTGGTGTCGATTCCAATCATAAAAGTTTTTGAATTAATTTTTTTGGGACCTTTCGGTTATATTTTGGCTTTTTTATCCGCCTATTTACGTTATAACAAAAAATGAAGTACCTTATGGTAAATAAATTATTTTTTTATGTGTAAATTTGCTTTCTTGTTTATACTTTACTAGATATTTTCCTTTCGGTCATATTTTTACCAATTTTCATACAAGAATTCGGAAGGTGACGTTATAAGACTTTTTTCTGTTACGTTATAAGACACACATTTGACCTCAAATAACACATACAAACATACATTTTTCTTAAACAAAAAATGGTAAATTGTTTTTTGAAATTTTATCTCAATTCTCTAAAAGAAAAAAAAATTAATTACAACACCAATTTCACAGAGTTTTGGCAATTCAGTTCTAAAGGCAATATTTAAAAATCTATAAGAGATAATTAAAAAGTTTTTTCTACAAAAATTAGATTTTGAAGAGATCTTTCAGACGTATGTTTAAAAATCAAATTATTATTGCAGTTTTTCAAGTAATAAGGAAAAAACACGTACAATGTAACGTTAGAAGACAGAAGCCGTGACCGTATGTTTAGCAGATGACTCGATCAAAAATCCGAAATTTGATGCAAAACTGTCAAACTTATCTTTACAGATTGTTTTGATGAATGGTACTTTTCATCATGCTGGTAAAAAATTATTCGATTAAGAAAATATTGAAAACAACTACTTTAAGTTCATAATAAACATGGAAAAAGTCAATAGTGAAATTTTTGCTTCTTATAAATCGTGTAGTACATTTGCATTTTTTTTTTCAAACACACCCATCCAACAATGCATCAAAAAACTTAAAAAAATTGGTTCGTTTCGAAATTTTTGTTGATCAAATACTGTTGAACCTAGTGATGGGTAATAGAGTTGAGAAAAAGGTAATTCAAAGTGTTGCGTGGGTATACAAATGTGGAAATATTCGAAATCTCTAAATACGCAAAATAAATCGAACTTGAGTATTATAATCAGACTAACTTCAGATAGAAAAAGCAGAAGAAATTAGAATCGCTTGCCTATCTGTAACTCAACATTCTTCAAACTTAAGCTTCTAAAAGTTGACTCAATGTTTATTTTGGCTTGAATCAGTTGTTAAAGACCATTATCCAAAATTCCATTTTTATAACTTGAAATGAATTAATAAATAGTGTGTACCTTTAAATGAATCACACATTTACTTTGAATAAGGGGTTTATTATTTGGATCCGTTTTCAAATTAGCAAATGAATTCAAAATATTAATTCATTCAAACAAATGGAAACTAATGTCAAAATCAAGAATGCTACAGTTGTGCGCAGGGGCTTGGTACAATAAAAATTCGACCTAGAGATCAAACACCAATGTTAGCATAACACTCTCATGAAAAATTCAATAACTATTCAGTTTTCCGTTATAATTATGTAATTTTTGCATGTATATATAATTTCTCTCTTCTTAGAAAAATATTTATCATATTTTGCCTTGATTTTGTACTGTGTAAAATAATATTTAACGACAGTTATTAATGTTTATTTATGAAATATTGATTTGCTTCGAATCAAACATGCATATTCATATAGCAAATCTGCCAAAAGTTACCTAATCCCAATTCAAATTGGTAGTAAAAATTATTCGCAAAAAAAAAAAAACAACCGTGTCACTGATTTAGTGCTTACAAAAAAACAAAAAAAAAAAAAAACTCTAAGAAAAGCATTCATTATGAAATACGCATTTTTTTAAATCTAAAATTTTAATCAGAAGCACGATTTTTCTTTTGTTTAATAACTCGATTCATAGTGGTATAATTTTGTGTTATGAATAGAAGATAGCTACTATATATGCATTAAGACACCATTATACAAATACACTTAGATTATAATTTATACATATGTATATTTAGTAAATAAAGTAACATTTGAAGATGATGACGGTTTTATTTATTGCTCTATAAAATTGGGGGAGTATGGGTTTTGTGTCATGCTTTCTTACACAACTTAATATGGTCCGTGGAAAGTCCAATAAATTTATTTTCTTCATATCTTTCTTCAAGTGGACTCCTATAACAAGTCAAGCTTACATAAAGCGTCGAAGTTGAAGAAGATTAACATATTAAACATTTCTGGCAGAGTACCACAAAATCAGCTTAAAATTTTTAAGAAAATCGTTTTTTTTTTGACAACGAGACATTAACTTCTTAGGTCCATTACTATTTCGTTTGTTTTTGGCTTTTAATTGATGATGGCTTTTAACACTTAAAAATGTTAGGATAAGCCAAATGAATGAAATCGTAATTTTAGCGCAATTAGAAGTTTGTTTACTGCTTCTACTATCAATGTATGTATATCTTTAGTTTTAAAGTCCTTTATGATACTTTTCTAGTTTTCAAATAATTATACCTACAAACTTCATGTTTTTGAAAATTAAAAAATGTTTAAAATTTAGAATTTACAAAAACAAAATTAAAATTTCTCAGCAAAATTGGTAATTTTTTAAAATATCTTACACCGAGGAGGATTAATTGGAGAACAATACCTTTGGTCTTTTAAAACACTAATTCAATATCGTGCTTAAGAGTATAATTATGTAATTTCGTATATTAAATGACAAAGTTTACATTGGAACAAAATATACATTTCTTACCCTATTTGGCATTTGCATTTTGAAATAGGTCAGCAGTTTAATGTATTGAAAAAAAGTAAGAAAGATGTACACCTTTGCAATCAAAAATATTTCTTTTAATTAAAAAACAAATTGCGTATACGCCCAAGTGCACCTTTATTTATCGTCGCTTTAAGAGAGGATGAAATTATAAAATAGCACACCGCAAAGTACAAATGGTTTAGTTGCATGCTACTGGTCACTTAATTACCAAATAACCTGTCCGCCACGAAAATAAAATAATTTATTAAAAAATCAGATTTTCTTACACATAAAGAGTTAACATGATATCTTGCCTAAAAAAAATACTACTATCGTTAAACTTTCGGCTTTCATAAAATTATAACTGTAACTATTTTTGATTCACTTATACATACATGTACATATGTAGGTGTATAAATTTTATTTTTTTCATTCATTTATGGATATTTGATTAAAATTTCAGATTTATTACGCACCTACTTAAAATGAAAATTATTGTATAGGCCATATGTCCGACTCCGATCCGACTCAACTTACATGTTTAACATGTTCACTAGTTTAAAGTTTATTGTTTGTTTTAATGATTTCAAAGCATCACATGCCTTTTATTCATAACTTTTGCCTTGGCATGTTATCAAGCTATAAATCTCATCTCTCAAGGTAGTAATCATTTTTAGCTATTGATACATACATTGATACTTGATGATCATCACCATCGAACTTTATTTTATCAATGGATTTTGAATTTGTTGTCATACAAACTGGCGTTGAAATTTATTAATTGAGTTGTCAGTTTTGATACGATTAAATAGACTTTTGATTGATTTCTATGGAATTAATTAAGTCTATTGAAACAATTCCTTGAAACCGGAAAGAACATTATGCTTTAAGAAGGAAATGTAGTGATGTTTTAAAAGATGTTATAAATTAGACTCTAGTGACATATCCATTCTCTGATTCTGTACAATTTTCGATAAGAGGTATTTTTTGGAAAGCTGCTGTTCGGAAGTTTTCGGAGATATTTATTTAATGCACCCGGTGAATTAAACTGATATTCGATGCAGTGATTTGTATGTGAAATTTTTGACAGCTTACTTAAATTTTTCCCGGAACAAAATGCACCGACACGAATGCATTGGTGTATTATCATTCTTTTCGTTAAAAAATCTCGAAAGCTATTTGAACTTCGAACTGTTTAATAAACATTCCATAAAAGAAATACTTGGAATTCCACGAGTCTGTTCAAATTTGTTAAAACTATGATAAAGCGTTAGAATTCAATTTTAATTGGGGTTTTGAAAGATTTTTGAAATCAATATCTTGAAAGTATATACATATACTGATTGTTCTACAAATTAAAAATGAGCCCGACATGGACTACCGAATGTGCATTTTGTGGATTTTCCTAAAAATTTAAAATTTTCGTCAGTTTTAAATGTGCAGAAAGTTTCTTATAAATGTATCGAGCAAAAAAGTTTTGAAATTCATCTTTCTTATGTATAAAATTCTCGTGTCACAATGTTTGTTCCCATAATCCTCTGAAACGTCTGGGCCGATTCGTATGAAATTTTGTATGCATATTCAGTGGGTCTGAGAATCGGCTACTATCTATTTTTCATACCCCTATTTGGTGAAGGTTGTCCACCACTAATCCTTAATTTTTACCAATCTATCACCGACCTTTAATTAAATTTTAATTTTTTCTTAATTTTGTATTAAAAAATAAATACTTCCTTCAGTGTCTCAGTAGCTTACGATATTACGTATATAGATATATGTATAATATGTTCTCAAGTAACTTTATTACTTATTTATTCTTCCTGGGTTGTATTTAAACCTGGAAAACTTTCTCCATCCTAAATTGATCACATTATTGAAGTCAGGAACCTATACATGATTTTTATTTTTATCAACATTAACCAAAAAAAAAAAAATGAAGCAATCTTCGGTTATTGTTTTGCGTTCAGAATAACGGAACAGAATGTTACAACAACTAGGAGTAGAACTTCGGTTGTCCGGTCGCTTGATCCACTTTTTTTCCAAACAAGCAATTCACAGCTATTTAAAGGCAGATCATGTACTTGATTTTTTTTCCAAATAACTATTAGACGAAAGTAAACTTTTTAGAGATCAGATTCTTAGATCTGAAAAATAGCAATGTTGTGCATAAGAGTTGACATAATAGTTTGTAATAGAATCAGCTATTTAAGCGAAGGGAAAGTTTTAATATCTTTTGGATAAGTGTTACGAACCACACCGGGCCATCTAGAAACTATAAAAATATTGCACGGAAAATAGAAAAAGCAAAAAAATATTTTTCCGTAGCTTGAATTTGTGCCATAAATCGGGGCGAGACGAAGTTCGCCGGGCCCGCTAGTCTTTATATATAAAAGAAAGTCGTGTTAGTTACACTATTTATAACTCAATGACGGCTGCAACGATTTGGCTGAAATTTGGCACAGAGACAGATTATAGTCTGGAATAGTCTATAGGCTACTTTTTATCGCCGTTAATTTGTCCTTAGCTTAAGTTTCTGGGGATAGACGAAGTACAGCGGACCCTCTAGTTTTAATTTAAAAAAAGTTAAATTTTTCGTCATTTAATTTAAAATACATATCACATTTCCGAAAATTATTTAAATAAAGACCTATTCGAATTAGAACAATGGGATTCAGCACTAGGACAGACGTCTTTCCTGGTTAGTGTCTTTCTAATTTCAAAAACAGAAAGTTGTAATTATTAACTTCCCAAAGGGAGTTATTGTAATCAGTCCGATATGTCAAATTGAATTTTTTTACATCTGGTGAAAGTTTGAAAAAAATTCAATTCACAGTTTTTTTTAAAAACAATAAAAAAGTACAAAAAATTCTACCAAAAGTTGGTAAAAAGTGTTTCTTGACTTGAATATCTCGAGAATGAGCACCGATATTGACTTCAAACTTATTTTTGTTTATACAAAATACAATTATTAATATATGCTACAATTTTTACAAATATCGAATTGACAGTCTTTTTATAAAAAATAAAAAACTTAATCAAAAATTTACCAAAAAATGTCAAAAGTAGTTTCTTGTCTTGAATAATGTCCAGAGTGGTCAATCATTTTAACTTCGAATTTATTTTATTTTTTGCATAATAGAATTTTGAAAATACGGTTCTTTTTTGACAAATATCGAATTGATAATTTTTTCATACGAAAAATAAAAAACCAAAACTGAAATTTACCGGAAAGTGTCAAAAATTGTTTTTCGGCTTAAATATCATCACAACAAGCAATGCTATTGACTTCAAATGTATTTTATTTTCAACATAATGCATTTGTCAATATCTGAGAAATGATGAAATATTGACGAATATTGACATTTTTTTACAACAAATACAAAACTACAAAAAATTTGTAAATATTGCTTTTCCGCTTTAACATCTCTGATCATCAAAAGTAAATCGATTAATATCAGAAACGCCAAGTTTTCTAATTATGCATAATGGGAAGTTATCAGTGTGGGTTGCAACCAGCCTCCTTTTCTAAAAGCATTTTAAAGCATTTTATTTCAATAACTCTAAATTGTTTTGTACACATGTAGTTAAAGATTCCTTCTGTCCTTTGATTTATGTTTAAACTCTTCAAAACCGCACCGAGAGCGAAACGCGTCGTACGTGTATACATACCTTTAAATTGACTTCAAATTCTGTCGTAAACAAATTAGGTTTCACCCCATCTTGATTGAATTCGACATCAAGGTGTTACGTATAAAAAAGTACAAACATTTATTTTACCTTAAATCTATCTAAATGTTAACTTAAAACATAAATAAGATTACAAGAGAAAAAAAACATTGTTATCTAACACATTGATAAAGAAAAATAAATATTAATAAAAAAATTTGTTTCAAAAAAAAAAAACCAATCAGTTTAGTCTCAAAAATTGAACTTGTCAGACACCAAAAGTTAATCGTCAAGAAGATCAAGATATATGTATATCTTCCCTCTCTTCCTTAATCCATAGCAGTCATTTCCTCCTTCGAAGCTTGAACTTTCTTTTTCTGATGACCCAATTTCTTGGCAACAACTGATCGCTTAAAGTGGCTACCATTGAGAGTTTCCTGTGACGAATACGATATTGTGTTGTAGGCGTCTTCGGCTTGAGTTGGAGGAACCGAGAAGTCTTGTTGTTTTTGATTTCCTTGTCCTTGAAGGGAATGCTCATGTTGCATTCGGGTTACCAACCAGCTAGGAATGTACGAATCAAGAAGGCTTTTAGCTCTTCGAGTGTGGAAGAGGTCAGGAACGGGGGATTGATGGCCATTAATGGATAGTGATGTCTGTCCAAATGAACGATATTGATTTTCCAGCGAAGGGCTGGCATACATAGGTCGCCATGGGTTGATGTCGTTATTTGAAGAAGACTCAGCATCTTTCGGAACATCAACTGCCTTCTCAACAGATGACTTCTCTGTCGTGAAGCTGACAAATGATGGCGGATAGGGGAAGCTGACAGCAAAATTTTTACCAAACGACCGACCGCGACCTGCAGATGATGGTCGTCGAGGGGCATAGATGTCTTGGTTTGATTGGGCCACTGGTCGACGGAATGGAGCATCGGGAACGCCATATTCAATCTGTGGTTGCTCGCCAACTGTGTCGGGAGGTCCATAGACAATGGCAGGCTTATTTGCACTATCGGCATGATGAACAGTCTTGAATTCCTTAAGATGATTCAAATAGTAGGTTTGGGTCTCGGAAGGAGCTGATGGTGCTGGGAAATGTCCATAGCCATCGCTTATAACTGGAATCTTGTTTTCTTCGGCTGCCTGGTTGTACTTGAACCCGATTTGTTGCTTTGAAAAATAGGTTTTTGGCTCAGGAGTGCTTTGGATAAATGGGCCTAATTGATGTTCATATCCGTAGCTCAAAGCGGGCTCCTGTGTTTTGACTTTTTGACTATATGCGGGTTGTGAATTTGAAGAACTCGAATCTAGCTGTGAGACACCATTCTGATAGTCGATAGATTTTATTTGATTGGAATAAGTAGTCGCATCTTGGTAACTTGATTCCGGAGTTGTTCTTGTTTTTGGTGATGTGACATCTGGAGAATAATTACTCTGGGAGTATGCCTTATTCTTGAAGTACTCCAACGGCGGCGGTGGGCCATAGTTGTCTGCTGGTTTCGCATACTCAATGTCTCTTTGGGACTGGAAGAGCACATCCGGAGGAAGTCCATACACGTGTTGAGCATAATTCGAGTCACGAATTCCATCGTTCATTTGGTACTGTGCTGGTGGTTCCTGCTGCTCTTGTAGTTGTTGGTGATGGGATGGATGTTGTTGCATTTCTGGTTGAGGAACCTCATCATACCTCACATCATGGGAGTACGAAACTGGCTGTACTGCTGTTGGTGTTGGTGATGGTGCTGGTGCAGCTGTTGACGGAACCGTCACTTGTGATGATGGACCATGGAAAGAGTGTTGCAGTTGTTGTTCATCAGACCTGAAATGAAAATAAATAATTGAAACATTTCGTCTCATCTTCGGATAAGTTATTAAAAAAAAACAAAAATCAAATAATGCAAAAATTCAACCAACAAAAAATACCAAAACTTGTTTCGCTTTCTAAATGCAAACATCACACCACGAGTGAATCAATTTGATTAGATAACGATAAATGACTTAACGCAATGATGAAGCTACATATGTATGTATGTATATGACAGGCATCTTGGAATGCATGTTGCATATGGATATCAATTGAATGCAATGAAAGAAATATTATACGATTGGGTGCAATTATGACTTGATCTCGGAAGTTGCCACCTTTTGTGTACCACACGTTCGATTGCAGTTTGCTGGGTCATACATGTGAAAGGTAAATATAGTTATTATACGGAGGTCTTTGCAATGAAGCTGGATCTTGTTAAAAAGGCGGCAAAAATATATGTGTTATGAGAAATGCCTATCTCATGAAATTATAAGGAAGATATTTTCTTTTGGGTAGGGTCGTTTCTGTTTTGTGGTCATGCCACGTGGTCGATCCAATGCAATCAAGTTCTTAATTTATTCATATTTTATAAAGTACATATTTGTGAGTATTTGGAAGTCGAAATTGGAAGTCGGTAAGTTGGGAACTCAATATATGCTTACATGTGTTGTGTATGAAACTTTTAATTTTTTATGGAAAAACTATGGGTTTCATATTTGATTCACATATTGAAAAAAAAAAAAAAAATAAAAAAATAGTTATTTAACAACACCTGCCGTAAAACGGTTTTCTTTCTCAATTTTCAAAACAGTTCAAACAGTAGAGGTTCTGTAAAGATGGAAATAATACTGCACACAAATTTTGAAAGATACTTTATAAGTTTCTTTAAAATAACTTTTATAACTGTTTAGTACATAATTCAATTATTTTATGTGGATTTTTAAGTATATAAGTAGTATTGAGGTTTTGTTATTTTGAACTAACTCAGACAAAATAAATAAAAATACTTGCTAATATAAAATTAACAATTCATTTGAACATACATAATATTATTTTTTATTTTTTAACTTCGAATGAAAATAGTCTTACAATTTTCAATACATTTAAAGTAAAAAATGAATGACCAGTCTTGAACTTTTTTAACTGAACATTAAAAACAAAGGGTTACTATTATAAATAGTTAAACATTTTATTAAGAACGGTAATATCCAATTGACATAAATATTATAAGGATGGTGAAACAAGTATGATCTCTCAATTTTGTCTACCTATCCGGCTGCCAATTTTAATTTCAACCTGCAAGGATATATATTTTAAAGAAAAGAATCTTCTAAAACGTGCGTGTTCTATATTCGTATTCATACCAAACTGATTTTTTGTTACAAATTCCATTGCTTCCAAACAGGGCCGGCTTCAGCCAAACTTGGGCCCTGTGAATCATTTATAGAAAACGTCCGTTTTTTCTTTTTTCACACATCCATACATATAGGGATATCTAGGGGTGTAGCGGGATCTTTAATTTGACGATATCTTGAGATAAATTCTCTTTGAATGCCACAATGAAAGTGATGTTAGTTAGTGTGGAAGAAAAAAATAGCACATTTTTGTGGTTGGCATAATGTCAGATAACATTTTCCTGCTCCTGGTAATACGACCTCAAAATTTTGCGCCTTGTGCATTTCTACATCTTGTACATATGGTTGGTCCGGCCCTGATACTAAAGAAACTTCTTATTAAGCAATGATTTTTTTTTTTCGAAAATTCGTCCAAGAATTAAATTCAAACTAGATACTATGGGTATGTAGGCTAAATGATATCTACGACGCTGCCACAAAAATTATAATCTTAATATACATATATAAATAACGTGTCACTTTGTTTGTCCGCCTAAACTACTTAGCCGATTTTAATCAAATGTGCACACCGCGTGCAGTTTGATGCAACTTAAAAGATAGGATAGCTTACATCTCAATTTATGATCACAATGTTATTTTATTGCAAATTATTTGTCTATTGTTTGATAGTCACAATTATATGTTAGCTCCAAACGATTTTAATTTAGTTTGTAGTAAACCGAAATACAGTGAATTTTACATTTTCAATTTTTGGTGTTAGTGTTAATTATTATCAAATAATTATATATTTGAAATATACATATATAACATGAAATTTGGCACAGAGATAGATTATAGTCTTAAAAAGCACGTATGCTAATTTTTTAGGATTAAACATTGAACAAGTTATTGTTTTACATTCAGCACAACGAAACAGATGTTTTCAAAAACTTCGGTTGTCCTGCCGATAAATCCACTTTTTAATAAACTTATACGAAATTCACCGGGCAATCTAGAAAAAAAAATTAAATGGGAAATCAAATAAACAACAACAATATTTTTTCATAGCTTGAGTTTCTGCATTAAATTGGGGCAAGACGAAGTTTCCCGGGCCCTCTAGTATAATATTTAAAATATTATAATAATTGCTAAAAACAAAACTCTTTTGGTAGAACAATATTTAAAATTTTTCTAGAATTATATTGCGTGTATCAAAAACATATTAATGTCTTAACTCCAATATACATACATTATGTGTATGCAGTACATAAATATAAATAACTAGCTGACCCTAGAGACGTTGTCCTGTCAAAACTTATAATATTTGATACGAACTATATAACAAAAAAAAAAAAAAACATTACATATTTCAAACGTGGGAATATTGTGTAAATATTGCAACAAATTCGTTGTGTAGATGGAAAATTATAATTGTAATTATTTACTGTTTCCCTTAATGTAGTTACCTTGAAAGTAGGCATAAACTTATTTCGAATAACTTTTGTTGCGCCAATTGGCGTCATTTGAAAAAAATTACTCAGTATTGCTGGATATGAGTCAAGAAATGTGTTTAATCTAGCCCATTTCTGGAATCCAATGGTTCGATCGTTCCAATTTGACTTTGCTGCTCCAGCAAAACAATCCAAGGGCTTCAGTTTTGAACTTGAATACCTTGCAATGTAGACACACAATGTTCATTGATCCAATAGTTAGAGTTCTGCGACCTAAGTTGGTGGTATGTATTTTTAAAAATTCTAATAAAAATATAAAAATGTTCACACTACTTTCAATTATACGCACTAAACTTATGTCAAATAAGTTTTTACATTTAGTAGTGCTTTCCCAAAAAAAACTTAATTCCTAAATGTTCTAATTGTATATGCGCACCTTCTTCCTTGTAAGAACCCTCTACAATATATTAAAAAACTTATAAAAAAAGGTGGATAAAATCGCTAAAGTCGTTCTTAAGTTTTGGCATGACCAGTTAAAATAGCGTTTCCTTTTTAAATATATACAATATACATAGATTAATTCAAAAAGAATAAAATAACATAGAAGCTGTATTAACAAATGCTCTCACATCAAAACTATTGCACTAAACGTTTGTACAATGAATGTACAATGTATGTAAGTCAACATTATAGTCTATAATTATTATATATATTAACAGAGCATAAAATTATGACATTTGCCATAATATGTAATAGGAGAATAACGTGTATAAGTGTGCCAAAAAGTGTACTTAATTTTGTACCACCATAACATGCATTATGACGGAAGAGTTGCATTGTCATTACTTAAGTGTGACTGTGGAATTTATTGCACCCCACTTAACTAAGTTGTAGACTTACTTCGATTTATAGAGTCTGGAAATGTTGATATGTATTATATAGTTTTAATTTTAGTCTGTAGTCCCAATAAATCCAGTTCTTGTTATCTAAATGTTAAAACCTACTTTAATTTGAATTTATCGATTGGCTAATGTATATTATTTTTTTTTTTTTAAACCGGACAACCTAGTTAATTAGAGGAAAAAATATAAACAGGGCAAAATATTATATTAAATAACATAATTTGTTAATATAAATTTGAGGTATTTAAATCGGTTATAGTTGCTGGGTGTTCAAAATGATAATAAGTATATAGTGAAGTAATAAATCACGCTAGGATTTCACCCCTAAATTCAACCCACTGTTCTATTTTTGTTTCTTCCGCTTGGTAAATACTATTGATGGAGTCCAATTTAAAGCAACGAATCGTATATAAAGGAAGGTTAGAATAATCTCGTCAAAAGCGCCACAGCATGCGGCCCCTTGTTCTTGAGGACCCCGCTCTACTTTATGTCAGCCAAAAATTCAGTTGCAATTGATTTGGTACTAGAAATCTAAAGCAATTGCATATACGTTTTTGTAAACAAGGAAACACACCAAGTTTTAAGCAGGAAGTGCTTAAATTGAAATCAAAAAAGTTTAGGGTAAGAATTCTTTCAGCAACAAATGTCAGAATTCTATGAAGCTGTCAAAGCTCAAAGATAGGAGAGCGTCACAAAAGAATAGTTCTCCAAGGCGGGTGTTTGACGTTTAAAATTATCAGTGTCTTAGGATGTCGTTTGGAACTTTCTTATTCAACTTATTCTATAAAAATCAATGGCGCAAAATTTTAAACGATTTAGAAAATTATTAAACCCATTTTTAGCAATTTGCTAAGCTAAAAAGATGGTTTTGCTAATTTTAAACGATTTTAACATTTTACTATCTCTTAACATATTGCTAAAGTTAAAATCCCGAAAACCCTTATTTTATCTTTTAGCAATTTGCTAAATAAATATGATATGTGTCATTTTCCTAAATAATATTTCTTTCCAATTTCGCTTCAAAGTGTTGATTCGTGTGTTTTTCATAATTCGGGAACTAAAAATTGTTTTTAATCAATAAAATGTTATCGGAATACGAAGATTTCGAAATATTTGAAGACTTTGTGCATGGGATGGTCCAGTTTACAGTTGGGACTTTTCCAACTAATGGGTCCGTTTAAGTATGTTTGCTTTGCTAATTCTCACGAACTGTCACTATTTGGACATGTTCGGATGCCCGTTTTATAATAAAAAGGAGGAAGCAATTTACTAGTTAGCAAAATGAAAAAAAAGGTTTAAAATTTTGGAGTCGTTAGTAAATTGTTAAACATTTAGCAAATTGCTAGTTAGTAAAATGTTAAGTCCTTAACAATAGGTTGTTTAAAATTTTGTGCCAATGTATTTTTCTTGTCATCAGCCAAGTTTATTTAATTTCAAATAGGTATTTTTGATTGAGAATTAGAGATAACATTTTTTGGGGCAAAGGCTCTGAAAGAATCAACACCTAGTGACAAAGAACTCACAACAATGTCTGTTGGCGATTAAATGCTGAAACTGAGGGCACATACAATTTTATGCTGAATCATAACGGCTTATTCGAGCACTTTTAAATGAGTCAATAATTCCTCGCAGTGTTTGTAGAAAAGTGTAATGATTCTCTGACTGACAGGTATAGAACTCAGAACGTTTTCAATTGTATTCCAGTATTAAATCATTTGTTTGAATTTGTAAATATGGAACAATTGGTATTTTAATTACACACGCCTCATTTTTGTCTAGTGTCACCTCTGATCACTGCAAAGAACTAATTTGCAGTAAACAGCTATTTTAAGCTTAATGGGTTGTACAATAACAACAATTTATTATAATCTTTTTATATTTCACACACTAAAAACACATACGATATAATGTATCTACCTAAGTATACTCTTATGTCTCAAATTTCGTGACAATCAGCTTAATCCCCACTCTTAATGGTGGGTGCACGGAGCACCACATTCCATGACGTCTCCCTACTTAACTAATAGACATTCCTGATGCTTTCACTTTGCAGAAGCTACATGTTTCACCCAGTGTACCCAGTGCACTCTATTTGTCAGATTAAAACAAAAACACAAACGATTTGCATCATAATTGAGGCGTAAAATGAATGAAATTTTAATCTACTCGTTTTGTTTAAAATAAAGTTGGTGTTAAGAAATCCACCGAAATCCAAAACACTTCCTGATGGGTTAGTTTTAGTTTTGGTTTCATTAGGAGAAAGCCAAGGAAAACTACTGCGTCGTCGTGTCGTCGATCGCAAACACGAGTCACAATCATGCATAAAATTAGTGCTTCCAATTCGAACCTGTACGACAACTTCGTAAAGGATTTGTTTTCCTCTGAATTCATTTTATTTTTCCCAAACGCACCCATTTTCATATCGATTTCTATTTCTGTATTTTATTTATTTGCATAGACTGGCGCTGGACAGGATTTACCTGTCCCCATTTGACCATTTGAGTCATTCACAATAAGACTGAGCTTTGAGAAGCTCTAATCTAATACACAAACCACAACTAAATGCATTTAGTCGATGCACAAACCGAAACTTACCCGCCATGTTGGCCAATCGGTACAAACTGCAGTTGATATTCGTTTTCGTGTCCATTTCCGTTTCCGGTTGTTGAATGCTGCTGTGGTAAATCATGGCTATAATAGAAATGTGGTGACGGCTGTTGTTGTTGCTGTCCGACCACGACACCATACAACTGTTGCTGATTATGATTATGAGGCGACGACTGTTGGCCTTGGGCAGGTATATACACTATTTCTTCACCACGGTAAACCAATGGTGATTGTTGATGTTGGTAGCCTAAACATGGTAAGATCAATTAACAATCTAGACTCTAGAGTCACATTATCCATAAATTTATATTGAATGTAAACAAACCGGCTTGTGCTGGTGCAGTCGGTTGATCGGTTAGTGGTTGGACATGGACATGGGCATGCTGCTGATGCTGATGCTGATGTGCCCTTGTAGAATAGTGATGAGCATCGAAGAGATTTGGTATTGGAGCTTCGTTGGAAAGGGGCGGATACAGTTGAACTGGCTGACCTTTGGCTGGCTGTTTGTTGAGTGGAGGGGGCATTGATTGTGATTGTTTTTCATTTTTGATATGATCATCTTCGATGTCTTCAAGATTGATCTTTCGAGTTGATGATTCGTCATATTCGCCTATGGTTGCATAGGGAAGGAGACAAAATAACAAAACTGGCGGCGGTATTCTCTGTAAGGATACAAGAGGAAGCTTCAGTTTAATTAATGAGTTTAAATGTATAAACTGCAAATCTGTCAAAACGAAAAAGCTTTTGACTTTTAACAACTTTATTTTCGAATAAATCATTTTACAAATATATTTTTTATTTAATGCTAATATTATAAATCTAAAAGTTTGGATGCATGGATGTTTTTT
The DNA here is from genome assembly GCA_905146935.1 of Scaeva pyrastri. Classification (NCBI taxonomy): domain Eukaryota; kingdom Metazoa; phylum Arthropoda; class Insecta; order Diptera; family Syrphidae; genus Scaeva; species Scaeva pyrastri. The sequence goes on along the minus strand of LR989927.1, from coordinate 35,622,977 downwards.
GTAAATGTTGTAAATGGCACCAGAACAGCTGAATGGATTTAGGTGAAGTATGCATCAGCGATAGATTATAGTGTGGAATAGAACATAGGCTATTTCTTATCCAGGTAAAATGTGTGGTTCCCGTTTGAAACATTTCAATTAATTTTTACAATCACGCTAGAATACCTTGAACAGATATTTTTTATAAAATTTAAATATGGAAACAATATCCAAGTCAACGGCATCTGAAGTTAAAACAAAATAATAAAATTTTTAACGAAAAAAATTCTCAGAAAAGTTTAAAATAAAAATAAACAAAAAATATCCAGAGTTATAAAAATACACAATTTTTACAGAATTCCGATAACGTTTGTCCTTTTGTGCTAATAAAGTAAGAATTTAGTTTTGAATTATTGGTTTGCTGTTTTGTTTTTAAACCGAATTTATAAATGCGATAGTGAGTTTGTTTCTTCGTTTGTTTGTAACCCTTTCAGAATAGTACGTATACGCCTGAGTGTACATAGTATGTAAATGAAAAAAATAAAAGCGTATACGCCCAAGTGTCCCATTGTGTCAGAAGGCCAATTGTACAACTGTTTTGTTTTTAAAATATATTTTCTTAATTATTTCATCTCAGCTATTATCCTTGTAATTTTCATTGAAATCGTCCAAGAAACAATAAAGTGAGCACTTTTTTTACAACCCAGTTCTGAAAGAATTATTTCTTTAAAAACTTTCTTTATCCTAACTTTTAATGGAATTTGTGAACACACAATTTGAATTGATCGAATTGCAAGAAGCAGTATGTGGCTATACTGTTCATATGTCAATGTTAATATGATATGCTAACTATCTATCCCGCGAGAAGCCGGGACGAGCCACTAGTAATCAATATTTGTATAAGATAGTTATTAAAAAAACATACAATGTCACAAAATAAATGCATTCGATATACATATTTTCATATATTTCCCAAACCTATTCAGCCCTATCGGCAATACAGTTTCCATGGAAACATTTCTTTAGTTCGAATATAATTTGTATCGGCAATATTTATTGAATAGAAAAATTTCCAAGGAAACAGTTCTCCTATTAAAATCCCTATCGGCAATTAACTTTTTCCCCCAAAGTATTTCTGTCTTTTCTTAAATAGGGAATAGAACATTTTAAGTTAAAAAACTAACTCTTGACGAACAAAAGCGTAACAACTTTGAAATGGAAGATGTGAAATTGAAGTGAAATTGATTTTCAAACTAAAATTTGTTTCTAGTAGAAAAAGCTTAGCTTAGTGGATTAACACTAAAAAACGCAATCTTTTCAGTGACAACACATTTATTTCTATATTTAATTAATTTGTATGTTTCACTTTTTCATACAAATCACACCACGAATGGTAACCTTTACTTTTATCTTCTTCTGAAAACATCATGGTCGTTTCCAACTTCTTTTTGATATTCTCGTTCTTCAAGCATGCACTACACCAAAAGATTGTCTTGATAAAGTTCAACAAGAAAACAAATGTGCCCTTATTTGTACGATATTTTTTCAATCTTAAAAAAGACGCCATTATTGAAGTAAACGTAAGGAATAAGTATAAACTTCAAACTTACTTGATTTGGGTAAATCAAGTGGCTTGCATCGGCCTATTGAAAGTCTTCTCTTAGTCAGAATTCTTTTGTCTTTTGGCACGATTTTCCTCTTCAATTTATAACAAACATTCCATTATTGACATTAAAGATTTTAATTATTGTTTTACTTTGATATAAAATCAAAATTGAATTTGTCAAAAATTTCGAAGAAATTATCCGAAGTTTTTTTTGTTGTAAAGTTGGTTGTATTTCTTTCCCGATAAACGACAAGGAGAAAGATTCCCGGGAAAGAGAATCTACTCCCAGGGAAGTTTTTCACATGGAATTGCCCATAGGGCTGATTATGTTACTGTTCATTGTTCACGCAAAGGTCTCTGATGACCAAACATATTATTGTCAAAATTGAAAATGAATGTAGGTATCTGCCATTTGAAGATTTTCATACAAATGATATAATGTGCTGGTCTTATAATTTCGATATACCTATCAAAAAACGATATTGATGATAATTTTATTTAGATATAACACGCTTCAATTTTCCAATTTGCAAAAACCTTACATCACTCATCATCATCATCATCAATTATGATCACCAGAGCGAGCCCAAACACACCTGCTCTAGTAAAACGAATCAAAAACTTGTTCAACATTATATTGACCTTTTTGAGGCTTAGGCTATAAGCCAAAGCCAATCCAATGGCTTAGCTTAATTGGATGCCATGCCATTAATCATTCATCTCCAACGTAACAACTTATATTGAACTACTTCAGTTGTTGACTTAGCCTATCCTTCCGCCATCACTGACTGTAGCCAAAACCTTTACGGAAAAATGTGTAATGTCCGATTTGAGTGCTGCACTACATCGCCCACCGTCATCATCATCGCCTGCTCAGCTTCAACAGACGTTATGTCGTCGTCGTCGATCGTCTAAACAAAGTGAAAGTTTAATCATAATATCACCTAAAAATGTATCTTTATGTTCCGCATCTTATGCATGTATATCTAGGACCAAACCTATAAGCCATAAAAACGATCTGCCTAAATCTTTCAAAATGGCTATGCGGATATACATTCGTTTAATCTTTTCCGAATAGTCCAGTTTGAAATTAAACGCAGGGAGGCAACTTGTTTATCGAATGTTTTCTCTATGGCCGCAACGCGACAGCGGGCGACGCGACGACGCAAAATGAGCGATCTAGAAATCCAATGTGTCATTTATGTGATGCAATAAAATCAAAATAAAAAAACATAAAAACAACTTATCTCGCACTACCTTAAATTCGACTTTCCATTCCACTGTCAAAGGCGGTACCGCAGCTTGTTGACTGGGCGACAAACCGACGCGACTCGACGGACGACCGACAATGGCGCGTGCGTCGTCGTCGGCTGGCCGTGGATGGCGTGTGGCGCGACGAAGTACAATGTAGTATGCCGCACATACACTGCTCAGGTACTTTCAAATGAAAGTGAGAGTGAGAGTCCTCTCCTCTCTAAACGACCACCTATCCTATCTAAAGAAATGTTGCGGTCCACATTAGGTTTGGGTTTGGGGCTTCGAGGTTTTGATATTGAATTCAGCTCGAATGAAAGGACTTTCTATAAGAGTGCGTTGCTCAATCATACATGCAAATCAAAACTACAACGATGCCTAGGAAATTGCATATCAATTAGTGTATTACCATTTACCAATCCACTGATGCTTCCGAATACAGCTCAATAAATGTTTGAAAAAGGATATGAAACTTCAACTGTTACTATAGACAAAAATAACGGTTATAGTGACTTCAATTTACAACAAAATACAGACAGGCATATCTTAATGTACTCGTACATGGATGGTTATAATGTTACAGTGAGTTCTCTCATTACGATCATCTTTAATTTTCAAAGGCATTTTTTATATCAAGAAATATTCTGGGTCAACATTGATTCACCGGATTTTTTTGTCTCCATTTTGGGAACTTTGCTATCGTGAATAATTTTTTCCAGGGAACCATATCCTTACTTGGATACAGAAATTTCCGTAAGTAAGTTATTGGGGGAATAGTTCACTGGGACAAAAAGTTTCCATAAAATTTAAGAACAAATATGATTTGATAAAAACAATCGATTAAAAAGAAAAGTTTACTTGAAAAATTACTTATTCCTAAAAGCTGCAATACATTATACGACAGTTGATTTTTTTGCAATATGTAGATATATAGTATACTTCAAGGCGGTTCAAAAATCTTTCTCTCTAATTTATCTTTACAAATTTCTGTTTATTTGTCTCGCCAAAACTCGAGAACGACTTGGCCGATTTGGCTGATTTTGGTTATGAAATGTTTGTCGATGTTCAAGGAAGGTTTAAAGAGTGAGAAAAAATGGAAAAATTGCGAGGAAGACATTAAAACAAATAATTTCATTTTCCCATATAATTTGTTCAACCAGCAAAAAAAAAATAAAAATATTTTTGATTGTCAGTTGGTTGTCAATTTTTTATATTCCAGTCGTCTGTGGAACTTTAAACAAAAACTTATAAAGTTGCCTGTCACCATTATACAGTTATTAAAATCTTATTTTATCATCAGTTTGTTATTTCCCGAGATTTACTGGTCTTAAAATGCCAAGGAAAAGACGAACTTCAAATCAATACAATTTAAATAATTAAGATAAACTTTTTATTGTAAGTTCAAAGAGTTATGATAATTTTGATCGGTTGGTGACAAATTGACCACTCTAATAACAGCCAGGCATTCTGCTAGAACTCAATCGGGACGGACAAAATTCACCGAGTCCTCTAGTAAGAATTATTATATATTTTTAAAATCAGGACGATCATAATCTTAATCTACATCCGTATTCCTTTTCTCAGAAATAAGAAATTTGTAATTATAACTTAGAATTAAGAAATCATCTCAAAAATATTCACATCATATTTTGGAATTTTGGAGGTATGACAAAGAGAGATCTTACTGTTAAGCCTAATGATGGAACCATAGACTTTGTTGGTAAATTAATGTACCACCGCACAAAGGTTAGATTATCACTTTTACTATGATCATGATATGCTTCTCTCAATGATTGATGTTATTCATTCACAGAAATCCGTTAATGAATTGTACAACTCGATTTAACCGCACAATTTATTAAGAGAGTGCATATTATTGTTGAGGGATTTCGCATTTGTTATGTTAACAACTTTAAGCGTACGTACATTTTGTGGTCTAAAATTGATTACTTGGTGAAAAACAATAATTTTGTTGCAGTAGCCTGAGAACAAATAGCATTAATTGTCATTTTAAACAGACCAAGAAATTTAGGGCAAATGTACAGGTAAAAATTTATTTAAATGAGAATTGAAATGTAATCCTAATAAGCTAATTGATTCAACTGTCACTGCTATTGCTATAAAAAACGTACAACTTCCTAAAATAATTATACATATTTGCTTCCACTTTCTGATCAACTTTAGTAAAAGAAAATTGAATTTCCCTGTTAAGCAATCATTTTATCTGGTAAGGGTCGACAGATGGTGCAACAAAAATATCAGACTTTTTGGACTCCTATAAAATATCATCGAACTGTTCATTTTGATTAAAGTTTTCAATTTGTATTCATGTAGACTACTTGTTTTATTAACCAAGTGAGAACAATGTTACAAATTATTAATTATATTATTAATTATTCATTTATATTACAAACTGTTTTAACTTAACAAAAAAGTCATACAAATCGCTCTAATTACTTTTATATAAAAATACAGTTTTGATTTAAACCAAAGATTAACAAAACACCCAAAAAGTTTTGAATTTTATGTTTGCATTAAATAACTACTAATCTTTTGTTAAAACGTACAATTATAGGAGTTTTTTTTCAACTCACACAAATGCCTGCTTAAAGTGATTGATTGATGTCTCGTAAATGACTTTCTCAAAAACAAAAAATGGAAAAATTAATACAAAAAAGAATTCCCACTGACAAAAATAAAAATTAAAAATACTTTTATTAGACTTAAATCATCTACTATGTAAATTGGGTCAGTAAAAGAAAAGCAAAAGAATAGAAACATTAGACTCGCATTTTATTCAAAACATTTTTTATTATGTATTTGCTCATCATTCACTTTTATTTTTGAAATTTGAAATTTGAAAGTTTATTTATGGTTAAAAGCTATCAAGAGGTATCACTTCGCGTGATGATACCTCCTATTTTTGGAATCATAAAGTTTATAGTTAACAATTCACTTAGCACCTTGTTCCGTATTATTTAATATGCTTCCGATTATATCTGCAAGACTATCTTGTTTTTTTTTTTACCGCTTCTTCAATTCATATAAATTATGAATTATAACTCATATTAGGATCCCTTTCCCTTGAAGCTTTTATATGCTGACCCACATTAGGAGAGCAAAAATCAAACAGCTATAGGTATCGTATAATTAAATTATAAATTTTAATAGAAAGGAAAAATTAATCCCTAATTAGCCCCTCAAACCAAAAACATATCATTATTAAGCAGACAAACTTTTAAAAATATATGTATATGTGTGTTTGAGTATGTTTAGGCAGTCACCGAAACCCACGACGCGGATATTTTTGAAAAGAAAATTGTGCGAATATTCAGAGACCCTGCCATTGTGTTCCAGAGAAAGATTAGATTTCCTCGCGCAGTCGAAAATGGAAATTAATACAAAAAATAAAAATAAAATTCATGAAGAATAAATTTACCATTCTTTTCCATGGAAAGATCATGGAAAATACACCACCAGCAACTGGGAGCATTACACCAAAAAAAAAGTGAATGTACGCATCTGCGAGGAATTACCTAGACTTTGGGAACTCCAAAACAGCCATGTTCGGTCGGCGGCGCGGCGGCAGGTTGGAAGATTATTCCAAATCGCGCGCCAGATTGTAAATTAGTTGAATTAACTTCGACAAAAACGATTGCGGCCACAAATACAGAGGGACAAAATTGAAAATGTTTTATCGATACTTAAGCTAAGTTTTGCTAAGAGTGTTGCCAAATTAAATGATCATAGAAAGATAAATTGGCTACTTCACATACGTTCCTAATGGTGTAACGAATTTGATGAGTTATCGATTTCAATAAAAAAAAAACGTCATAATTAAAATATAATTTCATAAGAAATAGGGTAGTTTATATAAGCCTCTATAGCATTGGCTATTTATTAACTATATTTTTATTCCAAATGCGTGACATAACCTGCCCCACTGTGTGCGACTACAGACACATTACTATTATCTCTCACCCCTCACTATACGCTTCTAGATGAAAATGAAAAGTCAATGGCAGCAGGTACGCGATGGTCAGAAGAAAATCTAAGAAGAAAAAAAAAATTCGATTAAATCATCGGAGGGAGACTGTGTGCTGTGCTGTGCGGTCAGCGATACAGATGTTGAGATATTAATTATTGCCTTCAGGTGCAAAGCTGTTGTGTGTGTGAATTAAGTATTAGAATGTTATTTAAGATGGCCATTTTTTTTTTGACTTAATATTTGGTAACTTGAGGTAATGATGATGATCATATAGCATTCCAGTTTTTTTTTTTTTTTTGTCATAATGTGTTGATTTGGTATAGGAGACTTAACTTCTCGTGTACCGTTATCGAAGTTCCCTTGTTATGTACAATTATAAGGTGATAAAAATTTTATTATTGTAGATGGCTTATAAAAAGGAGAAGAAGAAGCTTTAATGGTATAATTTGTCTTAAGGTATGTTGTTTGGCTGGTTATTTTAGTTATACTTAGTATGTAGTTAAAAGTGGGCCAAGTGAGAGGCGTCGAATTGAAGGAGCGATTTGGTGCACGAGATAAATTTTGAAATTCATCTCAGTTAATTTTATCGCTGATCCATCCAAACAACTTCCGGTAGGTAGAACATTTTTAAAAATGCAAATGAGATCTGAGGGCTTAAGACTTTTATCGTCCTTTTTCCTTTTCATTCGATGTGATATTTTTTACTCTGATTTAATTTGATTTGCCGGGACATAATTATCTAAAAAGACTCCTATACATTACGACAAGTTCTTTGCACGAATAGATGTCAAGAGACCGAAATAAAAATAGTTTAAACTTTTAATACTTAGCAATACACGGGATAGATATAGATAATAATATAAAAGCAAACCATATTAAAAGTATCTAATTTCATCGAAATCCATTCAGCCGTTCTAGTGTTATTGGGGAACAAATAACTATACATCTAAACTTTAACATTTATAAATATTTGTAGGATTAAAATTAGAATAAAGCGAACCAAATTCTATTATTTTGTAAATAATATTCTATTGTACGAAACTTAATGTTTTTTAGAGAAAATGATAAGAACTAAAAATTTTGTTGGTACAAAGTACAAAGTACAAAAGTTATTAAAATAAATAAATCAAAAATAAAAAATAAATCGAAAATCCTTGAGGTTCCTTTTTTTATATTTGTAAATAAATGTTTTATAATTTTGATTCTGAATCTCTACACGGAGATTTTCAAATACTAAGTACTAGTAAAAACCACTATAACATTTTCTCAAGGATTGATTAAATTAAACTTAAGTAAATCTATTTTAATCTTAATATTAAAAATATTAAGAAGTAGAACTTCATACAAAACATTTTAATAGATGTAACTAAGTCCTTAATTTGTTTTCAAATACTTAAGATATTGTAAAATTTAAAATATAGCTATTAAAAAAAAAAAACTTCAAAGGCTTTATTTATCCTTCTAAAACAAGATTTATAAATATCATTCAAAATTTAAAGTTTTTATTTAACAAAATGACAGTCTAAATAATTCAATTGCAACCAAAACAAAAGACCTGAGTTACGAACTCGAAAACAAATATCTTTTACAAAAAATGTAATACAAACCATTTTATCGGTGTATAGGTATCCAATCCAATCCCCTTATTATTATTTCCTTTTACAATATTCACTAAAGAAAAAATACTCGTAATACTCCACCAACTAAGAAAATCAAGACTCTTTCACTTTGAAAGATAAAAGTCAATCACTGATGCGCGCGTTTACACTCTTACTAAGCACAATTTACCCGCCACACGATTTCCAACACAATAAATAGAATCCGATTATCCTTGAAAGCAATTACTGTGTCTCTCTCTCTCACTTATTTTCTTATTTTCCGATTTTGATATTTGAACGGGCCAAATTATCGTTTGAACGTTTCAACTTCAACTGCAACAGGAGGATGGTGGGGCCATTTATTTTATACCCACTTCCAAAGAAGACTGTCTCATAGCTGAGCCAGAGTTGGCGTTTGGAGTTTGGAGTTTGAAGTAAAAGAAGAACTTCTTCTCACCACTTTTTGCCTTACCATAGTAAAGATGCAAACACTCAGTCACTCGGTTCGGTGTGATGCGAGGTGTGTAAATACGAGTAAGATGATGCTGTGGTGGGTTGAATTGATGAAGTACTTTGCTTTCAATTAGATCGAAATCGAAGTGATGGACAAGAAAGTTAGCCAAAATTAACACTAAGTGCAGAGTTGTTACGAGTGTGCTTTTATTGACTGAAATGAAATGTTGTCTTTATTTGCTACAATGAATTTTCGCAGTTTTTTTTTTTTTTTTTTTGTAATATCTTTTCACCAAAAATTTCTATTATGCGATCGATGAGTCGACTCGTACACGAGTAGCGATTTGTCATGTAAAATTGTTCCGAGTTCCGAGACCAGTTATCGATCTACTAATTGCTTGGGTAAGTAAAAAACAGAGGCACTCGAAGGTATTTCGTTATTCCGTGCATCTGGAGAATGTGATTCAGAGTTTAAGAGGAGATCAGTCAGTGTAGATAGCAATGCGGTATTACATGATCTGATCATATGATGGTATCCAGTTATCAGAGCAAGCTATTGTCTTTCAGTATGTCAAGATTCATTACTCTTGTGGTTCGCCATATTGGGGAGAATGTTGTATGACAGGCGTCAGACCAGACCAGATCACATCAAATGGAGTTATCTGTGGGAAATAATGGATGGTTGTTGGCGAATTGAGATTTCGAAGAGTAGGTGAGTTCTGTAAAGTTGGTGAAGTTGTCGACTACCATGTACAAAGATTGTAGATGCACTAAAGATACATAGTTTGTAATTGATGCTGTACGAGGTGCGATGTGATGAGTAATGTAAATAAGGTTGTAAGTCTACTTGCTACGAGTTAAATTGAAGACATACATTTCAAGTTGCTTATGGTTATGAGTTTATGACTTATGAGCATCAAAGGCGTAAATTTGTGTTTGGATAATTTATGATTACATTTTTTTACTCCCTCGGTTTTGAACAAAACTGTTTCTTATAATTTTTCTGAAAAATTTAAAGAATTTTCCTTTTCTTCCAATGGTTAAAATAAGCATGAAAAAAAACAGAAATCATCATAAAAGTATTTCATGAGCTTACAGTTTATGGATTTTGTTCAAAAATTAAAACACACTGTCATCAAATCAATTCCATCAAAAATAGAGCTTAGGATTTTAAATAATTATGTAATTCATGTTTGTAGATAAGTAATAATTTTTTTAAAGTTTAAATCCCCTTCATTAAACTCTTATAAATATTCACTCCATATTATATTATTATCATTGACGACAACTGATCATCCTGCCTGTAGTAAAATGTTTAGATTGCTTTCTTTTAAGGTTTGTCCATATTAAACGATTAAAGATAAAAACATGTCAAATTATCCATTATATGACCAATTTTCTTATTTCTCGTCCCAAATAATAAAAAAATGTAGGTACTATTTGAAGACTCGAGGCACATTAATTTGAACACTTTCATGAAGACGACCGACGACGACAGGCGCGACGAGATGAACGCTTGAATTTAGTTGTGTTGTTTTAACGGTATTCCACTCCTTTGTAATATGTTATTTCCTTAAATGTTCCTTGAGGCTTATTTCAGAAGAGTAATCAACGAAAGTTATAGGTATTATGATGTGCAAATGTGAAAAATTAATTTGCAAACAAAATAAAACCATAGAACGGACCGTTTGTAGTAGAAACTTATTTGCATTACATGAAGATTTAAAAATTGATCTTTGTTCAAATCAAAATGAAGCAAGGAAATTTCGTTATCAAGACAAAATTATTCGTTTTTGGTTATTTTTTGTTGATTATCTTATACCGCTCACTTCCGGCTGCAGCCTATACCACTATCAAAAAACAAAGTTTAGATTTCGACTACAAGTTTAACGGTTGGCGTAATTTTCTGTCAGCTAACTAAGAGGTACTAATCATTTCTTTGAAATTTTCTCATAGAGGAATCTTTTTGCTTTAAGGAAAAAACTCAAAAACGGATAATTAAAAAAAATAATGTTCATTTTTAAATGATAGATACACTTTATTTTATTTGATTTTATTTTATTTTATTTTATTTTATATATATTATTTAAAAACTTCCACTATTAAAAAAAAAAAATATATATACAAATATATTGTGATATTTTAAACAAAATAATTTTTAAAACCGTATAATTTTTGTTTGTTTTTTTCAACATTATTTTGTAATCAAAAACGATCTTGTCCTCACTTTTTGCAGAAGGATTGTGTCAAAAACAATGGTTCAAATTAAAACAACAGACGTTATTTTAAAAATGTTTACTATTAAGTTATGTTTAATTATGATAAATGAGAAACGTTATCCAAAAATAGGCTATAGGTGCAACTCACACTGGCAGGTTTTCATTGCATAAAGTATTGACAGTTGACATTATTGTCAGTTGAATATAATGAAAATTTTGTAGTGGCAACTTTATCACTGTCAGAATATTACAAAATTGTAGTTACTTCCAAGTTCCAAGCCAATGTACGGCAAATAAAAATTAGGTTTTTTGAGATGCTCGAGGTTTTGACCGATTTTAACCAAAATATATTCTCCTGTTCATTTGCAGACGTGAAGTTTTTAATTAAATTGAAAATAATTCAATGCAGCAAAGTCATTGCTAAATTTTTCTTTAAAAATTCGTTGAATATACTTCGTGAAATGCAAATTCTTCATCACTTTCACTTGAAAACATAATCTTAGAAATTTTTTTTACCGAAATTGTAACTCCACGACAGAGACTCAATTGCCTGTAACAATTGTAAGTTACATACTGGCAAAATTGTAAATTGTACTTTTTTATTTGTTCCATACAAGTTTGTCGGAAAATTTGTGACAATTTATTGTTACGAAATTTTTTTTAATCATACAAAATCTTGACAATGATTGTCGAAAATTCCCCAACAATTCTACAAAATTGTCAGTTTTGTTATATGTAGGACAGCATTTTTGTGAAGTTGCTCATTGACAAATTGTCACCTGTCGCATCTGTCAATATTTGCTTATTTTTGTAATTAAATAATATTTATTCTTAATATTAATATCGAATTACTTTTGATGATAACAATTTTACTAACACAAATTATGTACATGAAAAGGTTGTTGGGATATGGGACCTATTCTGCTAAATCTGTCATTCTGCTTTGAATTTTCTGTTATGAATCGTAAAAGATTTTCATCATAATTTGTGTTCAGGAGTTCGAACTTTTATAAAAGTGTGTTATGAACATTCGAAAACGAAATGAATAAACAAACAGAAATAAAATCTGTTATCAAAATTAAACTATTTTGTTATTGAGTATGTAAATGGGTAAATGAAATACCATATGAACCACCATTTTAGCCTATACCGCAATTAAATTTCTAGGATCCTTTGTAAAGTGTATTAAGCAAAATGGAATGTATTCTTATGGTATTTCCTGTAACATATAAACATAGGTACATGGAAGGTAACTTAGTATACCTATCATGATATGTGCACACCCACCAGTTAAGACCTATTTTCATGATTAATAAAGTTAAACTAAAACATCGACATTTTCAGAAAAAAGACAAATCGACGACTAACAAACGTCATCGTCGTCGTCGTCGTCGAGAAGAGCAAAACAAATTTACTATTACGTCTTGGAAGAAATTCACTTTATTTAAAAGGAAACATCAGCACTTGAAATTGAAAATAAAATGCAATGGTCGTGTTTGAAGAGTGGTTGTTCCAATTTGTCCACTAAAATTCTTTCATTTAAATTGTCTAATCAGAATAGCTGCATAAAAGTTTTCTGTTCTTTTTTCTACAAAGTATTTCGAAAATATGCTTGCAGTTTTGTTATTTTTCTCCTCTCAATTACATATTGAATATTGAATGAAATCTTTTATAATAAAAGTCAGAAACAATTCTCTTTTATTCTTTTATGATTCATAACAGATTATATACTAAATGACTTTGCCTCCCCGAATACGAAAAATAATATTTGTAAAAGATTTTTTGACGTGTTCGAATTTTAACAGATTTTATAGCAGATTTAGTATACTGAATATGAAAATTAAAATTCATAAAAAGACGTTTTGACAACTTAAATTTTTGTATTGAAATTCATAACAGATTAACAGAATACCAGAATAAAATACATATGTCCCCGAATAGATCTAATTGAAGTTTTGGAAGAACTTTTTTTTAGTTTTTTTATTTATTTTGTAAAAAATGTCAATTTGGTAGATTTTAGTTTCAGTTTTTAGTTTTTTTATTTTAAAGAAAACTGTCAATTCGATTTATGTCAAATTTGCACCACATGTTCAAAGTTGTATTATGTTTTCAATAAATAAATAAATTTGAAGTCAATATCTTTGGCCGATTTAGAGATATTCAAGTCAAAAATTATTTTCTACCAATACATAATTGTTAGAATAATTAAAAAAAAAATGTTTGTTAATTTTTTTCCAAATTTATTCAAATCTGTAATGCATCATAATGTACAGAATAAATTTTAACATATTTGAAGTCAATAGCATCATAGACACCTCTCTAGAAATGACAGATTTAGAAAAACGGATTTAGAAAAATTTTCATCACTTGATAGTTTTATTTATTAAGACTTCAGGCAACTTACACTTTCAAAATGTAATATTTCTATGCTAAGTGTTGTCTTTAGTAAAATGACTTAAAAACTTTATATTGCAAAAAATAACACATATTTTACTATAGTTTAACTTTATGTAGCTTAGAACCAAAGAACCATAAAATTCAAGCCTTTTAACAGTTTAAAGAATTTTTTATCAGTGTACAATGATAAGAGAAAATATTCCAGAGTGTAAACAACTTTAACCGCATCAATCAAGTTCGTTTTGAGTAATTGATTTTTTTAATTTAAAACATATTTTTATTATTAACCATTTTTATTAAACTAAGATATTTTAACGAAACTCTTAATATTAGTATGTCTAAGAAAAAAAAAAAAACAATGTTAAAAAAAAAAGATTCTTAACTTATTTTTAGGTCTCAGTAGTTTAAATGTTGAATTCTTTAGTATGTTAATTGAAAAATTGTAAAGTTACTTAAAACTTTTTTTTACCAAGAAAATCTAAACTAAGATAGAAAAGATTTTGAACCTTAAAATAAAAATTATTTGTTTTGTTAAGTAAAACAATAAATTAACAATTTAAAATTCATCCCTTAAATTAGAATTAAATTTTAAATCTATTTGGAATACACTTATGTATGTATGTTATGTATAACGTTCCTGATTATGGCCGTCCCTTGCTTAATTGTGTCTTGGGAGCATCATTGGGCGATGGCATATATTCTTGCATGTTGAGAATAATTCCCATTGGTTTAACGTCTCGGTTGAATCTATAGCTGCGATAATTTTGCAAGGTATTGGCATATGACTGCATACCATAAGGAATGTTACTAGCTGCATCCGGTTCGTTTGCTGCGATATGTGACCGACCTGCCACGTAGTCATTGAGTTGATGTGGCGGTGGGATAATTTGAGGAGCGTGATAAGCTTGTTGCGCCATAGGTGACATATATGGACTGATTGGAACAATAAGTGGACGAGTTGGTATCAACTGCAGATACTGCACGCCACCATCGTTAATTTGTGTCTGTGGCAAATATTGCATGAGCACCGGAGTTGGAGGACTCTGTTGGGCCTGAATGTGTGGCTGGTGATGATGATGCTGATGCTGATGCTGATGCTGAGGCACTGGCGCTGGCGCTGCTGGTGGCATAGGTTGGAAATTTGTTTCGAGTGCTGGAGATGACGGGAGATGCGGTGAACTGGCTTGAGCCGGTCTAAAACTGGTCTGCAGTGAGTATTGTTGTTGTTGCTGTTGTTGTTGTGGCTGTAATGCGTACGGCTGATGAGAGTATAGCTGAGTAGTGATTCCATAGGACTTGGCAGGAACTGAATTGCTTTCATACTGTTGCGCATACGCATTGATCGAGTTTAGGAGAGGGTCGTCGTGGTGGGATACGGACTTTTGATTTGATGACGCCGATATCTGAGATTTTCCATTTTTTGTTACAATCTCTGGATTAGATGTTGCATAGACATAAGTGCTCATCACTACGCACAGTACCAAAAAACGAATCATCTGTAATAATAAAAAAAAATATGAATTGAAGATGAAGTAGCTGCTCAATGTGGACGTACAAAATCATGAGATAAAATGGAATAATGGATTCTCAAAACGAAAAAATATAAATATGAAAATGTGTACATTTGACAGAAGTGCATTAGAGAATGGATTAAGATTTGATTTATTGATTGAGATTTGATGGATGGACTATTCGTTGTTTTTTTTTTTCTTTTAATTAAAGTCTTGAAAATTTTAATTCATATTACATACTTTATAAAAACTATTAAATTGTTAAGAGGTGTGAAAAATAAGATAATTGGGTTAAGTGTTATTTTTCATAATATTCAAATTATATAACGAAATTATTTTATTAGTGGCAAGGCGAATTTTTAAATATGAAGATTTGTTTTTACAAATTCAACAGTACTGACTCGAAATATGAATATTGATATTATTATTATATAATGCACTGAAACATCTTTTGACCAAGTACCTATGTACATATAGGTGAAACTGCAATTTTAGCTGATAATCTAGTTTCAAAAGTAAATTTTGCAAATTTTTCGACTTCCTGTTATTAAAGTTAAACCCCAATGCGGAAATTAAAAGAAACACATTTTTTTTCCTTTTTTTTTTTCAATTAATTTGTTATTCCAAGAAATTGGAAAAAATAATAGAAACGTGACAAATTTAGAAGCAATTGATTAATGTACCTCTTTTTGAATATTTAATTTGAATACAAATTTCGATAAGTATGTACATATTAAGAAATAAAAATAACAATACAAAAAAATTGAATTAGTAGACCTTATTTATCCATTTCTTAAAATATTTCTCCAATCTAATACAAGGTTTCTTTTAAAGAAGTACAACTCAATTTACATATTATATAAGTTAAAATTCCTTATATAAAAATGTATGAGCTTGAAATTGGCATGATACAAAGTTAATAATTTAGACGTATTGAAATCTTCAAATTAAAAGAAATGAAGTTCCGTCAGTTTATCCATTGGATTGCAATATAAAGTCGTTTCCTCCTCATCAGCGTAAAACAAGACTATATCGAATTTGTTTTTATTTTTTTAAATGTTCATCGAGTCAATTTATTGAAAAATAAAAAAAACAATAACATTTCCACCACTAATGCAATACAATCACAATTATATGTTCAAACTAAAACGAAAGAACTGAGGAGCAAACTATAATATGTATGCATCCAGGTGTATGTGCTCAAATATTTAATTATTATATAAAAATTGACGAATTAATTTACATACACTCGAAATCAATTTAAATCAATGCGTTACCTTTATGTATATATGTTTTTTAACTTGATTTAATATCAAACAAAAATAAACAAAACTAATTCACAATGACACTGTATCTATCTGCAGGAGCTTGATTAAAATATAACATCGGTTTACCAACTCTTCCGAAACTTATATACTATCGCTGTCCAAAGATCATTCGCTCGTTTTATCTCCCCGATTCATGCGGTAGCATTTAACCAAACCAGCATGCAATGGCATGGCAGTGGGGAAAATGGGAAAATATTTGATCAATAAAAGTATAGCTAAGTATGCGGTAATCGTTCATTTGCACCAGCAGCATTCAACCAAAACTGCTGCGCTGAAAAAATGCAGAAAATGAAGGAACACATTAACAAAGAAAAACCCGATCATGGTCAAGGTGACACGCTCTACCACCGACTATCTTCAAGTCTACATCGTCGTGTCGTCGTCGTCATCAAAACTGTAGGTGGGGGATTTTCTTTGCGCAGATTGTTATTACCACCCCACTTGAAAATTCAATACATACCAATTTAGGTATGGGCATCGTACATATGTAAGTGTGTATAAGAGCCACACTTGTTTTGCCGGTAGTTCAATGACCATAAGTGTTAAATGGCTGCTTCGAACCTGTCAAATGACCGGTTAGATGCTGAAGGCAGAGTCCGGAATTGAATTGACAGACGACAAACGAAACTACGACGACGACGAAATGGTTCATCTGGATATATAAACAACTTGGATTTTGGATTAAGCAAACTCATAACATGGTAAAGCAGGTGAAATTGAGAGTGGAGTCTAAATAGAGTTGCCTAGCAGAAAGTCTAGTTATGAAAGCCACTTTTGCGAACAAGAAGTTCTTCAGGTATGTCCAATCCTTTTTATATTATGTCTTCATTTCCTGCCTGAGAAAAAGTTTGTAGGAATTGGCATTTCATTTTGTTTATTTACATTATTTCCTTCAAGAGTATGCAACAATAGGTTTCGATAAACTCCTAAAAGTATGGTTTCGATAAATTTCTTGACGAAAAACAATGCTCTTGTCTTAAGAGCTAACAAAAATAACTTAACTTTCATGCAGCTTTGTGCTTTGTCATGAAGTGGGCGTTGGGGCCATTTGATCGCTCTAACCCTGTGTTTAGGTGTATTTAAAATTGACTGAGTTTATATTTAATATAAATTTTTGTGTTACAAATCAAAGAAGAATTGATAGCTACCGCCGCTTAAAATGTGTTTCCATCTTATTTACATACACAATATTAAAAGTCAAAGGGTCTGTTCGCAGGCTTTAGTTAGTTTTGGATTTATCGACAGCTATTTTCATAAGAACGCTTTGTCGCGTTAGTAACTCTTATATTCCGCTGTTTAAATAACGTATGAAACCATGAGTTATATTTATTAATATTAAACAGCTAAAACCTCTTATGTTGCTGCTAAAAAAACACGTTGGTTTAGGAAAGATTACACAGCTTTCTATGACACCAACACGATTCAAAATGCAACGTTTTCTAGTGACAGCGATTTCATTTTTGTCGTGTTAGTTTGCTTGCAAATTAAACAAAAAAAAAACTCAAAAAGTGGAAGTGACGGTAAAGGGAGTAAACTTTCAATTTAAAAAAAACGTAGTCTTCGAGATACATTAGTTTTTGTTTAGTGTTTAATTGGTACCTAATCTATCTCTATCATAGTAACTCACTTTTAATTTGACTCCCCAAAGTTTGTATCCCTGGCACTACTTGTCAAATTATTGATGTCAAAATCTTCTGTCAAGGACAATAAGAACATGGATAATGAAAACAAAAATTGTAAATATACAAACTCATTTTATTTTTTTGTTTACGAAATTTTTGGCTTATCTTCTTTCCGCATTTTAGTTCAATTTTCAATTTGAGTTTTCTTAAAACAACAGCTGTTTTACATACATGGGGTGTATTCGAAAAATGTGTAATTATGTAAATTGTTGGATCGAGTTGAAAAATGCATGAAAATGCTAGTGGAGCCAAAGTTTGCATGGAAATACACTCAAAGTTGAGTTAGAATTTGTCTTACTTATATTTTCAGTAAAACTTTTAAGATATATTAATTTTGTGGTTAAACTTACCGCAAACAGCCTTAAGTTGCCCACCTGAGCAACTCCTTGTTCAATTTCATTAGCTTACATCATTGAAGGGAGAAAATTTTAGAACTAAGTTTCCGGCAACTTTAAAGACCAATTAAATAATAGTGGATTATTTTCTTTAAATATATTATCCCATTTATTATAAAGACCATTTATTTGGATGATAAACATTCTGTTATTCTTTTTATTTAATAAATAAGATAAAGAAGACAAAAAAGTCAACAAGAAATTATGAAGAAATACATATTTAGTAAAAATATCGATAAGTTACTTTAAGTTGCCTCTGCAGAGTCATAATTGTTGAGTAAACCTCGGTGTAAGTCGAATGAATATTAAATTTTATTTCACTACGTTATGCTATATATACAATTTTCTTATCTTATCCTAAATGTAAATGTATCTGTAGATAACCGTCAGTGTATGCTTAGAACGCTCTGTCTTATCTTTATTTCACACACACATTGGGTTATCTATAGATTACGGTACGTTCATGTTTGAACATTCTGCGGGCCAGAAAGTGATAAATTCTTTTTATGAATATTATGCCCCGTATTATAATACATAACAAAATAATAAAAATGCAACTTAAAATAAATCCGTTTTGATCGTTTATGTGGTAAACGTCCAAGCCCCTAACAAAATATTTTTCTTCCTTAAACCTTTCCAAGTTCAGTTGAATTTTAAGTAGATCATTCTCGCCTTCATGATTTCATCAAGTTCATCATCCCAGTCATAGTTTGATTGTAATAATCTTTGTATGAATATTTTCGGTCTTATATTGACTCTAGCAAACCATCCAATAGGGTTGAATATTTTTGCAATATTTGATAACACACCTCTTTTGGTTTCTGATCTGGATCCCAGTGAAGTTCCAATGTTATCACGATGTTGCCTTCTTTGTCATCAATTAGTTTATGCTCATCACTCGAAATTATGCTCATCAGCAAAAGTTGATTGTTTGAAGACCATTTTCGTAATTGAAAGCCAACAACAAACTGTTGGTTTTGTTGCCTCTTTCATTTCTATGTCTTCTGAGAAGATCTCAATCCGATCAGATTTAGGTTTATCATCAATTTTGTCACCTGCAATTACATTGCGAGCCTTAGTTAAGTTCTCATATTCGACCTTTTTGCCGTCTTCAACATTTTTGTTTGTATCTTTATATCTAATTGCAATTCCTTTATCGGAAACGTCTTCTTCCTCTTTTGCTTCTTCGTCCTTTGTTCGTATTTTGTTTTCTTCTTATTTTTATGTTATAGATATTTCTTCTGTCTCCCAGAATTTTTCTATCATGAATTTTTCATATTGTTGTTTCTCGCATAGTGAGTCGGAAACTATCCACCCAAACATCGTATTTTGTCCCTCGATGCCACTGTGCTTATACTAACTTCTTCTTTAATTTTTAAATTGAATCTGGAAACTTCAATTTTTGGACTTCTTGTTTGTCCATTTGCAGATTTTAACCCTTGGTGATTTTCTTCCAATTTGTCAAGAAGTAATGTCATATCCTCTTCCAACTTAAATATATAATTGTCGTCTCTGAATGCCTCTTCTTGTATTGGATTCATCTAAGACAACTCAACTTGCAGTCGGTCATTCATCGTTTCAATTTTCCAATATAAATGTTTTTGATATAAGGAGAGGAAGTGGTCTCTAATTTTGCCTCGTCTATTGTTTTCCTTAAATTATACATTATTGTATGTATTTTTTGAATTTTCTGAATGTAGGTCTCTACTACTTTCATCCATTGCTTCTTCAAATCGGGAACCCCAATAATACCAAGCTTATGAAGTAGCTTGTCATTTTCCTAGACAAGCATTTCTTGACTTTTGCTCAGCGTTGTTACACTTTCTCCTTCTTTTAATATTTTTTGAAGGTTTTTTATGATTTCAACTTGTTTTTCAGTTATTTTTAGATGATCTGCTGATATTGTTGAATTTATTTTTTTTTTTTTTTATGTGTGTTTTTTGTTTTCACTTGTCAGTATTTAGCTCTGACAACGCTTTTTTCACTTTATCAGTATTTTTAGCTCTGATAACGCTAAATTGTCACTTGTTCGTTCGTTAAAAATCTCTTACCACTGGTGGGGGAAAATTTTTAATCTTGCTCGAAGGACCAAATGCTGAGTAAACCTCAGTTGTAAGTAAAATGAATACTAAATTTTATTTCACTACGTTATGCTATATATACATACAATTTTCTTATCGTATCTTAAATGTAAATGTATGTGACTGTATCTGTAGATAACCGTAAGTGTATGCTTAGGACGCTCTGTCTTATCTTTATTTCACACACGCATTGGGTTATTTTAAGATTATGGTATGTTCATGTTTGAACAATAATTACCAACTTGTTCTATCCAATGACTTATTCATATTACTTTGTCAGTTTTGTAATGCAAACAAGATTATTTAAATAATGTTTCCATAATATTTTATGATTAAATGCACTAATGGGAATTGATCCTAAGTCTTACCAATTTTGTGACAAAACTTATTTTAGTTTACTTACGAAATAATTTTGTTTTGATAACCAAAAAAACGTTGTTTTGAAATTTGTGGAACGCTTGCACTTTGTAATGCAGGCGAAGTGTAAAAGAAATATATTCATCACCGAAACACACCCTTATGTTTGCCAACATTTATAATATTTATTTCTTGTACAACTTGACTGCCTCCTACATTTCACAATCCGAAACTCTATCTTCACTAAAATACTTTTACTGATTACTAGCTATTTACTATTCACTTACCAATAAAACACAGCTGAAGTTATGATTTGTACCAACATAACATTTATATTCGAGACTCGAGCGATCGTCAAAATTCTATTTCCAGTTGGATCCTTATTCTTCTTTTATCGGCAGTGAGAATGTTGTATTTGTAATACGTGTATAATCTTACTTCACTGCCGATATTTTTCCCAAATCAAAACACACCTATTGTTAAAATTGAACTTAATTCAATTATTTGAGTTGTCAGTTTGACATATCTGACAATTGACTTATTAAGTTTTCCAAACAGAAGTGTATCTTCTGAGTAGTTTTATTTTTCGAATAGATCCAAGAAAATTTCTATTTGGGCTTTACTCTTTTTTTCTTTGCGAAAAAGCTTCATCCTCGCTCAGCTCATGCTTGATGGTTATAATTATACAATGTGTCTTACAAGACTTCAGCAGCATCTTAGTTACTGTCTAGCCCAATTTTCTTAACCTTGTTACACATTAAACAAAAATTAGATCTACTCTCAAAGTATGACAACAATTTTGAATTCATAAGCTTATTGATTTGATGATCAAATCTTCGCCTCATAATTGAACGAGTTGACGACAACCACACAGTTAAAAAAAAAGTCACTTAAATCACTATGACAACCCAACTTTTTTCTTTGAAACAATTCAATTCAAACGAATCTATAGTCTGATCTTTTTTCGAACAACACGTTCGTACATTACGATTATCTGAGTCGTCCGTCGTCGGAATAGATACAAATGCACATTCGCAGTGAAGGCTTATTGAGATTTCAACACAAGAAAACCACATAATTAATTGCACTTTCCTCAACGCAACCATAAAACACATTGAACAGGTGATTGTATCGTCAATATAATTGATATTCACAATGAACATTACTTGCCTTATGATCTTCAAATGTTTGACATTAATATGTTGTTTGGTTTTTCTTATCTGACAGAAATTGTTCACTGGCACCTCGGCCTCGAATCCGATTGCCGTTGTATGTTTGCTTATTCTTTCCAATTGTTTGCCAAATAAATAAATAATTTTGATTGATTTTATATTAACAATAGGTAGTGTTTTTGTTCAATTTTTGTTTTTTTGCTTAAAGTAACACATTTTGATCTACTATCTTAGTAATTGTGTAACAAACAAATAGAAAGTGTAAATCCTTTCACCCTTGAAATGTATTATAAATTATTATGTACATCGTAATACATCACTATATAACAATCCACGGTTTAAGTCATCATCTTTTCCCCTTTGACGTTCCAATGCACTACCCTATGGGGAAGATGCAATTAAGTCATCAATTGGCCGAGTAATTGTCTAATTTGTTCAATGACGACGACGCTCACCTACACCTTTCGTTTCTATCCTTTCGGGCGATCTAATTTTGTATACCTTCCCTTTCGTAGCGGTGCGGCAGCGGCGGCACCCAAGCACGATCTAACTGAAGATCAAGTTCGATGCTCAGCTCTTTCGTTTTAATTTATTTATCTCGATTTCAATACAACCAGTGAAGCATGCAAAGCTCCCAGTCGCAGTCGTTGCACTATATGCCTTTTCTTGCTTTGCTTTGTGTTGTTTTTGCTTTTATGAAGCACGATTGTAGTATACCATCTGTGTGGCATGAAGAGAATTATGGAATTTAATATTAAATGTCGGCTTCCTTATTCTTTGACAAAGTGCAAGGCAGGTTAAATTCCGGTTTTTAATGTTTCAGAGTGCAGTCGGATACAAATGAAAGTAAAAAGTAGCACTTTGGTGGTGAGGAAAGTATGTTTTATTGTGGTTGCGCATAGGTTTATAATATGGTTTTTGATGAATGAGATAATATTTGAATAACACGTGTATTGTCGGAGGTAATATAATTAACGATGTAACACTCACGAGTGAACAGGTTATTAATTGGTAAGACAAATGAGTGTAAGCATATTCATAACAAATCTGATGATTCATTTCACTGATTTATTATTTGCTTAATAGAATTTGATTGAATTAACTCGACCTTCTCATGACGATTATATTTTTTTTCTTACAGCTACACAAAGCAAACATGACCTTTGCTATGGTTATTTGTTTTGTTACTTTGTTCGTTGAGTATGTATTATCTTGTTTTTGATAAGAAAATATGTTTTATCTTAAGCTTTCATTCAAATAAAATTTAATAGGATCCAAATGTATTTAAATTAAAGTATGCCTTTTAATCGTAGTTGAAAGGTAAACATTGTTTAAGTTTTTATTGATGAAGGTGAATGGTAAATTTAAATCTTGATAAGCATTAAGAATGCATGTTTACTTTTTACTGCAGCAAAAGTTGTTTTTAGCATTCAATAATAGTCGAAAAGCAGCCCGATATATGAACACATGCTTTTAGGTACAAATTCTGTGTAATGACAAATTGTCTTTAGACAGACATATTTTTTGCAAACTCAGATTTTAGTCAGCAATGATTGTCCACAGATGATAAAATTTAAGTCTGTCTAACCATTATTTCGTAAACAATAACCATTTACTTTTTAATTTAATTATTTTTATAACAATTTTGGAAACCAAATACAACATACAACAAATTAATTGAACTCAAATTTACACTGATGAATTATAAAACTACATCAGGTAGACTTTTAAGAGTTATGTATGCATAGGTTGCTTTCTTTTAAAATTATATTTCTGTGTTGATTAATGATGGAACCATATAATTTGCTTGGTCATTTCAGCAGCTATTAGGTATCAATGTGAGCTGCAATCTTACCATCATACATTATAATTACAATCTAAACCTCAGCTCAGACTACGACGACGACGCCATTGATCCGACATGCCGCCGCGCGCCGCGAGGAAGAAAGTAAAATTTATATACATATGTATGTATCTAACTGAAACATTAATTCAAGACGATTTATCAAAATAAAATTATAAACTTACCGCCACATGCAAACTCATTACTCAGTAAAGTAAACGGCAGTGATATTTTCCTTGAATTAAATCGAAAAAATATCGATTTGTTGATCATTTATACGAATGTATGTATGTAGCTCGTAATATTATAAGAAGATAAATTCACATCATTAAGAAAACCACTTTGTAATTTTTTATTAATACTACCAAAATAAACACATGATAAATATCTAATACAATGTGTGGCTGTGGAGTTATACAATACATACAAGCATTTATACTTTTCAATAAAAGAGGTACTTTTGAGTCATCATTGGTAAATCGCACATAGACTGGACATATGTGACGTCAAGATTCAAATACCCCAACAGACCCACTTCAATAAACACAGCATACACATAGCCAAATCAAATGAAAGTGAATGTCCGATAAATATTGTTTAGCTGCTTCAAGTGCTGGCTTAATGGTTTGCGAGCAAAGGGTAGATGTTATAAAGCCTTTTTAAAAACAATACAATCCCAACGGACTCTGCAATGAACCACTTGACCCCTGATGCTATTAATAGAAAGTATTTAATATACTAGTCTTGAAGTATAAGATGAGAAATATTAGAGTTGCGATGCATTCAGGAAGAAATAGTAGTTTATGATTTTCAAGAAGAGTCGAATGTAAAAATAACAAAATCTCAAAGCGAGACAACTGGTGAAGCGAATAATGTGGACACATCAAACATGTAATATTCCAAATGTATTAATTAATGATTCATAAGAGGAATATTACTGTCAACTAACTTTTTGCGAAAATTATAAAAAAAAAAAACAAACAAAAATCATTTCACTCTCATGTGCTCATAAATGAAAGAGCTGAGCAACGAACTTCTGGGTGATTTGATTGGCATACAATTCACACTGCATGGATTTAATCTATGATAAAAACTCAGAATTAGCGGAATATTTTCTTTCAAATATCTCACTACTTATAATGTATATTGCTCGCCTTAATTAAAAATAAGTTTGTGTCGCACACCACTGCCTCTTGTTTAAAAAGTAGTGGGACAAAGTTATGTCAAATTTACATAAGAGTTATGTCTCTTACAACAGTTAAGCTATATTGCAGATAAGGTATTTAAACATAATATGTTGAATCAGATTCTACGACAAAATATTAAAGCTTCAGAAAAGTATGCGCTGATTTTTAGAAGTTTCTACCATTTTTATTTTAGAAAGAAGTCCATAGGTATTATGCTATTTAATTTCTTCTCTTTTTTTTAAACAAACACATTTAACTCTGATTTTAATTTGCATTCCGTTTAGTTTCAATTTGTTATTTAAAGGCTATTAAAGGTCTAACAATTTCCGCTTCAATATTAGTCCCATCATCAAAGAAGAAGCCAAAATAACCCCAGGCTGTGTTACCATTCTGTTGGAGTAGTATTTAGATTATTATGGAACTGTAACAGATCCATTATCTCACTTCAAGACCCAACCAGAGTTGGAGTGTAAACCTTTTTTGACAAGTCGTGAGATTTAAATGCAAGCAGCTTCAGCTAACAATGATGTGACAGAGTTTAGTTAATAAAATTAAAAGCGGAAACCTTTGTTACCAATTTTACTAAAATGATAATTAGATATATGTATTCATAAATGGTGGGTATAAGATTTTAGTACTTTGTCTTTAAGGTCACCCATTTAACAGCACGCACGTTAATTTCCGGTTAATAAATAACAACATTATTAAATTAATAATGGTATTGTTAAAAAAAAAAGTTAAATCATCAAAGTTTACCAAATAACTAAAATTCGTGGCGTGTATTAGATGTAATTAGAATCGCAGTTAAGGGAGGGGAAAACTTAATTCCGGGATTATTTTTTTTTAAATTGAATTGTTAAAGAGTTTAAGTTTATAATTTTTCTAAGATCAGTAGCCCACCAGTGAGATTGATTTATTTTATTCTTTTAGAGTTTTTGCTGCAAAAATTATAAATGTGTACGAAATTTTATCTATTTGCAATATTCTTATCACGAATATAAAGCAACAGTTTCCGTAGAACAAAACAAAAAACTACCTTACATTTCAAATTATTCTCAACATAAATGTAACTATAGCTGTGTTTTATTCACTGCTGGATAGTTAGAGCAGCAAAATTTTGCTCAGCAAACAACAACATTTTGATTGCTGGCGAAAAAGAAGCCAGCAAAATTAATGGCTTGCTGTGCTGGTGATAGAAGCAAAGTGAATTTGATCGTTTTATTCACTTGAATGGTTTAGTAGCTACACATCAGTGAATAAAACACAACTTATATAGAGTTAAAAAAAGGCATCTGATGATACATAAAAACTGCAAGAAAAAATTCAAGCAGAATCTTAATACGCCGGAATAATATTCGAATAATGACATCAACTGATTTTGACAGTTTTTATCAACATGCACTCAAAAGGTAGTGCGAATATTCTAAACTAGAGTACACTACTTCAGCTCCATAAACGCTGAATCAATGTAAGTCGGTGCAGAACATTTCTTAATGAACGTCAAAAATTAACTAATGCTTTTGACAAATTATTTCTTCCGAATTTACTTCATTCTAGTTTTCAAATATCTAACACAACTGTCAAAAAATTTGACTTTTATTAGTAAGCTCGCCAAGTATGATACTTATCATATATCACATGATCATGGCGATGTGATACCTATGTTAATTTAAAAGCGAAATTAAATTCCAAAGAATACCGAGATAGGAAAGTATCTTATCTTCGAAATCACTAAACAGTAATTCCTCACGTTGAATACCAATCGACTTCATTTGCATTCAAACATAATTCATTCGGAGCGGAAAAAAACACACACACACAAATTCCAATAAAACTCACTTTCGATTGATTTCCAGCAGAGCGCCTGCAGCGGTTTAAAGTATTTTTCCTTTCCTTCAACTTACCGCAACAAACGCATCCATTCATTGTCAAAACAAACATGGCCATTTTATTTGGCATTGGCACTTCCCGCGCTGCTAAACGAACATATTTACATTTGACAGACTTGTGATTGTGATTTAGTGCACCCACAACACGGAGAGCGAAAGAGAAAGAGAGAAAGTGACTTGGGAAGATGTGCTGAATACCAAATCATTGTTTTGATTAGCGCTGAATTTAACAAAAAAAAAACGTAAAAGTAACGATCATTCTCGGGATTTATTTTATATTTGTTTATTATTGTTTTATTTAAATAATAAATATGTAGGTACAGCGAATAACTTATGAATAAGAAATATACAATAATGATTTCATGAGATTCTGCCTAGAAACTAATAGTTTTTGTTTAGTGATGGCTGGGAGTACCATAGCTGGTGCTTGGTGTACCATAGCTGGTGCTAGGTGTGCCGTAGCTTGTGCTGGGTGGCAAGTAGCTCTTGCCAGGAGCTGATGGGACTCCGTAAGATTGTTCTGGCGTCACGTAGTTGCTGTCATCTGAGCCGGAGTATGATGAAGAATCATAATTGGGTGCGACTTGCTCGTAGATGTTTTGCGAACCTCCATCAATGCCACTAGGAGCGCCATAAACTGTGGATGGGACATGGTAACTAGAGCCACCACTGGATGAACCGGAAGATCCACTGAAGCTGTGAGATGGAGGCAGATATTCTTGCGTTGGGGGTAAGTACTGGTTGCTGGGGTATGACGCACCACTATCATGGCTCGAGCCTAGAAAAGCCGATGGTTTGAATGGTGCCTTGCCATGACCTCCACCAAATCCACCACCGAAACTGGAGGACGATACGAAGTCTGTGTTAAGGGCAGCTGGTTTGTTGGAAGCGTAAGAGAAATGGCCGAGTCCCTTCTGTCCAATGGCATAGTTAGGGCTGCTTGATCCACCTCCAATTAAGCCGAACGAACTTCCTGACGAATATTTTGGAGAGTACGATGATATTTGGGGTGCACCATAGACCGCTGACGGTACTGAAGTGTGCTTTGGTGTATAGTAACTGCCACCACCGAAAGATGAGCCACCATGAGATGATGTCCCACCAAAGGACAATCCGCTTCCACCGTGTGAAGATGAAGATCCACCAAAGGATAAACTACTGCCGCCATGAGAGGACGAAGATCCACTGAAACTATTGATTCCATGATAGTGGGATCCACCGCTTCCAATGCTGCCAGAATAACCAATTGATGGTGCTCCATAGCTAACTGCCGGAGTTCCATAAGTCACTGAAGGGGAATGACCACCACCAATAGATGAACCGTGTCCACCACTGTATGAACCACCACTGCCACCGCCGAAGGAAAGACTTGGCGATCCGTACGACTGCGATGGAATGACGGCTTTGTGACCCAATGTTACTCCAAGACCACCACTCTGGTATTTGTAGCCACCTGCCCCGGCACCTCCCAATGAAGATCCACCAAATGATCCGCCTCCGAATGAGGGTCCTTTGCCGCCGCCGGAAGATTGAATTATGTACGTCTCTACATTGCCATGGCCGATATCCGAACCTGCTCCACCACTATAACCGCCTCCACCATTGCCAAAGTCATAACTCGATCCACTCGAATATCCACCACCTCCGCTGCCAATAGATGGTGGCAGATATTTATGCGATACACCTCCAGAATATTGTCCCGATGGTAATTCCCGTTTATTCTTTACTGCTTCCTGTGATTTACTATCCTTTGCTGACGCCGAAGTCGCCGCCGCCGCCTCCGATGCAAATGGAACCAACAGCAGTATAGTACAGCATATCTAAGGTAAGAGGTAAGAGAGACAATAATTCATGAGTTGCAGTCGTAACACTTTCACTTTGCCCTTCACGTATCCACATGGAAGAGCCTTGGCGTACACTTACAAAGAAATTCATTGTTTCACGGTTTCGGTCTTGTATCAGGTTTTGAAAAAAGTATCTAAATAATCCACAGAGAGGTGTTGTGCTGCTGCTCCCAACTACCAGTTATAGACCCAAGATGGGAATGATGTGGATTTACCTAAAATCAAGTGCTTTTATACGCCATACGAACTTTCAGCCGCTCGCTGATTTTGAGCAATAGGTCTGCGTCTGGTATAGTATAAGCTGGAGTGAGTGAGTTTGAGTTTGCTTTTCTGCGCTGCGCTGTTTGTGTTTTGACCCCAGATCTAGTTACGACAGCGAAACGATGACTATGTCGATGTCGATGTCGAAGATGAAGATGAAGACGAAGAAGAAGAAGGTAGTAGATATGGAGGCGTACCTGGTGCGTTTGCTACGATGGGAGGTGTATTTTATTATGAAGATTGGTAACGCGGCTCAAATGGCGGTCATAGTTTTGGTTTTGTTGTTGTTACAAAAGTCTTGTTGACTTTTTATGTAAATAATTTGATAAGGGTATTGTTACATTTCGGTTGTCTGAGATCGAATTGGCGTGGCGGCTCAGCTGTCCGCGAAACGGCTGCAACAATGGGGCCCAGTGGCGGTGGCGGCGGCGGGTAGTCGGCTTAGCACGTCATGTCAGCGGTGAAGGCGAAGGTAGATAGGGAGACACGTAATTGTAAGTTACAAGTATAAATAATAATTGAAGTAATAAATATAGATGATACCTGACAGGGGCAAGGAAGTCGGCTTTGTTGATGGTTCAGATGATTCATGATGGTAATGGCAATGGTAGATAACTTGCTGAGATTCATAAGGAAAATAAAAGTGAGACAGGTTAGGATTCAAGGGAAGGGTTAATATTAGGAAGGGCATTCATCAAAGTTTGTGTTTTCCTGATACTCGTTGTTTTTCCTCCAAATAGAAAGGTGTGTGTCTGTGATGTGCATCCGAAAGATCAAAACAGGTAGTGATGGTTTATAAGTTCTTTGCTTTAACTGTTTTACGTTAATTTAATATTATTTGAAGCAATTTTTCATATTGAATTTTTTTATAATTATTTATGAAAACCATTTTTTTTTTTTTTTTTCAAATAATAACCAACCTAATAAAAATGAAAGGGAATTGATGGGAAAAAATTATTATTGGCGTATTATCTAACCTCTCACTATGGCGATGCAATTTTGAATAATGTTTTTTTTATTAAAAGTAATGGTGTTTCGACATTGATTTCTATACCCTGTCCCGGAGTAGTATAATGCCCTAAAGGCCATTTTTTATAGAACACTTGATATTTTCGAGACTGTATTTGTCTAAGATTCTTTTGGAATTAATAACAAACTACATATTAAAAAGAACAATTATCACAAAAATACAATATTTTAGAATTTTGCTCATTGATTACTTTTAGGGTAAATCTTAACTTTTAACTCATATGTTAAAATTTAAAACTTATTTTCTGAATAAGTTTTTTTTGTAAAAAGTTTTACTATAACAAAATATTATAAAATAATTGTTGTGTACAGCTTCCACAGCAAAATTTCACTCAGCAAACCGAAAAAGAAGCCAGCAAAATTAATGGCAGCTGTGCTGGCGATATATGTTAAGTGAGTTTCATCGTTTTATTCACCTCAATGCTGCATTAGCTATACAGCAGTGAATAAAACAGCTAAAATGTGAAGAAAAATTTAAACTATATTAATTTTATATTAAATATTGTTTCAATTTGCAAATCGACTGTTGGAACAAAAATAGTAATACATAACATAATTTCCATTCCAATCAATAAATTTTAAATACTTAAATGGGTCACCATAAATGAAATTCTTACCTACATAATATGTACAGTAGGTATTTGTAGATTAAATTTATTAATAGCTTCATTTTAAGAAGCACTTCGTTACTAACTTCAAAAGCATATTGACTTCAAAAAGTGACTCAATTTATTACGCTATGGAGCACCTGACCCACTCCGCAGTCCACATCTTGGCTTAGATAAAATATATCTTCTTTAATCCGTCTCGTTTTTACACAAAAATAGTTGTCAGCCTTAAATTAAAACAACATACACATACACACATATGTAATTGTCTCCATCTGTCTTTTGACTGTGACAGGTTTAAACTTCTCTTGGAAACATTTAAGATTAAACCAAATAACCGGACGCACTACTATGTTTATTATATTATGCAGCACTTTTGTTATGAAACAATTTTTGATGGGGTTAGTGACAGCTGCTTCGGTGGTGGCGACCGACGACGCAACGCGACAACTTCGATTGCTCCTTAGTTCTCTTTGATTTGGGACAATTCAGTTAACCACTAATCTGATGACGATGATGATGACGAGGAGAAATTCCCAGGATACCTCTGTGATGCATCATTTGGTTGCAGGCATTTGTAATGTGATGCAGCAACGTGCACTTTTCGGATCATTCTTTCTATAACCGATTCGAAGCGGATGCAATGCAAAGAGAACGAAATATTGGCATTAATTTAACGTTGTTTCGCATAACAAGGTAATTTGTTGCTCATTTTGAGAATTTAAAATTCCTCTACCTAAATATAGAGTTAGGTACATTTTGATTGAAGAAGGAAGTTATGGTTTATTTTCAAATTCAGTTATCCAACCAAACAACGATTTATATAATATCTATCGATAGAGTTTAAAGATTATCCCCCGCATTAAATGAACAGTCAGTTACAAAGTTGACTTATCATAAATACCTTTTAACTTGTTTCTTCTTTTCGAAATTCGTGAGTAGAAGCTCCTGCACTTTTCTACGGATGCACTTCATCCTAAAGTGACACTCGATTAAGAGAAGTTAATTACGTTTTATTGAGCTAATGCATTTTTCAAACTATGTTAGGTTAGGTGGTAATTGACCGGAAATTGAAAAAAGACTT
This sequence comes from Scaeva pyrastri, assembly GCA_905146935.1. Lineage (NCBI taxonomy): Eukaryota > Metazoa > Arthropoda > Insecta > Diptera > Syrphidae > Scaeva > Scaeva pyrastri. Next base: position 35,591,212 of record LR989927.1, on the reverse strand, counting down.
AATTTATTACGCCACACCACCCAACATGGTGTCAGGTGTTCATTGTGGTCTTCGTTATGGTTATGGTTCTCCAAAATCTTTCCACTTGTAATAAAAATTAAATGAATTAATAATGCTGGGATAAAATCTTAGCACTTATGGTATTCGATGCATAAATATTTACTCTATAAATAAGCTAGAACTTTTATTTTAAAATTTAATCGCATTTAATGATCAAAATTTATAATTTACTAGAGGGCCCGGCAAACTTCGTCTTGCCCCAATTTAATGCAGAAACTCAAGCTATGGAAAAATATTGTTGTTGCTTATTTGATTTCCCATATAATTTTTTTTTCTAGATTGCCAGATGAATTTCGTATAAGTTTATTAAAAAGTGAATTTATCGGCAGGACAACTGAAGTTTTTGAAAACATCTGTTTCGTTGTGCTGAATGTAAAACAATAACCGCAGATTGCTTCAATTTTTATGTAAAACTTGTTCAATGTTTAATCCTAAAAAATTAGCATAAGTGCTTTTTAAAACTATAATCTTTCTCTGTGCCAAATTTCATGTTATATATGTATATTTCAAATATATAACTATTTGATAATACTTAACGCTAACACCAAAAATTGAATATGTAAAATTCACTGTATTTCGGTTTACTACAAACTAAATTTAACCTGTTAACCTCAGCAACATGTAGTGGTTATGCTATCAAGTTGTAGATTATATGGAACGTTTAGACGTTTGACATAGCGCCATCTATTGAATTCTTAACTTACTCAATCAAGTGCACAGATGTCGCTATCTGATAAAATCGTTTGGAGCTAACATATAATTGTGACTATCAAATAATAGATAAATAATTTGCAATAAAATAATATTGTGATCATAAATTGAGATTTAAGCTATCCTATCTTTTAAGTTGGATCAAACTGCACGCGGTGTGCAAATTTGATTAAAATCGGCTAAGTAGTTTAGGAGTCCATCGCGGACAAACAACTTGACACGTAATTTATATATTAAGAATATATTAAGATGAGCTGGAAAAATTCGAGTTATTCTATTTTTGTTTTCTATTTCAGTTATAATATATTTTCAGTTCAACTGAACCTTAAACGTCGTTCAAGTTTTTTAGTTTAACTCATCCGGTTTCAGTGAAATCTTAACTTCAATTTAGTTGAACTTCGTTCAAATGCGTAATGTGACGTAACGTGTTCAGTTCAGGCATCACTTTTATGAAGTATTTGTTAAACTAATTATCTTTGTCTTTTAATTTTTCTTTCTCTGAGGTAAGCAAATAAGGATAATTTTGAGAGATTTATTTTAGATAAATAAATTTAAAATCACTTTTACTACGCGATAAAATTTTTAATCAACAATCAATTTTAAATATGTAAATAATATCAAGACGCTTTAAAACATTTTTCCCCACAAACCCCATTCAATAAAATTTTAATGTCAGTTTTGTTAGCTCAACTGGAGTTTAAACTACACAATACTCTAGGTTAACTTGAACTGTGAAATAAACTGAGTTCACAGTTTAAACAAAACTGTGAAACCGAATAAATTCTTGAACTAAAGATTAAACTAAAACTGGAGTTTAAACTTCCGCTGTGAAACTGGAAATTAAGGTTGCAAAAGTTAGCCGATACATATTAATATTGTAGTGTTTTTGGTATTTACTATTTTTCATCATCAACATCAAATCGGCTCGACAACAGATTCGGTCCTGGATTCATTTAACAAGACGCTATTCATTATCCCGATAGCGTACCGATCTAGTTGGGCACTCCAAGGCTTCGAGCGTCCGTCCTGGTCTACACCATCTGTCCAGCGTAAGCATGGTCTGCTATGCTGTCTTCTACCATAAAATTTACTATAAAGAACTTTCCGAGTCGGTTTATTTTTACTTTTTAAATTTCCCAGGACAGGTTCTTTCGACCGCCATCCATATATTTGTCTTGAACCCATCTTTTTGTGATGAAGGAGACAAAACGGATGAAGTGGTGAAAACCATTTATGCACATATCCCCAAAGTTGGAAGATACATCTAATGTAAGGGAAACTGCCATTTATTGCGTCACCAGAAAATGTAAGATCTACCACCTCTTCCGAATCATTTGCTTGTACATAAGTTATAAGAACTTTATTCCATTCACTGGGGTTTTGGGTTGGTACCAACTCTATTAATTCTTCGAATCTAATTCAAGTGTAAAACTTTTTTAATAAAACAACAAAAATACTCCGAAAGCTATAAAGCAGTCAATTATGTTCGAGTCAACCTTAAAAGTTGTTTGTTTTGTTTATACCAATTTTTGTTCACTAATTAGCTAACCAGAGCTCGATATTTAATTTACCAACAATAAATTTGCATTAATCTACTTTACTGTGTCGTTTTTACGACTTCCCCCAGATCACACGACTCATTCAATTAATTCAATTAAATAATCATCAAACAAAAAAATAATAGCACCCCGCGACTCAAGTCAAGCTATAAACTCCACATCAGGCAGCACTAAGAAACAATCGATGCAGAGGCGACCTTGTGGCCGGATCCAACATCCAATATAGGTATCCAAAATCAAAATCATTCTTTCTGCCTCCGGTTGTTACGATTCTTCACTCAATTAGATCCATTACGTTGTCTATCCATCAAGCAGTGACAACCGCAAAATATACCATCACCAATTCACCATCACCCATCATCATGACGCAACGCACACTTTTCCATACAAATTGTCTCCCAGAGGGCGCTCCGCAAGCTGCAAGAAATAAATAGAAATATTTATACAATTTGCCGATGCGATACGAGATGCGATGGAATCAATCCGAGTTATTCATCAGAGTCGGATCGGACGCGGGACGAGTATCTTTCCGCTGACCGTTGCGCTGCTGGCGCTGCTGGGTCTATAATAGAGTTGCGAATGAATTGCGAAATTTGTCAGATTTATCTTGTTATTGGTTCGAAAACGGTGCAGAATCAGAAAGCGAGTGTGGTGTGGACAGTGGAGTGATTCTTGCCTCGAGCTCGAGGTGTTAGTTAGGTTGAGTTGAAAATTGAGTAAAAGTTCAAAGTCTTATACGAGTATGTATATTGTACATAGTTAAGGTACAATAAACGAATTGTTGTTGTGATTGTGAGGTAAGGTTACAACCGAAGGACAAAAAGGTAGTTAGTCAAAGATTAAATTTAATTGCGGATGGGAATACGAATACGAGTATGTTTGGTTTGCTTACCTTCTTCGAATCTATTATTTCCGCACAATGAATCTGAATTTGTCCCATAAATAGTTCAAAACAACTGTAGTTTTTTTTCCACTTAGTTTCGGATTGTTATCTTATTATCTGGCATTAATATAAATAAACTGTAAAGGGGGGATCTGGATAAAGAACTTACCTTGATATGAGATGTCTCGCAATGAATAATAAATTTTTATCAGTCGTTTGAGTACTTTATCTGCTTGGTCATAAAGTTAAAATCTCGAAGAATTTTTAAAACTGTTTTACTTAAGGGTTTTCCAATAAGAAGAGTTATTTTGAATAGCACGCTATTTCGGTAGATGTCACTTTTGAAACTGTAATTTTTTGACATTTGACAAGAACAAACTACGCCATTAATAAAAATGGAACAACTCATTTTGTCTTTGCAATGCATGAAAATGGTCCGGAATTCCATCTTGAATGATGAGACACATTTCAATCTCGGTGGCTACGTCTATAAGCACAATTGTCTCTATCCTCAACGTGTAACTATTTGGTGTGGTTTATGGTCCGGCGGGGTCATTGGACCTTGCTTTTTTGAAAATAAGACTGGAGCATCAGTTACGGTGAATGGATTGTGCTATCGAGAGATGATTAATGATGGGTTCTGGCCAGAATTGGATGGTATTGATCCTGACCTAATGGCAATGGATCTACGGGGGATTACTTTAGACCGAAACCTCCCTGGTGCATTTAGAAAGATTTTCGATTTTTTTTTATCAAAATTATTTGAATTTATGGTTCCAAATCTTCTATTACTTTAGTTATCCATCTCGTAATTTTTTCAGTGAGGTTATTGGGAAATAAACGGCTGCACTAATTTAAAAACGTTTCCCTACTAAACTCAAAATTTCCATTATGTTTTATTAATCTTTCAGCTCTATAAAAATCCAATTGTTATTTAATCTTAAATATTTTATAATCGATAAAGATTGAAAACAAGAGCAGATCTATTTTTATTTTAAATTTGAATTTATTTACCTTTTTAAACGCTCATGAATATATTTATCTCACAATTATGCAAACAGAGCCGGCCGGGGGTAATTTAATTAATTTGGATATTCAAATTATAATTTATTACTAATTTAATAAATTTTAACAAGTTTTTTAAATTGATATTCATTCATATAAATTTAGAGTGCATCGAATGGGTTCCAAATAGCTTTCTTTTTTTTTCTTCTTTTTTTTTTAAGATAAAACCCATGAAGAAGTTTTGATCATTGTGATAGTTGTTTCCGTTTTTGTGATCACAACACATAAAGGCCAATTCTAATTAATAATAATTGCTTATTCAATTTTTAACGTTGATGGTTGACTTAATAAATGGTGTTATAAATTGTCTGACCCTTATCTAATGGGTTCATCGTTAAAGCTTGTAATTTGGTATTTCTTGGTGGCCGACTGATTTGGTGAAAGGCTATTGTGTCATCAGTTATGTTAGGTGCGGTAACAATTATTATTATTATTATTATTTTTATATAGAGTATGTGTTTTGAAGCTTAGTTTTTAGAGGCTTGCGGTTTGAGATTTGTTGAGTAATTCAATTCAACATTAGGTACTTTAAAAATCGAATAACTGCAAATTGGTATAGGTAAAAAATGATTTTTTTATTTTTATTAGTTTTTAAAACTCTTTAAATCATTAGTTGGTGCTGTTGTAACTTTCGTATTTATAATGCCTATTTTAACCGATTTTCGCATTTTAAAAACACAATCCACATCAATTTTGGCCAACTTAATTTTGCAATGAATAAAAAATTTAAAATTATGACTTTTAAGTTGTAAAGATAAGAACCGAAAACAAGTGATGAACTTAAGTAGGCTCGAATGCCTATCCGTAACACCTAGGTACCAAGCCACCTTAGTTCCGATAAGAACGCTTCAAATTTCACCCAAAAACAATGCCCTCTAAAATTCGTATTAGAGTCTTTATCAAACCTCTTTCCTATATACAATAAATTGTACACGAACATAAATACACAAACATACCCATGTGTAGATACATATACATACATATCTGTATTATTTTCGGCAACTTTATTTATCTAACTCAGTTTTAGATAAGATTAAGTAAGCAGTGATTATATACGTATTTCTATTTGATTCTTTCATGAGATATTTTGGCCTCCACATAAGAATTTTAACTACAAGAGCATGTTTCTCAAAAAGTTACCTTTTTTACCTGTGAAATTAAATAATAAAAATAACAAATTATCATAAACCATTTCATCTTTGTAAAATACTATGAATTTGCATAAAAACATTCAGTCTACAAGGGACACGTCAAAAATTAAGTAATACGTACATACATTGATTGTCAAACGTCACATCAACTGTCTGACATCAGTGATCATCAGAAATTCAACACCTGACCTATAGGAAGGTAGATACGAAAAAGTTGCTCTTTTATATGGATGTACGTGATGAAATACAGTGACATCTTCTTTCTGACCCAAATGCTAGTGCTGTCAAATCGTATACTACCGTTAAATACATATCAACCAGCTGTCAAAAATGTTATTGTGATTGTATGACAAATTTTTAAGAAATTAATAAACTGCGCCAAATTGAGTAAGTTATTGGCCGAAAAGTGGCCTAGTCATTGATATCTTTTAAATTTGCCAAAACATGTTCGCTGATGTCCGTTAAAAGTAAAAATAAGCTACTTATTGTTTTTATTTATTTGAATCATGTTTTGCACACAAACCGTAATAAATGATGGATTTAAAAGCACTTATTGCTAAATTACGACACATCAGTTGGGCAGCATTTGAATTACATTTGGTATCGAGTGCGTCGGCGGGAATAGAGAGCGAAAGTGTGGGAGAAAATTGCCTTAGCAAATAAATTAATGACTGTGAAGAATGATTGCTCATACAATTTTTGGTTTTAAGTTCAAAAAGAGTGTATACCTTGTGTGTAAAGGTCGTTGGATAATTTGAGATGATTAGTTACATACATTCAAACGATAAGACACACTTTATTTAAGAAACAAGGCTGAATTGATTAAGATGATAAGTTATTCGCCAAGCAATGAAGGTAAAGTGATGATGCCAATAAAAAAATGATAATCGTGCCTGCGTATAAGATAATATTTAAAATCAAATAGAGAAGTTTTTATGAGTTTTCCACACATGTTTTGAATTCTTAAACGATTTTAAAAACGTTAAACTAAGACAATCACAAAGTCCTTAAAGCAAGTACCTACTCAGTGAACTCAATTTAATTGGAAAGATTTTATTGTTGATTACAACAGTGTTGACATTGGAATCATTTCAGGCAACTCATTTGACGTTTCATTATATCATTTTTATATAAAACATTTCTAAATGTCTGCCTTTTTTAACACAGTTAACAAAGAGCAAAATAAAACGATTAGACATCAAGATAGACATTAAGCGTAAAACTGAGTCAAATTTATTGTAAAAAGAAAAAACATTGTGTTCAATTGGAATTTTTGAGTTATCATTATCAACGAGAAAATTTGAAACCAAATTTGCACAATTGAAAGACAATTTGTTCAATGGACTCAACTTATTGATTCTTTGCATTTACTAAGACTAACAATTCGTAGTTAGAAACAGTTATTTAATTTTTCCCGATTTTTCAAGAGAATGTTTCTAAAATGTATTCATGTAACGAGATAGCTATTTATTTTTAAGGAAGCTAGAGGTAGCTTAATCACACTTTGAAATCATGTTCATAAGTTTTTTCATACTGAGCTCAAATTTTCATGCAAAGTACATTTTAGCATTTTTGTTAAAAAATAATTTGTGTATTACATACAACTTTTCTTATTTTATAAGATTTATCATATGAAAAATTAACTCAATTAAAATTTTGAAAGTTCATTTTATGGTTTATCTAAGTTTTTCACCTTTGCAAATATCTCTAACCCTGTGATGACTTTAAGTGAAAACCTCGAATTTCTTTTTCATAGCAAAAATAAAATCAGTTTATTGAAAAACGTTTTGGTTTCGTTGATTTAAAATCAGAAACATTAAAAAACAAACCTTAATTTGTGTACACCATACAAATTCAGCGTGTTATCCAAAAGACAACCGCTGTACATTTCAGCTAAACTGAGCTGAACGTTGCCGTCTTATGTCATCTGTCACAAGTGACATAAGAATTTCGTGTTTTGTTTTTTTTTATGTAACCTTAGATCAACACCTGTTCGTATTTTTCACGAATTGGTGAAATACTCCGGCAAAAATCCGAAATTTGAAAATTAAAATTAATAAATTTCCTTGTAAATATTATTAATTCCGAATCCACTCAGGATTATCCTGTCAAAATATTTGAACAAACGGAAAAAGAGTCAACAAGTTAAATGGCTCGCAGTACACAAGAACTTGCTGGTCTGTTGCGGGGGCTTCAAATCGTGGTCAGTGCTGTGGCAAAGGAGAATCAAACACTCTACAAGCATTTGTGGTCAAATTCTAGTATCCGTGAGTTGATCGAAGGTAATTTAGAATTAAGTCGTAAGTACCTGGATAAAGCAACAGCTAACCCTGGCGAAGAGCTAAAGAGTTTACAATCGCTTCTTAAGGAAACACAGGAAAGAACTTGTGTAGTTTTTGAGGGAGCAAAACAATTAGGTAGAATTCAATTGCCTCAAGCAGTGAATGTGGTGAGTGTTGGGTTCGAAACAATAAAGCCAACAATGAAAAATTGTATTCGTTTTACAGATGAGTCAGAACAATTCAAATCATCAACACAGCGAAGGCAGTCCATCGAGTACTGCGCAGCAACTTCCTCCTGATGCCGCCAATTTAGATATCTCCTCCATAACTCTGCGAGAATTGGAAAAGATTCTCTCAAAGCGCAGCAAGGATAGAGAAGTAAGCCTTCGATTGGCAACAACCAAAGTTGCTAGTGAACCGCCAGCCGAGGTGGTGGAGGAAGTAAAACCAATTATCCCAAAGCCAAGCGTATCGAAATCAATGACTGAAGACGAGAAATACGTGGGAAATGTGCTAAATATTTTAAAAACAGGAACAACCCACGAAGCATTTACGGCTGCATCCTCAGAGAGTATAGATCTTCCCAAGTTGAGCAGTGTGGCGAAGCAGCGAAAAGTTCCATCTAGTCGAATCGGTCGAATGGCCACGTTTGGAAGTCTTTTCGCTGGTCTCGGAATAGGTACCATCAATGAGCTCACGAAAGGTGCGTTGGGCATGGGAGGTTCCAAGAACGTAAAGGAAGCACTTTTCAGCCCGGCCAATGCTGACAGAATAGTCGACACTTTGTGCAGAGTTCGTGGAGCTGCGCTAAAAATAGGACAGCTTCTAAGTATCCAGGACAACAGCTTGGTTTCGCCGCAGTTGATGAAAGCATTTGAACGTGTGAGACAAGCTGCCGACTACATGCCCGATTGGCAAGTAGAACAAGTCATGTCTTCTGAATTGGGCGTTGATTGGAGAAGTAAGTTGACTTCCTTCGAACAGAAGCCATTTGCAGCTGCAAGTATTGGTCAAGTGAGTGGAGATTAATTTGGTTTAATTGACGCAACGGCTTATTACATATTGTTTTAGGTCCATAGAGCAGTTTTGTTAGACGGAATGGAACTGGCTATAAAGATACAGTATCCGGGTGTCGCTAAAAGCATAGAAAGTGACATTGATAACCTAGTTGGAATGCTTAAAGTTTGGGATGTCTTTCCAAAGGGATTTTTTATTGATAACTTCGTTAAAGTAGCAAAACGTGAACTTGCCTGGGAAGTCGACTATCAGAGGGAAGCTGAATACACCGAAAGATTCAAGGAGATGATTGCACCATACCCGGAGTATTATGTTCCTACTGTGATTAAAGACATGACCACATCAAGTGTACTTACAACCGAACTTGTGCCTGGAGTGCCACTAGACAAGTGCTTCCAAATGAGGTGAGAAAAAAGCCATTAATCTTTACTTTTATACATATATCTCAACATATATTTAAAAAAAATTGTATTTTGTACACTAGCTTCATTTATTCAGTAGAAGCAATTTCATTTTTTTGGAGAACTTTTCCAATTACTGAATTCATTATGCCTATTATAGGTTCAAGGTTTTTTGAAAAAAAACGAAGATGTTTATTTTCGATTTTTAGATATTCAATATTATACAAAAATGCATCGGACACAAAAATTATATCCTGAATTATTGTTTTTCGAGTTTTGATTTTGAGCAGCTGCAAACCTAGATACCTTTTCTTAGATCCTCTATTGATTTGGACGATCATTCCAAGGCATGAAAATTTACAAGTAGTATAAACTATAACTTGGACTTTAAGGTTCAGGTGCTTTGAATAACCGAATTAGGATGAGATAAATAATTCAAATCCATTTAAGTTTGTATGCATTCATAATGAGTTCACATTTTTGACAACATCTAGAAGTTGCCAGCACTGGATAAAATTGTTGTGGTTGGAAATATCACCAATGAATAAAATTAAAGCATTGAACCAACCACATTGCCTCGAGTGTGGACAAATTACATTGCAAAGTAAACTCTATTGCCGTACTATAACAATTAAGAACAATGCAATTATGCAATCCATTGAAGTAAACTTGATTGAATACCGAATATTTGTTAAGTGTATGGACCAATATATTTGTATAAACTGAATTGTAAGCTTAAGTAAAGTCTGTGTAAATGGCATCAACTTGACCTTTTTAAATAAATCAATTTTACATGTTCCCTTAAAGTGTAAGGTTGTTAAAAAAATTGTATAAGCCGGAATTCAATGATTAAATCATTCTCATTGTCTTATATACAGAGTCTACCACGATAATTAATTTAGTAAGGTTCTGATGACAGAATAACACTTCAGTTCCATTTACATTCGCTTACGTTAGTCCGCATATTGTATAAATATAGTTATAACATCCTTTTCACAGAATATGTTTGTATTATTTCGTAAGCTGCTAGGTTCTCACTTCTTTTTTGAAATCGAGTCACAAAATTAATTCTATGATTAGCGTAATTAGTATACAATTTTGTATGTCATTTTGTGCAGTTTTTTTATAATTTTAATTTATTTATACTATGAAAACTATTTTATTAAAAAAAGAAAAGAAACACCTGAAATAAATTAAAAAAATTAAAATTGAATGGGTTAAGTTAAGAATAATGTAAATAAATATAAACTTTGATATAATGTATACTTATGTTCAGCTACGAACACCGGCGAATCATAGCAGAATCAACTCTAAAACTCTGCCTTCGGGAGCTCTTTGAACTGCAGTGCATGCAAACAGATCCAAATTGGTCCAACTTCCTGTACGATGAAAAGTCAAAGCGACTTATGCTGATTGATTTTGGTGCAACGAGGTTCTACCAAAAGGACTTTATTAAAAACTATCGTCATGTAAGAAGCACCAAGTGCATGAAGCCTAAATTTTCATCAATGATTTTGTTTTTGCAGGTTATAATGTGTGCAGCCAATAACGATCGAAAAGGAGTATTAGATACATCTCGAGAAATGGGATTTCTTACAGGCTATGAATCAAAGCAAATGGACGAGGCACATGTTGATGCAGTTATGATTTTGGGAGAGATATTCCGATATGAAGGAGAGTTTGATTTTGGTTCTCAGAATACAACACAAAGAATAGCTACGCTTGTACCAACAATGGTTGCACATAGATTGTGTCCTCCTCCAGAAGAGATTTATTCGATTCATAGAAAGTTGTCGGGAGTGTTTCTGTTGTGCTCTCGATTAAATGTTAAGATGAATTGTAAGCCGTTTTATAAGGAAATCATTGAAGGAAGTGTGAGGAATTAAGTATTTTAACCCAAACCTGTTGAGTGTTCATACAAAGAATAAAGTGTTGCTTTTTTAAGTTTTAATTATGACAATTATTTGCTAGATGTGTTATGAAGGTTATAACTTATCAACTTATCTTCTTAAACAATTTTAGAAAAGATTGTGTACTTAATTTCTTCTTATTTTTGTTTCTATAATTGGTGTATTCTTCTATATTACAAAATAAAACAAATTAGAGCAGGATTATAGTTAAAGGTTCCTTGTGTCCTAGTTCGAATTTTACTTTTGCATTTGTTTCCAACTGTCTTAAAACATAACTTTGAAAACATTTACTATGTATAGAGAGACCCGTCTAGAAAAATTCCTTTCTAAAAATTATGTTAAAATTAAATGTAACCAACGCTTAAGCCACTAAAAGCCACATTTTGACAATGTTGAGACATAGTGAAATTTGAATGATTAAAAATCCATCTTAACCTTTTAAAAGTCATTCAATAATTAATTTATTGAATTATAAACGTTGTTGTTTGTTGTCGTTTGAATGTCCTTCAATAACTTTTACTGTCAGTGAAGTGAAGGTCATATTTTATTTAAATATATTAATTGCAATGTCTGACTGTGGCCAATAGTATTTTGTAATCACTAATGCATGTGAAAATAGGTATCCGAGTGCCTTTAATTTTCATATTAGATTCATTAATACATTATTTGTAAACATTTCGTCATGTAGTTAAGGTTTGTTATATTTTAATAATATTACATTTGATAGTTTATTGTAAAGCTTCCTGGAAAGTGAAATAGACTTTTCCGTTTTTTCAACAGAAAAACTATTTTTGTTATAAATGCAATCTTTATGCTATAAATAAAGTAAAATGCAAATATCCATTATCTACTTTCAATATTTCCTTCAAGTTCTTGGTAAATTTTATTTGAGATTGAGGTTGTTTTATTATTTTAAACTCAACCGTTACAAATTATTTAAAAAAATATGTCAAAGTATAACCAACATTAAAAAAAAAAGAATATGGTAACTCTGTCAGATAGACCAATTGAAAATAAAGGTTTTCATTTATTTCTGACCTCTGATTAAAAAAAAAACTGAATCGTACTATTTTAAGTTATTTGAAGATTTTACCAATTCATTTGCATACCAAGTAATTGTATTATAATAGGTTCCTAAGTCTGCACCAAATTTCGAGAATCTAGTTCTTCGTTTCAATTTGTCTTACCTTTATATTATGTCGTTTATATGTGTTAATCCCTTTTATGTGTAACGTGAACATTAAAATCAAAGGTCAGACAGACAATTTTGCTCGTTTTTGAATATTCCCATATACATTAGTATATTATGATTATACCTACATAAGTCTACCCACACTTCTCTTTATTGTTTCGTCAATAACATAAACATTATACAATGTAAGCGCGTGCAAATGCGACAGAATGTTTGTCTAAGAAAAGCTACATTACCACAGGACAAAAGTTAATTATCCTGCTTTCACCCGCAGTTGTTTTTGAAAAACGCAAATAGATCAATAAACAAGCACATCTGCCTTCGTTGCTACTCCTTGCTTGACATCATTTTAAAATCCGATTTCGCCTAGAGTTCAAAGCATCAAAGAAACATTTCACATCTTCTGTGTTATGTGTATTGGGTTGGAGTAGACCTATGTACATAGTAAGAAGGTAACACATACCAAACCAAAACAAGTGAATTAGTAAAAAAATCTGAATCCACCTTCAAAGCTGTTGTCAGAGAGATACGAGTTAATTTGGAATAGATGTGGGAGTTAGAGGACAAAAATTTGATTCAGTTACAAAGTAAAATCAAAAACAACTCCCAGTGCCGGATCGTCTGAAGATTCTTGGCCATTCACCTACATACTTATGTATGTACGTACATAGTACTTCACCAAGTTTGGTAAGATAACTACGGATTACTCACGACGACGTTGACTTATCAGTAGCAAACTACAAACTAGAGAAATTAAACGTCGAATTATTTTGGTGTGAACGCCTGCATATTATAATAGCAACCAAAATAAAGAAAGAAAATGGTAGGAACTAGAACAAGAGATTGAAAGCTATCTATCTTTAGATAGGTCTCTTTAGGAGGCCCCTTAATAACTAAGTACAGCCCATGTAACTTTTCTATATTTACTTACCACCCTCTTCGGCTTAATTAGTTTTTTCTCGAAATTCCATAGGATTGTCAAAGACTTTTTTGTTTTTCTTTACTTTACTCTTGTTTTTATAGATCAATAATCCGTGGGACCTGGTGTACCTGGATATGTCTTCGTTCGCATGTAAGTGTCCGTCCGGCACAGAAATACTATGCCAGGAGCAGCGGCAGAGGGTGTGATTTTACCTATCGTCGTCTTTGTCATCATTTTGAAGTAAGACGTTACACACCATAGGTGGCAAATGGTTATGAGGGTGTTGGGTGTTAAGACAAGTGGAAGATATAGAACTAGGTATCCTTAATTAAGTTTAAGAACCCTCGTAGTTAATATTGTAGTTATATCCTGGTTGTTTGTGTTATATACCTACACTAGTAAAGCATCCTGCACAGGTGAAACTTTAGTGGGGGTGTATGTGTGGTAATATTTTGAGCTGTTTTGGTACGGCTGAGAGGTATAAATTAACATTTTGCCTTGAGGCTAAAAAGTCACTTCTGGATTTGATGAAGTGATAATAGATGCGAGACAAAAAGCAAAGAAGGAAGAGACTAAAAGTAAAAGGGAAATAAACTTAAAAAAAAAATATAAAAAGCATTGGTTTAAAGTTTTTTTAATTATTAAAAATATTTTTATTTTGGTTAAAGTGATTTAGGGCAAGTGTTAAGCTATGTGATTTAATTACTATAAAAATTAAGCAACCATGAACAACTTACTCCATTTTTTTTGTTTTGTGGCATTCCAAGAATCCTCTGCTTCTGCTACTGATTGATCAGTTGCCAAAAAATTGCCTTCCTTTCTAGAAAAGTTGAATTAGAGTAGCCAAAATTAGATCAGTGGTTCCAATTTTTTTCTCAATAACCTTACAAAAATCAAATCCTTCATATTTTGAGACCTTGGCGCCCTGAGCTCATCCTTAATTAGCTCTTTGTTTTTCGCTGGAGCAAGTTATAGTTTCAATTTGTTTTTGACTAAACGTACAACAAGTTCCAGTGACCAAGTAGGACTAAATATTAAAACTGCCAGATTTAGATTTAGTGCATGCATGATATTCATTTCTACGTTTCAAAATTATGTTTCTAAGTAAGAACCAAATATTTACTACTTTAAATTTTGCAGAAGATTTCAAACATTGATTTAAAAAAAATGAAATGAACATACATAAATCGATAACCTACCAAAAATTAGTAGATACGTTAACAGTACATACATAATATTGATACGTCGAAGAAATTATTTTAGCTTTACATTACATACATATTTGTTAATTGTATTAGGTACTATTTTGATTTTTATTTTCGTTTATTCTGTGATTTGATTACATATTTTTGTCTTAACTGTCTTAGATTTTTTTACATATCTACTTAAATTGTTGTGTTTTATATTCTATAAATATAATATTTTTATAAGGGGTAGATTTAAATTAAGTTCGTTATACACATCGTTTGATGAGCCGCCCATTTGCGAACCATGTGATACATGCATACATAATGTGTACATACATACATACATATGTATGTATATGCGAGTGTGCGTCCAATAAAAAGAAAACTAAAACACAATGAATAAAATAAAAGGAAATAAGTGATTTCTGAGTTGAATTTGAATTGGTGACACTAATCTAATGTGTGTCTTTAAATTGATGCGTTTCAAGAGAAGTTTGATAAAGTATTGGTATTGATGGGAAGTGCTCAAATAAAACAGCCTTTAGAATTGAAATAAATAAATGTTTAAATACAATAAGACTTTGAAGCGATGATAGGGTAAATAATAAATCTGACAAAGCTAATTAAATTATTAAAGTTACGAATATAATGAAAGGTTATGACGATTATTTTATGCATCTTTTTTTCATTATCCTTATACCTAATTGAAATAATTAAAGTACCTACTAACATAATGTATAAGAAATTCTACACGGGCGTCTATCCGTAACGTATACAATTATACTGCTAAAAAATATTCCAATATCTAATTTTGAAGTCACCTTAATCAAGTGGTTTTCGTTTACAATTTTTTTTTTACTAAATAGCTATGGGTGATAGGTGTGGCAACACTGATGGTATATCCAATTTATAAACATTGAATACTTTTGGTTCAGCAGGGTAGAAGGTAGATTGCCCACAAATGCCTCATCTCTTATCTGAGATAACTCTCCAATCTCACATTAATTCGATTCGCATTATTTTTGTGAGCGAGAATCTAGATTAACTAAAAGAGAGTCTCATACAATGCTAATGTGTCGTGCTGTGCTGATAAGTATGAGTCTCTTTCTACTCTTTCTAGTGTTACCGTTGATCATTTTTAAAAGATCTTACAGAATTATGAATAAATAAAAATGAAAAATCATTATTGATTTAGAACAATATTTTATGATTTACATTTGTTCACGAGAAAAAATTTAAAACAAAAATCCAGCTTGAGAGTTCACAGTGAACGCTTTTGGGCGGGCTGATTTTGACGACTTTTCATTTTCACACTCAACCTAAATTGTAAAATAGGAAGTGATACAAATTAGTATAGGAGATGGATCAACCATTGAAATCTTAAAATGAAGTTCAATGTAAACATCGTCTTCACAAATCAGGCAACGAAATCATTCTGGAATCTCAATTTTAAGCTCTAGTTAAGAGTTTTATCGAATAGATTCTTCTCACAAGTCCAAAATAAGAACATACATATATTTTATGATTAATACTTTTTTCCTTATTGATTGTTTAATTACATATTTACCTTAAGGCAAGGGAATACCTTAAATTGTGTGTTACATACATACACGGTTTGGTTGGTTTTAAAAATAAAAGATAAAATTTAATATAAAGACTTCGAATGTCAAATTGGTCGAGCAGGGTCTTTCTGCTGCTGCTTAAGTATTTGTTTGTCATTTGTCTTCCGCTAACAAAGATTAATTTATGTTCGTGATTTAATTAAATCTGCTGTCAAATCAATTAATAACTATGCAGCTACATAATTAAACCGTTTTCGGTACTTACAAAAGTGAAGCTTTATGAAGAAGTCGACATTTTTCTTCAGAGGTCGATTATGAAATAATCTTTTTCACATAAGAAATTCAAATCATCCAGTAGTCGTGTTTTACAATCACAAACTGAGGGAATTTTAAATATTTGTACGAACGTGATAAAGCGGACCTATTCTATTAGCTGTCAAATTCACTGTCATTAAAAACAGTATTGCCATCTTGCCTTATTATGTACCTATTATTTAAAACTACAGTTTCCACTTTACCACAAAATTTGTATGTAGAAAAGAAAATCCGACGCATCTTAAGTAACAGAGTGGTAACGCTAACTCTATACGCCTCTTTACCATCAATCCACCACCCCTTGCTTCTTAATATTTATTTTATTACTGCTGCAACCTGCACACACATTTACATTCCTGATCGAGTCGCTGCGCTGCGTCCGTATTGTCGTCGTCGTTAGCATTCGTTATTATTTTGTTGTTGTTGCCGTTGTTGTTGTTTTTGCTTTTGCTATTACTTGCGAGTTGCGACTTGCGTTCGCTGTTGGCTGCTGTTCACAGAGATCAGTGATCGTCGCCCGCTGATTTCGCTGGCACCAGCAGATACCTCTCGGCTCTAAGTCCGTGCGTTTGCGTTTGTTCTTGTTCGCCGCCGCCGCCGCCGCCGCTGTCTGACTCTGGCGTTTCAATGACATTTCATTTTAATTCTCATTTTCCACCAGCAGCGCTAACTCTCGTTTAGTATCTCAAATACCTGCCTATTATTTATTTGAATTTTGAAACAATTTATTTTTGTTTTTTCCTTTCAATCTGTTTTCTTCATGTGTTTTCGAGAGATTGAAGCCAAAGACATGCGTGTTTCGCCAACGTAAATCCCATTTGTACCTACTATACCTAACGAAAACATTTCGTAGTTTTTTTTTGTATTGTTCGTATTACATATTGATATTTTATTCGTCCGATTTACTCCAAGATCAACACAACTCCGAATCCGAAGACGGAATATTTTTTGAGTGAAAAGAAAACGCTATCGCATCCAATTCCAATCCAATCCAATAGTGCATCAGGATAATGTGGTTGTTGTGGATTTGTGAATGTGCACGGTGTAGTCACATGTTGCTGAATAAATTGCATTAGTTTTCGATTATTGTTGCAGCTTCATGATGATAAGAAGTCGAATTCTCCCAAAAAGCGAATCAAATTAATCGAATAAGAAATAAAAAAAAAGATTGGCCACTGTTGTGTTGTAGGTGTTTGTTTTTGTGTGTTATTATCGCGACGTGTTTTTGTTTTTAACAACACCAACGACATACGACAAAAATTAATTCCGAAAAACCCCGATAAGAAGAAAGAAAAAGAAAAGAGAGAACCCTCGTTATTTATTTGCAAATTTATATTTGTTTTTCTTTTTTTCTTTTCGAGTGAGTATTGTGATTGTGAGTCTCTCCGTGCGACAACTTTAATCATATCAGTTCAAGGGTTGCCACTGACAGTTAGTAAAAAAGTGTTTATTTATGATCGGTTCGGTTTGAGTGGAAGAAAGAATTATTGCACAATGATTGGTGAGTGGAGGAAGTTTGATAAATAATTGAGTTACAGGCACCTAGCACCTACATAATTATTTAGAAGCAACTTCGTGATAACTGAAATCAGGCTTCACTGTGATTACCTCCTAAGTGATAAACGAGTGCCATTAGAATATTAAATTGCCCTGAGGACAACCCTGATTTAGTGATCGTTGTCTCGTTGATAGTTGATTGCGGTGTTTAGTGTATTGTGTATTGTGCAACGCAAAACGGGCGACAACGACGACGCGACGACGGCGACGTTTTATGTGAGAAAATTATTCAGTGATTTTTTTGTTGTTGTTTCATTTGTCATTTGATTCATTATTATTCCGGTAAATTTTAAGTGTGTGTGCGAGTGTTGGTGTTTGTTGAGGAGGAAGAGAGAGAGAGAGAGAAAAAGAATAATATCAGTTTTATTTGTGTGTTGTGTTGTTGTTGTCAGCAAAGACAAATTCTTGATAGTTTACTATTTTCCACTTGGAATTCTCTCTCTATCTCTCTCTCTTTATCTTTCTCTGTGTTTACATTTTTCGCATTGTATTCTTATCAGTTTCTCTTTGCTTCCGAACTTGATCTTTTCACATTGTTTTTTTTTTTTTTTTTATTTAAATTTTTTTCTTTATTTTGTGTAAAAAATGATAATAATCGAATTTATGTAGGTATTTACCGGTGCGGTTGTTGTGTCGGTCGGTGATAAAATAAGTACCACGAAAAAGAATTCAATAGAAAGGGGTCTGTGTGCGTAAGGTGAAATATTGACTGACAGATGATGATATTTTGTCTTCTAATATGAATGAATTAGGATATGAAGCATGGATTGTCCCTCAAATATTGGGTAAGATTCTAATTTTAATTAAATTAGCTTCAGTTTAAAATTATGTATATTTAATATTTTATAAACAAGACAATGGGTAGATATTTGACAAGAGTGAAATGCTTTTTCAAAATACGCAACCGAAGAGAGACAAGTTCAAACATTTAGGACAATTTATTTAACTGCATTCAATATTTTTGTTAATTAATTTTAAGTCGCAAGAAAAATTTTGTTTAATCATTTAATACGAGTGTCTAAGCGCGCAGAATAATTAATAGATAGGCACACTATTTAAAACAAATCTTTATATTTATGATTTTTTTTTAAACATCGTGCGTTTCATGTAAACAAAGCTACATAAATTTAAGGTTGATGTTGGTACTGGACTCAGTCTTGGATCTTATAGTTTATTGAATTTTTTGTTGTGTAAAATAGGCAGCTGTGTAGTATGAACTTCAATTTGATATTAGACCATGAAAAGTCCACACACATTTTTCGTAAGCAGGATAGCGCTCAATTTATACTCAATTTACTGCTATCAGAATTTTTAAGTACCTACCTTTATAATTTCTCGAAAAATTTGCGTTTTCCAAAACAGCCAAACTTGAACATTTAAAAATAAAATTTCCATTCTTTGTGTGATATCCTCTTCCTTTACTATTTTTTTTTTTTTCAAATAACTACCTATACAATGTAAGTTTTTGTAAAAAGCATTTTGTAACTATAAAATATTGAAAGGAAATACAGACAGTGTAGGTATATTGAGAAACCATTTTTGATTATGTTTATTATTTTATCTGAATTATTTTTTAATAAAAGATATTTAATTTTTTTCTTTAACTGCAAATTGTTTAGTTAGTCGATGTTTTTTTACTGCTTCATAGAAGAAGGCATTTTGTGCTTATTCTTCGTTGTGTAGGGAACCGGTATTCGCCTCCGTGCGTTCGCTGTCGTTCAACCAATTTACAGTTTATTTGCTTCAACGAAATCAATTAACTTATCACTTCCACTTCAGTAACACTATTACATATTATATTATCCAAAGGAAATAGAAATGATTATGATTCCTTGCGTTTTTTTAACGATGCGTAAAATATTGTAATCCCCGGAATACAATATATTATGGTACGAGTTATGGCTTAGATGTTCAACGATTGGTTGGCAGTAAAATTCAGCCTCAATGTTCTTTTATGACACGTGCCTATCTTGCACATACCTCTATACAATATTTACTTATATGTACATATACTATACATATACCTTACGGTTGTTTTTTTATTATTGAAAATCATAAAACAATTAAGAAATAAGGAATTTTTTAGTTGATCTGAAGATAGTGACACGGTAATAATTTGTTTTGCTGATTTTATAAGAAGGTTGTCTTATTTATGTCAAACTACATACATACATACATACATACATATATTAATTCTTGCTAAAGTCCAAATAAGAATCTAATTTATTTTCAAATTCTTGTTGTTGTAGTTTTTTGTAAATCGTAATTAAGATAAGTTACATAAAAAAAGAAGTACTTCCTCGTAGCTTGTAATTTGCTATGTGTTTTTCCTACTATCGGTCAAAAATACATACATTTCAATTAAACTTGGTTTATCAGGGACACAATTTCGCTCAGAACTAACTTATTAATTTCTAATTTGTTTCTATCATAGCAATAGGCCAAGATCGAGATTAAAAGGAGAAGGGGAAAATATTTGACATTTACAAATTTCGTCGAGAGGTCAAATTATAAGCGAAATTTTATTGAAAAAGTCTTAGGATGCTTAGTGAAATTCTATATACATACGTACTAGAGGGCCCGGCAAACTTCGTCTTGCCTCAATTTAATGCAGAAACTCAAGCTATGGAAAATATTGTTGCTTATTTGATAAATTTTATTGGTGAATTTCGTATAAGTTTATTAAATGTGGATTTCTCGGCAGGACAACCGAAGTTTTTGAAAACATCTGTTTCGTTGTGCTGAATGTAAAACAATAACCGTAGATTGCTTCAATTTTTATGTAAAACATGTTTAAAGTTTAATCCTAAAAAATTAGCATACGTGCTTTTTAAGACTATAATCTATCTCATGTTATATATGTTTATTTCAAATATATAACTATTTGATAATACTTAACGCTCCCACCAAAAATTGAAAATGTAAAATTCACTGTACTTCGGTTTACTACAAACTAAATTTAACCTGTACTTTAACCTCAGCAACATGTAGTGGTTATGCTATCAAGTTGTAGTTTATATGGAACGTTTAGACGTTTGACATAGCGCCATCTATTGAATTCTTAACTTACTCAAGCCAGTGCACAGATGTCGCTATCTGATAAAATCGTTTGGAGCTAACATATAATTGTGACTATCAAATAATAGACAAATAATTTGCAATAAAATAATATTGTGATCATAAATTGAGATGTAAGCTATCCTATCTTTTAAATTGGATCAAACTGCACCCGGTGTGCAAATTTGATTAAAATCGGCTAAGTAGTTTAGGAGTCCATCGCGGACAAACAACGTGACACGTAATTTATATATATTAAGATAATTTCTTCTCATTTTAATTTTTTAGATTCAAAATTTTATGAAAATTAAATAATTTTACCGTTAGACAAACTGAGATATAGATGTTACTGATTATGTAAATTTCTGATAGTATATTGTGTTATAATTGCAATCTAGTAAAATATGTATAAACATTGTTCGATCGTACTTGTAAAAAAAAAAAAACTAGATAACAACATGCCATTGAAGTGTGTAATAAGATATATATCGCATCACCTCAATAACATCGCCCAAGTAAAAGCCATTTCAGGGTTTGGCCTTGAATTTATTGACTCAAAGCACGCATCAAATTAAGGTATTTGAGTGAATTCATAGACATTGCAAAAAAATACTACAATTAATCGAAACTCCAAACGTACATAATAATAATATGTTGTACAAATGTACATAGATTGATTTCAAGCAGATATTAAAATTCCAACCAATTTTTTTTACAAATTATTTACAAAATAGTCAATTTCTTTTATTTATTTGTTTTTAAATGCATAAATACTTTGGCATGGAAGATTTGCGAAAAAAGGCAAAATCATACTTAACAGCCTGATATTAATTTATCAACATTTAACACTTTAACCAACAATACTTTAATAAATTTTAATTTTTAAATTCTTACATTCTTATGCGACACTTTTCCCCTCTTTTTTTATAAATGTCAAAGTGACACATAGATACTAGTTTCATGCTTTAAAGAGATAATACGATACTAAAATTGGTTTAAATTAGCAAAATCTAATGCTAAATAGACTAATATTTGGCGCCATTATTTATTTACGCAGATTAATATTAATCACCATTTTGTTCTTTCTTTAAACTCACATGAATGTGTCAAGTAGAGAGTAGTAACTTAAGTGTGATCTTTTGCGAGACAGAGATAACTTTTGCAAATCTATCAAAATATGTCATCTAGCGCTGTAGAAAATTTGAATTTGTATTGGTTTTTATTTTGTTTATTCTTTCATTAAGATAAACAATTGATAAATGAAACTTCAGGCTTTGTTTTATAATCACTGAAAATGTTTGAAGTAAAACGAATTAGAAGACTATACTCGAAGTTATACAAGCATTGTTTTTTTTTTGTCAATGAAAGGAAAGTATCTTCATCCGTTCTTAACCAGGTCTTCGATATGATGAGGAGATTAAGAATCATGTCAAATAAAAATGGATCTATTTTTCTACAAATTATCTAAAAAAAGTAAAAACGCCTTTACCTGATAAAAAAAGTACGTATACGCCCTGGTGTACAATTATTTTCTTTCTATTTTAAAATATATAACAATGAAATGTAGTTAACATTGTGTCAAGGGCTTATCAGTTCATTAGTTTACTTGTTCACATCCATAAGATTTGATTAAATTAGTCGAGAAAAAAAAAGCGGAAAAACTTTTAGAATTTCTTTATTTCAATTTTTAAGGAAACACAAAGAATACTCATGATTTAGAAAGTTCTCTTTCATCACTTATACGAGTATCTATCAGACATGTTATTGATAGCAAATTTGTTTTTCCTCTAACACGTCATTGCATGCAATAACTTCTGACGGCTTATTCGATTTCTCATCTTCCTTGCATCTGTCATTTTAGATGCAGAAAATCAGAGACGCAGATTTCACTAGACAAGCTTTTGAATATATTGGTATTGAGTTGAGATATGAATCATATGGTCATTGATTATACTCAATGTCCCGCCCATCTTTCATTTGCCATTTCAATCAATATTGAATGATTATGTAGTAGTTAGTAAGAAAAAAAAAAAAAAAAAACTCAATTAAAATCAACACAGAAATAAACAATGAAAAATTATACTTGTAAGTAGAATGGACAATTTTGCGCATCTGACAATAGTACTGTTTTCAGCAATCAATTGATGATAAACATTTTTGTAAAGTATTTGACTCACTTTATTACTGACGCTGATCGAATACAGGGTGTTTATTTAAAAGCATTTGATTGAATTAGTATAACTTATAGAATTTGAATATCTTTATAAAGTAACTCTTTCCTATTTCTTAAATAAATATTTAATCATTGAAACAAAAATAATGTTGCAACAATCGCTGCAACGGTATCTACAAATGATTGTAGATGACTCAAAAAACAAACCCTTATGAATAACCAACGAGGAAGTAAATGTGCTCCAACAAATGAAGGGCCTTCTTCCTACAATAGCTGATCAACTCAAGAGTATAGAACTTCCTTGACTGAAGTATGTTTATTTTTTATTAATAATAATTATTTATTATCAGTTTTATGATCGTGAAGAAAGTCTTAGCGTTGTATGTATATATCTATTAATTATTTTTTTTAATGACTGTGATGGTGAATAGAATGATAGACTCACAATTGTGGAAATAATATATCAACATCAACAACTGCTGCCTGATAAGGTCAGCTAAAACCAATTCAAATTGGTATGCATTCAGATTTCAGATTTTATTATTTGAAATCATTGGAAATTGCTATCGAATTGAAACTAAAAGCGTTTAAGATGAAGCAGTAAATAGTGAAGTTATAAGAATTTAAGAAAGAAAATGGCTTCAAGTCAAAACCGATTCCTTCTAATTTGTAACAAATTAAATTTCAAGAAGAATATCACTATGAATATGATTGCATTTTGATATCTTAGGTTAGGTTAATGTTAGTGCTGGCCAGAAGAAACCAAGTGATACCACTTGGATCTAAAGATCTTTTTTACTCGTTAAACCATTCGGAGCTAACATTGAAGCATTTGAGACTGTCTGAGGTACTTAGATCACTAGAACCATTATAGTAGAAGTGTCCAATGTGGAGTGTTCGTATTTGTGATAGGGCAGGACAGGACATCGAAGAAGAGAAACTGATTACTCTTCTTCTTGGCTCCGATTTGGAAAGCATGCCTACCTATTAATCATTGGGTCATATGCTAATAGATGAGAAAGTTCTCAGAGTAAAAGCTGTAGAGCTTGAACTCGCATCTGAGATCGATCGAGCAGACTCGGACTCGGACTCGGACTTAGTTTCATATGCAAAAAAACGAGTTCGAGCTCTACAGCTTAGACTCGATGGATACGAGATCGTT
Organism: Scaeva pyrastri; assembly: GCA_905146935.1. Taxonomy (NCBI): domain Eukaryota; kingdom Metazoa; phylum Arthropoda; class Insecta; order Diptera; family Syrphidae; genus Scaeva; species Scaeva pyrastri. The sequence goes on along the minus strand of LR989927.1, from coordinate 35,567,046 downwards.
CTCAAAGCTCTTCGTTTAAATAGTTTAAACTTTAGCTTCTGTGCGCCGCGCCGCCGTGCGGTGAGGCATTCTATGTTCATTTTTTATAAAATTCTCAAGTGATCTTTTAAAATTGTTTTCGATATTCTATAAAAAAAATTTTTATAACAAAATACCCACGGGCATGTGTTATGTAATATGTATACAAATTTCTATAGCAACAAGTGTAAACTCTCCAAGACGTGGACTTTAAACAAAATATGAGAATTAAAATAATCAATGGATATTGAACAATTTTGAATGTTCTTTTAGTCTCTTTGAACAATTTTGAATGAATTTCACTTTAAAAATTTGGTGCTTAGAATACAGTGGCTACCAATTATCTCCCAAATGGAAATTTTTCGAAAAAGAGGTTTTTAAAATTCAAAAGACCAACATAAAATCTGTAAAACTGCATTATTTTCTCATTTTCTACAAAAAGAAAACGAATTGTTTATGTACTGAGTAAGAGAAAACCCATGCTTAACAATTTATGAGATCGATCTCATGCAATCAAGCATTTACTCATCTTTTTGCATATGAAGACCAGAACCATCTCACATCGATCTTTTTTCAAGAGATCGATCTCAACACTATGAGTTCAAACTCACAGCTTGAGATCTATCTCAGTCTCTGTATCATTTTTTGTATACCACTCTAAGAAAGAAAGTTCTCAGAAAAGTTAGTAAGGAGCTTGATCTCATCTTTTTGCATATGACCTATGAAGACACCTATAACAGATCTAATGTGTAATATACCAACCGAAATGAGTTTCTTTGAGCGTTTCGAATCAAGCTCCACCGGAGATGAATGACAATTATGGGTTGTACATAACTGAATTTGTAGAGACAGATTCCAAGGTTTTTATAGCAGCTTGACTGTCTAAGCATAAAATGCGTTTATCAGTTGGTATCTTAGTATTGAATGTTTTGAATATGATATCTTTACAACTTAAAAGTCTTAGACTCTAATAGCTAAATCAAAATATATAGCGTTAGTTCGGTCGGGCTTTGACTTTTGGAATAGAAACTAATAAAAACTAAACTTTCTGGAAGCTCTGTCAGAATATCGTTAAGTAAAAATTTAATGATAAAAAAAATGATAGCAAAAGTTATTTAGAAAAGAGCTGAAAAGCAATACCCATTTCTAGTTAATGCTTTTAACTAGGACTTAGTAGTTTATTCACAGACAGACTTATGCAACTGTTTTTATGAGAAACTAAAAAAAAAATATTTTTGTTTTTGTAGAATTAATTTCGAAATTCCTGTTAGAAATGTATTTATAACAAATAATTCAGTGGAATAAAAAGAAAATTACTTGCGTAGTTTTTTTCCGCAATTTTTTTGAAATATTTCGTTTAGCAATTATCGTGAATTTTGTTCTGTTTTATTTTATCTCTCGTTTCCTGATGAAAAGTCCTTCAAAAAAGTAGTTTTTCATAAAATATAAAGAAAAAAATCAAAATCATTGTTGGATACATTTAATATTTAAAAAAAAGTTGTACTTAGCCGTCGCATTTAACACTTAAAAAATGTTTCTATGAAAGTCGAAGGATTGTCAGCAAAGTGTGGTACTTGATTTTCCAAGAATATTGCCCGAAGCTAAACTTAACTCACTGACAATGATGTATACTCATGTTAAAGTAGCTGATGGATATTACTCCTAATTCAAATAAAAGCTACAATAAAATTGATTTGTTTTTTTTCAATTAATAATAACAATTAAATTATGTATGTCTTTGGATCTAAAACGTTTCTGACCGACTTTCGACTTTTACTCATATGTATAAATGGCGGCGAATGACACTTTATCATATCACCGCCACAGCTGTTTAAAGCCTGGTCGAATGAAGATGGAGAAAAGCAAAGATAACCCAAAGAACACCAAATAGAAGAAGATGCAATAAATATGATGGTCTGAAATTTTGTTTCGTCTTCTTCCCCTGGATAATGGTGGCGACGACCGCGAACGACGACGACGCCGAAGACGACGAAGACGACGCACGGTGCGGTATTCTATTATTAGCGCAAAAGACGATCCACCGCACGCTGGACGTGAGGTCAAGATCGTTCGTTGCCCAGCCAGGTTCTTGTCATCTTGCTCTTCGTCGTCATGATGCGGTTTCCATCTCTTCGAATACATGCGGCATGATATCGATCAAGATCTTCGCGATCTTAGAACGATCCAAAAGTCTGAAATTAAATACTGAAGCATCATCGTCATCATTGTAGAAGATGAGCACTGGCACTGTGCAGGTATACTTCTTCTTTGGCTTTTTTTTTTCTTCCAAACACGGAAGGAATAACCATCGCCATCGCCATTGCATCGTTTCTGTAGAGTGTAGAGTCTAAAGAGGATGTCGACCTCAACTCAAGTTGTTGCTGCTGCTGCTGTTGCTGGTTGATGTTGTTACAGCAGCAAGACGTCAATCAAATTCCGTGCCAACCCCATTATTATTTCGCAATTTGGAACAAGAAAATAACAGAGTGTCAGCTGATTTCACTTGATCTCTCAAATGGAGAAGTTGCATTTTGCATATGATCAGATTTCATTGCAATCTGTTTTTGAATGTCAATCGTAATAATGTGTCAGACTGGTTTCTTTAGTTTTGTTTTTTTTTTTTGTTTTTCTCTATTTCCATTGTGAATTAGAGCTGAAACTTTCGCTGGCTGTTAAGAGGGAGGAGGACATAACATATTATACTAATGGTTTACTGGGGGCGAACTTATGTCATATATGTGTTTCCATAAAGAGAAGCCCTTTTCCTTGGTAATTGTGGTGAATTTATATTTTCATGTCGCATTTTATAGTACAAGGGGTGGAGTTGTAATTCGGAAAGTGATTTTTAACTTTTTTTTTTGACCAATGATGATTTGGTAATAAGTAGAAAAGAAGAAAAAAAAATCATTTGTTTAGATCTCACGTATCAAAGCGTTTTTGTTAATTGTTTTCATATTTTTTCGCAAATTTTTTAATATTTTGTTGTTAAGTTTTTTGAATGTAGTATTCAGATAAATGTATGGATATAACGGCTTTTCTTTGGCTTGGCATTTTTCATGAATAGTTGTGTTTACTTTGCACATTTAAGATTTTAAATAACAACCACTCAGAGATATAACCGAAAAATCCGTAATTTTAACCAATTTTTGTAAATTATTTTTCTAATGGTAGCTGTGTTTTATTCACTGCTGGGTAGCTAGTGCAGTAACATTTCTATCCGTAAACAACAACAACTTGATTGCTGGGGAAAAAAAAGTCATCAAAAATAATCGCAGCTGTGCTGGCGATATGTAAAGTGAGTTTGAACTAGCTATACAGCAGTGAATAAAACACAACTGATTTAAATTTTAAACTTTGAATTCCATAAAAACTTTGACAAAGGAATCAGGATAAGTTTAACAAAAAGATCAAGATTGCATAAATAAATTCGTAAACCTTTTATCAAGGGAAAAGAACTGTAAACAATAGATTAAAAATTAAACATAAATTAACAGTTTATTACTAAACATTTTTCCGCCTAGCAATTCTTGAAAAAGAACTAATATGGCGAAATCAGATTTGTTTTAATTTTAAAAAGAAAAATAAATATGTAATAATAATTCTAGTGAAATAGTCCTTAATATTTAAAGTCCTATAAAACACATTTTCAACCATAAAACTACCGTTATAATGCCGAAATTAATGAAAACAGTTAATAATTAATATGACTTTAAGTCAGTTAGTGTTTCAAAAGATAAAAATTAATTTTAAAGAATTTTTTAAATATTTCTTCTACTGTGCATCGTTAAGATGTAAGCTTTTAGATAGAAAAAGATAATAAAACTTCTATTAGTCTAGTTAAATTTAAAAAAAAAACTTTAAGTCACTTATTTATATTGTCAAACCATGGAAAATGTTAAATTTGTCAATTAATTTGATTGAGGAACTGTGTAAATATTTCAATAACTCAAACACCAGTTCATTTAGAAGATTTTACTCAATATTGATATTTGGAAATATTTTTAAATTTATTAGAAAATTATCACAACTTACAACTCTACTTTCTGTACTATTATGTAACTTATATGAATATCATACCGTCTAGAGTCTAGACGGTTTAAATTTCTTTTTTATCTATTGATTGATTCTGGGTGAATGCATTTCAACAGTCGAGGTTTGCTTGTCAAGGCTTTTCTTTTTCCCTTTTCTTAATGACAAATGCTGAGCAAGAATATTTTATTATAATAATGAAATTTGAACGGTTCAAGTTTAAAAAAACTTGGATGTTTTTCTCTTTATGTTAAGGAAGAAATTGTTATTTTTTTGGGGTTCATTAAGGAAGCCATTTGAGATGAAGTTTTGAAAAACTTTTCATCTTAAACATTTGGGAATTTTTAAAAATATTTTGCACTAGAAAAAAAAGTTTATTCATTATTTTAAGGCTCTCCATTGATTTACATATAAATCACTCTTTAAGTTGTCGTCAATGAGGAGTGAATAAAAAATACTTGTCAACTTCACACCTCTGATGCGTCATCTGCCGCTTTATGCATATGTACATACATATCTTCGGTTCAAAGGTGAAACATGTTACCAAAACGCAATAACTTTATAACTCTTAAAATTTGAAATGATAATATTTTTAAGTCTTCCAAAAATTAGAGACAATTTTGCAATTCCAATCTCTAAGTTTATCTTACTAAAAAATATATACATATGTACAATGTAAGCAATTAATTTACAAATTGCAAATTTGGCACTTTATCATAATCAAAACAGAGAACTATTTTGGAAAGTTTTTGCTTTGCGTCATCGTAGGTAGTTTCCTGCGCCAAAATTATACAAATATTTAATTTGAGTTTTGACATTTGAAACTATGTACATTAAATTTATTGAACTTAAACTTACCTATACCTACTCACTTCGAATTGTTTTCCTATAGTCAATGGCTTTTATAATAGTAGTTTCATCTACAAAGCTCATTTTGATACGAAAACTAAACTTTAACTTGAATAAATATTTTATTATTTCTTTTGGTAATTAATGAATCAAAGCAGCCAAACATCGCTGGACTGCACTCTCATCACCATCAACAAATCCATTGCCATGCTACAGCACAGAAATCCAACACTCATCGCCAACATCCGGTGGATTGTTTACTCTAAACAACGCGCGAATCGCCCCCAGGCCTGATTAAATTCACAACGAAACTTTCCACATAAAGTCCGACAAAACAACGTCCCTCGTCGCGTCGTCGATCGTCGTCGTCGACGATTGTGGCGACAAAAACCTACAACAACAACAACAACAAAAATAAAAACAATAACAAAAACTTGACATCAACTGCCGCTGGGCGCTACCTCCACGCTCTCGGTGCAAACACTCGCATTCCACATAGATATGGCGCGTCTAGGCTACCCGGCCAGAAAGTGCCCAGTACTTTTGCTCAGCCCAGTACCGAGTGCCGAGTGCCAGGCCAGGCCAGGCCAGTATCCATCGCCATCCATACCATACCAACCCTAGATCTACTATAGGTGTGCACACTTGCTTCGCTGCTGATATAGATTTTTTGTTTTCATTTGTTTCATTAAAGAGAAGATATAAGGAAAAAAGTCAATGTTTGTTCCCTTCCGTTGCATCTTCTGAAGGTTCCTCCCAGAGTTGCCGTTGTGCATTGAAATTTGTGAATACTTCAAAATTCTCTTTTTAAAAGTTGATGACCAAAAATATTTCACCTACTAGTACTTTTGTTGTAAAAGATTTATGAAGCAATCGATAAGCTGGGAAATAGCACATTTGAAATAGACAGATTTAGAATAGAAATAATTTTAAACACACTTCAAGTTTTAATAAAATAAAATTAGGCGACGCTACAGGTCGTAGAGACCCACAGGGCCTTGTGACTTACAGCTCTCAACCATTCCTGTATAATACGAGTAATGTCAGGGATGGAGGGGACCGAATCCTAGAGGCAAAATTTTTGAGAAAGCTCTTTCCATGACAAGAATTATAATACTCTTGGAGGATTTGTCAATTCTTCGCAAAAACTTTCAGCTGGCTCGGGCAGGGGTTGAACCCAGACCTTTGACATGACAATCCCCTACTCACTAACCATCATGCCACGGGTACAAAGTTAATCTTTTAAATTAATTAAAAACTGAGGAAAATCAAAATTAAAAAAAAAAAAAAAATCATACGGCAACGCTGGTTCCTGGTTTTTGTATTTGTTTATGAAAAATAAAAAAGCAAACCTTCAGTAAGTATGCGTGCCATCAATTACTGTGGTATGCAGAGTCTCAATTAGCCATTTGGCTCTTGCTGCTTTTGGAGAGGACTTCGACCGGACAACGGATGGAAGAATGAACGGACAAACGAATAAAATCGCAATTGAACGCACTTTGTATTTGTTGTACTATATAGGTACAATATACACACTATACGAACACACACCCGAACAGGCTAACTCGGAGCTCCAGTGTCCTCCGAGTGCACGCCATCATCAAGTATAGTAGCTCCGCAGCGCGTATAGTTACCACCAATCAGCTTATAAGCAGTTGGAAAGCCTGTTCCGCTGGTATGTCTAATCATCCAAAGCCAATGGACGGCAGCACCGACCGAACTTATTTAGCTAAAGAATGCAACAGGATTTCATAGATGCACTTTGGATTTGGTGCGGACTCTGCCTTAAGATACTTGACTATGGTTACGCTCCGCCGATTGTCGACGACTACGACGACGCACATTTTGTATATATGGCCACCACAGGAATACTCGTTGACGTTAGATATAAACATTAGCTTCTACAACAGGAAACTCAATGCGAATGAATTCTCCAGGGATAGAAATGGGGTATTCGCATCGTTTCGTTATTGTATACTTTTCGCACTAAACTCTGATGGTTGGAAATGGAAGCGCGCACCGAGCACTTGTTTCCTATTGTTTACAGTGTCGTTTTGTCAGCAGAAATAGTTTACCGAAGAAAAATTCAGGCGATAGTGTGTGACGGTATTTATGGTTTGAAACATAGACAGACGAAGTGATATTGTATTTTGTTTGGATATAAGGAACTAGAACTAGAATTTTCTTGGAAAGAAATTTATTAAAATGATGATGAATGGCATCTTAGCCAGTTCCACTAAAGAGTTTTGGGAGACAATGTTGTCGAAATCAATTTGAATAAAGACTTAAAAATAAGTGGGAGACATGGTAGAATTCCGGGGAAGGCTATTTTTTTTTTCTTCATAGAAACTTTAATTTAATAATTGTTAGTTGAAATAGTATGCCCACCGTAATTTTGTTACTTTTCTTAAAATTAACAAAAAATTAACCATTTTTAAATCGTTACTGTCATCCATTATTACGTTGACACGTCAATGACCTAAGTCAATGTACATTGATGCCAATACTTTGACATGAACTGTTATAATGATCAACTGTTACAAGCCAATCACTTTAAATCACATAAAAGTAGCGTTAAGTCCTGCCGCTCACTATGCAACTTAAAGTTGTTTATTTTAAGTTGCATGCTATAACGATTCGGAATACTGAGTGCATTGAGTGAAAAACATGGTTTCTGGCAATACTCTGGTTTTGACAACTCAGAACAAAAACACAGTAACGCTTCTTCTTGGTGTTAGGATCAATTTTGGATCACGAAAATTGAACAAGAAAAATTGCAAGATCATGCAGTGTTGTTGTAATACATTAAAAGTGCTGATCCAGATCTTCATGCATTATACGAGTTAAACGCGGCTATTAACTTCAACGGAGCTTTTAATGCTTTGAACATTTTGGGAGTAGTTCTTTACACGGGACAACTCTAGAGTTAAACCATTGACTCCCATCATTGTTGATCGTTATATCGTAGAAGATATTACATTTTTGATGGTTCTAAGGTTAGATCCGAAATCAAATTTTTATATTAAATCAATATTTCAAATGTTGTTTTATTTTAACACCTAAGACATGAAAATACCAATTTATTACTACACACCACCATAATTGATCAAATTTATTCAAATATCAATAAAATATATTAGAAGTTAATATACTTAAACTTGAAATCTCTAACCGTGCCAAATCCAAATCACCTTAAGGTCGATATTCAATAAATACAAAAAATTTAGTTAAGCACACATTGCACGTTTTTCGTTTTATAGTATTCTGTTCAAAATACAGAATTTTACTGATTGAAAATATCTTTAAGTGTGTATTGTATATGTTTACTTGTATGCATTACATCACAATGCATCGGTGCCAGATGAATTTAAATTATAAAATTAAAATGCATATAAAAAGTAATTAAATGCGATCCTCGTACACGAAATTCACATCTCATTCTGTATTAAGGATTTATCTGGCTCCTAAAATGGATCAAAAGCGATTAATATCAGCTATATAGTAAATGAATATATTGTTGAAAAAACAATAATGTTCAAGTAAAATACAAAGTTATATGTTACGTAATTCACTTTTATGTAATCCTTCACTATATTTACAGCAATCGAATGGCTTTATAAAACAATTAGCCAATACTACAGATGCCGGGTATTACAAACACAAGTTGAATATTGTCAATAATAATTATTGTTAATAAACAATTGAATTATTCCCACAACCATTAAAATTAGCATCAAGGTCGCGTCGGATTTAATCGAGCCATCATAAAAGCTATCTGATGCAAACAATCAATTCAACTCACAACAATCGAAATCCATCAAAATTCTAATCAAATTTAAATTGATGTTGATTCGGTCGTTTTTTTCTTCTTTCTTTATTTTAATAATCAAGAAATCAAACCGAAAATGTTGCATGTTTATCACTCTCATTGGTGATTCTGATTTTCCGACATCATGTGTGAGTGTGACAGATTTTTCCTAAGAACAACATCAAAATTAACTAACATTTGAGTTGACATTGGAATTGCAACTTTTTAACGATAAAATCGAAATTGTAACTCAATTGAAAAATTTTCAATAAGGATTGATAAAATAATTGTTGCCGTGGTGAAATTTTCCATTGGTTCTATTCAAATGTCGAAAAAAGTACCAAATTGACTTCTTTTTAATGATTTTCGTATCATAAGCTTTAAAGGTCATAGGAAAAATTGAATAGTTTAAACGGCATTTTGTTAAAGATTGACCACTTAAATTTACTCAGCAAGAATTGGGTGAATTTGACTGTCGATTACTGGTTATGATCTATACATACATTCATATACATACATACGAGTATATGTATATAATTTTGAAAGAATTAAAAAAAAAAATATTATTTTTAATTGAAATATGTATTTACACACATTACATTTTTTGTTTGTGTTTTATTAACTTCCCATAGGGAGTTATTGTTATGGGTCTGATTTGTCAAATTTAAATTTTTGACAAATCTGGACGTTTTAAGGTTCCTAGAATTTTACTTCTTCATTTTTAGAGAGATGTCTGTGTGAACGTACGTTTGTACGTTAGTATGTTAGTACGTTAGTTCTTTAGTACTTTAGTACGTTAGTACGTTAATACGTTAGTACGTTAGTACGTTAGTACGTTAGTACTTTAGTACGTTAGAACGTTAGTAAGTTAGTACGTTAGTACGTTAGTACTTTAGTACGTTAGAACGTTAGTACGTTAGTAAGTTAGTACGTTAGTAAGTTAGTACGTTAGTACGTTAGTACGTTAGTACGTTAGTACGTTATGAAGATATCGACTGCAATTAAATTTTGTTCGACAGGTTATAACTTCAAAAGATGCAAAAAAGACTTTCATAAAAATTGGTCAAGCGGTTACATATAAGACTTCAACAGTTTTTGGAAAAATTTAATGGGCAGTTTTTTCTTACAAAAAATATAAAATTACAACAAATTCTACCAAAAGTTGGTAAAAAATGTTTTTTGACTTGAATATCTCGAGAATTAGCAATGATATTGACTTAAAATTTATTTAAGTCTATAAAAAATACAAGTATTAATATATGCTAGAATTTTGACAAGTATCGAATTGACAGTTTTATTAAAAAAACTTAAACAAAAATCAATCAAAAAATGCCAAAAGTTGTTTCTAGACTTGAATATTTATGTCGAGAGTTGTCAATCATTTTAACTTTTCAAATATGGTACATTTTTCAGAAACATTTTTTGTTTTCTTACGAATAGTAAAAAAATATTACTAAAATTAAGTGTCAAAAATTGTTTTTCGGTTCAAATATCTTCACAACAACTTTCATTATAATGCATTTGTCAATACCTAAATGATTAAATGTTGACGAATATCAAATTGAATTTTTTTGCATTAAATAAAAAATAAAAAAAAAGTTCTAAAATAAATTGGTAAATATTGTTTTTCCACTTCAATATCTCGAGAATTTTTTTGAGTCTGATATTTTTTTGTTAATAAAATTATTAAATATCAATCAACATCAAAAGTATATCGATTAATATCAGGAATGTCAAGTTTTTAAAGTAAAGGAAATTTTATTTAGTAGTAGATTTATTAGTTTGACATATTTTTGAAAATTATGTTTTTTTTGTTATTTTAAAATCAAGATCATTTGACCAGTCTGACAGGTCTTTTCACTTGGAGAGTAACTATGTATTAAGAATGTTGTCTTGATAAATTCGAATATATTCTGTACATAAGTAAATACTTACCTAATTTTTTCTCATTTGTTATCATATTCCATTTTATCTATTTGTTTCGTTTAAACTTGTCTTTAGTTTGTAAAAAAAATTTCTGGCGACCATTTGGTCAAAATCATTCATTTTAAGACTTTCAATAGTTTTAACTTAATATTTTGAGCCCAACTTCAAAAAATTCATACATAACTTGATTGAAACAAATGTATCCGTTTTTATGAACATTAAAAAAATGTACGCACCTGGGATATTTCTTGACAAGCTTCTTCAATAAGCTCGATTCCTAGTTTTGCACAACAAGTTGGTTCAGATCTTCACCCACCTTCTCTAGTAGGTCCCTTCGCGAATTTACCGCTTAGATTCCGTGAAAATAGAGGAAGATGTTCCCTCCATTCCTGCCATTACATGCCCACAGAAATTTCGCGTGTTTTCCGGGACAAATCCTATGAAATGAAATCAATATAAATGATTTTGACAAATTGGTTCTTAGTATCGAAACTTTGCATATTATTGTCATGCTTTAAAATTGTATTCAGTAGAAATTGTACTTCTTTTAATGTCCAAGTCCTAGATAGAAGCAAAAAAAAAAAAACTGCAATTACATTTCCTAAACTGCGGAAATTAAAATTTTATTCCAATATTATTATTTCTTTTATTTTAATGCTTTTCCAGTAAGGTAACAATATTAGATATATACATATTTTAAAGAAGAAAGGTTTGAGTTGAGTTTTATCATTTCCTGTTAACCCAACTGAATAAATCTTTCGATTTGCTTAAGATTCACAATGACTTAGCTGCACTTCCTATTGACTCTCATTCTTTCCGTTTGAAATTCAAAATGGTTCTTAACAGAGTACTTCCAATAATAGTAGATTGGTTAAATAAATTGTATAAACAAGATCTCTAATAAGATTGTATTTGAAATTTATTTTGAATCCAACAAATAGCACAAACAAAAGTTTGACTAACTGTACACATTCGCATAGTTTTGGATAAACAGCTTTTTGCATACCTGTCATCGATTCAATTCAAATATTTAAATTCAGAATGGCCACGATTAACCAAGCTATTCTCAATTCCATCAGCTAACGATTGCTATGCTGGAACATACCCAAATTTGGATTGGAACAGGAATTGCAAAAAGCAATACTTCTAACATAATTTACCTTCCTGTTTGCATCCGTTTTGGCTTTGGCTTTGGTTTTAGTTTTAGCTTGGGTTGGTTTAGTTCAAGTGCAGTTCTTTGGTCCACTTGGTTATGAAGAAGTCGGAATGTTAAATTTATTTCTCCTTATTCGGAAGCTGCACGATTCCTTCTTTGCTTTCAATTTACTATATCGACAAAGACAGATATTGGCTCGATGCCTTTTGGAATGTGTTTTGACAGAAATAACAAATGATGATTTGGATTTGGATGAGAACGATGCTTTATAGAGTTGGAGTTGGAGTTGTGTGTGTACAGTATTTCCATTTCGTATATTGTGGTCTTTTTGTTTATGAAAAGTTTCATTGCTCCCGGTTGGTGCGATGATGCAACAAAAATTCCTTAATAATTGGTTTCTATACGGTTAGCAAGTTCGAACATAAACAAATGTGGTTTTCTGTCGAAAAAAAAAATTGTTAGTTGAGAGGTGTGTTACGTATTTTTTCGTTGCACTTGTGATGTTCCATTTTACAAAAATGATTGTCCTTATTCCTACTGATTAACTATAATGGTGTGATACTGTCGCATTCTGCACGTTAGTATTAAAACTATTGAAAAAGGGTAAACACGATTGGTGTTAAGGCTTATAAATCGCTAATTTTTCAAAGGGAGACAATAATGTAAGGAAATTAAAATGTGCACCGGGGCGTATACGCACTTATCTACAAAGAAAACGAACATTGTTAGTTTTTTTCAGTTTTTAGTACAACTCATAATTTCTCTTAAAAATTACTATATGACATATCGTCGCTTGAAAAGCAAACTGACATAAGTCAAAATTTGTCGATTTTGAGTTGAGTATATACAGATCGAACAGCAAAAAAAAATCAAGAGGGCTTTTTGGTTTTCATAGAAATTCATAATTAATATGCATTTTTTAAGCAATAAAAAAATTCAAATAGCTTTTCTGAAAATTCAAGAATTTTGACTTATGTCAGTTTGCTTTTCAAGCGACGATATACATAGTAGAGAAAGTTTAAAAGTTTTTAAGTACTTTTGAATAAGTAAAATATAAATTACCAACTGATGTCAAACGTCATGCTTAATTTGAATCAACTTCAGGATTTTGCTGTTTAAAACTGAGAATCTTGCCATTTTATCGCTAATTTATAGATACTTTTTAATAATTAGAACTGATGTACAACGAAAAGAATTCGAAATAATTTTAACAAATTTCTACTTAACTGTCAATGCTGAATACAAATTGATAAGTAAAAATAATTTAATAGTTTAAGTGTTTCCAATACTTAAAATTTTCCGTATTTAATGATTCTATACCCTCACTAACTTCATAAAGCTGATTCACTGTTCAAGTCTTGTAACTGACAGTCAAATTATACTTTTTCGAAGGTTTTTGATAACGTGAGGTCGAATCCGACTTTAAAATCACTAGTAGTAATAAAGTACCCGAGGTGTTAGAAAAATCACACTTTAAGAAAAAGCACCATAAATAAGGCTTATGAAGTAGCTTTTTTCAATATGATTTGTGATCCATAATCCAATCTTCAATATTCAGTTTACATAATTTCAGTATCTTATATACTTTTAGAAAAATTCTCAGTCAGTCTTAACCTGTCCCATATAAACTTTAAAGAAACGTTGAACCATATGCTAAAATGGTTTTTTAACAGAAAAAATAAAAATGCAAATGTCTGTTTTCACGCACCTGAGTGTCGGTCGTAGGTTTAAATTGTTAACTTGCCACTGCTCTGGCTCATCCTCACGTTTTTTTTTATGTGATTTGACATGTAGTGAGAATTGTTTTGTGGTTGAGGAAGTCAATGAGTTGAAATATTTGGGACTGATCTTAGACTCTCGGATGTCTTTTGCAAATCACTCCGAAAAAGTATCTTCGCTGTACTTTACGACATTTTTATTATTTAAATAAAGTGTGTTCAACTAAGCTAATAAAGAGAATCTAATATGGTATTTTTTACTATAAGATAAAATATGGAATTGCTTGCTGGGGTGGTGTTTATAAAAATAGAATACAACCAATTCTGACGTTGCTGGAAAAATTAGAAAAATTAGTCGTAAGTCTGGTAGAGTTTTCCTCTTTTCTCTACTCAAAAAATTTTCCAAGTTCGTCACTTATATTGTTTTAAGGTGTTAAAAATATTTCTTATGAAATCTGGAAACCACAATTTTCGACTAATTTCAAGAATCTCCGTGGAAACTTGATACATATTTATATAAAAATAATGTTAAAAAATCGAAGTTCGGATTAAAAATCATTACAAAAAATATCTCTAAATCGTGTTTTTTTTTTTTTAAACCATGAAAGCATAAGCTTAATAGTTTTTCAAATAGATTCAAATAAAGACTCATGAACTATTCATAACAAATGAGTATTTCCAAAAACTAACTGAGATACTAAAATGTCTGTAGATGTCTTGAAGTTAAAAATGTGTAATTTGTAAATCATTATAAGATTTATTGTTAAGAAATATGTCGTGTTTTACCTTACATTTCCTTACTTAGTTAAAGAGGTATATTTATTTCAAAAAATTGAAATGGAAAAAATTCGAATTGGAAAAGCAAATCATTTAAAAAATCAGAAATTTTGTTAAATTTTGTTGACCAGTGTTATCTGTCAAATTTTCTAAAAATTATTACTGATAGAAATGCCGTTTTTATCCGATAAAAGTCAGAATTTCATATCGATACTATTACTAAGGTAGACCTATATAAATAGTTTGTTTGAAAATATTAACATTGCCATACAGAGTTTTAAAAAATAAATAAATTAAGTTTAAGAAAATAATAATCATTGTGTTAGAAATGTTTGGTTATCGAAATGCAGTTTTTCTAAACCTTTACTGTTTTTGTTACTTTCAATCAATCGTAATAAGTTTAAACAAATAAAAAAACAAATCACAGCCAGCCTTAAATAAAAATTATTTCAAATTTAATAATATTTTCAGAGAATGACATTAGTTATTTAAAAATATTTAGAATTGAAAAAAAAAAACCATTTCGATTGACCATCTATACTAATCTATACTTCCATACTGATATTACAAATGCGAAAGTGTGTTTGTTTGTCCGTTTTTCACGCCAAAGCTGCCAATTGACGTGATTTTTTAAGACGAGATAATTGAATTGGTAGAGAATGACATAGGGTCCTTTTTGTCTCTTTCTAAACCCTAACTTCCCTGAAATGGGGTGATGGATGTTTGTATGGAGCATTCTGCAATTTTCAAGGTAGAAAGCTAAATATCAGTACAACAAAAAATACCTGTTTTATTTTTTTTGTTGAAATTTTCCCCCAACTCCTAAAATGGGTGTTGGAATTTATGTGATACTCTCCGTAAAATTAGTAGGTACAGGTTCTATGATACAAAAGAATAGTAAAATAATTTAATTGAAACAAATTAAATAAAACAATATTGAAATCAATCACCTTCTGAGATAAAAATCAACATTTGAAACATAAACAAGTGTTACTCATAAATTCCGGGCAGATGGCGCTGATATGTTTTTGAAACTCGCTTATGTGCTCTCTATATCTGTACTTACATAAATGCAGGCATGGTCCCGCTCTTCATACCACATTGATTTACAACTACACTTTCGATTTTTTGCTATTCGTGTTTAGCTTTGCGATTAAGTATTGTTGTCTTTATTTGGTTTTCCGAAACAAACTTGCTTTCGTTGTGACGCAACATATCATTAGCATCACTATATTTTATCCAGCGCGGAACAGGAATGGGTGAAAATGTAACTATCCCACGAATCCAATAATTCCCACAGATCTATCGTTCCTGTTTAAAAGGCTACACATTCCTCTTAAACTTAATTTTACTATGACCATTAACAAAGCGCAATTAGGAACATTAAAGTTGGCTAGGGTGAACTTAGAAATGGACAATTTATTGTATGTAGCATATTTTCATTCTATCCCCAAATGGAAAGACATAAATAATATCATCTACAGTAGCGTATTGAAATAATATTCTGTTCCAAGTTCTCTTCTGTGTTCTGTTCTAAATCAGAAAAAGGAAACGTGTTACTACGAATTTAAAGCGAGCGATGCCGCGAACTAAAGCTTTTTTTTAATAATTTGAAAATATTAGTATATTTATCTTTTTTGTACATTGTTGTCATGGTCATGGTCATGGTCATCTTCATCTATTTCTTTTAAGTAGTTCTGTAGCCCTTCAGCCTTTTGTTACATTGTAAAGTCACCCGAATAAGTTTACTTTTTGACTAATATCAACTCTTTAATGATATGCAAAATGTTCTAGACCAATATATAATACACTAGACCAAAATGCCCATTTCTAGAAACATTAAACTTGCCTATAGTTAAGCTTAAACATTTTTCCGATTTAATTAGACTTGAATTATGTATAAAATTATTTAAAAATTTTATACAAAACAAAATCAAGATTAGATTGTGACTTTTTTCATTTATCTGACAAAATCCAATCCGATATTTATGCCAAAAAGCAGCATTTCACTGTCATTTCTCTTGCATCGAATAGCTACATCAAAACAGATGCAAAAACTTTTTATTTATTAATTCGATATTTCCCAAACAACATCCGATTAAGCACACACACAAAAAAAATACGGTTTTACAATCAGGAACAGCAATCAAATCACTTTTCCAGTGGTAAATCAATCATCGTCTGCAGCAGCACCAGGAGGAGGAGGAGAACACCTACAAATTTATATCTTTCATCTCCTGTCCAGAATCCATTCATACCTACAGACCTATCTATTTTCATGTCCTTGCTAGAAGTAAAATGAAATCAATTAAATTTCATTTCCTTTATACAATGGCAGTGTTCGGTTCGGTTCGAGTCGGTACACGACATTAAAAATAAAAAATATTGTTCGGATGTTTTTTTGTTGTAAAATAAATTTTGTTGTTGTTGGTATTTTTCGTACTGAGAAATTGGGAATTAACCGTGATTGTGGGTTTCACACCCGATCAGATCACGTAACATGTGACACACGTAAGAATCTCCAGAGATGAGCTAATGTACAGGGTTAGTGCACATGTGGGAGGACAGGCGAATGATGATGATGATGATGTGCAGTGCATACGTAGGCACACCACAGAAGCAGTAGCTGGTTGCAGACTGACGCCAGTAATACATATTATCGAATGCATCTTTGCTCCTCGTCCTGGTTAAACCGAAGGGAATACATCAGGACGCATACAACCGTCAACGTTACTCACTTTGGGTTCGTGATGTGTACATACATACATACGTACATACATACATGTGTTATGTTAGCGTGTGGTTAGCTCTGTGATGTGATGGGAAGGTATATATGACGGTGACGATGTTGCTGCTTCTGCTTTTGGTACTGGTGTTTCTTCTCCATGATGATGACAACGATGATGATATGTATTGGAAAGTGGTTGCTGTTGTGGATATTTGTGTGCATTTCGAAGTGGCCAAGGTAATTCTAAACAGATGTTGAGGGCTTCCAGACATATTGAAATCGATTTTATCAAATCTCTCGATTCATCTACTCTTAAGTATTCATTTTTATTTTGTGCCGCAGTATTCAATGTCCGGTTGTATGTATCTTTCTTTTTTTTTTACTGAATAAAAGTTAAAATGAATAATTGAATGAACTGCAATAAAAACAAGAAGAAGACAGCAATAACTTCCGAACTGCAGTCAGCTAGATTTTGTGCTCAGGGTTTAATGGAGGAACGATGAAACTGAAAAATGTATATGAACTGAAAGAGGAAACACTATTGGTAATTGAGTCTAATAGACCATGAACTTGAGACAATCACTAAAAAGTACATAATTGGACATGGTAGTTGTTAGGAACTCGTCCTTGTTAAGGATCAATCATTTACCTTCGTTAATTTGTTCAATTGGAAAAAAAATTTAAGGTTTTGATCTAGACATGTATTTTTAATCCATTATAGAACTGGAAGAGATTGTTCATCCTCGAATTGACTTCCTTTGAGGAACTTATAGTATTTGGAATACTTGGAGAGGTGATAAATGTCTTTCCGCTCTTATGTAATATTTCAGATATTTCTGTATCTGGTGCGCATTAAATTATCTGATATATGGGGGCGGACGTACAATGCGGACCGTCGAAGACGCTATTGCTACCGTGGAGCAGAGTATCAAAGAAGACCCGAATGAGTCCATCCACTTTATGGAAGATTTTGCGGAAGGATCGTGGCTTACAATTACAAAACCCAACTTGTTCAAGAATTAAAGCCGAATGGGCCATAAACAAGATGGCCACCTATCCCGAAGAAAAAAATGTTGTTCAGCGATGAAGCTCATGTTTCGTTGAATGGGTACGTCAATATGCAAAATTAGCACCCTTACATCTTCAAAAACTCACTGTCCTCAGACCTTCGAAGTCCGCTGGTGTTCCCTAGCGGGACATAGGGCCTCAACTACTTCTACGCGTCATCGTGTGGAGTTTCCAGCGATGTAGTTGAGCTCCTTCCAGCTTTTTCCCAATCTCGCAGATTCCTCCTCAACTGTTCTCTTCCAGGTGCTTCTCGGTCTACTAACTCTTCTTCTTACTTCTTATGTAAATGGGTTCAACTGCATTGCTTGTCCCGCAATGCAGTCATTACCTTTTCGAATCGTGTTTCCAATCCACTGCCACTTGCACCTTCCTATAATGGTATCAACGGGTTCCTGATCTGTTCGACTATATATACGTAAGTCCTCGTTAGAGATATGATTAGGCCAGAAAACCCGTAAGATGTTTCGAAGACACCTATTACCGAAGGTTTGCAGTTTGATGGTTATTGTTGTTGTTATTTTATAGACTAAGGGAACCATTGGTCCATATTTTTTTCAAAAATTAAGTCGGCCATAATGTAACAGTCAATAGGGAACGCTATAAAGTCACGATTAATGACTTTTTGGTGCCTGAATTGGTGAATGTTAATGTGGACGAACTTTGGTTCCAACATGATGGCGCTATTTTTGGTGAGCGCATTATCTCGCGTCGTCGTCGTGGGCTTGTTGCGTGGTCTCCAAGATCGTGCTATTTAACAGCGCCCGACTATTTTTTGTCTTCGCAGATAATAACGATTGACGCCTTGGAAGAGGATATTCGGCTAGTTATGGCTGTCATACGGCAACAATTGTTACAAAAAGTGGTCGAAAATTGGGTCTCTCGGATGGAATTTATTTGAGCTAGCCGCGGTAGCCACTTGCCGAAATCATTTGTAAAACGATAATGGCAAAACCCTTATTTTATAATGAATCTAATTTCTTGGCCCCAACATGAAATTATATGCGTTTTATTTCTTTTTGAAAAGCACACGTCTAAAAACAACACCCTTTATTAACTTTAACTGTAGTCTAACATTTTTGAATTTATTAGATACTTGATAAAAAAAAAATAAGATTTGTTTAATATGATTTCTTTAACTGCTGCGGGATCATTCAAGGTTTATTATTCTGTGCGAGTAAGATAAAACGGTAGACCGTGATTACACAAAATAAACTCAAATGAATTTAAATTGATTGTAATTGACTTATCCGTGGTGTTGCTTTTCTATATGCGATTTGTTGTCTGGCGTGCACTTCTCTGTCGCTTTGAGGTATCTCCGTCCATCGATAACAATATGGAATTCTCGACAACGACGACGGACGACGACGACAACGACAACGACTCGAGCAATAACTTGTTGTCATTATAAATATATACAATGTATGTATGAATGTTAAGTTAGTTGTTAAGTCAAACCAATCTATCAAATAATATAGAGACGATTGAAAACAGAATCTGTTCCTTCGAACCTTTATTTACATATATGTATGTATATGTATGTGTATTTAATAATCACATGCATTGGAAAGTAGGTACTTAACATTAAGTTTTAAGTATCCAATGGCGACAGTAGTTGCTATCAATAAATAAGCTTTATCTATGTATGTATGTTTGTCTATAAAGTAGAAGTGTATACGAATATAGTGGGACAATTAAAAAATGCAATCGAAGCAATTAGAAGTTTTTGAGATTGATATTTGTGATATTTGAACTGAGAAGGGTTCGGCAAATATCAAATTGAAGAGCTTCATTCAATTCAATTCCCTGTCAATTAAGTTTAATTAGAATCACATAAACTATTGCTGCTTTTGTGAAAACAGAAATGACTCATAAACAAATTCAGTAAATTCGAAATTGATCGGTATAAAATATTCTTCTTTAAATTAAAATGCATTTTTTGTATGTTTAATAATGTGAATTTCAAATTAGTTTTCTATATTGACAATATTATATGGGCTTGCAGCAAATGTTAATGACTTAATTTGTATTCTTAGATTAAGTTTAGAAATTCTTTTTTTTAAGTGTTTAATTAATCAATTATCAAGTTCCATAATATTATATGAGAACCAGCTCGGAAGGTGGAAGCAGCATTTTGCTCCGGAATACTTCTAAGTTGCCCAATGCAACTAATCCTTCACTACCCACGAAACTTCCCAACAAGGAAGAGAAAGTACTGAAAAACAATAAAGCGATTGGGCTTGACGGTATTCCAGCAGAACTGCTACAAGCAGCACCGAGCCAGCAACATCTAGCGAACTGCTGCAACCGTTCATAGAAAGAGCATATGTCTCTGATAGCAAAGATTGGTTTAGAACGCATAAGACAACATCTGGAGGCAACGCTCGACGCTGAACAAGCTGGCTTCCGGACATCACATCACTCGAATATCGATCACTACTTCACCTGTACTTCATTGATTTCGAGAAGGCTTTTGACAGCGTCAACAGGGAGTTTATCTGGCTTTGCTTTGCGAAGAAGGGATATACCGGGAAATCTCATTGCTTTTATAAAAGCGATTTTTGATCGGTCCAAATGTCACGTCAGAAGAATATGAAGTCCAATGTGGGGTCAGACTAATTACTGATAAGTAATGTATACTGTGGACATCTTTGACAGGAAGCGGAGGAAACTTTGACAACTTACCTCAAACATATTGACTACGCAAACGATGTTTGCTTGCTCTCACTTAGGATCATGGATCTTCATCAAATGGCAACAAGGTTGGAGAGAGAAACAGCAATCAGCATTCAAGTCTCCCATTACCATTATGATGTCTCCGCGTGGTGTGTTGTTGTATACGGCACTTAACCGACTTTAGAAGCCTTCTTTCTCTTCGTCTGGGGCGAGTTCCGTTGGGGCGTAACACTGAATGATGGTGATGTTGCGTTATCTACTCCGGAATCTTGCCTTAATAATACCTTCACCTAGTGGCTCCCATGAAATTAGACTATTGATAGCTGTTTTGGTTAGCAATAGCCCAACTACAGCAACCCGAGCGCTTCCAGGTGCTGCTCCAGAATAGAGTAGCACAGTGTTACGTGTTGGAGACTTGTACTTACCCGATCCCAATCATCTTACTTCACTAATCCCTAAGATATCCAACCTATACCACATGAATTCTCTTTCTAGTTGGAGGAATCTGGAGTTGTGAGGACCTTCATTTCATGCTTCCAGGAGCGTCTTCACATTCCAGAAACCAATCTTTGTCCGGGTACAATAGCCAAAAGTCGTCAACGTGTGATCAATCCGTATCCGAGGAGTAGTTTCGATTTCGGTATCACAATTTAATTCAGTTACGAAGAATGCTAACCTCCGAAAGCTAGGAGCTCCGCATTTAAAATTTTATCTTATTTTTGTATATAGGCATACAAAAATAATTACCGGGGACCACCAAGGGGAGGTAAAGTAAGCACTTCTTCGTGTCTGAATGTTGCGCTGCTGGCCTATGCCATGTTATAGGCAACAGTTACCCGATCAGACACGGCGCAGGTCTGCCATGGAAGTAGAGAGCTTCTATACCTTGGAAAAATCTCTACGGAAGGACCAATCGAAATAAACATCGCCAGCCGTATCGGGAAAGCAAAGGTTGCATTCGGGATGTTGTCTATAGTCTTTGGAGGACTAAATCTCTCAGCTTGAACACAAACCTAAAACTGTTTAACATAAACGTCGAATCAGTTCTGCTATATGGATGATGTGACTCCTTAGAAACCTCTTGCCAGTGAACTTGGCAAATCTAAGGTTTATGATACCAATATAGTCCTACAACATCAAAAACGCGTGTAATTATAAATATCGTGTAACCCTGGACACTTGAAGGCTCTAGTAACTGCTCATACTGCTGTACATGTACATAATTATACTCATATCACACGCTCCTATATACATAAGTATCTTGTATTATGTCTTCTTCTGTGACGTAAAGAAATTCTGGTCGAGGGCAAAACGGCTCCAACTTTTTAAATTTATCAAAATTACGGCCACAAACGTACATATGCTGTACAAAGACCAATTCCATTCTACCGAGTATTTCTATATCATTTGGATGGCGGGAGGGCAAGTCCCACGATGCTATACTCGTAAGCACACCATAAGACGGAAATTAAATTAAATCTAAACGACTGTCGTTTATTTATGCTTATTCCCAGTTTTCTCCCTCACTGTCCCACTCTGTCTTATTCGAATTCGCATCTTATGTTGTGTTCGTTTCTCCACCATATAACAATTGACATCAATGTGCAACACAGCACAGCACAAATCTTCTCTCCAGACAAACCATAAATAGCTAACGAAGTGCTGTCCTCTTTATGTGCGCCCTCCTATAATACTGCTCTGAGTGTCGACTGTCAACTGTCGACTGTAGACTGTGCGATGCTCCCTGCTGCTACTCCACTTCGCTGGGCCATCCATGTTGATTGTTTTCATTAAGCGCATTTTCCGTTAATCACAATATTAGTTTTAATATTTAATTGAGCGATCACAGTCAGCAGCTCAGCGTCCACGTATATACACAGAACTACGAGTATGTAGAAGTATAGCTCCTAAGCAATAATCCAAGGAAGTGAACGAAAAGGCCAACAGGATTCAAGCTAAGCTAACATAACACTTACTATCAAACCAAGTTGGATGTGCGACTTAAACTCTTTATGTGATAATAAACCACACCATCCAATGTACGAGTGTACCACTAAGGGAATCTAATTAAATAGAAATTCATTAGTGGCATTAATTAAAGTAGGTACAAGCCATCGTCATCGTCATCGTCATCCTCTCCAAATTGGGCTTCTTAATAGAGAAATGTCTGTGCTCTGCTATCTTAACTTGTAACTCATGTATAGATTTGTTTGTTTGTGGCCTTGAACGTAATGTAATTAGAAGGGCTTGAGTCATAATATATGTATAGCCCACAAAAACACCCACTCTCAATTTAAATGCACTTCGAAAATATTGGAATCATCCTAAAAATAAGTCTTGCCCAATGCAAGTACATAACAGTTTAATGGAATGAATTTTGAATTATCTGGATCTCAATGGACCTGGTAATTCGATTTACATACTTATGTATGTAAGTATGTATTGATTCAAAATTAGATGAAAAGTGGATGTGGCAATAACAACTAAAAATAGACTAACTAACTAAATTAAAATAGTGGGCCTTTAAGGAATTTTGATTTCGATAGAGTCTTTTGACATCTAGTTCAATGAGCTTATATGTTTATAGTGTCTTCTATGGTTTAAAAAAAATTGACACATATATTTTTAGGTTAGTATATTAATAATAATAACTTTTCTGACATTTAACCTTTTGTAAAATGTTGGAGATACAATTAAAATGCACACATCTGGGTTGGTCAAACTTGCTCCTGCAATTTATGGCTTATGGTGATCAATGGGTAAACCTACGGATACAAAATCTAATGTTGAGGTTTATTTATAAACAATGGCAATGTTGTTCTAAACAATGGCAGTTGGCTAAAATAAGCGACAAAAAATTAAGAAAAACGCTCTGAAAATTCAAATAAGTTATACTTCCTAAAACCCATGGCTTGCAGTTATGTGATCGAAGTCACAAATGATGGTCTTGAACATATACTTTGAAACATTTTACATTCCATTTGTGGCCCTGGGCACTGAACTCACAATTACATTACATTACTTTCTACACAGCACATAAATGTATGGAGACTTCTACCCCATCTTTCTACTAACCGAGCTCACTGATGCTTGATTTCGGTGATCAATGCAAACCTACCTTTTTTTTCATTTCAATTTTTAATTAATCTTTTTAAAACAAATAACTTAATGCCTTTCGGCCTAAAAACTAACTAAAAACTAAATATCTACATATTTTTTTATCACCAAGAAGAATTTCAAGAAACTTGGTTTCTCGTATTTATCTAATAAAAACTAAATTATAACTAACTAGCTTTTACCCGCGACTTCGACAGCATAAGTTTTTTGTTTTCTTCCGGCTGTAATTTCCCCTGCAACAATGTCCCACTATCGTGTTTCGGTCCTCAACTTCACATCAAAATTTGTTCAAAAGCAACCTGACACGATCACGCTAGGTATTTTCCCGCCGTAAAAAGTAGCCTGTGTCCGTGCCTAGGATCCTATCTTTAAATTAACCAAGTCTTATAAAAATCCGTTCAGACGTCAAGGCGTGAATGAAATAAACTTTTAAAACAAACGATTAAAAATCACTAACTTAATTAGTTTTCTGCGTACTGCCTACATACTAAGTACGATAGCATGATTATTAATAGCCCATATCCTTTTCTAGGTTACTATCTATCACCTAACTAAATTTCATCAAAATCCGTTCAGCCGTTTAGGCGTGAAAGAGTAACAGATAGACAGACAGAGTTACTTTCGCATTTATAATATTAGTATGGATTAAAACTAAATAAGACTACATAGGACTACTTATAACTACTTATTTATTTACAATTACTTTTGACTACTTACAAACTAGAACAGCCCGATCGGACACAGTCCTACTGAACCGAAGGCGCTCAGCTCCGTCCTGTGTGAGGACATCTCGATCATAAAGGAGCCACCTTTCTTCGGTTCTGCAGCTGACTTGGTAGATTAGCGGTACTACCTCTCTATCCTGTATCAGCCCTCTACTATCTAAATAGAGGAAATCACCGGGGGAAATAAATCCACTTAAACGCACATTATCCTAGTACTGAGTTTTTGGGTAATAGGCCCCAACCATTAAACTGTTACTCGAGGACATCGCTCTTGCAATGTGACCCCGAATCAGCTTTAAAAAGATGTTATCTATTCTGTTTATTGGTTGGAATAGTAATGTTTTGTACTCCGACTCTGGTGTTCTGTGCAATCCAAGGCAGCGTCTCAAATACCCGAATCTTTCTCAATTGAGATGGGGCAACGTTGAATCATACCGGGCAACCATAGGCAATCAATGGCCGGATAAGGGCCATGTAGCAAATCACTTTCACCCTGGTGTCTAGCCGACTGCTATAAAAAAGCCGTTTCGTCAGGGCAAAAGCTCCCCTGGCTCTGGTCAGGGCAGCACTTATTATGTCTATCGAAATATAAGTACTGATCCAACCAGATGCCAAGGAACTTTACAACACTTTTATTCGCCAGTGGTTGTCGGTCCGACGATCACTAGGTTCCTCCAGTTCTTTCTCGTATCCCTTGAGGCTCCAGACAATGAAGAGTCTTAAACAGAAAAGTTTCCGATTTCTGGAAGTTGATTTTCAACCAGCCAAGAGCAACTAATTAAAATTAATAAAAAAAACACAATAAAATCTTAAAAAATAAAAAAATAAAAATGCATTATTTTCAATACTTGGTTGGGAAAAGGGAAACCTTTTTGCATTACAATTGGCCTTACAGAGCGTTTTGGCATGGTGGACGATATTAATGATCTACACCTTTTAATTGGTATAGAGTACCATGATTTCTATTATCATCTATTATTGAATTCTTCACATCCCCCCATTTGTGATGTTCTATTTGATTAAGATGAGTACTTGAGGATGGAGAGCCTAGAACATTGATGGAATTATCTTTGAAGAACTTTTTGGTACACTTGGCAGAGTGTGTTTTGAATCATTATACTGCTGGAACTTCCAAATCATAGGTAAATGTTGTTTTGCCCATGGTACCATCACTTTTCTCAAGAGAAGTGTCTCCACACGTTGATAGATCATCCACCATGTTTTACAACACAGGAGAAGTGTACTTCTCTTCGTTTTGGCCTTCCTACAAATCCTCTGCCATCGGGATCGATTCTATTTATTTTGGTTTCATCAGACCAGAGAATAAATTTCCAATGTTCCTTTGTAAACGATATATGACGTCGAGCAAACTCAAGTTGCTTTTGCCTTTGCTTTTTTGTTACAATTGGTTTCTTCCGTGCCAACCCGACCATGCAAGACAGCTTCGAACAATCGCCTTTTTAAGTTCCAGACTGAAAGAAACGATTTTACTTCAAACTTCGCGCTGGATAGCTCTTCCACTCTTTTTGGGGACAGCTTTTTAAAGTCGTACTATTTTCGTAGTTTTCCGTTTGCGACACCATCCATCCAGTTGCTCACTTCAAGGCTTCAGGCGGTCATCTCCCTAGCGTAAGCATTGTCTACCAAGCTGTCTTCTACCATAAAATTTACTACAACGAACTTTCCGAGCTGGTTCCTCTTCGCTCATGCAAGCTAGGCGTCCAGCTCACTGTAGATTGTAGTGTCTCCGGAATCGTCCTTCCTCACATACTGGGCCAACAACTGTCCTTAAGACTTTCCTTTTCGAAAGTTCCTAAGAGGTCACAGTGCCTTTTACTAAGCACCCATGTGTCGGATCCATATGTGAGTACTTGCAGTACCATAGTCCTGTACAGCAGCCGTTTAGAGGTTATGGTAAGGTTTCTCGGCTTAAAGAGCTTCGACAGACCATTGTAGGCTTTGAAAAGCCGCCCGCGTATTTCTTCTTCTATTTTGATATCGGCTGCTACTCTGCTTTTCCTCTATACTTAGATTGTTGGACCAGCTGTTCTTCTTGCCGCCTGCTCGATCTGTGTAAAAGAATCGTGTACAGCTGAAAGGTCAATTTGGAGTTGTGGTATTATCTCGTCATAATGGCCAAGAAGACATTTCTTTTTGAACCGAGCAGTAAACGAACAGAACCAAAAACGTTTTAATAGTCTTGGTGTCCTGTTACCATGAAATGTGTGCTTGGACAGTTCTTCTTCCAGAACGATCGATCGAAGCCACTTACTGTCCAAGGCGATAGTAATCCGACTATAATGACCGATTTTATATGCAAAATTGTCCTTAGGAAGTAAATGTATAAAATAAACCTTAGTGTTAAAAATTATTCTGAGACATTAATTAATACAAAACTTAATTTTATGACTCAAGCCAAACAGTTTTTCCTTATAAACTGCCCGTCGTCGGCGGTATTTCAATTTATTTTATTTGCCTTCCATCAACCTGCTTTAAATGCCGCTAATCCCAAACATTTAAAGGAAGTTATAGGATACTTAAATTCCTTATGAGTTCCAATAAAATTCAATATAATAATAATTAAAGCTGGAAAATGTCTTCTTTACGATGCATTTTTTGAACGAAAAACAATTCAAAAGCATTTACGAATACCTTAAAGGTATTTAATGTTTTTTACGAGTGTTTAAAAAAAACAAAAATGTAGAATTGTACAAGAGAACTTCTAGTTTCAAAAAAAAATCTCAAAGGACATAAAGGCATTGAAGGGGGTTAATAAATGGAGTTTCATTGGACCAATAACGAATACCTACTATATTTTTTTTTATTGAATAAGGGCTTGAGGTGAATTCTTTATCTTACAATAAAACGATAAAATATTCTTGTTTAGGTACACATATGTTTATTCAAAGGGGTTAAAAGATACATATTTATTACATTAGTAAGCTATCTTTTCTATCTCTTGATATTCAGCTTCTCCTGGAATTTAAATACTTTCAGATAAAGTATCTATTTTAAATGTTTAAGTTTAAATTTAAATTCGGTATTGACAAGAGGGTAACAAAGAAGGACATACGTCGTCGTCGGACAAACCTTACAAAAAATATGAAATGAGGTAATTGAACTTTGAACTGTCTGTGAAGTTATAGAACTGCTATTTTAAAATTCTGTTCAATCATAATATTTGCTTTGTTAGTTTAAGTTTAAAATAACTGAGACATTCCAAATTTTAAACGTTTCATGTTTCTTATGCTTGGTTAAATCCACAAGACGAATTCTTGGTAATCGTAAATAAAATCAGTAATTCAGTCATAGTAATTTGGTTCCAAGTCCAATGCCCTAATCCCTATAATGCTCTGCTCATACCCTTGGCAAAATTTATAGATATAAAAAAGAAATTAATATCCGATTGTTCTTTGTTGTTTTAAATTGTATTCTTTTGTCACAGTCGAGTCGGGGTAGAGGATTCAAATTTAAGAGTCTTGGGTTTTGAAACCACAAAAGCCGCAAAAAGTTGAACATTAAATAGAATATTTCAAATTTTGTAGGAAGTGAAATTGATATTATATTATTTTAATATCTGCAATTGAATTTTTAAAGGATGTTGTCTACCAGATCCAAGGATCCCACTCCGGTCGGTCGGTGGTGGTATACTTGATTCGAAATGTGCTGTATTCTATCTTGGCAATTACAATGATTTTTTTTCCTCAGTAAATCGATAAAAGCACTTGGATTAGGAAGGTCTATGTATAGCATGTATCTCTATACATATACTGAGATTCGTTTTCCAGGAAAACTCTCCCTATTCTAAATTTGTTTTTGTGTGTGTGTGTGTGTTTTTTTTAACAGCTGGCAATAGGCAAACATCAAAGATTAAGACAGCTACGCTTTGACATTCTAAATGTAAAAAAAAGCCAATTACTGTGACAGTCAGTTTGGTAAGAAGAGGGATTAATTTTAAGCGGCACGTTTAGAAAACTGATTTTTTATATTTGAGTTTATGAATACTCGTATTTATACAATATTATGCTATGTACGTAATATGTATGTTTATGTTCGTATGGTACGTCTATTTTTATGTTTGTCAAGCAAAAATCTGGAAGGAAGCAACAGAGACTATATTGAGATATAAATATTTTCAATTTAATCAGAACTTACCTTCGAACACAAACACTCGCAAATACCTGCTTCCTACATATTATTAATAAAAAAAAGTAGGTATTTATTTATTGAGATTTTATTTTTGAAGTTTGTTTTTTGACACATTGATTTTTTTTTTTGAGAAAAAGCAAACAAACAAAAAAGAAGATAACAGAGAAATAAAAATCACACTCTCTGACGGTTTAATGGCGCGGGCAGATACACACGCGCACATAATTTTACCACTTTACGAATGTAAACAAAGCTTTATTATTCAGAGCCAACAAAAGATGCGATAAATGGAAAAAATAATTGAAAAGGTAAATAAATATCTTAACTATGACTTTGCTCAGGCATCATAATTGCAGTAATTATTAGATTTTTGAATTTGTTGACTTTAAGTTTATTCAATCAAGTTTTTTTTTTCGTTTGCAAACGAAGCCTCAACTGATATCAGTGAAATAGACATCTTAATACTCGGAGCAGACCAACTGTTTGCCACATGCACTAGATGAACTCACTGTTTTTCCACTTTTTTTTTTTTTTTGAAAAACCTACACTGAATTTAAATTTCAAGAATTGTAAATAAACATTGCACATAAAACTAATGAAGAATAAATTAGGTAACATTTATTAGATACCAGGGCCCTTTTCCACAAAACAACTTATCAACTTTTCACTTTGCACATTGCAAATTTTTCGTCAATTTGCAAAGCATTCTGTTCCACAGAACTATAAAATCTGATAAGTGAAAAGTTGCAAACGATAAGCGTAATTTGCAAAGTCTTTGTAATTTTTAGTTTCACTTTGCAATTTCTGTTCCATGTACGTTCTTTTGTGCAAAGTGCAAAGTTAATATTGAAAAGTGTAATTTGCAAAGACTTTGCAAAAATTATGCTGTTTCGTTCCACAAAAACTTACAATTCTATTTTTGCAAAGCGAATTTTGATCAAGTTTATCAAAAATTTGCAAAGAAAACGTTCGCTTTGCAAATGCATATTGACATAACCAGTGAAGCTTTCAAGATGTTAAAACGTGAGTTTTTATTTGACGATGTTGAAGACGCTAGTGTAATAAGAAATTATAAATATCGTATTAATTTTTCGGGACCGAAAAATTATAATTTCAATAAGTGTTTTCGTTTAAATCGAATTCAAGCACAATACTTACATAATTAATGTTCTTAAAACAAAATCTTTTTATAACACAAATAAACAATGAAGGCAAAATGGTATTATGTTCAAAATAATTTTTTTTATGTGAAATGACGTCTTTGACATTTAGTAATTTTTTGGAAAAAAATCAATTGAAATTTTTTTTTAAATAAAAAAGTAAAAAAAATTCTACCATACCAAAAGTTGGTAGAAAATGTATTTTGACTTGAATATCTCGAGAATGAGCACCGATATTGACTTCAAACTTATTTATTTATTTATGTTTAAACAAAATACAAAATTAATAACATACATATGCTACAATTTTGACAAATATCGAATTGACAGTGTTTCACAAAAAATAAAAAACTTAACCAAAAATTTACCAAAAAATGTAAAAAGTAGTTTCTTGTCTTGAATGATGTCCAGATGATCAATCATTTTAACTTCAAATTTATTTTATTTTTTGCATAGTAGAATTTTGAACATTATGGTACCAAAACTGAAATTTACCGAAAAGTGTCAAAAATTGTTTTTCGGCTTAAATATCATCACAATAAGCAATGCTATTGACTTTAAATGTATTTTATTTTTAACATAATGCATTTGTCAATAACTAAAAAATGATAAAATATTGACGAATATCAAATTGACATTTTTGTACAATAAATACAAAATGGGAAGTTATCAGTGTGGGTCGCACCCAGCCTCTTTTTTCAATTTTGATTTTGCAAAGTACAATGTAAAGTGAAAAGTGATGAGACAAAAGTGCAAAGATAATTAAATACTTTATGGAACACTTTGCACTCTCACTTTGCAGGACAGTGCAAAGACTTTGCATTAATTGCATTAAAGTGCAAAGACTTTTGCATAATAGCACGAACTGAACGACTGCAAATTGCTAGCTTCTCATGCTTCTTCCAATACCAATACCAATTGGCAAATGACAAAAAAAAGACATAATATCTTTTGAGTGAACCAGCGAAGCTTCTGAACGCTACTAGGCATATAATACCAGCTGTATTTTGAAAGATACATTGTTTTCGTATCTTCCAAGAGATCAACGAATCTTTCCACGTTAATTCTACGACCAGTTGCAATCGTCCTTAATATTTTACCGAAATTACATTTGAGTTCCTAGTCTATCCCTGTTATTTCGGAACTTAGTTCAGAATTTGCGAAAAAGAGTCGCGCTTGGGAATGTCAACAAGTAACCCCATTTTCAACCTAAAATTTTCTTCCACAAGTTTTTCTCTCTCTCCAAATGCTGTTTTATTTTCATTACCATGTACTTGCCATGTTTTAAAAGGCAATCTGTAGGAAATGTGCAACAAACACTCAAGACATCTAATCCCGGAATGAAGCGATGATAGGTGTGTTTGGTGTCCGATCTCCTACAGAAGGCAGGTTTATTTCCGTAGGTTTCGCTCCACATATAAAACAGTTTTGGGCTGCACCTGTCGCGCTCAATTTATTGATTGCACTGCTGTCAAGCATAGTCATCAGCATAATGTACCTAATATTAATGCTTTTGCCATTAATAATGCCCTCGAAATTTTAAAGATCTTTAATAATGTCCTCCATATGGCTTGCTCGGATGCAATGAGAGCACTATTTTCTTTCTAACTTAATAGGCCTGCAGAAATAAGTTAAACTTGGTCTTGAATTTTTTCAAATTTCTGTGTTGCTAACAGGTATCCACTAGTTTTAATGGTACAAAAGCAATTACAAATAAGAAGCTTTCCGTACTTTTATTATTTAAAAATGTTTGCCTATAATTGCTGTGCCCAGAGCTGCCATCAAATCCCCATTTGCATAATATGAGATCGAATGAATGGCTCGTATTCTCTAAAAATGACTGGTTTTCTTTAATAATTTCAATAATGCTATTAAATGATTTGTTCAGTAATGATTGAAGATTAACAATGGCAATATTAGCAATAGTTCCACTGATGATCCAATGATTATTGTTTCACTAAACGGTAGCACCAATCTTTACATCGTTTAGTATCAATCTTCCATATCAAAAAATGCTTGCATTTGGTATCGATGTTTCAGTTCTTCGTTAGGTTAGAAATTATATTTCAGACCATTATTCAATAAAAGTAATATTAGACCGGATAAATTTTGTTTGCTCTCAGCCTTTCTGTCATATTTTTATAAATAACCTTTTGTATGAAATTTCAATGCTTCCAAAGCCAACTTTTGTCTCCGCTTTAACTCGCAACTTTAAAGGGGACGAAGGGGACTTACATCGACGAAATCAAACAACCATCAGTTTTCGGTATGTTTATCACAGACCATGTGTAGTAAAGTCGTCTCCAAAAACGAAGCTCAAAATGTTTTGATTTTCTGTTATCCAAAAAGGGGTTACAATTCGTCGCATTAGTGCCACAAAATCATAAGTAAAATATTTGCAAATTTTCAGGAGTTTTTTATATTTTTTTACATTAGTTTTATGGAAGAAGTGTTGATATAATATTTAGAGATACAATTTTTTACCAAAACATAGAATGCTTTATTCTAAAAAAAGTGGCAACCCAGTCGAAAGTTGTCAAAAATTTAGTAATGTAGTACGTAACTCTAGAGCGACGAATTGATGATGGAACATCCACTTGAAATACCATTCCAATACCAATACCACACTTTTGCATAAAACTCATCTTTTTCACTTCAGTCGAAAAAACTACGTTTTATCTTAAAAACAAAAAACAAAACAATCAGTGGATGATATAAAAAATTAGTAAATGAAAGAGCAAATACATGCGACGCATTAGAGCATTAATTTGTAGTTGTTTTTAATTTTCCTTCTTCCATTGAATTTTGCCAAGATTAAAACTAACAAATGAAACATCATCACCACCATTAAGAATCTGTATAGCTAAGATCGCAGATTGATATAGAGGGCTTATTCTGGGTTAAGGTTATTAGTTTCGTTTATCTTCGTAAATGAAAATATTTTATCAGATGCATTGTTGTAACTACTACATCATTATTATATTCAACAATCGAAGTTTAATCTGATAGAGAGAGGTGGTGATTCGTTACTTTGTTAAGTGTGGGTGTGGTTAAATGAAACATCAGCATCAGTTAATCAAGAAAAAAATTAATATGGCTATAAATTTACACTGTGCATACATACATACATGTATTTTAAAAATAAAATAGTGCTGGATTAATAAATATAACTTTCAATTACTATTCTTTATTTCCTGTCAATATTCTTTATTTAGTATTCATATTTAAATTTTTTTTTTCTTTGCAGTAAACATCAACAAAATGTAGCTACGCAATGTTTAACGTCAATGGCCATAAATATTGAAAACAATATCACGAACAAAGTAAGTTTATCTATAATATCTCCATAATATCTATTTTAAATCGAATATTATATATGTATAGTTCCAACTTACGTTTAATACCACACTTGAATTTGTGTGACATCAAAAGATAATGTTTAAAATTTCATTAACATGGATATCTAATTAATTCAACCACATTAATAGTTGTTGCCTTTTATAACTTTTTGTGTGAATTTGCCCTCGATGTTATAAAGTAAGCAGACCGATCCATGTTGTACTGGTTTTGTTTGGATATAAGAAACATTCGATAAAAATTAAGTTTGAATATTGACTATTTCTATTCCGAACTTTTAGGGTTTTGTATTACTGATGGAAAAGCATTGATTCTGTTAAAATAAATTAAATTTTGACTTGGTTAACCTTCATATTAAGGGACGTATTATCACTCGCGATTCGCAAGTCGAACATTCCCCTAACATTAACAGTTTCGTGATATTTCAAAGTCACCATGAATAACAGTTCGACCGAATCTGACAGATAAATGCGAACATTTACCAAATGATAATAGAACGACATTTTCAATTAGCCAATTTTTTGAAGTTTAAGGCGAACGTCAACTTGTCGAATCGCAAACACTAATGCGAAAAAGTCACATTCGCTTATTTTTTTAGGCGACTCTATAGTGATAATACTGCCCTAAGGCTTTTTCTTAGAATGTACATCCACAAGAAATACTGTTTCAAAACATTTAATAAAAACAATATTTCTATCATATTGAAATTTTGGAACGATGAACATTTGCAAAGGATAATATTAAAAAAGAAAATTAAAAAAAAAGATCCTGACGGGTGCGACCGACACAGATAACTTCCGATAATATTTTGTTGAAAAATTGGTATTTATTGAAGTTTTTGTGTTACAATTTTTGATATAGAAAATTTATTTACTTTTGATGTTAATAGTTGATAACAATTTTACACACACAAACATTTTATCAGACTTAAGAATTTTATCTAGTGAAAAAACAATATTTACCAATTTTTGGTAGAACTTTTTGTAGTTATTTATTTACTAGCGGACCGGACAGACTTCGTCTTAGAACCGTCACCCTGATGATAGGGAGATGTTTGGAGGTTCAGCTCGGGTGACCCAAGTATCTTCTCTTCCACGAACTTTGGCCACCCTTCTGTAACCCATTAAAAATCCCGACTGGGATGTCTGCCAGGGGGCTTAAAACTAAATATAAGGGCCCTTATGTATTGACAGAAGTCTTACCTAAAGATAGATACATAATATGTACGACATGATAACACTTCCGAGATTTTTGTTCATTTTCGAGGTAATGCTATATTATGCCCCCACTAAACATTAAGCCGTATGTCCGTTGACACCTCGTTAATGTTGATCCCAGAAAAATTTTGACCATCGTCTAACGATTTTTGGTCGTCTTACATAATCCAAAAGTCCATAATGCTATTATTCTTTCGGATTACCGTACATAAGTTCAGATTTAAATGTGAACGTTAAAATGCTTACATATTTATCTGACTAACACTCTTAAAAATTTACATATGAAATTCAACCCACTTTTTTCAGAATTTTTCTGATATTTTTTAAGCTCATTTATGATGTACGTCAACATTTTATTATTAAGTTGTTGAAAAATGCATACCTAATGTTAAAAATAAATAAAAAAAAGAGGATGGGTGCGACCCACACTGATAACTTCCCATTTTTTATTTATTGTACAAAAATATCAATTTGGTATTCATCAATATTTTATCATTTTTTAATTATTGACAACTGCATTATGTTGAAAATAAAATACATTTGAAGTCAACATCATTGCTTGTTGTGATGATATTTAAGTCGAAAAACAATTTTTGTCACTTTTCTGTAAATTCCGATTTTAGTTTTTTTATTTTTCGAAAGAAAACTGTGGATTCTATATTTGTCAAAAATTTACCATAGGTTAACAGTTGTTCTAAGCAAAAAATTAAATTAATTTGAAGTTAAAATGATTAACAACGTTCGACATATTCAAGTCAAGGAAAAACTTTATGTTTATCTTCGAATTTTTCGAACTTTCGAACGACAGCACCAAATTGGATCATTTTTGGTTTGGACGAATTGACAAAAGCGCCACAGTAGACAGTACCTAAATCCATGGTTTCTCGAAAGAGTTGGTAAAGTTTGTAAGATTGTAAGGTGTAATCTCTAGATCTACTGAACCGATTTTGAAAATTCTTTTACCAATAGAAACAACGTATATGGAATGAAGCAGAAAATAGCGTTCGAAGTTTTTGTTTAAGAGAAATACAAGGGTAAACATGTTGAAAAATATAAGGTCCATTTATTGGTTTCTTATGCTGGTCTGGAGCTGGTATCTTCATGTCATCTATTCTGTCAAGACTTTTTGAATTCACAAATCTAATCATAATCTAATCTGCTGCTGTTCATGGTCCTATAAGTAATCACATATGCATTCTTGAGTGTTTAGTTGACTCTTATAAATTCGTACGAAAAATTGTTGGTCCTGTATAAGAACAGAAAAGATCTAGGAGACGCTATTATTTTGCAAACAAGAACTTAACTTCTTCTCTTTAATTTTTTCTTTTGTTTTATTTTTTAAATTGTAAATTTTTGATACGAGTTTATAACTTGAATCCAATTATTGTTATTTTTTTCTCTTTTTTCGTGACTAAAATACGGCTTTATATGGTCTTCTTACCCTGATGAAGTCTTCTTTACAAATAGTTTATCAATTTATTTAGATAAATAAATAAAAAATCAATTGCGTTTCCAAATTTGTAAAAATCATTAATCAAATTGAGTTAAAAAATTGCACTCATTGGTTCAGTTATGAATGCCAAAACTTTATTAGAACGTGACGGAGATTTAAAGCAACTTCTGTCACACAATTTAAAGAACAAGACAGAACAACGTATGCGGGGTCAGCTAATTATTGTAAAAAAAGGATAACTTCTCCTATTGTACTGAATTTGAGGTAAATGAATACTTTGAATTTATTTTTGAAGTATAAAAATCGATCCTCATTATGAGACATGAACAGGAAGGACTTCTACGAATATACGAAAGACTTAATTGATTTGATTTTAAATATTAAACCTACTTTATACTTCGAAACACTTCTACTTCCCAGGATTGCTTCCAGGAGTATCTTTTGATCATCTTTATAGAACTTTCTCGATAAATAAATTTGCTTATTTTACTCTGCACGATAAAGTACTCATTTTTGTACATTCGATAAGTTCATATACGAATAAAACTCCCTTGTATACGAGTACAAGTTTTGAATACAGACATGAACTATCTTTTCCTTCAATCAGCAAATATGGTAGCCTACATTTAAATAAATTAATATTCTGCCAAAAAAGTAGCTGTATACATGCGTAAAGCATTTTTACATTTCGATATCTCGAAACTAGCGCCTGCGCAGTTCTTCCCCTCATCCATTCAATATTTTCATTTCTTGTCTTTACAAGGATATCAACATTTTTTTGTATTTATAATTGTTTTCGCGTTCAATCGAATAATTGAATTTTCGAAAGAATACAAAAAAAAACACATTAAAGTTTTGCCTTTTCAAATCTCACTTTTTTCCGAATGTCTACTCATCGGTGCTAAAAATAGAACCAATTACTCTGAAACAACACAATCGATATTGTTCTTCAGTTCAAAGCACACATAGCCAATCCTTATTCCTACACCTGCCTTCACGGATCTATTCAGAGCAAACAAAAAAACATAATCCGATGAGTACCAGTGCGAGTACCTGGGAAAGTCAGACTTAACATACATACATACATATACCTATGTATGTATGGATGTACGTACCTCGCCTCGCAGTCTTCTCGATAGCTCCTTGGTCCCCGGTGTATTCAGCTGCCCTCGGGGTAGATGATGCACATTTTGCCTTTTATACTCAATACACACTATATAACTCATATATGTATGTATGGATGTATTCGAGGCGAGGGTATTTGTACTCGTGGAAAACATTTTATCTGGAATGTAGCTCTAGGTCGAATTAAACGTAACAATACCGTTCCGTTGCAATAATATAGGGGTGTATTGTGCACCTACATATCCTATACTCTATACTATGGGTAAACAATACGGTCTAGGAATTATTCGTATACATATGCATATGATATACCTTCACTGTATATGCGACGAAGAGTTATAGGTAACCTTCAATGTTGGCTCCCGCATTCGGCCCACGGCCTGTTGCATAAAAGAG
This sequence comes from Scaeva pyrastri, assembly GCA_905146935.1. Lineage (NCBI taxonomy): Eukaryota > Metazoa > Arthropoda > Insecta > Diptera > Syrphidae > Scaeva > Scaeva pyrastri. The sequence continues at coordinate 35,529,597 of LR989927.1, read as the reverse complement.
TGAGGCTCAACGAATTCGTTTTTTTTTTCGTTCTTCTTTTTTTTATTCTTTTGTTTCGTCTAAGGAATGCGAAATATACAACATTCGTAAAATTCACTATTTACGTACATATTCCGGAATGGTGGCATTAATAACCTGTGATGCCAAGTTGGGTTTATTTCCCTGGCCACTAAAAATGGTAGATCAAATATGATAAGCTTAGCTTTATTGCCCTCCCTCAGGCTTTGTGCTCCCGATGGGGGATCCAGCTATACGAGGTTGAATTCTTAACTTAAAAAAAAAGATGAATCCTACAAGACTATAAATACAGAATGTATCGTCGCCGTCGTCGCCTCAGTGCCACAAAAACGTAAGTCAAAATTTGCTAATTTTCAAGTGAATTGATTTTGTGATAATTTTTACATTACTCTTATTTGAGAAATGTTGTTTCGACTAGTTGATAACTCCCAAGCTATGTATAAGTAAGTGATAATTTTTGTTGTCATATTGTGTGATATATTGTCAAAACAGTTGCATACCCAGGCAAAAATCGTCAAAAATGTACTTAGATACGTTCCTGTTGCTCCATAGGGTGACAATATGTTTTTAAGTTAAGATAAAAATCAAACTGTGTTTTATTGACTGCTGCTTATTGCTGGGTGAAAAAGAAGAAGAAAATTTGCAGCTGTGCTTTTGATATCTAAAGAATGTGTTTGATCGTTTTATTCACTTGTATGATGCGCTAGCTATGCATCAGTGAATAAAACACAACTTATGTAAGCTAAACCTACAAGTTTCAAAGAAGGTTTGGCCAGCAAATTTGTAGTCTTTTTGACAGTCTCAAGACTGTGTCCTTTAAAGAATTTAAGGCTTTAGTCTCTCGTACAAGTTTCTAGCCGTTCTAGATGCTATCTGCAGTTCTAGTATCTGACAGTTTTTGTTGTGAAAATAAACCCACACAAATTTCTAACACAAAATCCTTAATCAATTCAATTACAAAAAATACTTTACTTTTTTTTCAAAAACCTTCATTTCCTAAGAACTCCCAATACAACCTCAAACAGGAAGACGCATATGTTTCATTTTTCAAACACCCAACGGCATTCACTGTTGTGTGCGGGGTTAAAGTTCAAAAGATGTCCCAAAAGTTTTTGGCTTCATATTACCAGCAAAAGACTCAAAAAGAAATAAAAAAAAAGATCTAACCATAATTAAATTTTTATTTGCCTTCAAATTTAACTGTGGCTTACTGTCTTCCATCATATAAAAGCTGTTTTAACATCAGTTGCTTAAAGGACCTTAGCGCTTAATATTATCTCATACTCGTCGTCGTATACATTGTAAAAAGATGTCGTTTGGTTTTTATTATTATACCCACCTCCTGTGTCCTGTGTCCTGTCTCTGCGGTCGGTGTTGGTGTCGCTGTTACTGTTGGTGTTGATGTCGGTGTAGGTGTCATCGTCGTCGTCGTCGTCGGTGTCAGTGAAGAAGGGGATGGGTTTCTTGAAAGCACATCAAGGATACATTTCCATCAAAACTGATTATAATGTGCTTTTAATGCGCTGGAAATTATAATACTTGCGCAAAGCAAAAAAACTAAAGCTACAATAAGAAAAAAGTGTGTATAGGTATTAATATTTAAATACAAAAAAAAAAAAAAAATTATTACAACACAACGGAAGTAATGAGAATTTAAATTTCAAATTAGTGCATGAGACTTTCTATTTGTAATGAGATAAATGATTCTGCATCTGTAGTGTGTGCACTGTGCAAGATTGCAAACTAAAATCTATGTTCCATTGGGATTGAAAAAATATTACTGGGGGCCCTCAAAAGTGGATGTGTGCAAAAAAGTTCACCTTCTAAATTTTCATTCAAAATAGAGCAGAAGTGAGAAAAACGGTTGTAAAATATTGCACAGTAAATAAAATTAGGTGTACCTATTTTTTGAGAAAAATATCAGCAATAAAGTAGGATTGCCAAAAAAAACGTATCCGCAGTTGTGCGATTTGTTTTGTGTACTTTTTTTTGATAGGACTCAAAATAAAAGTTTCGACATTCGTAAGAACGCTTTGTCGCTTTAGCAACTCTTGTATGTCGCTGCTTAGTTAAAGTTTGAAACCATGAGTTACTAAAACTGGATACTTAAAACCTCTTATGTTACTACTACAAAAACGCATTGGTTTTGGGAAAAATTACACAGCTTTCTATGAAACCAACACAATACAAAATGCTACGTTTTTCTATCGACAGCGTTTTCAATTTTGTCGCGTTTTAGTTTTCCATTATTTTGATAAAAAATTAAATCTCAAAAAGTCTCAGTAACAAATAAAAAAAAAAATGCTATCCGTATACCGTATACAAACTACTTATCGTACTCTAGGAACACGCCCTCGAGATACACAAGAGTTATCGATGGTATACCAACATTTATATTCATTCGAGACTCGAGCCAACTTCAAAATTCTATCCACTGTTGGATTCTACTTTTCCTTCTATCAGTAGTGATATTTTTGCTGATATTTTCCCAAAAAAAAAACACACCTACTCCTACTATGTTGTCTTGAAAATAGAGAATTGTTAAGAAAAAGCTTGTGAAGCATTCTAAAGATGCAATCACCGAATTGAAGCCAGAAAAAGGCACTTCGTATTCGAAACAATAGGAGATAAAAGTGAGCATTGTCTCTATTAATGAAATGTCATCAGCATATAGTGCGCCCCATGTTAATGAAAGAGGATCCTTGAATGAATGAATATAATTTTGGGTTTATGCACTGCAATCTAAAAGATCTATTGCGCCCCATACTAGGACTGGGGAGGTTTCCATGTTACAGTTTTTCTTCTAAGAAATTAAGTATTCGGCTTACCGTCAAAGAGGGAAGGTTTAGTTCTTCTACTTGGTAATTTCCTAAGTGTTATTTCCTTTGGTGCATGAATGCTTCACACTGTTCTAAAATGTGGACAGGTGTTTCTTCATGATTACTGATTGCAACAAAAACTTAGAACCGTACCAAGTAAATGTATAGTAACATCAGCTTTTTGAGCATCGCATACAAGAAACAAGAACGGCTTCCATCGAAGAAGGACTTTCAACATCAAATCTTAGACAGAACTTAAGACATCGAATCGAATAGAATCGTAATCTATAATTTTGGTGAAGGTATTCATTGGCTTTACTTACTTACTTAGGTCCTTAGACCTACGATGTTCCGTTGGTATTCCCTAGCGGGACATAGGGTATCAACTATTCCTACGCGCCATAGTATGCGGTTTCCAGCTATGTATTTTAACTTCCTCCAGCTTTTCCCAATCTCGCAGATTCCTCATCGACTGTTTCGAGGCTTTAGAAGACATAATTCATCTTAGTCGTTCTATGCCAAAGCATGGACTCTCAAGAGCAATTAAAATTGAAGAATGCTTCTTTCCGGATAGCCTCCGATCTTCACCTTGAGATGTAGCGACACTTCAATACTTCTTTTCTGGTAACTGTTTCGTCTTTTAGGAAAAATAAATATTGTTAACTAAAGTCTATCAAAGTGCAGGCTGATTTTTTTTAAATATTTTGGATAAACTCAAGATCGCCTGCACTCAATATGATTAAATCTGTCCCTGATTTTTGATGTTTCCTTTTTCTAGAATCGAAACATCTACAATCAACGTCTACATCTTAATTCTTTTCTTTTGTCTTAAAGTGCGGCAGATTCTTATGAGTTAATTTCCGGTCGATTAAATTAGAACTACTTTTGTTTGGTCTTGAGATACAAAGCGTCCATTTTGTTCTCTATTTTGTTTAGCGAACAACTGACTATATAAGGGGGTGTATGGTGAGTGGAAAATTCCCTGCTAAAGTATTTCTACCATATTATAAAAGTGAAAGTTCTTGTCCTTCTGTTTAATTCCCTTAAGAGCTGTCTACCAAATATCGTCGTTCATTTTCAATAAAGTTTATTGCGACAGTTTTCGATTGCAATAATTAAGGGCTATCAATCTAATGTTAATGTCTTTTTTTTGGTTCGATAATAAGAATAAATGTATTATTCTGATGTCTCGAACTTGTTTATTTTTTTTTTTTTTGTTTAAATGAAAACATTCAATATACTTGAAGAAGATTGACAATTACCTTTAAAGGTCAATAAGTTGACCATAAGTTTAGATATTAATAAAGACAAAGTTGTCAAAAGTTTTTTTTTTATTAATTTATTTATTTGTTAATCGATCCGACTTAACCCGAAAAAGATTTTAAATGTTTGACAAATATTTACGTTTCAAGTCAGGTAGAATATAAATATTTTTTTTTTCATATTAATATATATTAATTTAATGGATAAAATCATTAAAAAATTCAGAAAAAGGCTTTCAAAAAATCGAGCGGGTGTTTTTTTTTTACGTTAGCAACTTGTTTATTTTTTTTCTGAAAAAAGGATTTTTTGGCTTGAATGTTTTCCGAATAAAAAGGGATTAGCTTCAGAATAATATCAATGGTTTTTTTTTTTTAGTTTTACTAAGGCTAGGTTAGTTTAAAGTGGCTGCTGGTCAAATGAATGAAAGCCAACACACTAAGACCAATAAATGGTCCATTTTGATACCACTTAGATCAATAGATCCTTCTACTCGTTGAACCAATTGGTGCTAACAATAAAGCGTTTGAGACTGTCGGAGTTTCTTAGATCACATACGAGTAGTAATGGGCGATTTTTTAAGAGGTTTAGAACTTAAAAAAAAAACACAAAAAATTCGAAAAAATGAATGAAATATTTATTTGAATCGATAGTTTGAACCTTGCAATTTAATGTTTAAAGATAATTTCATGCAAATGTTGACCGCGGCTGCGTCTCAGGTAGCCCATCCGCTGAGTCTAATTTTGGCATACTCTTTCACACATATCGGCCGGTATCTCACGAATGAATGCATGGATGTTGGCTTCCAGTGCATCAATCGAAGCGGGCTTGTCCCTATAGACATTAGCCTTGACATACCCCCACAAAAAATAGTCTAATGGTGTCAAATCGCACGATCTAGGCGGCCAATTGACCGCCCCGAAACGTGAAATTAACTGTTCACCAAACTCGCCTCGCAATTGCGCCATTGCATTGTTTCGAGTGCTGTGTGGCATGTGGCACCGTCTTGTTGAAACCACATATCATGCAAGTCAAGAACTTCAATTTCGGGCAAAAAAAGTTTGTTATCATCGCTCGGTAGCGTTCACCATTGACAGTAACGCTGCGATTCGCATCATCTTTGAAGAAATATGGCCCAATAATGCCGCCGGCCCATAAACCGCACCAAACAGTGGCTTTTTCGGGATGCATTGGTAGCTGTTGCAATGCTTCTGGCTGATCTTCACTCCAAAAGCGGAAATGAGCCTCATCGCTGAACACAATTTTTCGATAAAAAAGCGGATCCTCGGCCAGCTTTCCAAGAGCCCATTCACCAAAAATTCGGCGTTGTGGTAGGTCGGCTGGCTTTAGTTCTTGCACCAGCTGTATCTTAAAAGGCTTTACGCCCAAATCCTTCCGCAAAATTTTCCACGTAGTGCTGTAACAAAGGCCTAACTGCTTGGAACGGCGCCGAATAGACATTTCGCGGTCTTCTGTCACACTAGCTGATACGGCCGCAATATTTTCTTCACTACGCACAGTACGTAAACGTGTTGGTGGTTTAATGTCCAACAAAGTAAATTTGGTGCGAAATTTGGTCACAATCTTCCGAATAGACTGCTCATAAGGTCGAGAATGCCGACCATAAAATGGAAGCAGCGCGCGATGAACATTTCGAACCGAGCACGAATTTTGATAGTAAAATTCAATAATTTGCAAGCGTTGTTCATTTGTAAGACGATCCATGGTTAAATTGCAAACCAAACTGAAGCTGTTTGATAGTGACACAAGGTACTAAACACACGTCAGCTGTCAAAACCAGTGTTGCCAAAACCAAACCAGATAAAAAATCACCCGTTAGTAGAAGTCTCCGAAGTGAAGTCTACGTTTTTTGTGATAATACAGGGCAATAACAAAGAAGATTAGGAACTGACTTCTTCTTTCTCATCCATACAGTTTCTATAGGAATCATTTGCCGAAGCTCCACACCGTAAAGTATGTCTGCCTATTGAGCAGTGTCAAGTAAGGACATTTATGTATTATAGAGCGTTTAGCATCAATCTTTGGTCAAATTGATTGTGTTGCCAGACAAGTGGATGTGTTAGAAGTCAGACAATCTGTGATTCACCTCCTTCAAGGTATCTTGGTTTAGCCTAAGTTTGCACGTAGCTAAGCTAAAAGGGGTATACTGATATTAGACTTGTTACTTAATCCAGGAAATATGTTGCTCCATTTTTTGCAAGTTCTCCCGCTTTGCGATTACCTGGACTGTCTCTATGGCCTGGCACCCAGATCAGTTGAATGTTAAATTGTTCAACCATCTCAACCAAAAATGATCTACAATTTTGGGCTATGATTGAATTTGAGCAAACAGATTCTAAGGATTTAATGGCAGCTTGGCTATCCAAGACGTGGACGATATCATGTTTTCTTTGAGCCAGAAATCCTCCTGTGATGGCTAGAAGTTCTGCCTGGGTAGACTTCAGTATTTGGGTAGACGAAGGGAGAGACATTTAGAGATTTAGTCTGTCTGAGTAAACGCCTCCACCAACACCCTCATCGGTTTTGGATCCTTCTGTGTAGAAGTGGATGGCTTCCATGAGGTATTTTACTAAAAACTCTTTTCCTTTTATTTTTGTAACTTTTGTTTTTGGCTATATTTTATGTTTTTTTATTTTTTGAAGTTTTTGGACTGAACGTCATACTTACATGTTACCATATCAGATTGGTAACATATTTTCTCAGAGTCAGAGCGTTTAATTTCATCGAACCACCTTTGCTTACTGTTTTAAATAAAGGGTTTTCCCATAAGAGGTGTTGTTTTGAATAGCCCGCTATTTCGGTAGATGTCACTTTTTTGACATTTGACAAGTAGAAACTACGCCATTAATAAAAATGGAACGATACACTCTTCAACAATTCACTGAAATGATAAAAATTCACTATAAACATGGTGAAAATATGGCAAAGACGGTTCATAAAACTGAAACATTTTTGGGTCGTCGTAAATCATCTCTTATCGGACTGCAATACAGAAATTGGGGGACAAATTCGAGCTGTTGGTACAAGTGAGTGATGTGAAGCATGAAATACGAGCACGTCCTCGCTCAAGAACAACTGAGAATATTGCCCAAAGTGTTGAAGATAACCCAGATTTGTCCATTCCTCATCGTTCTTTGGAATTTGACATTCCACAAACGTCATTAGATTGTTCGTTAGGCTTTTTAGGTTCAGTCAATACAAGAACTTAAGCCGGTCGATCATCAAAAATGTCGTGTCTTTGCTGATTGGGTCCTTGAAAGGCATGAAAATGATCCAGAATTACATCGAAAAATTATCTTGACTTATGAGGCCCATTCCCACCTCGGTGGCTCGAAAAACCCAAGGCTTATTGTTGAAAAGCCTCTCCATCCTCAACGTATAACTGTTGGTGCGGTTTATGTTCCAGCTGAGTCATTGGACCTTACTTTTCTGGAAATGAGGCTGAAGCAACAGTTACGGTGAATGGATTGCGCTTTGGCTAGAATTGGAATTGATCTGGACTACGTTTACCTTGTTACTTCGGGATTAATCTCAGTGAATTGAATGTTTGGTCTGTGTTTTTTTTTTTTGTCCCGCTGAAAAAAAATTCTACCACCTTCACCACTTGTTCCATTCAGTTTCCTAACTTCCTATCCTAGCCAATAATCAAGGAACTCAGAGATAGGCAGCAATACTTTGCTCAGAACATTCTCCACTTATGTACATACCCCAGTACATGCTTATACTTAAATAAAATTAAAATTAAATAAAATACATATAATGAGCAGGCACTTGAACAATTTTCCAATAAAGCGACTTATTAAAAATAACTTTCAAACATATCTCTGGAAATGGAAAATGGGAAATGTGTTTTTACCATCATAGCAATAATTAAATTAAAAGTTCCTGATGCTCTGCAAACTTTATTAATGTTGTTTACTCTGCTATTTGTATGTGTAAATTCATTAGCAGGATATATTTGTATGTACATATATATGTATGTATCACATGCATGAATTTTTTTTGCTTCTTCCCACACTGTAAATAATAATAATAATATTTAAAAGGAATTTCTAGTTACTTTAATAGAATGTGTGCTTTTTATTTTGTTTTAAATTATAATAAACTTTATATAAACTAATTACATGGTTTGGTTATTAAAAAATCAATAGCCAACACATGTACGTATGTATGTATGTCCTAGGTGTACAAAAGCCATCCTTGGAAGCACATCAGTCTACCCAACTTAGTACCTTGGGTACCGGTCTTGTATAGCTTATAATTATTTGCATTCTTTCCTTCTGACCTACCTCTGCCTCTACTCGTACCATCATCATCTGCATCATCGTAAAAATGAGCATTGTGCCATTTACTGAAGATGCAAATACAAAAGATATTAAATTCTATTTTATTTTGTTTTATTACGTATGCTCGTACTCGTACTCGTACTCGTACTCATACCTTGATGTGAAGGTAGTTGTTGTTTGAATGGGTTACTCTTACGCTTTCTATTTTACAGGATTATCCTTTTAGATTTAGAAAAGAAAACAGTAAGAGTGCAGATCCTGTATGAAAATGTGAAAAGTGAATCATGTTCTTGTCCTTTCTGAATAGCAATGAACAGTGATGTGCATCGGATAGCTAGAGGTATGTATGTATGTAGGTAGGTTGAGGAAGTCCTTTGTGTAAGTTTAACTATGCAAAGGGATAATACTTATTTAGCATGGTTTCACAATGTCCTTTGCTTTCTGGGAGGAAGTTCAAGAAAGGTTGATCATAGAGCTGCACTTGCAATGGATTTTTTTTTTTTTTTTTTTTATGTGTGCTTTTAAAACAGTTTCCAGTCATTGGTTTTTATTCATTATGTTTTATGGGATTTTAAAGATACGTTAGTACTGATTTTTTGAGAAACCTTTTATTTGGAAAATTTTAATAAAACAAGATAATTTGTGTGCTTTACTTTCCCAATGTTTTGGAAGGAATATAATATTAAAGTTAAATTATTGATTTGTAGGTTCGTGAGTTTTAGGTTTTAATTACTTACTTAATCAAACAAGCCTTATTCGGTCAAGATGCTGCTTCATTTACTTTTCGGGCCACCAACGAAAAGCGACGTGAAGACTTCTAACTGGTGATTCATCTAGAGGTACTTTTTTCAATAGCTTTTTTTGACAGATCACGTGTGAGTTGTGGCAAGCTGTCATGTTAAAAAAACAACGGTTTGGTGTGGTTTGTGGGCTACTGAGGCTATTAAGGCGATACAACACAAGACATTAATACAAGACAGAAGGACAGAGAAGAGAAAGAACAACAGAAAGAAAGAACACATGACAACAGCACTCGGTAGGTTTCGAATGGTCACTTATCTTTCTACTAACTAGGCCGTTGTCTTCGATTTAGAGTTTATGAGTTGTATTTTCATTTCATTCGAAAGACTGATGAAGTTCCGAGACCGACGCACGAGATCATTCAAAGTTTTGGTCTCGCTTAGTAAGTATCGTTTCGCAGACAACAATCATGCTGTACAAATGTTTGACCGTATCATAAGTTGTTATTCCATAATATTCTTTATTCTTTTTTTTATTTCTTTATAATTATTCATTTTGTAAAATGTATCATAAAAAATAAAAATAAAAAGTACGCATACGCCACAGTGCACGGACAACATTTTTCTCCGAATCACGTTCTAGAGAGATTTTATTTTTTTAATTTTTGGATACTTTATTACGTACAAGAAACTTTAAAAAAAAAAGATTCAATTCCTCGCCTTTTCACTTTCATAAGTGGGCACATTAACTATCCAAACGTAAAATTAAATAAAATGTAATATCTTTTGATTTCAATTTAAAATCAACACCCAAGGATTTGCTGTGAATAAAAAATACCTATTTGTAGGTTTATATGTACAGTACATCCAATCCCTCCAATTCCGTAAAATAATAAATATTTTACAGTATACATGAGTACATACATATGTATATAAAAACGTAATACTATGTATGTATGTATATTGTATATAGCAAACAGGTATAGCGTATTGAATGCACAGTTTTAACTGGGATGGAAGAAAATCGTGCCTAGGGGATGGAACACAACATTTTGTCAACAGAGAGCACTCAAAGGCTTTTGTACAGTTGGTAGATTTCGAACAGACACATAGCTTGCGGATTTCATTTCGTTGAAAGTACAAATCTTGCTACCTTTGCACAAATATACATATATACATACATACAAAACTGCAGTTGGTCAACATTCATTTCATTATTAACCTGAAAATCAATTAAAAAAAAAAGAAGAAAATTCCCAACAAATTTGTTTACATAGTTTATTTTAGTACTTTTTCTTTTTTTTATTTCTTGACTTACATACATACATATACATTACATACACTACTTATAAATATATGTATGTATGTATGTAGTTTTGTCTTTGTTACTGACTAAAGATGGTTAGGGAAAGTATGTAGGGATTAGTAGCCTAATAACTTTCGTAGAACTCCTACAAATTCAGATAAAAAAAAAAAAAGAATTCACCTTCGTCAAATCTGCAAATTGATGTCGAGGAGGACTCTGTTATACATTTTATTAATATTTTCTGTCTAATTCACAATTCTTTGGCATAATGTTATAGACCAAAAATAAACAGTAACGTGCAAAATTATCAGTTTAAATCTTTTTTCGACAAAAATTACCCAAGTAACTGCGAATTTGTAACTCGGTTTGATTAATGTACAAATAAAGAGTGTTTTTTTTAGACGTGTGGTTTTCAAAAAGGAATAAAACGCATATAACTAAATGTTATGGCTAGGAATTAAGCTTTATTATAAAGATAAGGGTTTGCCATTATGTTTGAAAAATGATTTCCGAAAAGTGCCGCTGTGGCTGGCTTGAATAAATTCCAGACAAGAGGTACAATTTTCGACTACTTTTTGCACCAATTTTGTGCCGTATGTCAGCAATAACTCCCCGAAAATTCTCTTCCAAGGGGTCAAACGTCTCAGGCTTATTTGCATGCATTATAATCACGCCAAATATGACAATTTTGATTATTAAAATGCTAATTCAACAAAATTCGTTTCGAGAACTGATCCATTATTTTAGTAATACCTTTTCACGATTTGCAAAAGTTGTTTAGCAATAAGTCTATTAATAAGGAAATGGAAAACCAAACTGAAGATAAATCAAATGACAACTGTCAAAAAGACCAACTCCGAAAAAAGAATTGCCAGATTAAAAACCACAAGTCTAAAAAAACACACTTTAATTTGTCAAAAAAGAATCACTTTGAAAGATTTTCTTGTTGTTTTCTTCAAAATTGCAATTCTAAGATTATATGTCATGAAAAAGAATTGAAAGATTAATTTGTCACAAATTACCATCCGCATCTGGTTAGCAACTTGAGTGGAATTCATAATGACTAAAAATGTAACTTTCATTTGACATCTTCTATTACCTATAAGCCTTGAACCAAGAGAATGCACCAAATGGGATGGCAACTCATGTACATAAGTACTTTTCATATCTTGCATAAATCCCACATTGTTTTGGGGATGTTACATATTCCCTAATGACATTATGATTAGTCTAAATATTAGTTCAGAATAATTTATGTGACCTATAGATTTTAGGATTAGTATTATCGTCATAATAATCCAGTGATAAGATTTATTAGAAACAGAAAAGACATTTAATGGTTCACTTTTAATCCAATTGAATACAAAAACTTTACACTTGAAATCTTAAATTTATTTTAAAATTTAACAAATTGCTTAGTAATTGCTAATCAACAGTTTCAGTTCCAAGCTTATTGATTCTTTAGCGTGAAATTTTTTTTTATAAATTCCGCCTATGTATATTTCAAATTTAAGATTCTCAAAATAATAAATTTAATATTAAATGAAGTTTTAAATGTTAGAAGTCAAGTAAAGAGGGGAACGGATTTTTTTCAGAACTGATTTTTAATAAAAGTATTAAAAGGGTATTATAAATAAATTTAGTTTTTGCTACGCTTTTGATTTGATTTTGAAAAACTTTTCAATGAAAATATAATTTGTTGGAATACGGTTTGATGGTTCGACAAAAGCTATTCAGCCATATCGCCAATTTTACGGAAACTTTTTTTCCAAGGAACTTTTTTTCTCCCAGAACTTCCCTACGGAAATGTTTGTACCAAAAATGTTTAAAAAAATTCCCTGGAAAAATTATTCACGACAGCAAAATTCCCAAAATAGGATGACTATTTTATCTAAACACAATTTTCACATGAAAAGAATACATAGTGAAAAAAAACTGTACAAAACTTTATAAACGTTATTTTTGTATTTTGGGATATCCTTTATTCGTGCCTGGTAGCCGAATTAAACTCGGACAAAAGGTAAATTGATTTTAAAAAATGGTTGCTGCTTTTTTATTGTGTGAATGTGGTAAAATTAATTCAAAAACTATAGGTATTTGAACGAATTAAAGTAAAACTTCCCTGGTAACATGAATATTAGGTGCAAGGTAAGTTGCATCAATTTGGCTAATGATGCTGATCAACAGTAAAAAAAAAAACAAACTCATGCAGATGCAGGTGTATTTTTACAATTTTCTTGGAACAAGACTGTGTTTTTGAAGTTTTATTTTTTGTCTTTTCTAATTTTATTTTATTTTTTTTTTATCTTGAATCGATTTTCCTTCAACGTCTATGCCGTCCCAATTTTCTTGTTTCTTATTTTCCAATTTCCATCCGTTGTCAGTGGGACTTGAAACCCCAACGTCAACGCCAACGCCAACGCTAACATAACACACCCCTTCGAGTTAATATGTACGAGTAACTTGTTGCTACTGACGTTCGCGTGTGACTCCCTTATATACCTGAGAAACCAACGTAAGCACGAAAGTAATTTACGTTATAAAAAAGGAATACAGGATGATATGAACAAAAGTATAAAAAAAATATAATTTACCACCCTTTTGCACACTCATTGCCAGGACGAACAACGAGGACGACAGTCGCGGTCGGTTCAGTTCGGTTCGGTTCGGTTCGGTAGGACTGCTGTTTTTGGTTCATTGTATTCCTTGGTAAAAGTTTGCGCCACAATTCATAGGGTTTTTCGTCCCTAAATTCGCGTGCTAAAAGATACCTCTGATACCAAGTCACTACGGAGAGGGTTTGTTCTTCGCCCAGCAGCGTAAACAACACCAAGGAATCACCACCATCTTAACCATGCCTCCATCCACATCCATCGCCAACGTCGTCGTCGTTCGTCGTCGTCGTCGTCGGGTGTCGTTCGTCGGTTGTCAGTCGTGTCTGTCGGTCGTTGCCACTTGTGCGGCTGTTGTGAAATTTTCTTTGCGCTTGGAAAATTGTCGAGCGAAAATGATTATTTATTCATTTTAGGAGAAAAAAGTAAAATTCTCAGGTGGATGGTGAAAGTCATGAGATGCGTAATGAATAGAAATTTACCGGTACCACTTAGAAGGCTACAGTTTCGAAAAAAGATAAAAGTCTTCTCTAGTGGATGATGATGGCGCCGTTAATTTTTTTTTATTTTATACCTATACCTGTACCTGTACACAGTAGAGGTACCTATTTTTTTTTTTTTTGTTTTTCTGAAGCACCTAAGTACCTTTCTTGCCTATCTTTCGAGTGGTTTACTTTGATTTCAATCACGTCCCATTTTGTTTAAAATGAACGTTTACTTATGAATCGTTCTTAAATGTGAAGAAAGCAATTAGATAAATTTGAAAGAAAATTAATGAAATTTATATACCTACTGCGAAACAACAATATAATCAATGAACAGCATATTGAGTTTAGAAGTACTAGATAGGTTTTGAGAACTTGGGGCTCTCTTTTTCTCAATTTTCAATTTAAAGAGATTATTCGAAAAGCTTTTTCCATCAGCCTCAGTATCAGTATTCAGTACTCTACTTACTATACTTGGTTAAATGGAGGTGGTGATGGTGAGCGAACTCTTTGAAAATCAAAATCAAAATGATGTCAACGAAAAAGCTTAACTCCTCAATGTAGGTAGTCTTTACTCAAGGTTTAATTTAATTTGATAAAATGGTGATATCTTTAAGTCGTAAAGTAATTAATATGAAGTTGGTTGAAAATTATGAGACTGCAGATTATTGGTTTAAAAAACACGTGATACGAGTAAATTAGAATGCATGAAATACACATTGTAGGTATATATTTTCGAACTACTTCATGATAATTGATTTTGGTTCAATGAACGTAATTTATAGAGGGGAAAACCGGTGACAGCTAGTTGAAAATTATGTGCCATTCGACCCACGATAAAAGAAGCGTTAGGCGAATTAAGCTTTAAGAAATAAATTTTGGGAACAATACCTTTTTCAGAAACAACAGTCAAATTGCAAGATTCTTGAACAAGTGTCAATTGTGTCGCGTTGTTGATTTTCACTTGTCAAATTTTATAACAACACTATATCTAGCAAACTTAGACTTTTGTCTAAATTTTGTATGGTTTTTGAGTTGAACTTTGGGAAAAGAAGCAATGATCATTTCGTTTCATTTAGAAGAACAAACTAATTCCTAAATAACTGCTTATTAGAATTTAATGGCCAGTTTTTCAGTTCAGTTCAGTGGTTTAACTCTTCATTTCAGTTTTTCAATTCAATATTTTGACAGATTGACAGAGAGATGTTTTGCAAACAAAAATTCAACGATTGAAGTGAAGATATTTTATTGAAATTTTATAAGAAATAATTATATATAAATAAATAGAAATGAATAATTTGAAATACTCTTTTTTTAGACATTTTCTTTATTTTAAAATTTGAATATTTTTTTTTCCAAAAAACACTGAAAACAACAAATACAATTAGCACCAGAGCAAGATACCGGTATTGTATATATGATAACTGACAAATGAGACAAATGACATTACATTTCAGTGATGCCAAATCGATTTATACATTTTGATGATAAATTTTACTCGTCACTGAAAAACTGATTCAAGATTCCGGGATCAGAATTTACTAACCATTCAAAAACTAGGCCTAAGAGTTCCTATGATCTACATCATAAATTCTTTTTTTAGGTTCTTTCGTTTGACATTTCTCGGCCACAAGTCATATGGGCTTAAAAAAAATTGCAGGTATTTAATAGATAGATATCAAGGTCATAATATTCGAAAAAGTTTTCACAAAAATTCAGCTTTATTCAAAATTGGATCAAAATCAAATGCATCGTTTTGAAAAAAAAAAGAAATACCTAAAGGAGACTCAAAAAACTGTTGAAAAATTCATGTCTTAGAAACAGGTAGAACAAATTGTATGAAGTTGTTTTTATTTTACTGTCTTCCTCGCAATTTTTCATATTTCGCACTTTATGAACCTTCCCACACCCAAATTCTAAACGCACAAATTGAGCAAGTTATGACAAGCAAACGGTTCCAAAATGCAAACTTAAACAACAGGTTTGTTTTTATGCGCAAATGCAATGTATTTGCGGAAATGTTGAAAACAAAATTTTTTTTTGCTTCGCATGTGTCTTGCGTTGCTAATATTGCGTTTAGGAATTTGCCATTTGGACCATTCTCAAATTTTGATAAGACGAACGAACAGAAATATTGAGCCCTTACAGCCAAATTATCGTAAGCGTCAAAAATCAAACTTTACAGGAGAAGGTTTTTTTTTGTTTAATATTTGTACGCAAAATGTACCAGAAAGTTAAAATTGTACATTTTTAATCATGACTTTAAAATATTTAGATATTATTTTTGGAGGAAAATATGAAATTAGTAGTTTCGATAAAAAACGCATTTTCGACAAAAGTGTCGCTTACGAAAATTTGGTGGTAAGGGCTCGATATATTTGTATATAAAGAAGAACTTTTAAAAGAATTCATCTCTTAAAAAAAAAACATTCAAAAATTCTCAGTAAATTGTTTACCTAATTTCAGTCAAAATTAGAACAAAACAAAGTTCTTAAATGAAAATCCCATCATCTGGCAACATCATTCGCTGCAAGCTTTTCCACCCTTGTCATACCGCAATTGCAAATACCACTTTCTTGAAAGTTATTGCCCCTGAAAACTTTCAATGAGCCCACATTAGTTTTTCCTTTATACCTACTCGGTACATCGCTATCGGTTGCATTTCAGCTGATATCTTTGACAGCTGTGGGTTTGGGTTGCCAAGAAAATAGAAAAGCATATTCCCACTAAAAAAGTCGAAACTTTTTGAGCTACTAGAACTACTGTCGTAGTAGAGTCAGAGAGGGTTGATTCAGTTTCTTTTCGCTCTCATTTCTCTCTCTTCGACAATTCTCCCATCATCTACCTCCTAGAAATTGCTCTCATTTTAGCCCAAATCAACTTTTTCCCTCCATAAACACGCAGAATTCTTAGCGTTTGGTCATAGCTTTTTGGCTTTTTCCCAGTTTGATTTTACCTACCAAGTTGTTCGGATTAAACTAACGGATGTCGAAATTCAAAAGCGGTTAGCAAAATTCTGAGAAAAAAAAATTAACAGCCTAAAAAAATAATTGTTCTTAAAAAAAAAAAAAACCCCAGGATAACGCTCTTCCTGACAAAATAGTAGTTACCTACATCCTTTTTTGTTGTTGTGTACATATATGTATTTGTGGGCCTCCTGTCCATAATTCGTGCCAAACTAGGGCAACTTAATCGTTAAATAAAAAGTAAAAAAATAAAAAAAAAAAAAAAATTAAAATAAGGATAAATGTAGCCTAGCCGATTATTTATCCGCTATACTTTCTTTACTCCTCTATTCGAGAGCTGTATATAGTTTATGTGAATGTGTGTGTTCGTGTCGGTATCAACATTGTAAATTGTTATGTGTTTGTATTTTGTCAATTAGTAGAAAAGGTGTGCTAAATAACAACAAAGCAGAGCAGTGAAAGGAGCAAAAAAGGATACCTGATACCTGACAAAAAATAAAAAGAAATACAAATAAAAAAAAAAAAAATATTAAAAAAAAAACAGGGACTAAAATTGTGAAAATATTATACTCGTATTTATGAATGTTTGAATTAATCGGCAAAATTATTGGATTGGCGTTCTGTTCTGTTCTGTCTTGTGTGTGTGCGTGTGCAGTTTATTCCCTTATACCTTATACAGAGAAAGAGTCCTTTGTTTGAACAAGGAAATTTATAAATGTATGTGAATAAAGAAAAAATTCATAGTGAAGCGCGATAGGATTACAGTGAAATCCGCATTGTGACACACAAACACAAAACCTAACCGAGAAAACATAAAAACAGGATACAGCTACACAAAGCTATACCAGAGAGTAAGTTTTAATTTTTTTTTCTTTTCTCAATTTGATAAATTGATATTTTTTTTGTTGTTTTTGTATTGTAACATTGTATCCTTAATTTATGGAGCATGAGAATACAGCTTTCTTTTTTTTTTGAACTTATTCTCGGTAACCAATAATGTTGAGGGGGTGCAACCTCTTCCCAGGGACCTGTTGCAAAAGAGTTTCATTCATGTTCTAAATTAAATATGTGCCTTTATGTATGTATGTATGTAGGTGCATGTGTATAAGGATTTGTATACACTTAAAATTAGTTGTTTTTCTGAAACTGCATAAATCTATTTAAGATTTAAGATGTTTAATGTTTCAGTATTGTAATATTGTATGTTTTATTTCCTTTGATATGTCTCGATATGTGGGTACATACATTTTGCATGGATTTTCTTTTCGAAATTTTTTTACACTCTGAAACTAGGGATTTTTACTTTGATCTATTTTAAAATACGATTTTTGAAAAATGTATTGTATGTGAATTGTAGAGCAGGTAGAAGATGCCAACACATATTTGCCATTCTAAGATCAAACAGCTTATAGATCTCACTTAAAAATCTACCATTATGTGTAAAATTTATAAATTAACATTAAACTATTACATTAAATTATTGACAAATATAATCTTGCGAGATTTATGTTTGTCAAATAATGTTAAATTGTACGAGCATATGTATCTACCCTTTGAAGAACTTGGGTGGCATGTAAGTTCGATAAATTTAGAAATAAGAATTCTCTAATGCATGTTTTTGAATTTATTTTTTCTGAAAAAACTAAAATATTGTGATTTAAAATTACAAAATAATTTAAATAATTTAGTTATTTTATTAAATTTAATGTAAACATGCCAATTAAAAAAAAAATATATTTTTACATAGAATTACAGTTTCAATTTGTTGAATTGGCAATCTTAATTTCATTTTTATGTTTAAATTAATTTGAAAAAGGAATTATTGAATCTCAAAATTTGAATGTCCTTTAAAATGCCAATTCAGTAATCGATAACAAATTAGAGTTTACTATACATTTTAACAACTTTAATTCCAACGGATTTTCCAAACTATGTTGCTTTTAAGTTTAATAAAAATGCTTATTAGTAAAGTTTTTCATTATGTGGGAGGTAGGCCAAAAGTATGGAGAAAAATTTTAATAGTTAAATTACAATATTGCGTTAGGTCGGTCCGGCGTTAAATGAGCGTTTCATCGTTTTTACGATATTATTTGTCAAAAAGCGCGACTCTAGTGTTTGCAAAACGAAATGTAGCCTCAAGCGTTCACTGACATAGCACACAATAAATAACCCAATTTACAAAATAAACCAAAAAAAAATTTCGTCTTAGAAATCTCGAAATCTGAAAAAAACGTATTTATTTACTTTTATTTTATGTACAAAAAGATTTTCAGAATTCAAGTTAATAACTGACAACGAAAAACTTTTCATGTGTCAAACGCCCAACAGAATAGAAAATAGATCTACTTTTACTTTGCTCTAACCTTTACGATGTTACGATATTAAGTCATAGCAACGCTTGAGGTAACATTTCGGATTGCCTTAATTATTTCTATTTCAAATGTCAAAGCCCTACCGACTGACCTAACGCGTTATTGTGATATAGCTATAAACCATTTTTAGCAATTTAAACTAAAAAAAATGATTTGGCTCATTTTAAAGGATTTTAACATTTTAAAATTGCTAAAGTTAAAATCCCGAAAATGCTACTTTAACTTTTAACAATTTGTTAAATCCATTATGGCACCTTTCATTATCCTAGACAACATTTCTTTAAGTGTTCTTATTCGTGAACTATAAATTGTTCTTTATTTAATAAAATAATTTCGGAAGACGTAGATTTCGAAATATTTGAAGACTTTGTGCAGAAAAATTTATTTATTTTCGGAGTAAGTAAACTCATTGCTGTCCAGTCTACAGTTGGCACATTTCCAACTAATAGGTTCGTTTAAGTTTGTTTGTTTTGTTTGTTTTCACGATCGGATGCCTGTTTTTTAAAATTATTATATATTTAGCAAATTGCTAATCCCTATCCCTAATCCCTAGCAATAGGTTGTTTAAAATTTTGGTCAATGTTTTTAATTACTTAATTTTGGGTGTTAAAGATAAATACTTTTAAATAACAATTACAGAAATAAATTATAAATAATAAAAAAGGATTCAAAATTTTCCTCCAGTTTACATTTTTAGTAAAGACCAATACATTTAGTAAGTTAAGTTACTAGTCATTTAACAAGTTATGCACCAAGCAACAAGTAATATTTGATTTCAATCTATCAGGAAACTTATGTAAATGTTATTTTGCTTTACGACGCACGTATGTATGTATACTCGTTAAAGTATCCTTGATACTTTTGAAATTATATTTTAAATTTAACGACTTGATTTCGGTTGACTAATTATTATGTTTTGTCTATAACTATAATACAAAATTTAATACCGGTTGAATCGTTGAATACCAAACATATACCTACATACATATACTATATAAAATCGACTTTCAATTAAACGTTTTTTGGAGGTGAGAGAGTGTGTACGAAAATAATTAAATATAGTAAAATAGTGACTGCATTTTAACGATTGAACTGTTTTCTGTGAAAATCAAACCATCTACTTCTTCATTTTGTAATACATATTACTCATTTCATTAACAACGGAACTAGAACAAGTCAGCGGATATTTCTTCCTTCAGAGTTCTAAATCAAGAAGTACAATACTTGATTAAATATAAGGTATTACAAAATATTCTTTGTTTTATCACTTCCTTTAGTCCTTTTGTGAGTTTTAAAATTATTTTTATTGAAAACTAGAGGACCCGGCAAACTTTGTCCGGTCGCAATTGAGTGGTGTTTGATTGGTCGATATGTCGTGTACTGACAAATTGAGGATAAAAGATTTACACAACTGTATAACGGTGACAGAATGACAGGCTTATTTATAACTTTTCGTTAACGTTGGACAGAAACTGAAATATAAAAATTTGACAATCAAAAATATTTTGTTTTTGCTGGTAGAAAAATTTGTATGGTAAAATGAAGTTGTTTTTTTTTTCACTGTCTTCCTCGCAATTTTTTTTGTATATTTTCTCACTTTTCAAACCTCCCCTGGACTACGACAGACATTTCAATACCAAAATGAGCAAAATTGGCCCAGCCGTTCTCGAGTTTTAGCGAGACAACCAAACAGAAATTGATTTTTATATACAGAAAATTCTATAGGTATAGATTTTATGAAACTTATGATGAATTGTCAAAATAACTTTTTTTCCTCAGATTATGAAAATAAATGTTGTGGCCGTCGGGATTATCAAAGAGTTCAGTTTTTTTTCCAACCGCGTTTTCAGTGTCATTTTTCTTAACTTAACAATATCATTATTATTTAAGGAAAGTTGCTATGCTGACAGAATCATCTCTTTTGGGAATAACTTTAGCCTTGTTGCTATTTTTCGTCTTGGAGACCCAAATCCTTGACAATTTATAATATTTTTCTTCATTTTAGTTTTGTATTAGTATCTTTCCGAAATCAATTTTCTGTTCAAAACTTTTTTTAAATATTCGAAATCAATATTTTGGAAAAAAATAAAATATGTATACTCGTAAATCCCCAGTGATTCTATTTTATAGATGGCACAAAGTTTTTGTTGTTCTTTTACTGATTTTGAAAAATTCCATTTGTCATTTCTAGTAAACCTCCCAATTTTATAAATTCCAATAATACATTTTTTTGGGGTAAAAAATTTCAAACCAAAATGGTAGCATAATCCTTCGACAGGATATTAACACGCTGTAATGCGTTTTTCTGCCAATTCATTGCATTGAAATTATGTATTAATTTTTTTATAAAACAAAAATAAAAAACGAAATACATTTTTAAATTTATTCATTATTTATTTTTCATTCTCATCACCTGAAAAAATGTGTGTCACTAATTTGTGCTGTCACTTCGTTATTAAACTTATGATAATAATAAAATTACTTTTTTATTTATCAGTCATAAATATTTGTATTAAATTTATATACTTCAATCTATAAATAGATTTATGTTCAAAGAATTTGATTAGTCTCGTTTTATATATTTTTTTTAATAAATTAATTAAAAATGATTAAATACCTAATAATGATGTGTTTGACAGTGTGTTACATTAAAGCTTAGTACAATAAATAATAATGGATTATTGAAGCTTAACAGGAATTTAATAAATCAGAATAGGTGTCAATTAAATGCCATCACCAACTATTTATAGTGCACCTATACTCGTTTTTATTTTGTATACTTATACCCCCCCCCATACAATGATTAGTTAATTTTATAAAACAAAATTCATTTAATTGCATTTTTTTTTTGCTTTTCAATTAACTCCCACTACTTTTATGTTTGTATTTATTATTGAATAGCAAACAATTAAAACATACAAAAATATTTAGATCGATTATATAAATTTAATTTATACAAACGATGATTTATGACATGAAATAATTTTATGAGGTGAATTTTGAGTGTTATATAAATGTGTGTAAAATAATTTGCACAAACAAAAAAGGTGTTCGTTAAATAAATAAATAAATTTCAGCGTCAATCATTATGTACTACATTTATGGCTAAGTAAATAAATAAAAGATTTTATCTAACCATTTGCTATCAGTATCAACATTCAACAGAATGGATTTTTGAATAAATTTCGGATTTAAGCTTAATTTTTTGTACTCCGTTTTCCTCAACTTGTAAAAATAAACTCCCACCTGTGTATTATGTTATAACTCCATGACAGGAAGTCAAAGACTTTTAAAGTCGGTATATATTAGTCTACGAGCAGATAGGGGCTGGTTATTGTATTTTTTTTCTATTTTAAAATTCAATACCTAAAAAAATTTCCATAATAACATTTCCAGGATTTCTAAGCTTAAAAAAAAAACTTTAGTGTCCTCCACTGGACAAAAAAAAAACTTAAATCTGTTGCGGATCCGGAAACATAGACATTGTGTTCTTTATTTTAAATGATCCTTTTTAAATAGATGTAAATATGTAACAAATCTTAATGACTTTTAATGTTCATTGGAAAAGTCTTTATATATTCAAGGCGTTCAGTAATAAATTAAAAAAAAATTTCCTTGTTGCCTGTTATACTAGATAAAAAAAAAATAAAACTCATTTTCCTAATAAATTAACTTTTTAATGAGCCTCATTAAATTCTCTTTCACGAGTCTAAGTATCCTTGAATTTATGATAAAGCTTTTAGTAGCCACCGCATACATTATCACAATTTTTTTTTTTTCGTTCTAGGTAGCAAATAAAAATAAATAAAAACAAGCAAACCATAAAAAATCATAAACCCTATCAAACGCCAACCACAAACGTTGAATGGTTTTTGGCGCCCCAAATCTAATCAATATTAGTATGTATGTAAAAATGTGTATTGTATGTATGTACTTGTCGGTTACATAACAAGGTGAAAGCCCTTTGAAAATTTAAATTTTTTGTTTGTTGCTCATTTGTTTTATTTGTTCTTTTTTTGTTTTGGTTTACAAACATTAGAGATATTAATCAAAATCACCAAACGAAAAAAAAGGACGTTTATCGAACCAAATTGCTGGTGCGTGCATTTAGAATCTTTAAACTTTCTGCCAAAATAGGGAAATTATAAATTCAAACGAATCTCAACATCAAACTCAGTCTAATTAAACGTGTAATTGATTGACGAATTTTCTTTTCCTTGTCTATATAGGATTTTGGCGATGATAATTAATTAGAATTTGGTTAGGGTTTTAAATTTTCCAAACTTTTTAATTTTAATAAACTTACTTAGAATGTCAATTAATGAAACTCTTACAAAATTATGATCCTGTCAAATTAACTCTTCTTCAAAAGTATTGCTATTATGTCAAACTTTAATTTGTATTCCTTGCGTGTTGATAGTTGTTGATGTTAATAGTGTAGAATTGACAGAGTTCGCAATTTTTAATTTCCCATATGGAGTTATTGTAATCGGTTTTTAATAAAACTGGAAATTTAAAGGTCTCTAGAATCTAGATCCGTCATTTGTGGAGCCATGTCTGTGTGTGCGTGTGTACGTACTTCGTACATTCGGGAAACGATTATTCGTCCAAGTTATCTCAAGAACGAATAGAGATATCGACTCCAATTAAATTTTGTTCCACAGGTTATAACTTCGAAAGATGCAGAAAGGACTTTCATACAAATTTGTCAAAAAAAAAATAGTGAAAATTTTGGTTTATCGCAAATATCTCATAATATCGGATAATACTATTGACTTCAAATACACTTTCTTGTGTACATTGTGATGCGTTACAGATTTGGTATAAATTTGAAGAAAAAAAGTTGAACTTACCGTTATTATTTTAAAACAGAAAAACCAAAAAAAAAAGTTTTTGGCGCACAAATATACAATGAATGATATTATCTTCAAAAAATGTTCTGCTATGTGAAATGACTTTTTTGACATCTGGTGAAATTTTGTAAAAAATCAATTGACAGTTTTTTTTGCAAAAAATAAAAAAGATACAAAATTCTACCAAAAACTGCTAAAAAGTGTTTTTTGATTCGAATATCTCGAGAACTACATATATATTATTGACTTCAAACATATTTTATTTTATACTGATACATTTTTAAGTTAATAATAGCTACAGTTTTGACACATTTCGAATTGACAGTTTTTTTTATAAAGAAAATAAAAATTGTATACAAAAATTTAGCAAAAAATGCCAAAGTTGTTTTTTGACTTGAATAACTTCACAACAAGCAATGATATTGACTTCGATTTTATTTTATTTTCATTATAATGCATTTGTCAATACCTTAATGATAGAATCTTGACGTTTTTCACATAAATAAAATAAAATTCTATCAAAAATTGTTTTTCCACTAGAAAAGCTCGATAAAATTTATAAGTCTAAAAATAATTTTTTTATTAACAAAATTGCTATTAATCAACATCAAAAGTTAATCGATAACATTAAGAATGAATCGATTGCACAGTTTGTCAAAAATTAGCAAATTCACAACAAGCGAACACTTGATGTCATGTTTTCTAAAAACAATGGGAAGTTATCAGCTTTTTTTTTATTTAGGTAATTATGTGAGATTGCAATTTCATATTTCATGCGTGATTTATTTTTTGAAAATTATTTCTTACCTTTTTTTAATTGCATTTTAATCATTAACATTATAAAAACAAAACATGTGTTAAAATGATTTACAATTATATGACATTTTCAATAAAAGGCACCTGTAGACAATGGTTTGGTAATGACATTTCTGACAGCTCTGTAAAATACAGTTGTGAGAAAAATTATTGTAACACGAGACGATTGTAAGATATTCGAGATAATTTCCTGAAAACATAAGCCGTGTTCCTTTGTCAGTTGTCGCATTAAAAACACCCTAGAGGGCGTCTGATAAAGTTGAAAGACTTTTCTTCAAATGATATTTTGTTCCTATTTTTAGAATTGTTATTATTTGTTTACAAGTGAAAAAGCACTAAAAGTTAATTTTTAAATTATTTAAATTAATATTAAAATATTATATGATATCGAATTGGTCCTTTACGTGTTTTTTTAAGTTTGGATTTGGATGCATGCAAATTTGGAGTAGAATACTACTAGCGAAGTCAATTTTGTACGTACGTCAAGTTAGCGTTACACTTTTCGAAATTAAAAAAAACTAAGTATGAATACAGTTAATTGCAGTGTTTTTGTTTGTAAATTAGTTGTGAAAAGAAAAAAATTCAAAAAAAAATGTTTACCCCGTTTTTTAATATTTTTTTTTTTTTAGGGCTATGTAGTGTTGACACTATGAGTCCAGGCATTAAAACTGCGATATTCTAAAATTTTAAAACGCAATTAATTGCAGCTTCTTGGTTATTAATTAGTTGTAGAAAGAAAAAAATTCTAAAAAAATTTGGAATAATTTACAACAAAATAGCTTTAATAAACTGCATACTTAAATTTGTGAAATTCAGAAAGTGTAGTGCTAACTTGACATACGTCAATTTTGTGCGTTCTTTTGAAACTGGCTAGTAAATTACTCACTAGTACCCCCAAAAGAACGCGGCTATTACACAGGTGAACAAAAAAATATTTTTTGTTTGTTTCTGTGTTCAAATTGCGATTTTCTCAATCTTTGTATTGAAAAATACATAATTGTTTGTTTTTTTTTAAACTTTGTTTTATCACCAGTTACAATGATAAATAAATATTTGGAGAAAAACGCGTGTAAAGTTTTTCTATTACATTGTATTTATATGGAAACACGAAAACATATTTAGTTTTTTTATGGTGTTAGAATTCGAATATCTTTAAATTATTGTAGGAGGTGATTTGTAAAGGTCTAAAAAAGTGAAAAATGCAAAAAAAAATTTGTTGATTTCTTAAAAATTATATCATGTAGTAGTTCCATACAAATTTGGTACTAATTTTAAATCCATAATAACAATATGGTAGCTATAAAAACAAACATTTTCAGGTAAAAGTTTTTTATAATTAATTAGTAATGTAGGAGAAACAAGAAAATCATACCAAGAACCCAGAAACAAAAAGTGTGTTGACCTGTGTTATTTAATCAGTGATGAATGATGATATATTAAGTGTGGTTTTTTGGGAAAAAATATCCGCAGTAAAGTAGGATTTCCCTAAAAAACGTATCCGCAGTTGTGCGATTTGTTTTTTTGTTTTATGTATTTTTTTTTTTGCCAGATATTAAAACAAAATTCAAAGGGTCTGTTCGTAGACTTTAGTTAGTTTTGGATTTATCGACACCTTTTATGAAAAACAAAGAACGCTGTTTAACTAAAGTATAAGTTACTAAAATTAGAAAGTTAAAATCTCTTACGTTGCTGTAACAAAAACGAGTTGGTTTAAGAAAGATTGCACAGCTTTCTATGACACCAACACGGTACAAAATGCAAAGTTTTTCTATCGACAGCGTTTTAAATTTACTCGTGTATTTGTTTTGCGTTAGTTTGGTTACAAATAAAAACATGAAATCTCAAAAAGTTCACCAAACGGTAAAAGAAGTAAACTCTCAGTGACAAATTAAAAATGCCAAACTACAAAATACTTATCGTACACATGCGTTATCAATTGTACCAACATTTATATTCGAGTCTCGAGCAAACGTCAAAATTTTTTATTGAGGATATTATGCATTGGTAATACGTGGACAATCTTACTTCACTGTGGATAGTTTTCAAAAATAAAAAAATACACTCCTTCACTTTTAGACTCTACTGTGAAATTATTGTTAAAAGTACAAGCAGTGCCGATTTTAATATTTTTTAAACATAAAATTGTTTGTTTTACTTAGAGTCACTGTATAAAAGTGTATATATATGTACGTATGTAATTGATTGAAACTGATTGGTGGAAGTTGTACAATTTCCTATGGCTGACAAAAAAAAATACTAAAAAAGGAAAGATCAAAAATTCGAAAATCCTCTTTCAAGGAACTAATAATTAATCACGTGCCGCACTTTATTTGTTTTGTTTCCTCTTTTGTTGGGTATGATGAAGGACAAACCCATTTTACTCACACACAATACATACATAGGTACATACTTATTTTACCTTTTAAATATCCTTTTTAGTCCTTGTGACACGTTTTTTTTTGTTTTTTTTTTTTGTTCATGAAATAAGTATAGGGCAAAATCTTTTAAGAGCTCTTAAGTAAGAGAAAAAAAGGGGATGATATCGTTTGAAGCCTAATTGACTTCTTTAAACCTTCTTTAGCAAGAAAAAAAAAGATTTCATTTTTACCAATTAAATATTTTCAATACCTATGTTTCAAAGTATTAACTTTTATTCTTCAAGGATAGGTACACACAACAAATTTAAATCCTCCAAAATATGTGTGTGCTATGCCATGTGAACGCTTAATTTGACATTTTGTATCCCAAACTTCGTCTTTGATCACCAAAGCTCTACACATGTTCCTCCATAAGGAATAAGGATATTAATTTATGCTCAATTTGGATTTCCCTTCTTCCGGTTTCACTTTGATTGCTGTTTACAGCCCAAGAACCTCCGCTCCGAGGCGTTAGCATTCTACGAGTGTAAACGTTTTCCTAAATAATACAAAAACGAAGTTACATTGAGAAATTGAAATTGGTAAAAGTAAAAACAAATAAGTAAATAAATATATTCACACATATAAAAGTCAAAAGAAATCAACTTTATAAATAAATGAAAAATTGTTGTTTTTGTTGTTGTTGTTGTTTGGGGAAAAAGAAAAAAAATATTGTACTTAAGTCCAAGGGCATGTCGTGCAAATGTTTTCAAAAGATTTACCCTCTCGGTTTCCCTCTGTTTGATAGATAGAATGTAGTGTGTATGTATGTTTTTGTACATTTGTGTATGGGAGCGAGTGGTGGAGGTGGAGTTCGTTGAAAGTGTTTATTTGTATTTGTTTTTTATAACACCACTCTTATTATCTTATCGAAAAGAAACCTTTTTCTCTTATCGTTCTGTGATTTATTTTACTACTCAAGAAAAAAAAAAAAAAAACCAAAACAAAAACGAATCGAATTCAAATGGAAAGTGTCAGCACTCTTTTCAAATGTGGGGTGTTTCTGCTCATGGATTTATTTTTTCGTTAAGTGTTTGAAGATTTGTTTAAATTTTTTGTTTTTGTTAAATAATTGTGTTTTCTAGGTTAAAAAATATTTGAAAGAATTATTAAGCTGTTTGATGTTTACATGTTTTGAATTTTAAATGGTTTTAAACTAGAAACAGCAAAAGAAATGTTTTTTTTTTTTTTAATTAAAGTTAAAAAATTACTTACTGGAATAATTAATATTAACATTTTACAAGTTTTCACGAATGGTGACAGTAAAACAATTAATAACTCGCATTTAATAATGGAAACTATTTTCGGAATTAATATATTTACATATTTTTTTATGATTATATTTTTATTAGCTATGAATTATCGTTTATTATTTAAATTCACGACTCAGAAAACTTGGTTATGGTTAATAACAAAATAAGTCGTAAATTGAAAAATTATGTTTTTGAGGAGAAAAAGTCAATCCTTGCACTTTCCTGTTTTTTTTAGAGTTCACGTTTTAAAAATGTAAAGTTTTCAATTTTCACTTAAATCTCTGTAATTTTTATGTTTTTTAAAAATTCAAAAAGTCATCAAACATTTTTATTTTTTTAAAGAGTTCTTTTTCTTCAGCAAAGATGAAAAGAAGAGGTTTCGGTTTTCTTTTTTTTGAAACAACCGTAAATATTTTTAAGAAATGGTAAACTTAGCTATATCTACGAGAAAACACTTTTCGAGCGAAACACCCACCACCGGTTTCCTTTAAATGGACATCAACTTATCCCTTTAAATATCTGGGAATTTGCCTACACGATTCGAAAGTCGTTTTGTTGCAATGGATTTGTGTGTCTCGTGTAACTCCTACGCCACTAAAAACAAAAAACACTGTTGCATATTATGAGAAAGCACATTTCACTTTTAAAGTGTTGTGCGCGCAAAATTTTCAAAAACTTACTTATTTTTGAAGATTATAATCCGTAATGTTTGTATTCGTGATATCAAGAAAAAAAGCACAATAATTTACATACTATTAAAATGTAGATATATTTTGAAGTTATTACACTGAACCAAATCACGTAGGTCATATTGACGAAAGTTTTTCGTCAATCTTTGAAGAACTATTTATTCAAATTGAAGAAATTTTACGAAATTTTTCGTCGAAATGAAGAAAAATATTCAAATTGACAAAAATTTCTTCAACTGCTATAACGTTTAGTATTTTATTCAACTAAACAAAATTTTCTTCAATTTGACAATTAGGAACTGTAGAATGAATCAGATCTATGTATAGGTAGTAATAGATGCTAGGTATAGGTACTTAAAAAAAAAACCAATGGAAATGGAAAATAATGTTTAAATTAGGATGAAAACAATAAAGAATTGTGTATATTTATTTCATTGTTTTTTTCAATTTAGTTTAAAAATTATTTTCCATTTCTTTAAAGTTTTTTTTATAAAACTATATTGATTTCTTACTTTTTAGTTTAAAATGTTGTCAAAAATTTAGTTTTTTAGGTCACTTAGAAAAAAAAAACGAAAACATTCGTTACATAAAAAATATACAGTTGCAATTGAATTCTTCATGTTGACAAAAATTTGTCAATTTGAAGAATTTTCTTCAATTCGTCAGAGATAACTTATATGCCTACAAATATAAATACTTTTTACAAGGCAAATAACAGTAAGGTAACGGGTTTTCCATAGAATTTTTCTTCAAATTGAATAAATTTATTCAATTTTAAGAATGTATTTTATTCACGTTAATGAAATTTCTTCAAATTGAAGAATTTTCATTGTCGTCATTTCATTTTCGTCAATTTGAAGAACATTTGTTAAATTGAAGAAAGTGTTTTCTTGCAATCGACGAATTTCTTCAATTTGAAGAATATTTCTTCAATATTTTCTTAACTGTTTTCAAAGTGATAATTTTTGTTATTCTTGTAAGTGAACTGGTGCCGAATAGATCGCGTGATCGTGAAAAGATTTGAAAACTAAAAAATAAAATAAAAAAATCAAACAAAATTGATAGTGAAAAACATCAATGTAAGTAATTGAATATGTACCTACATTTATCTGTATTTTTGAAATTATGACTTCTTTATTTAAACTATTTTCAGTGTTTTATAAACAAAAAGTAATATAAATACATTCAAATAGTTTAATATTATATCATTTACATTTGTTTTATATTTTTAAAGTATTTAAAGTTGTTTAAGTAAATAATATTTGTTCTTATTTTATTTTAAAATTCACATAATAAAAATGAACTTAATTGTTACAAAAAAGTAGACGAAAAATACATGCTATAGAGTTAATTTGTTTTAACCTGAGAAAATGTAATATAGTTTATAGCTTTAATGTTTACTTAAAAGGACAACAGACAAAAAAATATTGCTTTAAAGTTTTATTTACATAAAGAATTTAATATTTCATTTGTATAACTATAAAAATGATTTGTTTTAAGTGCAAACAAATATTTGTTCTCCTAATTCATTAATAACACATTTGCAAATTTTTTATTCACTTTCCACACTGAGTACATTTGAGTGTATTGAAGATTCATGCTCCCAACTGTTTAAGGCTGTATTCAATCCCGTCACCAGTTATTTCGGACAAAAGAATTTTGAACCATGGTACATTTTAAACATTATTTTTTTCTAATGATTATTTAATTTAGATGAGCCAGAATCTGATGTTTCCGAACATGTAGAAGAGATTATAAGAAATAATTGTACTTGGGTGGAATTGGAAAGGCATTGGGATGCTTCCAAAAACTTTAGATTAGTTGAGATCACTAGAGCCAACTCACCAACTGACCAAGTGGAAGCAGTATAAAAACCCGATGGGATTTAAATTGGTAAACCTGTTTAAATTTTACATTGTATCTGTATAAATGTTTTTGAGTATGAATAATGTAAATGATTTCTTTCAGATCGATATGGATTTCAAACATCTACATATATCCAAAAGCTGAAAGCTTACTTTTGAAATATAACGATTTTTCAATGAAAATTCTACCTCTCTTCGAAGAGGAAATAAAGTATCCAAGAAATCGCCAGATATTATGTGAAATGATGGATAAGAATCAAATTCATACCGAGAGTAAGTTTATTATTATTTGCAATAATTTTTTAAATAAATTTCCTCTATATACCATTATGTATCTTATATCTACCTTAAAATTACTAAAGATGTTAATGTGTCTATTTTACTTGTATTCAGATGGACGGGCCTGTGGAATTTTTTACTTAATACACAGTATTCTTGTACCAACTGCTAAAAATATCAGTGGCACTGGATCACAGAAGTCTACTACCCGTTTTACCATTCGGGACTCCAAGTCCAGTTTTTTTTAAATTGGACCGTCCGTTGCAGCTTGTGACGAAGAGATGCTTCTAAGACAAAAAGAAAAACAAAACCTTCAACCTTTAATAATTGTAACTGGAACAATTTTGGATCCTAAGGACATAGTAGTTTTTTTCGATGGTATAAAATTTAAGCAAAATTCAATTATTTCAGCTATAGATCTTTGTTTTAAGATTTTGAATTTATTTAATTTAGAATACCCTTAATCTTCAAGTTTGGTATGGATTTTTATCCAAAACTTTTTTTTATAAAATTAACACTACTTATAAATCCTAAAGTACGCTCACTTATAAATAAATTAAAAAATGTTTAAGTTCACTAGGAGTTCTATACATATATTAACAAAATAGAACAAATAAAAACATATTACTTAAGAAATAAACTACTTGTTTGTTGAAGTTACTTACTTTTTGGGGCTATTAACTTGTATTTCTGAGATAATTTACAAATGTTGACAATAGAAGAAATCTTAATATATTTGAAGAAAAATATGCATCCATTTGAAGAATAATTTTTCAGTTTGAAAGAAAATTGGAGTCAAACTGAAGAAACAAATCTTTAATTAGAAGAATATAATATTCATGTTGAAGATTTTTGTATTCAATTTGAAGAAACAAGTAGGTTAACGCGACAAATTTTTTGTCATTTCAACGAAATCGTTACGTTTAATTGAAAAAATATTCCTTAATTTGAAGAGCCCGTTCCGTCAAATGGAAGAATGTTTCTTTAACATGAAGAAATAGGTTAGTTAAAATGATGTTCTTTTTTTCTTAACTTGAAGAAAATTTCTTTAAAATGAATAAAATTTTTCGTTGAATTGAAGAAATTTTATTCAAAAAATTTCATGAAAAATTGAAGAATTTTCTTCAATTTGACAAAATTTTGTCAATTCAACATCTCAACGAAAAATTTTATTCAATTCTTCAAACAGACGAATTTTCTTTAAATCAACATAATATTTGTCTAACCAACGGATAGGAGGTGTTGACCGTATATTGATCACTCTTTCTTCAAATCTACTTGCTTTTTCGTCAATATGACCACCGAATTTGGTTCAGTGTAACAAAATCATATCTAGGATATTTGCAAGATTACTGCTTCTAAACCCAAACACAATTAAAATACAAAATTTTCACCTCACTGTATTAAAATAGTTGGAACAAAGAGAATTTAAAAATAACGTCGACAAAGATGCAGGCCTTTTTCTGTTTAAATTCTGTCATCGAAGTCTTATTATTTCAAAGTTAAATTATCAAAAAATGTTTATTTTATTTTTGAGAAAACAGCTATTCAATTGCGTTGGTGGAGACGTTGCCGTTTCCCGCTGCCGCCTCCATCGGCCATTGACGCCGCGCCGTCGTCGCGTCGTCGTGGTCGGTCGGCCGCCAACGAAAATGTTTCCATGTGACTCCTAGTCCCCCAGGCTGACCAAAGCAAATGAGTGCCCAGTAGCAAAGCAATTCCCATAAAAATGCCACAATTTTCAAAAACTATTTCTTTTAATATGATTGTGTATCTGAGAGATACTACAGGCCCCTGTATACCGTACGTTCAACGTTCATATTCATACTTTCAGATATAGGAGGGTGATGTGCTTTGTTTTTGTAGCACCATTGAGCTATCTCAATTGGAGAAAAGATATTGTTTATGGTGGTTTCAATTTTTCAGTTTGTTTATTTGATATTTGGAGTCTATTTTTTTTTTTCTAATATTTGTTTACGTGCTAGGGAGGAGGTAGAAACCGGCAGGTGGGCTGCAAACGACGACGGCGGCGGCAACGGCAGATTATCGCTCTCGTTCAGAATATTAAGATTGCGTTTTGATGTTATGATTTGCTTAGTTGTTTATGTGAGATATAAAGTTGTTGCTGACGTAGTCGAATTAATCAAGATCAGAGGCTATCTGGAGCAGATTTTATACATACATATACATAAATAATATTGAAGTGTATGAGGAAGGACTTTTATATGAATTGAATAGCTAAGCAAGAGTGTGGGGAGGGTAGGTACTAAACTTTAAAAAGAGATAAAAAAAAATAAATTGGGGTTATGATAAAAAAGTAGGTTTTGATAAAATTATCGAAATATCTTTGTACATACATACATACATATAATGGAGTTTGTGTATGCTGATTGCCATATTTTTAGATTATGAACAAATAAAATATTAGTTTGTCAAATGCAAATTAAATTTAAATCTTCAACAATTAAAAGTAATCTTTTTTTTATTTTATCTATAATATTAAGTTAAATCAATAACTTGTTTTATGTTTCAAGTAAATAACTCATTATAATAATTAAAAAAGGAAAAAACAATTAAATAAACAAAATAAAAAAATACTTTTAATATAATTATAGAAATAACAAATAGATTTTATAGGTATAACAATACATATACATATATGTAGGTACTCAGCAATGACTTAAAAAAAGTCAAAGATTGATGGCATTGTCGACGACAATTATTATAAAGCAATAATCAAGTGAAATCTCCAATTAAAATTCCGATTACAATTAGATATTATAATCAGTAATCTAATTTTTCAATAACAATAAAAAGTAATGATGATTACATTCGTAATAATAATTATTATGTTTCTTTAACATAACGAAAAATCTCGCAAACATTTAAGTATTAGTTTTAAAGAATCTTGTTTTTTGTATGGCTTATTTAATTTTTAAATAAAAACAAAAAAAAATAAGAATGGTCTAATGTTTTTTTTTCACTTATTTCTTTGTTCTTAAATAAAGATTTTTAAAATACAACATTTACTTATAAATTTATTTGGTTTGAGTTTGATGTATAAAATCAGTGAGTTGTAATTTTTAGTTGTGTCTTTTAAAAAATATCATTTTCATATGTTGAATTCCTTATGATGAAAAAATAATTTTTTTTCTTGAAAACCAAATTGTTTTACTTAACAAAGTGTCAAAAATGCAAAAACATTCTTTTATTAAATTATTAAATTTTATTTTAAAACTTTTTTACTCGAATAACTTAAATAATGCATAATGTATTTTATTGTGAAAAATTAATTATTGCATCAAGAAAATTGGAAGCAAATGATTGATATGTACATAACATTTATTATTAACTCTTTATAAGTGATTATTCTTTCAATCAATTTTTGATAAATCACACATTGTATATTTATGTATGTATTATCGAAAAACCAAAAACTAATCTAAATAAATGTTGTCATTGATATTGAAATGCGTGTTCATTTTTTTTTTTCACCGAGTTAAACAGAGCAGGTTTTGTTCTTTGAATGAATTTCATAAAGTAGGTATAGAATTTATTGTGTCACAAAATTTCATCAACAAAATAATGGGGCGTGTCCCGGCTTGAATATACCATTCAATCAATTTTATATTCGGTAAAATAACATGGATCACAGCTGCGTCTTCGTATCTTATGTTATATTAAAAATCAATCACATTTAGCTATTGTCACTGATTTATATCTCAGAAAAAAAGTTCATCTAAACCGAATGCTTATGCATACATACATAATGTATGTATGTGGTACCTACATTACATAATGTATAATTTATTTCTCCAAAATAGAGACATTTAGATTTGTCTTCTTTCCAAAATCATAATCATAATCTATGTATCTTAATATTATATGTATATAAATTACGTGTCACGTTGTTTGTCCGCGATGGACTCCTAAACGACTTAGCCGATTTTAATCAAATTTGCACTTCGCGTGCAGTTTGATCCAACTTAAAAGATAGGATGCTTACATCTCAGTTTATGATCACAATATGATTTTATTGGAAATTATTTGTCTATTTATTTGATAGTCACAATTATATGTATGCTCCAAACGATTTTATCAGATAGCGACATCTGTGCACTGGATTGAGTAAGTTCAGAATTCAATAGATGGCGCTATGTCAAACGTCTAAACGTTCTATATAAGCTACAACTTGATAGCATAACCACCACATGTTGCTGAGGTTAAAGTACAGGTTAAATTTAGTTTGTAGTAAACCGAAATACATTTTTTACATTTTCAATTTTTGGTGTTAGCGTTAAGTATTATCAAATAGTTATATATTTGAAATAAACATATATAACATGAAATTTGTTACAGAGATAGATTAAAAAGCACGTATGCTAATTTTTTAGGATTAAATATTGAACATGTCTTACTTACAAATTGAAGCCATCTGCGGTTATTGTTTTACATTCAGCACAACGAAACAGATGTTTTCAAAAACTTCGGTTGTCCTGGCGATAAATCCACTTTTTAATAAACTTATACGAAATTCACCAATAAAATGCATCAAATAAGCAACAACAGTATTTTTCCATAGCTTGAGTTTCTGCATTAAATTGGGCCAAGACGAGGTTTGCCGGGCCCTCTAGTATGTGTATATATATATGTGTATATAAAAGACAGAGTTTATAAAATGTGTATGGCCGCCTAACTCGGTATTTTGGTACCGATTTAAATTTTTGTTATTTTGTTAAATTTTGTTATTTATTTATTAAATACCTTAAATGATAACGTTCAGATTACAATGTTTAATTAAATCTAAACTTAAAACTATACTCTGTCCAATCAATTTGTGCAGTACAGAACTTATGGGAGAGCTTTCTTCCGCACAAAGGTGCCTGATGCTGTCTACAAAAGTATATCAAATCCCCTTAAAATACAAATTCAACCACTGTCTGCATGTGCATTTTCTCGTAGTATTTTTTATTTGGCGAACGTACATCCCATATATCCTGCCTTTTGGACGACTCGAGCTGTATAGTCCGTATTGATCGTTTAGCTGTGTGTGTCGCATCAAATCAGAGTTACCGTGCTTTAGAAATGTATATTCTTGTTGGGAATTTTCAAGGGAGCTTTCAAGAATGGAAGCTTTTTTTAAGCTTTAAAGGATACTTAAAGACAAAAATATTTTCTTTTTTTTTATGTTTCATAGATTTGATTTTTTCTTGGTGGTTTGGAAAAAAAAATTAAATAGCAGTTATAAAGGTTTTTTGACTAATGCAAATAAGACAAAGGATCCGGTTGAGTGGATTTTCGAGTGCTTGCGATTTAGTTAGGGCCTATTACCTAACTGCTTGGTGTGTACGTTCGTACGTTCGAGATACCCTTTTTCGTCCACGGTATCTCAAGAACGAGTAGAGATATCGACTCCAATTAAATTTTGTTCCACAGGTTATAATTTCGAAAGATGCAGAAAGGACTTTCATAAAAATTGGTCAAGCGTTTTTTTCACTATAGTAGTTTTTTGGTTTTGTAGCAAATATCTCAGGAATGGATAGTGCCACTGACTTCAAAAAATATTTTATTGTAAACATTGTAATGTGATACAGATTTGATATAAATTTTGAAAATTTTCAATTTACCGTAATTTTTTTAAATTGAAAAACTAAAAAAAAAATGTTGGTGCGAAAATAAACAATGAAGGAAAAATTATATTATCTTCAAAACTATTTTCTATTATGTGAAACGATGTTTTTTACATCTGGTGAAAGTTTGAAAAAAATTCAATTGACAGTTTTTTTTACAAAAAAATAAAAAAGTACAAAAAATTCTACCAACAGTTGATAAAAAGTTTTTTTTTGACTTGAATATCTCGATAATGAGCACCGCTATTGACTTCAAACTTATTTATGTTTATATACAAAATACAATTATTAATATATGCTACAATTTTGACAAATATCGAATTGGCA
Organism: Scaeva pyrastri; assembly: GCA_905146935.1. NCBI lineage: Eukaryota > Metazoa > Arthropoda > Insecta > Diptera > Syrphidae > Scaeva > Scaeva pyrastri. Next base: position 35,492,583 of record LR989927.1, on the reverse strand, counting down.
GTTTTTTTTTACGAAAAATAAAAAACCAAAACTGAAATTTACCGAAAAGTGTCAAAAATTGTTTTTCGACTTAAATATCATCACAAGCAATAATATTGACTTCAAATTATTTTATTTTTAACATAATGCATTTGTCAATACCTAAAAAATGATAAAATATTGACGAATAATTGACATTTTTTTACAAAAAATATATACAATTTGTAAATATTGTTTTTCCGCTTCAACATCTCTGACAATTTTTTTGTTAGTAAAATTGTTAACAATATTAGCATCAAAAGTAAAGCGATTAATATCAGAAACGCCAAGTTTTCAAATTATGCATAATGGGAAGTTATCAGTGTGGGTCGCACCTAGCCTCTTTTTTTATAATATAATCGTATAGGCACCAGAAAAGGTTAATTTGGAGTCTAGTACAACACCAAGGTCAGCAAAACTGGATTCTCTATTTAAACGTGACGAATTCAACACATAAATATAAAATTTATAATACAGTCGAACTTCCTTAAGTCAAATTTCTCTATAACTCAAATTTTTATTGAGAACATTGCTTTTTAAACATTATTTTCATGAATTTTGTTCTTCATAATTCGAACTTCTGTAAATCGAAGTTTTCTATGTTTCGAAATTGAAATTGCACCTGAAGTCAAAAAGTCTCCTTAACTTGAGTTTCTCTAATTGGGGAAATCCCTATTAGGTATTTCAATTTTTTTTTTGAAATTTACTGTATTCTACTATGATTACTTTGTATGCTTTCCAGAAAGATACCTACATATTTTTTCCCTTTGTTCAAAATCGGGAAATCCCATTTAGTTAATTTTTTTTTTTTTTTGAAAATAAATTGAGTCTACTGTGATTAGATTTGAAAGTTTCTTTGTGGAAGAGGGATGGTTGTGTTCAAATATTGTAGATTTTTCATTTGAACTTTGATTTTGAACACGTTAAGAAGTTTTTGTTTCAATTTTTTTAATGAAAAAAGGAAGGAGTCACTAATTTCAATGTCAGGAAGAAAATTAAAGCATTTAACTTTTGAACAAAAACTGAAGGTCATTAGTAAAGTTGAGAGTGATGATAGAAAGAAAAATGTGGCCATAAAATATGGTTAACCTCCAAGTACACTTTCCACTATACTTAAATATAGAGAAAGTATACAACAAAACTTAACATTTTTTTCTTATCTCCTTAAATCGAAGTTTCTATAACTCGAACCTTTTGTCTTTCTTTTTGAGAGTTCCAGTTATGGAAGTTCGACTGTATTACGTTTGCGTGTAAAACACATTGTCTTACATTTTTGTCAATATTTAAAATCAAACTATTTTTAGTGCACCATTCCCAAAATTTATTTAGATGTTCTTGTATATCCTTAGAGTGCTTGATGAAGTTAAAGTTAATAATTCGGATTATTTTAACATCATCTGCATAGATTAGCGATGTAGAATTATTTAAAACAGAAGTCAAATCATTAATATCTAAATAAAAATAAAAGAATAAATCTTTCTAGATGGTTTCTACATATCGGCGTCGGCGGAAAGCAAAATTGTTTTGTTCTAAGTCACAAAAAGCTAATTTTACAGAACACGATTTCTAAGTTTCAAATTTAATTTAAGTCATGTTTTTTGTTCATCAGACATTCGCTTTTTATTTTTTATAAAGTTTGTTTTATAAATTTTTTTCATTAGTCGATAAATAATTTTTTTTTAAATTTAAGTAACAAAATACCAATGGACATAGGACAATTCCTATAGTTAAGGTACAAGTGCGCACTCTCCCAAAACAAAACCTGTGGGATTTAGAACAATTATTAAGAATGAACCAAAATTGTTTTAAATTGGAGAATATACATAGCATACAATAAATGGACATAGAAAATTTTTTAATGTTCCCTTAGTCTCTTTCAAAAATTTGGAATAAATTTCACTTGATGAAAAATTTGGCGCTAAGACTAAAGTGACTACCAATTATCTGTTAAATAGAAATTTAAAAAAAAACCGTTTTAGAAATTCTAAAAGAGCACCCTCGAATCAGTTGAACTTCATTATTATCTCATTTTCGATAAAAAGTGGATTAAGTCTTATTTTGCTTTTCGACGAACGATGTGGTTCAAAGTACGAGTATCTGTGAATTTTGAATGGGTCTTTTGTGTCTTTAAATTTTATCCTTTTTTGGCTATCTATAGAATTGTCATTTAATCAATTTAGTTGAGTTTGATGAACCCATCTTCAACATGCACATATGAAAATGCTAAAAACAAAACTTAAAAATTAACTACTTGTTGCTTTTTTGTAAGATTGTTAACAATCAAAGTAATAAACAAATTGCAGTCCAAATTATTATCTGGCTGGCGGTTTTTTGTTGTCACTTTTTTTTTTTTGTTGAACATTTATCTATTTATGAACTTATTAACTGTTTATTTTTTATTTACTCATATGTTTTTTGACTCATATATTGTGTTTGTTTATTTATTTGTTCGCTTATTAATTGAATTTATTTATTTACTTGTATGTACTTTTTAATCGATTTAATAATATTAGTACATATTTATTCACTGCATGCACTGCTTCTCATCAATTAGTATGCTTGGTTTTATATATTATTTTTATTTTATTTTGTAGTTTTAAGATTTAATTTGAGTCGAAATTTAGAGTTATATTTTACAAGATATCTATGTAGGTATTGAAACATGCAAACCTACATACATGAACTAAATAATTAGACATATCTACAAATTGTCAAAATACCTGCATTTTGTTAACTTAGAGTGACGGTATATGACATGTATGTACCTACATATACATACATATATCTAGTACGTAACTTCAGTTGCGGTCAGAAAAAAAAAGGCACTGCAGTTTTACTTGGTAGGTACTTTTTAAAAGATTAACATAAATTTGTTATTTGGTGGAAAAGGATCAAGGTCATATTTTAAAAAGCCTGAACATATGACCATCCCAAAATACACATCAAAAATTGTCAAATATTGAGGAACCATTATGATCTGCGACTGTTTTTCGTATAACGGTGTTGGCTCCATATACTGGTTCAAAAAGTATCGTGGATAAACATCTTTATGTGAAAATACTGCAGGACAAAATGTTACCTTATGCTTCTTAGGAAATGCCGTTAAAGTGGTTATTCCAAATGAACAACAACAACTGTCTTTGCAAATAAAGGACATGCCACAAAATATTGATTTGGACCAATTTTTGAACAAATCTAAAAACTATATTCTTAATGTTACCAAAAAAAGGTGCTAACAAAATATTAAGAATTCAATGGTAATTTAACAAATCTTAGGAAATGTAATAAATTCCAAATCCATTTTCTTGTTTGAATGAATTATAGCTTAACAGTTAATTTATATAAGAGGAGACAATTAGATTCCAAACATTGAATTTTCTTTTTCTATACGTCATAAAGATTCTCATCTACTACCGGCTCTATTTTTCTGACCGCAGATGTATAAATTCTATTTTATGATTTTATGGATTTGTTTCATTATTCATCAATATTATCAATTAATTTTTTTTTTAAATGATTGTTAAAAATATATTTGAAAAAAAGTCAAAATGTTTACATCAACATTTTTTTGAAACCATTGTTCTTATTCGTCTTTTTTTCAACTAAACTTATTGACTGCTTTTTTTTTTGCTCGCAGCTGTACATTTTTGCTTCTTCTATGACAGCCTCTCATTGAAATGATTCTGTTCTGTACATCCACCCTGAACCAATATAATATCTAATTTATGTATCTAAATTTTATAGAATTATATTTTAATTACCATTGCATACCTATTAATATTTTATCTAGTGATTATTCAATTTTATAAAAAGTTTATAAAACCCAAAGTTTTAACCTCAAAATATACATTTTTAATCCAAACAAAAATCAGAAAAAAACTTCAAAGAAAAATCGCTTACCACTATGAATTAATAATGAACATAACTACCACAATTCTTAAACATCCCCTCAAAGCCTCCAACAAAATATGATATAATACAAACATACATACGTTTGTACATGTTGTTTTATTTGCTATAAACCTAAACCAGTCGTATCCCTAGATTTAAATGGTATTCCATTATTCAAACAATTTCGCCCACAATTATAGCACTTTGTTGAATTTATTCAAAAAAGAAAAATTAATAAAAATGAAAATAAAAATAAAAAATCATCGCAATGATTGGAAAACAAATTAGATTTTCAGAAATGGAAAAGGTTTTGCAAAAACATAAATATCTATAACATATACATATGTACAACATACATGCTTATTCATAATGTTTATATTTAAATTTCTACCTACCATATAGTCTAATTAATTGACGAACAAATTTCCAACAAAAATAATATCGCGTGGCCGCACAACCACACCATAACCTTTAGAGTTTCCGTGCGCCTTTTATGTTGTTTTAACTTTGTTTGCAATACGAATAGATATTTCCGTTCGCACACACATTAATGCACAAACATACCATACACACATACACCACACCAGCTTCCAATAAATAAAACACTTGCTTTCATACAAAATTGAAATATGTGCCTACTTTGGTCTGCTCTGCAGGATGTGTTTTTAAAATTCAAACAAATATTGAGATATACGAGTATTGTGGAAATATAATTTAAATAGTTTGTTATTAAATATGCGGCTATAAAATGATATCTCCGTTTAATTGAGTTTATTTAACGTTGGTTAGCAGCTGTGCGGTTTGCTACCAAAATTGTGTGAAGGATTATTATGGTTTGTCTGATTAAATTTTAAAAACAAAAACGTAAACATGTACCTATTTTGAGAATTGATTTGATTGTTGCAACTTTTAGTGTATCTTAAGTGCCTGTAGGTGTTTTTGAGCCTTTGGTAGTAGGTGTGGTACCATGAGATCCCAAAGTACCTCTATACACATTGTTACACAGACTAATTTGTTCTAATTTTATTAAATTGAAAAAATCGACTGATTGTAATAGTTATTTTAAAATTTAATTTTTTTATAACAATTTACTACATGTATGTATATTCAAAACTTTGTGTATAGTTTTGGATCGCACTTCACTTCATCATTATCATCAACGGCTCGACAACTGGGATCGTCCTTACTCATACACGAGACCAACAATAATTCTCCTTAAGACTTTCCTCTCGAACGCGTCTAAGAGATCGGAGTGCCTTTTACTAAGCACCCATGTCTCGGATCCATAAGTGAGTACTGGCAGGACCATAGTCCTGTACAGCAGCAGTTTAGAGGTTAGGTTATTATGGTAAGGTTTCTAGATTTAAATAGCTTTGACTAACTATTGTTATAGGGCCGTCCCGTGTACATCTTCTTCTATAAGTTGTTATCGACTGCTACTAACGGGTGATTTTTTAGCTGGTTTGGTTTTGGCAACACTGGTTTTGACAGCTGACTTGTGTTTAGTACCTTGTGTCACTGTCAAACAGCTTCAGTTTGGTTTGCAATTTAACCATGGATCGTCTTACAAATGAACAACGCTTGCAAATTATTGAATTTTACTATCAAAATTCGTGCTCGGTTCGAAATGTTCATCGCGCGCTGCTTCCATTTTATGGTCGGCATTCTCGACCTTCTGAGCAGTCTATTCGGAAGATTGTGAAGAAATTTCGCACCAAATTTACTTTGTTGGACATTAAACCACGAACACGTTTACGTACTGTGCGTAGTGAAGAAAATATTGCGGCCGTATCAGCTAGTGTGACAGACGACCGCGAAATGTTGATTCGGCGCCGTTCCCAGCAGTTAGGCCTTTGTTACAGCACTACGTGGAAAATTTTGCGGAAGGATTTGGGCGTAAAGCCTTTTAAGATACAGCTGGTGCAAGAACTAAAGCCAGCCGACTTACCACAACGCCGAATTTTTGGTGAATGGGCTCTTGGAAAGCTGGCCGAGGATCCGCTTTTTTATCGAAAAATTGTGTTCAGCGATGAGGCTCATTTTTGGTTTAATGGGTACGTAAATAAGCAAAATTGCCGCATTTGGAGTGAAGATCAGCCAGAAGCATTGCAACAGCTACCAATGCATCCCGAAAAAGCCACTGTTTGGTGCGGTTTATGGGCCGGCGGCATTATTGGGCCATATTTCTTCAAAGAAGATGCGAATCGCAGCGTTACTGTCAATGGTGAACGCTACCGAGCGATTATAACAAACTTTTTTTTTGGCCGAAATGGAAGTTCTTGATTTGCATGATATGTGGTTTCAACAAGGCGGTGCCACATGCCACACAGCACGCGAAACAATGGCGCAATTGCTAGGCGAGTTTGGTGAACAGTTAATTTCACGTTTCGGGCCGGTCAATTGGCCGCCTAGATCGTGCGATTTGACACCATTAGACTATTTTTTGTGGGGGTATGTCAAGGCTAATGTCTATAGGGACAAGCCCGCTTCGATTGACGCACTGGAAGCCAACATCCATGCATTCATTCGTGAGATACCGGCCGATATGTGTGAAAGAGTATGCCAAAATTGGACTCAGCGGATGGGCTACCTGAGACGCAGCCGCGGTCAACATTTGCATGAAATTATCTTTAAACATTAAATTGCAAGGTTCAAACTATCGATTCAAATAAATATTTCATTCATTTTTTTCGAATTTTTAGTGTTTTTTTTTTTTTTAAGTTCTAAACCTCTTAAAAAATCACCCATTATTAACTCAAGGTATTTGAAGGATTGCACTATCTCAAATTCATGGTTCGCTACTTTGATTTCTGGACCAGCTGTTCTTCTTGCAATGGACGCATGCTACCATACCATGTACTATGTTTTTCCTATACTAATGTGCAGCCCCAGATTTTGTGCCACCTGCTCGATCTGGGTTAATCTTCCAATGTACAGCTTCCAATGATATCGATGTTGTGTGCGTAAGCCAGTATCTGGCTGGAACTGTTGACGATGGTCCCTCTTGTTGGCCTGCCATGAGTCACGGATTGCTATTTACCACGCCCAAGGTTGAAGAGGAGGCAGGACAATGTTATTTATGAGCTTCCTAGTTTTTTCTTTTCAACTATTGAAATCCAAATTTTCTCACCTAGTTGAAATATTTTTTTTGTACGTTTATTTTAATATTCGAAATGGAACAAGAATTGCTTTTTTATTTAATTTATTTAGAATTTTAAATAAAGATATTTTTTTATATAGAAAAATGGCTCATTTTCGATTTTTGCCATCATTTTCGTTGACGAGTTACTCCTCACTCCAAATAGAATGTAACAATTGACTGATATTTCTTATCAAAATTTTTCCATAAGTCTTCTTGTTTTTACATCTCTTAAAATTGTTCTTCAATATAATTTGAAAAAAAAAACAACAAAAAATACGAATATATAAAAATCATTCGACACATAAACACCGAGCAGTATTAAGTTTTATTGCTCTTCGTTTTATGAAGAAAATTTAAAACCTATAAAAACAAACAATACCGAAATAAGTTACAAAACAAATCTGGGAACTTAAATTGGTTTATTTGATGAAAATGTATCTTGCCTTGGAAATTTTATTTTCCTAGTAAAATCTATGGGAGTGGGACATGGACATCAAGGATTTTTTTTTATAAGGATTCGTGTATACTATGTTTCGTTGTTGGTTTGTAATCTCATAAATTTACGTCAAAGAAGTGAGCACTTTGAATTTTCAATATAAAAATGAATGCATTAATAGTCAATTTCATGATTTTGCAAAATCTTATTTTCATATTTTTTTTTATTTAGTTCCGCTTTTAGATTTTTAGATGAAAATATCTCTTTATAAATAAAAGGAAGTTATGTTTGTACATTTCGTCGGTGGAAATCAACTTTTTATCTAAAATGAGATAATGAAGCAGTTCTATACTAATTTGAGCGTGGTTTTTTAGAATTTCAAAACTGTTTTTTTTTTTCTAAAAAATTCCATTTAGGAGATAATTGGTAGCCACTTTAGTCTAAGCGCCGAATTTCTCAAGTGAAATTTATTCCAAATGATTCAAAGAGACTAAGGGAACATTCATATTCTCAAGTTTAAAACAATTTTGATTGATTCCTGATAATTGTTCTAACTCCCTTATTTTGTTGCCTCCAATATTTGATGAAATTACGAAAGAAAAATTTAGTTTTTTCATTGAATACATGTACACATCAAAAGGTTTTAATTTTTAATGATAAAGTTTTTATATAAAAATAATAAACAAAATCCAATTGTTTATTATTTTTATTAAAACATGTTGTTATTAGAAAAATATATCGAAATCGATTACGACAAATTTGAATGTAAAAAATTACTTTATTTTCTTTTGTGTCTACACAAAGACACTCAAATTATGAAAATGATGAAACTACCAAACTAATATAGGTCATTATGCCCGTAGTTTCATTGATTTTTTTCATGAATAATGCTGAACCACCATAAATCTTACGTCCCCAAACACTTCACTACTACACATAAATCTCCGGGATATTATTTCTATGTTATCCGACAAAATCCACGTTAAAGTCAACTGAGTAAAAAAAGAGAAAGAAAAAAAAAAACTGCTTCATTAAACTTATTGTTTTTACTTTCACAATTCACCACCTTCAGTCTGACCCTTAACCAACATGTTCTAGTTCCTGGAAAAAAGCTTACTCAAAACCCCATCATACGCTACCTATAAGTACCTCATGCCCTTAATTACTTTCTTTCATCACAACAAGATATGCATATGTATGTATATGTATCTACGTGTGGCTTTTGTAGAGATATGTACAAGTACAAGTGTGTATATGAGTATCGGTCATCGAAAGGAGAACTGACAGCCACATAAGAGTTGAGAACGACTTTTCAACTGTCGTTACCGGTCCCAGTTTCCAGGTTCCAGGCCCAGCTCAGCTCAGCTCACTTGTTCATACTCACTTCGTCTTCGTGACACGACACCCATCATCACCGTGTCATTCAACCCCCATGACATAAATGCATTTTAATTAACGTTCAACCAACACCACATCACCTCAACCTCAGCCACCACTGAGACTGACTGCTCCTACTGCTACGAGTGTATAGTTGCTGTTGCTTTGCTAGTAGGATGTGTTGTATTTGTATGGGACTGGGACCTGGGAACGATTGTGAACCTACTTTTGTTGTTGTTCTACTAAATAATGAGGTTTTCGAGCACTAAAGTTTAGACCTCAAACCTCAAACTAGGAAATGTTCTACTTTTCTAATATTTTGCTTCTGTTTTTTTTTTTTTTTTTGCTTAAACAAAATTTGCGGATTTTGTTTTTCCTTTTTTTTTGTTTCAAACTGATAAGAACACGTAACCGTAAAACAACCACACGTAGATAATCAAATTAAAAAAAAAAAAATGAAAATGAAAATGACAACGACAAGTCGTCTGCCCGATAAACAACTTCAATAAAAGGAATGACTTCAGCAAGCTAGTGATTAATTCGAAAATTTGTCGCAGGGTCACCTGGTGTTGCTTATAATCTAGTGCTTTCGAGTCCGGTAATAAAACCCGTTTTTTTTTTCATAAAGTCTGCTAACTCAATTGATAAAAATTTTAATACATAACGTCTTTTTTGTTTTGTCGTGTGACTTCGTATGTCAACTGTCAAGTGAAAGTGGAAACATTTTTATATTTTGGCCTTAGAATATTCGAAATACTTACTCAAAAAAAGAATTAAACATTTTATATATAACGTACATTTTGTAATTGATTGAGTTTTGCGCCCTCTACACCGGAATCTAGTGCAATATGACTTTATGGTGAGTACCTACCTAACATACTTTTGTATATGTTGCTTCGAAATAACCATGCGAGAATTGTCAATGCATTAATTCTTTTATCAATCATTCTTTGATTTCCATCAATTTATCAATCATCGATCAATATTGACACATTTTTTTTCACCTCACTTATGTCAAAAACAAAACCATAATTCAACTTAATTCACACTATCGATAGTTAGTAAACAAAATTATGGCAAAAGATTGATTGATTGATTGTAATGGATTGAGTTTTGCACCCTCTGCACTGAAATCTACTGCAACATGACTTTATGGTAAGTACCTACCTAACATACTTTTGTATAGCTTCGAAATACCCATGCGTGAATTGTCAATGCATTAATTCTTTTATCAATCATTCTTCGATTTCCATCAATTTATCAATCATCGATCAATATTGACACTCTTTTTCACCTCACTTATGTCAAAAACAAAACCATAATTCAACTTAATTCGCACTATCGGTAGTTAGTAATCAAAATTGTCGCAAAAGATTGATAATATGTCATTACATTACAACAATTTACATTTAAAATACTCTGTTTAAATGAAACCAGCTTACGTAAAAAACCCTTATAACTCAAAAATATATTTTCAATTCAATTTAATATTTTTAATTGAAAAGTGAATTTTTTTTTCTTTGAATCGAACAGAACAAAAAATGTTCTGAATGCTTTCATTTCTTTATTTTTCACCTTTCCACCAAATTTTTACTCCCCTAATATTTTCACCACGAAATTGACATTTGAGTTTCTGATGATGTCATCCTTTATTTTTAATTGCTTAAGCCAAAAACACAAACTTTCTTGTTGGTTTTACTCACAATGTCCACAAATGTATGTTCGTGTTTTTATATTACAGGGAAATTGAATTTTCTGTCACTTAAACGGGATTCGCTTAAGTGAAAAATCCGCTTTTGGGATGAAAGAATGTCTGACTTCTTCAAGATTTTCTTAAGCGGGTTTAATATTTGGGTTTCCAATGTTATAAACTTTTTTCGTTTTGATAACTAGTTAAGTAGGTTCTTATTTTTTCAAGAACCGAATTGTAACCTTATCAATACTTATACTAAAATTCACCATCGTCCAGCTTTTTAAAGGGACTTCCTCGGGGTTTAAAACATCGGACTTTTGAGCAAAGGGCAAGTTCTGAAATATATTAAAAAACTTCTTCTTTCCAAAAAAATTGTATCTATTTAAAAAGCACAAGTGTAATTGAAAATGTATTTAATGGATTTAGAAAATTACTAAATTTTAAAGGAGTCACTTTGTAGTTTTAAATTTAGTAAAAAACGTTAACAGATAGTAAGATGTTAAAATCGTTTAAAATAAACAAAACCATGTACCTTTTCAACTCAGTAATTTTAAAATATCAGCACTCAAGAAAACACAAAAACTAATTTATCAAATATTTATCTTTTCTTTTCAGATAAAGTAAGTCAACTAAACCTTAAGCTAAAAGTAAGTATTTATTGTTGTTTAATATGATTTCATTTAACTTAAACATTTCGTATATCATTTTCGACTACATAGTATTAATTTTATACAATCGAAGCAATATACGTTCTTCTTAAATCTGAACTCCAATTTTAAAAATATACAATACTACATTTGTTGTTCTATAAAACATAAATTCAAAATTTAATAAAGAGTCTTGTATTTTCAAAGCTTAGATTATTTTACGATCACCTTCTAACATAAACATTAGCCATGTTTTATTGGCAAGTGAATACAGTACTTGGCAAAATTTTACAAGGGAAACAACAACAACTGATTAGTGAACAAAAATAAGTCAGTAATTAGTGAAAGTAAAAAGAAACTTGAGTAAACGTTTATTGACTAAAAATATTGAAACATAATTATTTCGTTTTTAAACTTACAAAGAAAGTTGCTTATTATCAACGCCCACAAGACAACTTATATAGCAACTTTCAAGAATTTTTACTTTGTATTTTCTTATAATCTTAAGTTGTCTTTTGTCTATCAATATCGTTTTTATTAAATATAAATAAAGTGCAAAAGGCATTCATATAATTAACTACTTAGTAATTTGAAGAAAACAAAAAAGCTGTCCCTTAAAGTTGCCGGAAACTTAGTTGCATAGTTGTAGATTGAAATTGAACGCAGAGTAACTAGAGTGAGCAACTTTAAGATGTGGACAGCGAGTCTTCCAAAGTTTTACTGCAAATTTAATAGTAATAAAAACTCTAATCCTGCTCGGTCTGCATTTCCATAAAAACTTCAACTCGACTAACATTTTCATGCAATTTGCAACTTGACCCATTTTTCGAACACACCCCCATGTAGAACAACTGTTGAATTGAATATTGAACTAAAATGAAAAGAAGAAAGGCAATAAAACGAGTGTATACATTTACAACATTCCAATATCTATCATATTTATTCTATTTTAGTGACAGAAGATTTTGAAATTTTGACGTTAAAAACTTGACAAATAATGTAGGGATACACACTTTAGCGAGTCAAATTGAGAGTTTTTTTGGTACTCGTATTACTGAGCTAGAGATAGATTACTAATAAAACACGGTTAATAATAAATAAAAAGATGTTGCTCAACCTTAGCTTTGTCATTTAAAATGATTTTGACAACACTTACAATTTTAAAAAAATGGGATTTCTAATATGTATTTAAATTTTGTCTGCTCTTAATTTTTGACTATTGTGAGAATTCAAAAAGTTTCAATCTAACTTTAAGAAACTAAAATGCAAACAGAAAAGTGTTTTGTAAAAACCAAGTGTTTCATAAATTTTTAATTACATTAATGATTACTTTGAAGCTATCGCGTGTACTTTTTGTTGAAAATAAAAAATTATAGGAGGAGCTAATTCTCAATCGCTTTCAATCCTACACTAATCTAATTAATGCCATTAAAATTTTATTCCTGTTGTCTCCACTCATTATAGTCAATAATTAAAATGATTTATTACCAATCCGTATTGTAATTTATTTTTCATTATCTAAACTACAAATAGCATCATTTCTCAATTGCTCTCAAATGGGAAGTTATAAATTCAACAATAATCCCTTTTAGGCTTTAATTATTTACCATCTGTCTTTTGTCAATTCCATCATGTGATGTACCTCACCCCCCACCCCCACCCCCCAACTTATCCTTAAAACACTTCCATCATTCATCGTTATACCCGTCAGAACTTTGACTCCATTCGACCTACCATGCCGTAGTCGTAGCCGTAACCGTTGGCGTCGTCGTTGGTTGGTTTTCAACGGAGTCCTTCTGTGAAAAGTGAAAATTTGCTAATAATCCTACTTCGCAGTTATGTAGGTATATACTATACAATATACATACATAGCAAATACATATCGTGACATAAATTACTTTTTTGTCCTTTTGGTCCAAAATTATTTTATTCGAGAAGTTATCGTAATTTATATCTTCTATGTATTATGCCGAAAATATCCTGTATCTCCTGTGGAAGGAATTGAAAAGAAAAAAGTATACATTTCTTTGCATATACTCGTATATAAATAAGGAATGCCGAGATATACCTTCTCTATTCCTGTGAACACATACAAATACATACATACAAGATTTAATGCAGGCGACTGTTCTATCTCCCGACTGATTCCTTTATGAAATATTCATTTGAATAGAAATGAATAGTATCTGGTCTGACTCTGACTCTGACTTTGGGATGGGTTCACGCCACCACCACCACCGACCGGGACGTAGAAGGAAAACAAAAGGAACTCCTGCCCGAGTTACGAGTTCCGAGTTCCGACTTGGTTGAACTTTAGTTTGAATTTGAGGTTGGACTAAAATAGGGCAATGTCGGATACTTTTTGCTTTTCTGTCTCATTTTTGTACGCTACCTTAGGTACTCTCAAATTTTGAAGGATCAAATTGGATCTACATATAATAAAATACAACTAAAGGTAATAACACGGGGCTTTTTGTCGACCTTTCAATCATTTTTATGTTGCTCCTTCTATCTTCAATGTCATACTCATTTTCATGACTGTATCCTCCATTTATGATTATCGGAGAAGGGATGTATAAATGTACCTAGACGTACATACGTATATTTTTGCAGAATAATGAATTTTTGAAATTTTATTATTTCATTGGACAGTTTTTTTCACTTAAGCTAGAGAATTCAGCATAATATGTATGTATATCCTTTGAAAGGGAAGAAGAAAAAGGATTCCTTTCTACGAAAAGTATTTTTGTGTATACTTGCCCCGGAGGTATTTTGTCCTTCTTGTAGTATCCAGGAGGGGACAAAAAAAGAAAAAAAAAAACGGCTTAAAATGTCCTGACAATTTGCTTGCTCGAAAATAGAATTGTGAGATGGATAAATGAGTAATAGTGTATTGAATTGAAGGAGAATAAGGTATCTATGCTACATCTACTTGTATTTGGAATTTAATCAACTGAAAACGAATAGGAAAGACAGTGGGATTTTGTATTGAGTAAGGATCTTACTTTGACAAATTTGTTTTTTTTTTTTATATTCTTAGAAAGGATCCAAGGAAAAGCGTTACCTGAAGATGGATTGGAATTGGAAAAGGTGTATTTATCTGTATTATAAAATGAAGAATCATTATTCCATATTTTATCTGTGATTCATATACTCGTAAGTTAAGTTATGATAAAAAGGATAAAAAAAAAGTAACTAAGGGGATTCTGGTTGTCTATATGAGAGAACATCAACCATTCGTGGGTTGTGTGCAGGAAATATACAATATCAAATCATATTTGAATTTATACGAATTTAAAAGAGATTTTTTTTTTTTTTGCGAATAAGATAAGAGACTTAATAGAAACAATTAAATTAATGTATTTCCTTTAAGTATTCTTTAATTCAAACACAAAGACAAGGTATTACAGAAATCAGTATTTTTTTTATTACGAATTCAATAAACTGATATTGTATTTTATCTTTAATTTTGCTTAAATGATGATACTTCAAACTTCATTTCAATTTCAAAGAATGAAGATACAAAAACAATCTTAAATCATTTTGCTTTGCCAAAATGTTATTCATTTATTCTATATAAAATAGATTTCAAAGTTATGGAAGGGAAATATATCTTTTGAGCCTTGTAATGGTACTTATTGAAATTTATGAATATACCTTCTGTGATATTTCCTTTTTCCTGTTATTTTATTAAAAGACTAGAATCGATTTTTCAGGAGAATAGTATACAATCTTCGGGATTGATCTATGATCGGGGTAGATGTATGAGTACCTATTCGTTGTTATAGTTTAATTGGATTTGTGTTCGAAAGAAGTTTTCGAACATTATTTAAAGTGAACCTGTCATTTTAAACATAAATTTTAACAACATGATGTTGGATCCAATTTGACTTCGTATGAAGGTCTGAAAGAAAGACCCCTAGCCAAGAATGAAGCCTAAGGTTTGCCATTATGCAACAACTGAGGCCGTATGTCAGTAATAACGTGCTATCGTTTCAGGCTTATTTGCCTGCGACTTCAAATAACCTCACAAAAATTAGTCCACCGATCCAGAAAATCGGGATCGGTGGCCATCTCGCAGTGGGACCATATTCGCCGAAAGTGTGACGAACTTGATGGTCGTTCCGCTTCAATTCTTGGATGAGTTGGATTTTGTAAACCCGCAAACCAAAATTCTTCTTTAAAATCTTCCATAAAAATGGGTACAGCTCCAATTTTTGCGCCAGGTTATAACTTCAAAAGATGCAGAAAGGACTTGACCGGTTTTTTCACTATAGCAGTTTAAAAAAAAATTTGTGTTGTTAGCAAATATCTCAGGTATGAATAGTGCCATTGAATTCAAATAAATTTTATTATATACATTGTAATGTGATACAGATTTGATATAAATTTTGAGAATTTTCAATTTACCGTTATTTTTTAAAAATTAAAAAACTAAAAAAAAATTTCGCCTCAAAAATATACCGTGAAGGAAAAATGATATTATCTTCAAAACTATTTTCTATTATGTGAAACGATGTTTTTTACATCTGGTAAAAGTTTGAAAAAAATTCAATCGATAATTTTTTTTACAAAAAATAAAAAAGTACAAAAAAGTTGGTAAAAAGTATTTTTTGACTTGAATATCTCGAGAATGAGCACCGATATTGACTTCAAACTTATTTATGTTTATACAAAATACAATTATTAATATTATTATATGCTACAATTTTGACAAATATCGAATTGACAGTTGTTTTACAAAAAATATAAAACTTAACCAAAAACTTACCAAAAAATGTCAAAAGTAGTTTCTTGTCTTGAATAATGTCCAGAGTGGTCAATCATTTCAACTTCAAATTTATTTTATTTTTTGCATAGTAGAATTTTGAACGTATGGTACTTTTTTGACAAATATCGGATTGGCTGTTTTTTTACGAAAAATAAAAACCAAAACTGAAATTTACCGAAAAGTGTCAAAAATTGTTTTTTGGCTTAAATATCATCACAATAAGCAATGCTATTGACTTCAAATGTATTTCATTTTTAACATAATGCATTTGTCAATAGCTAAAAATGATAAAATATTTTCGAATATCAAATTGACATTTTTGAACAATAAATACAAAATGGGAAGTTATCAGTGTGGGTCACACCCAGCCTCTTTTTTTGGTAATACATTTGGACAATTTGCACAAGTTGTTCTGTAGTAAATGTGTGCATTATAATATGGCAAACTGTCAAACTGCTGTCAAAAAAACCAACTCCGACCAAATTATTACTAGACTGAAAACTACACGTATAAAAAAACAACCTGTATCTATCTTTGTTGTGCCTAAATTTCTTGAATAATTTAACATCTTAATCGCAATTTAAAGAGTTAATAATTCACAATACCCAATAAATAAAACTGATATTTTAGCTTGTTTCAAATAAAGACCAAAAAGGTAAATACAAATGTTAGAAAATTTAAATGAAAATGATGTGTTTAAAATTTTCAAAAAATAAATTAATAATTTCGAAAACTTAAGCTCGATTTCCAGAAATGATAAAGTCAGAAATCACCTTTTTATTCAATACTAGCTTTTACCCGCGACTTCGTTCGCATAAGATTTTTTATTTTCTCCCGGCTGTAAGTCCCCCTCCAATAATGTCCCACTATCGTGTTCCTGTCCTCAACTTCACATCAAAATTTGTTCAAAAGCAACCTAATCAACCTGACACGATCACGCTAGATTTCCGCGGGAATGAGGTATTTTCCCGCCGTAAAAAGTAGCCTGTGTCCGTGCCTAGGATCCTATCTTTAAATTAACCAAGTCTTATAAAAATCCGTTCCGATGTTAAGGCGTGAATGAGGTAAACTTTTAAAACAAACGATTAAAAATCACTAACTTAATTAGTTTTCTGCCTACTTTCTACCCCCTAAGTAGGTACGATGACGTGATCATTTTGATCTTATATCCGGTTTTAGGCAACAATCTATTACCTTACTAAATTTCATCAAAATCCGTTCAGCCGTTTAGACGTGGAAGAGCAAAAGTCCCAACAAAAACGACTAAAAATCACTAACTCAATTTAGTTATCTGGCCACTGCCTACCCCCTAAGAACGATGGCGTGATTATTTATAACCTATGACCATTTCTAGGTTATCATCTATCACCATACCAAATTTCAACAAAATCCGTTCAGATGTTTAGACGTGAAAAAGTAACAGACAGACAGACAGACTAGAGTTACTTTCGCATTTATAATATTAAAGTATGGATAATATTAAATCTAAAAACCTAAGAACATTATGCTCTATCCTTTATACGAGTTAGTGTCCTTAAACCGAAAAATTCAGGAAGAAAAATAAAAAATAAATTATAATTTCACACATCGTATTTATTCAAACCCAACTTCTGCAAAAATTATAATTATAATTTTATAAAACAAATCAAAACCCTTCAACTAAAGTCACCAAATCCAAACTTGAAATGAATAAATTAAAAATTTAAAACACATCAAAAATAAACTAATTACATACTCAAAAGTCAAGTCAAACAACAATAAACTTTTTCTTAACAAAATACGAATTCTATTTGAGTTTTTTTTTTTTTAATTTAATTCTTTTTGCGACTTAACTTTTTCGGTTTAAAAGGAGGGATTTACATATTGTTCTATGTTGTTTCCCATTTTCTAGATCCTTATCACTTAAAAAAAAGAAAAAGAAGAAAATGAAAAATTCAATGTTGGTAGGTACACTTTTTCGCACATTTTAGACAACTTGAGCCCTCCCAAGTGTTACTTACCATAATGGAAAAGTTATAAATTCTAATTGGGTGATAAACAAGTTTGTGAAGGAGTGAAACACTCTTTTTTGGCTCAATTCCCACACTGATTTCTGGAATCAATGCTGAGCACATTCCTGAACACATTTCTAAATACATACATATACATATGAATTAGGACAATCTCCTTTACATACATACATATGTGTATCTGTATGTATTATCTCGAGGGCTTATTTTTTATCCCACGATTGCGATGATGTACCTATATAGGTCCTGTACATAGATAAGAACTTAAGGGCAAGTTGTTGCTTTGCAAAAAAAAAATGTTGGTCGGGTTTTATATTTTTTGTTTCAAATTCCAAATCAGGTCTGTCTGCGTTGAAAACTAATTACTTAAATTCAACTCGAAAATGTTTAAAAAGGATTTTAAAAGTTAGTGGAAGTTAAGTTAGGTGGATGTACCTAAGGTACATATATATGTAGGCTTTCGAAAAAGGGTATCTGCAAGCAGGTGGACGCGACCCAGAAGTGACTTTTACTTTCGGGTTACTAACAATTTTTTGTCAGTATCTACATACCTGAGAGATAAATTGTGTGTTTGTTTTAAGAAGACGGAGAACATTCTCGTTCGTTTTTCTGAAGAGTGTTTGGGCTTTTCTTGGAATAATTTGTGCCTGAATTTTGTCACCCCTCTCTAAAAGTGATCCTTTTTCTTATTGTTGAAACAATCGTGAGTTATATATATTTTTTTTGTATTCGAGAAAAAAAAACACAACGTCTTTATGTTTCATAGGCAACATTTCTTTGGGGTATAGAACGAAACGTGAGGATTTGTTTGCAATATTTTGTACTGGGAACTCATTTCCTCATGGTAATGACGGAATTTCCACCCTTTTGACACGTGAAAATAAGAAAATAAGAAAAATTATCAAGGGAGATAAAAGTTATTGGCAGGATTTCGTAAAATCCTACCACCTCCTTTAACCACATCATGGTGAAATAAAGAATGAGCTTTGGTTAAAATAAATAACCTCAAATGACAAATACTTTTACCTGGAAGAATGAAGCTATATTCAATTTATGTATGTATGTATGTTATTTGAATTTGATATACTTGTGCATATGTACAATACCAATAACCATACAAATTTAATTTAAACGTTCGAGCCACATGAATTTTTTTTTTGTCAATATCAATTCGAGAATCATTATAACCGGAAGCCATTGGAATCTTCAACTGTTAAAATTAAAAATTATTCAGGAAATTTAAATTATTTATTTCAATGAAACGTGCGATATTATGTCCTTAAATTTTTGGAAAAAAACGTTACTTGTTATTGATAGTATAATAAACAGTTGTGAAACATTATTTGGTTTTTTTTGTGAAAATGATTGTGTTTTCATTTCTCAAAAGGCGGCAACTCTACCAAAATAATCTCAACACAGTCCACTAAAAGCTAGCCCCAAAGAACCTACCTTAAACTATTTTTTAATAAAGTTTTACTAACTGGTTGTTCATGAACAAATCGTTGTTTAATTTTAATTAACGTAAGTGAATAAAAAAAGAGCCAGAAAAAGAACATTTTGGTCCTTCGAGCCGGATTTCCCATGTTTGGGGACAGACAACAGACAAATATCGGGCGACGAGTTAGGCCCATGGGTTGCATTTTCGGGTCAGGGTTCATAAGAAGAATTGTATCAATACTCCCTCCAGAATGACAATGAGACATAGCAGACAGTATATTCAGTAAAATTAAAGTTATTTGCCATATTTTAAAGTGTAGTAAAAATAAATCAATGTTTATAGTATCAGTGTTAGTTTTGAGCCCAAAAAGCCTTAATGACTAAGCATCTATGTATTAAAGACTATATCTACCTTTGCAAATACATATTGTCATTTCATTCTTTAAGAGTTTTTTTCTAAAATCTTAAATTTTTTTAAATTTCTTCGGTTGAATGAAATTTCGTTCTAACTCAATGAAACCAATTTAAGCTTCCTACGATGTGTGAAAGATTATATTGATGTGAATACCTTTGCCTAAGATCACTGAAATAGAATTCCCCAAGATGAATTCTGCGCCTTTGAGATAAGAGGCAAGGCAAATACAGAGAAGATGAGGAATTGTTTCTTTCTTTTCCTGTTTAGAGATATAAAAAATCCCTTTAAATGTTTTAAATCAGTGCAGTAGAGCCTCTAATAAATTTCTGACTAAAATTTTTGGTAATGAAGGCACTAATCTCCCTTAAAGACATCAGCATTTATATTCACTTTTCATTTTACTAAGCAGACAAAACCATTTTGTTTTCAAAATCATTAACACCTTAAAATTTCAATAAAGTTAAATACATCAATGTTTAAAGAGATCATTCATACACTTCAGCAGAAATAAAATAACTTAACAAAAACATCTCCTTCCTACCATCAGAGTCCATTCTTCATTTAAACATATGCAATTTGTCTTTTTCACATCCCTATTTGTCAAATCTAATCACAAAACCAAAGTATCGCATCGGAGCATAAACCATCCTTACCTATCCTATACATATACATATATGTATGTATGTATGTATGTATGAGCTTTGCATAGATACATTAAAAAATCACATCGTTGAAAATGAAAACATTGTAAGTAGATTTACTGCCATTTAATCACCACAACATGAATGCCATGGCAGAAAGCCCATTGAATATCGATCTATAGTATCCTTGTTTTATACATACATTCATATAAATCCACATCCAGAGATGAACGCCGCCGACCGACGAACGACGACGGATGTGGATACGTTTACAATTTACCATTTGAATTCGATTTCTATTTTGTTGAACGATGCATCGTTCCATTGTCCTCAACCTTCTGATGAAAATGGCACTTTTTTTTTAAGTCGAATTATTCGAATAGAATGCAGAGAGCAAAGGACGAAACACTCCATTAGTATGAGTATAGTATAGAATAGGGAATTGTTAGCTACCGGTGTGTGTCACACAAACACAAATATCAAATCACAACTACAATCCAGTTTATGTACTTGCACTATAAAAAAGGACGTACTCTAAAACAACAAAGGTATTACTTATCACAAAAGCGCATCAGGGAACTAACCCCAATGTCAGATTAAGGTGTGATATATATACGTACCTACTTTGTACATACATGTATAATATAAGTCTCCTTCATGAAGTGTAGAGATATTTTCAAAAGTAGTCAGTGTTGCCACAACCTAAAAAAACATGGATTTAATTTTTTAGAAAATGATCAAAACTACTATGTTGAAATCTATAAGTTGGACAATTTTAGTTTATTTTTTAATATCCAATCGATTTTTTGACAGATATGTCAGTTTCATACATAATTTTACAGGCAAAAGGTACAAATGCACAGGGCGCCAAATTCTGGGGTCGCATTACCAACAGCAAGAAAATATATATAATCTGCCCCCTATTCCACAAAAAACTTTTGAACTTTTCACTTTGTACTTTATCAAATTGATTTTGGCTAAGTGATAAGTGTTTCTGTTCCACAATGTTCTTTGCAAATTTTACCATGCACTAAACAAATTTTGCACAAAATGTAAAGTTTTTGCTCTTTTCCATAATTTTAGAGTTCAAAGTGTTCCACAAAGTATATAATCATCTTTGCACTTTGTTATCACTTTTCATTTTGCATTAATACAAGCAAGGCAACACCGCAAAATAGGGTTGCCAAACTTTTTTACTTTCGATGGAGAAAAAAAGAGTAGAATTGAAAAAAAAGAGTACGAAAATTATTTCAATTTCTAAAATTATTACATATATTTTGTTTAGTATTTTTAGAAGAATTTAATAATTTGTTGTTTTTAAAAAATCCATATAAATCTAAACAATCTACTTCTAGATGTGTTTCTATAATTATGTATTAGCTCATAATAAACTTTAAAGAAGCCCTTTTTTCTTTTACTCTCCACTTCACATTCATTATTGAGAAGACTAGCTCAGTGAATTCAAAAATTCACGTCTCAACATCTTGATAGCTTCACAGGTAATATCAATATGCATTTGCAAAGCGATCGTTTTCTTTGCAAACATTAAATAAACCTATCAAAATTCGCTTTGCGAAAAGAGAATTTTAAGTTTTTTTTGGAACAAAACATTATAATTTTTGCAAATAACACTTTTCAATATTAACTTTGCACTTTGCACAAAAGAGCGTATACGTCGAACAGAAATTGCAAAGTTAATATAAAAATTGCAAAAACTTTGCAAATTACACTTATCATTTTCATTTATCAGAATTTAAAGTATTTGCAAATTGACAACAAATTTAAAAAGTGCATAGTGAAAAGTTGATAAGTGCTAAGTTATTTCTTCCACACTAACTAACATCACATTCTTTCGTTGTGTTTTATTTACTGCTGCATAACTAGTACGGCATTCAATTGAATAAAACAATCAAACTCATTTCATATACATATACCACTTTCAAATTGTCAGCAATCAAATTGTTGTTGTTTTCCGAGAGAAATTTAGCTGCGCTCACTATATGCAGCAGTAAATAAAACACAACTATTTTTATAATAATACAGAAAAGTCTTTTGCATGTGCACTAGTATAGATGTATAGGTTTGTTGGTATGTCTGAAAGTATAAAAAACGGGCGCTTTCTACAAATCTTGCACAGGGCGCAATTTTTCGTTGGAGCTGGCCCTGTACAGGGTCATGAATTTGTCGGTTTTGAAAGTAAAATAAAATAAATACAGCAATAATGTCTTAGTTACTGTGACATGAATGTCAAAAAAAAACTTAAACTAAATAAATTAAGTATTTAAGATTCCGAATATACTATTTTCTTGTTGGTTTTTCAAAGTCTTAAACTTTCCATGTGCCGAACTAAAAGTAAGGTACGTCTTGTTTTAAGAAGTACACATTCTTCATCCTTTATGTAAATTTTTTATTGAAAATAAATATTCGTAGGCTTAAAACCTTATTTAGACTTTAGTTAAACTGATGACTAAACGCAAAAACTTAAGCGTTTGACTGAACCTGAGACTGAAACTGAAGAAATTAAGTTCCCATAAGTTGACTGTTCAGTTCTCAGTAAAACTAATGAACTGAACGCCGACTTAACTGAATTTAATTTTATCTCAACTGACAACTTTGCTGAAAACTGATTGTTTAAAAGCGGATTAAGAGTTAAAACATTCAACTTTGATTTAAAAAATAACAAAATCATGTTATCTAGTGAATTAAACGGGACTAAAAGTATTACCTGATAATAACAAATTATTTCTCTCTGTGTATAAATTTTGTACATTTTAAATGAGAAATAGTTATCCCAGTTCGATTTCACATCCGCATCCGTACCTTGTGACGGTAAATCGATAAAATGAAATATTTACAAAATCTACGAGTTTTAAGTGTCAGCTTGTACCTATTAGATGAAAGTTGTGATAAAAATTGAGAGAGAGAAAGAAAGAGAGAGAGATGAAGAGAAGTATTCTAATATTGTGTCACATGTGTCAAGGAGCAAAGAAAGGGCTGCGAGAGATTGGCTACAAAAAACAGAAACAACAATGAAAAGGTTAAGTGGTATTAAAATTTTATAAATCCTCTATTTGGCAATCCGACTTGGAGTAGTACAATACCTAACTAATGGGTGGGGTGGGTTTGGGGTCATTCAACTTTGTTGCCAAGCAATCTAATAGAGAAATGGAACTTTGCCAACTAAATTGTACATATACATATATATTTTTCTTCTTTTTGTTCTTATTCTGAATGGGAATGTAGAATGTACCTAGTAGAAACTAACGACGCGACCAACTGACGGGATATAGTCGTACTTTTCCGTGAGCACGGGAAGAAAAGATGGAAAAGTTCTTTGTGTTATAGTTTCATTTTGCTGACGGGGGTAGTTTTAGTTTTTTTTTTTTTTTGTACATTTACTTTGCTGACGGTTGATTTCTTTTTCTAGTCATAGTAAAGATGTTAACTTTTGTGGGGGAGGTTATTAATTCTTATATCTACATAATATAAAGCGTAAAAGCTAAAATACAAATAAATATCTAAGTACCTTACCTCCTATTTCTTAAGTTACTTAATATAGTATCTAAAAAGATAAAGAAGATAGAGTTCTATTTTTCATAAATTGAGGGACTTGTTAAGAAGTGAAGTTGTTGCGGGAACGTATTGATTTTTTATGTTTTTCGTATTATGTGTCTAATGGGAATTCATTGGGAGTACAGTGAACTCTCTGATGACGGAATATTAACGATACTGGAGAAATGTGTCTTTCTATACAAAAAGGTTATAATGTTATGAGAGGAGAATGCACTTATTTCTCGTAAAATCGTATATAAAAAAATATTTAGACAAACTATTAAAACGGTTATCCGATCAAAAAATAATGCTCTTAGCTTCACTTTTTGCTTGATAACAGTAATGGTGTTTCTGGCTTTTTTTCGCATCCATACTAATATTATAAATGCGAAAGTAACTCTGTCTGTTACTCTTTCACGTCTAAACGGCTGAACGAATTTTGATGAAATTTAGTAAGGTAATAGATGGTTACCTAGAAAAGGATATGGTCTATTAATATTCATGCTATCGTACTTAAGGCGTAGGCAGTAGGCAGAAAACTAATAAGTGATTTTTAATCGTTTGTTTTAAAAGTTTACCTCATTCACGCCTTAACGTCTGAACGATCCTAGGCAGGGACACAGGCTACTTTTTACGGCGGGAAAATACCTCATTCCCACGGGAATCTAGCGTGATCGTGTCAAGAAGCGCATGACGCCATGGCTACTGAAATGATTTTGATGTTTTTTTTTTTTACTGAGTGTTACTAAGACTTCAAGTTAGTATTTGATCACTTTTCTAACTTAGAGGGTGGGTAGGCGCCATAATTTAGGGAATTTATGATAAAATTTTGATGCAACTGTCTTTATTTAACAGTTTTACTTGGATCGAAACTTAGCGACATTCCATCACACTACTTAACTTATAGGGTAGGAAAGTACCAAAATTCAGACTACTTTTTACTTCGGGAAAATATCTCATTCCCACAGGAACCTATACATAACTACCTATCTACAACATTAAAACTCTGTCTAGAATCACATTATGTACACCCATTTATTTCGATACCATTCGTTACCGTGGTATTTTCAATTTTTTAATAAACTTGTTGTTTATTTTTATAGACAGAAATTCGAAATAGTTTTTAGAAATACAAGACAAAAATTACAGTTTTAATCAAATTTCAAAACAACTTTTTAACATCACTTTTACATTTCAAAATTTAATGAAATCATTTTATTGGCCTTTTCAAGGACATGAATTTATTCATCAAGTATTTTTTTAAATAAAATGTATTCAGTATCAGCACTTTAGTATCTCATTCATTTTTATAAAAATCCTAATAAGTTGTTCGTCTTAAAGTTTTAGGAAAAGCTTGGCTGGCTCTTAATAAGTTCTCAACAGAAAAACATAAAGAAGTTTGCTAGTAAATATTTATTAAAGAGTTTCTCCGTCTTCTAAATCTGAAATCAATTTTTAATACGGTAACATAATTGCCAAACATTTGAAAAATCATCAATAGTACACCATGGCGTATTCGTACTTTTTTTGTTATGTACTTCATTAATATATTTTATGTTACATTGGTTAATGCATTTTCTTTATTCATAAAAATAATTTTATAAATAAATTAAATATTTTAACAAACTTTTTGTTCGAATATAAAATGCCTGTCCAGCATAAGGATTCATTGTGGTTAGTTTCAATTGTGTGCTTGTCACAAAATCATCACTCATCCCCTTGACTTCAATTAATTGACATAATTAAACGCAGAACACAAACTAATAAGATCAACTTTTTAATTGCTTTATCTGCTAATTACTTCTGGTACGTAAGTACCTCTACAATCTTCTCTATATATACATATATATGTACATAAATATTATATTACCTGAAAAAAAAAAAACATCTCATCTCATTGCAAATTAAAGTTTTATCTCCAAGAAAGCTTTTTCCTGTATACATACAACAATAATTCTAATTCATCAGCAAAATGGATAAATTACTGTTGAATCAAAAAATCCACCTCCCCCCCCCCCTTTTTTTTCACTATTAATTCATTGTTTCGTGGATTCGATTAAAATAAATGAAAACAATTTTATTTATTCCATCATCTTTTTGAATCTCTTCATGATTTAGGATCAAATTCATTCAAGTGTTTTGTGCTTTGCATTCCTGATAGATTCGCTCTGTTTCATCCTTGTGGCCCGCTTTCCTGCCTGCCCGCCTGCCTGCTGGCCTTAGATACTTGTCTTTCTAGTCGTCAGCGAGCGTCAACTTAGCTAAAGTTATACACAATTATTATCATCCCCTTGACGACTTGGCTCGGGCTCCGGCTCTGTATATATGTATGTCAAATATCTACCAAAAAACCGACTTTGTCCCACCATCCTTCTTTCTGACAGTGGTGTGGTATTTGGCATCACCATCAACGTCGTCGTCCTCGTCATCGTCGTCATAGACTTCATAAAGCATTTGCCTGGCATCAAAGCCCAATCTAATTAAGGCCGGTACGCGTCGGGTGTATTGAGTACGCGTCGTCGTCGGTGCTTTAGTGCTTTGGTACTTCAGCTTCCTCATGACGACGATGACGATGACGATGACGATGCCGATGACGAGGATGAGGACGAGGACTATGAAATGAAAGAAATAGGTACCTACGGAACATTATAGACAAGTCAAGCACGGGGACAGGAATACCTATATACTCTACGAGCGAGGACATACATATGTATACGTTCCACATCATGGTATATCGGGTTGCTATGCATCAATATGTTGCTCCTAACGAGCATCTATCGATCAAATCTAACATGTTATGGTTTCGGACGGCTTTTCATTGTGCAATTCTATCGGAATAGAATTATAATTGGATTGACGCTAGTGACAGGATGGGGATTTGCCATGAAAGTTATCACAATAAACTTCGAGGCAGACGAATATCCCAACACACAACATACTCGTTTATAGTGGGTGCAAAGGCAGTACCATACAGTGTGACTCTCTTAACCTTCATCAAAATAAATTGTTTATCCACCTATTAGAACTGCTGATTGGTTTGGAAGATTAATTCAGACCAAAGTTGTTATTGTTGTTGTTGTTGTTGAGATAGAACACATTGCTAATGACCGTGATAGGTTGACTTTATGGTTTAAATAATAATAATAATATAATAAAATTGACGAAAGTGATATAAGCCTAAGGGTGCCTAATATAATTTCTGGCACATGAATTGTCCTTTTCGTAAGAAACACGGTCTGAACTCTATCTACTCTCGAAATACCGAATCCTGAATGAAAATGAAAATGAAGAAACATTCTACAGCCTTATAATTGACATTATCGTAAACCGTTTTTAAGAAGGATTGGTTACTTAAACTTTACATGTACTTGAATTGGAACCGCATGCACTTTCTTATCAAAGTCGTATTGACTTTTAAAAGCCTTTTTATCTGATTAACTCTTTATATTGGTTGCCTAAAATGTTCGTCCTTATAAGATAAATTCCTTCTAAAAATACCATTCGTCCTTATATTCCAGAAATTCACACCTAAACAAATTGAAAAATAATAAAAGTATCCTTGATATTCGAAATCACAATTTGTCTATTCAAACGTAAGCAATATTCATAGATACTATATCCTGAGGCCAAATCAAATCTATGACCCGATTAGTCTCTCCACGACCACACCATCCGCTAACGTTCACACCACATACATATACACATACACATTTCCATTGAAGTCGATAAGAGGATCTCGTTGGTTTGTATATTTAATCGATTTCGCTGATGCCAAACGTTCCCTAAAACCAAATTCCCATTTTGCGTTGTTCTTGGACACAAAGTACACACACTTACCATACATACCTATACGAGTAGTAAATAAACTCCTCTACTTCAAAAGTGAATTTTTCATGATTTCTGACTGACGGACGGCTGACGGAGCAGGGACTGGCTTTTGAATTATTAATTCCATTCGAATATTTCCAGTGAAATAATTACTTCGATTCTGGATCGATTCCTCCTTACAACAACATCACCACACAAAATTGCACATGGAATCCAATTAGAATGGCTAAGTTCTCTAAAATGAAGGAACCAATAAATATGTTTAAATGTCAGGAAAGTTTTAATAGATACATTAATTTTGTAGGTACATATATACATATAGAGATATCCGTGTATATACTCAACACTCGTAGATAGAAAATTATTTCAATAAGTTTGCCAAAGTAAATATTTTCAATTTTCCAAAAAGCCTGCCGATAAATTAAATAAAAGTGCGGAACCGGATGTAAAAGATTTCGATTAAATTGATTCTATGGTAGGACACATCAAAAGTGACCAATCGCTTGCGCTGCTTCTTCTTCTTCTTCTAAGAGAATCCCATGATTTTGCCATTTTGTTTATCCCAGCCAAGGAAGTGCGTTTGTTTGGTTTTTATCTAAATAGGGATGACATCGACGACGACGACGAAGTCAAATAAACACATTCGATGTCAAACAACTGTCGAAATTTGTGGGAAATATCGAAATTATAATTGAGATAGGAATTAATTTACAATTTGCAAACGACAGGCTATAGAGACGTTAAATATTTTTGTTAGATATTTATATAGAGTCTCAGACTCAGTTGGTAAAATAATTTCGAACTGAGACTTTTCCATGTTACTAAGGGGTTACACTTGATGGGAGTGATTTGTGTTTAAGGAATATTTCTTTATACATAAATAAATTGAATTTGAAATAATTATTTGTTGATGATGCAAATATCTGTAGGGAGTTATTTCGACAACATAGTGAGGGTCTATTGACAAAGAAGGATCTTAATAGATAAGGAAATATCTTGGGGGCAAGATTGTCCATAAACATTTTTTGCAAGTAGGTAAAATGCTCAAGTAAACTGTCACTTTAAGTTATAGGTACTCAATTTGACAAAAAGGAATGTGAATAAAATGTTAATTACATCATTTTCCTGTGTCGGTATGTGAATATTTGTCACTATCTTTTTGACAACGGTGCCATACTTTTAGCTCGTTTAACAAGTCTCTTCTCCTTTCCCGACAGCGAAACGACTTTATCCCCTGTCGAATACTTCTGGCGCCCTTGCTTACAGTAAGCACAATCTGACACGCTACGGTCTACCATAGAATGTGCTATCAAAAGGCATTCCGGTTCTGCTTCACTAATTTACTACTCTCTGAGTCAAGCTTTATTTCTTTTGCCACAACATTGGCTTCAAGTCAGATTTTAAGTAGGTAGTTCATGATGGAAAGTCTCCGGAACTGTCTCCCATAGATTACTCTGCCAACAATTCTTCGGAAAAGATGTCAAAGAGCATTTTATAAAATACTCGCAACAATATAGTAGTACGGATAAGACCATAGTCCTACTAACTCCTGTGAAGCAGATTCTTAGACCTTATAGTGAAGTTTCTGGATTTAAGAACACTTCTGAATTTAGTTTTTTTTAATAACTTGTCAAGACTTTTTTCAAGTTTCAATCAGGGCAATTATGTGTCCTTTTCTTTGACTTTTATATTCAACTTTCCAGCAAATTGGTTTGTATAGTGAAGATTTCGACAGGATTTGTATGTAATTGTCAAAGATGTAAACATTTCCTTACAAACTCTTTGCATCGGTTCGAAAAGATTAAATTTGATGATCTAAAATGCCATTCAAGGAGCTGGTTAAACTTATTCTTTATGTATTTTTCTCTGGCGGGAAACTATTTGAATTCTTTGAAGAAATTTCAAGTCAAGACCACGTGATAAGTGGCTATACATCAATCGTTTAGTGGCACAGAAACTAGACCGATAAGTTTTAAGTGTAAACTAGGTGTATTGTCAACATAAGCTGGGTCAAGATGAGTAAAGACATGCTCTTTTGGACATTCGCCACACGTTAGGAAAATGGTTTAGATTAATTTAATTTCGGAAATTATTTCGAACTAGCTTTTACCCGCGACTTCGTCCGCATAAGTTTTTTTGTTTTTTCCCGGCTTTAAGTCCCCCTGCAACAATGTCCCACTATCGTGTTCCGGTCCTCAACTTCACATCAAAATTTGTTCAAAAGCAACCTAATCAACCTGACACGATCAAGCTAGATTTCCGCGGGAATAAGGTATTTTCCCGCCGTAAAAAGTTGCCTGTGTCCGTGCCTAGGATCCTATCTTTAAATTAACCAAGTCTTATAAAAATCCGTTCAGCCGTTTAGGCGTGAAAGAGTAATAGACAGACAGAGCTACTTTCGCATTTATAATATTAAGTATGGAAGTATGGATTTATCAGAATATATTTGGCTAAACCAAAAGGCTATAATATG
Organism: Scaeva pyrastri; assembly: GCA_905146935.1. Taxonomy (NCBI): domain Eukaryota; kingdom Metazoa; phylum Arthropoda; class Insecta; order Diptera; family Syrphidae; genus Scaeva; species Scaeva pyrastri. The sequence goes on along the minus strand of LR989927.1, from coordinate 35,462,253 downwards.
AATCACTGCTTCCAATTTTTGCCTTGATTGGCTATTGGTGGTGAATTGTCGTAGGTTGGTAGGCCTAGAGTGTTAAGACACTCATCTACCAAACAGACAAGTTTGAAAGCCTGACCAGAGGCTATATATTCTGATACCACGGGAGATAGTCCCGCTAATTAAAACCATACAAAAATATAGAAGACAAAATGCTTGATTATATCCTGTATAAAGCCCCACACTTTCTACGAGGTAGGCCATTTTTGTGGTTACCCGAATGCAGGAACATATGGTATGATATATCCTATGGATTCTATAAACATCTAGAACATTGATACAAGAGGTGTTCGATAGACAAGATGGCTTAAATAAGTCATAAATATTATCATACCAACCAGGGGCGTCACACAGAGCTTTTCACTGGGTCCGATATTGTGGGTAGACCCACCGTGGGATAAGTCGCAAAAGAAAGGTGCTCACCTAAAAATAAACAATAGTATCTGTATCCTTCACTTATGATATACACTGACAATCACTAGGATGAGGCCACATATTTTTTAATCGATTTTCGTTCTTTATACCTGCTGGAAATTTCGTACCCATACAAATTTACTACATTTGAGTAGGTAGATATTTTCTTTACAAAAAGTAATAAAATTAAGGGGTTAAATAGAAAAGACTGTTGGAATTTCCCTACATTAATTAAAGAGCTACTTAAAAACAGTATGAAAAAGTGCGTCACTTGGATGAGGCCACATGAAAAATCTTATAAAATATCAAGAAAATGAAGGAAATGTTTACAGTTTTTGGTTTTCAAACATTTATTTATTAAGTTTTTCTCCATTAATAATGAGTATGCCCCCCATTTTTCGATATGACCTCTATTAGACGGTTTGGAATGGAATCATAAAGTTTTTTTTAAATAGTCAAGTGAAATCTCGTCCCAGGCATCACGGATAGCTTCAATTAAGGAGTCCTTGTCTTCAAATTGTCTACCGCCTTCATAAACTTTTCGAGATAGCCATGCCCATACATTTTCGATTATGTTCAAGTCCGGTGAATAGGGTGGCCATGGCAAAAGCTCTACGTTTTCTGATAAAATCCAGCTTTTGACAACCCTGGAAGTGTGGATGGGGGCATTGTCTTGTTGGAAAATCCAAGACAGAGGTCCAAAAATATTTTTCATCTTCGGAAATGACCATTCCAACAAGCATTTGTAGCTGTTTCCGTTCATTGTTGTAGAAAGAAACTCCAATTCGATTTTGCCATAGTAGGTGATAGCTCCCCACACCATAACACCTGATGTACGACTGTGATGTCTTCCCAAAATTAGTTCCTCTTTTCTTAAATCATGGAAATAAAAGTTGTAACCATCGGGGCCGTCAAGGTTAAACTTTTTTTCATCCGGAAAGACAACGAGTTTCCATTGACTGCTCCAAGAGACATGTTCTGTTGCAAAGTTCATTCGCAGCTCCTTGTGTACTTGCTTTAGAACAGGTTTCTTTTTGAGTTTTCTTCTCTGGATAGTACCATCTTTTCTTATTATCCTTCGGACTGCCGAAATACTGGCTGATACTCCGCTTTTGGACCTTATTTTAATAGGTGATTGAGTAGAATTTGAAGCAATACGTAAAATTAACGGCTTTTCTCGGGATGTTGTTGCTTGGACTGTGCGTTCTTTTTGGTTTTTTCCATAGTTTTGAGGATCAGCAAGATAGTTGTTTACAACTGTCTTACTTCTGTTCAGCTTCCTTGCTAATTCTCGGCTTGAGAGTCCCATTTCCTTGAAAGCATCGATTTGTCCTCTTTCTGCCACTGTCAACGTCTTTTCGGAACCCATTTGTAATTGAAATTTAATAAAAAGAGTTATTTGTAAAACGTTCTAAAATATTGCAACCAAAATTTTGAAAAAAATTGCTGATGTCAACTTCTACAACGAAATATTCGCAGTGGCCTCATCCTAGTGACGCACTTTTGTATATACTTTTTAGGTAGCCCATTCATTAATGTAGGGAAATTCCAACGGTCTTTTCTAATTAACCCTATAATTGTATCACTTTGTTTTAAGAAAATATATACCTACTCTCATGTAGTAAAATTAAACAAATTCCAACAGGTATCGGACCGAAAATCGGTTGAAAAATATGTGGACTCATCCTAGTGATTGGCAGTGTACATGTACATATAAAGAAATTTTGAAACAATATTTTAAAGTTAAGGGTATTATAGTAAAACCATATTTTATATACCTACTATTCTAGTGTTGCGTACATTTTGTTTGCATACCTACCTAAACTCTAATAAATTGAAATGGAATTGAAACTAAATAAGAATGGCATCTCTTGTCAACCTAAAAAAGCAAATCGCGGCAATATTAGTATTGTGCTTTGAGCATTCTATATACAAATACAAGGTTCTTATATTTCTGTAGATATGTTTCCACCGAAGTTTATTTACTGGGGATACCATAAATTAATGAAATCATAGGTAGTAAGCTGCTATCGTCCTTCTGATGGATAAAAAGAAATCCTCAGCAACATATACATATTTAAATATTGGATCAGTAATAATCATTGACTCCCGAAAATTGTCTGAAATACTTTTTTGATTCGATTTCATTAAGATCATTTTTTGAGAAATTAATTTTGTTATTGCATTTTTAATAACAAAGAAAGAACATCCTTAAAGTAACAGCATTTGATCGATCCATAATAATTATGTGTTTCCGTAAAAAAAAAACTCATTAAAGTAAATTAAAATAAATTCCTTATTGCTTCATGACTTAACTCGTATTATATAAGTTAATAATACAACATTTACAAACATTAATTGCCAAACATATGAAAAACAAAATCATCCCAGGCTTTATTGAGTCTTAAAAATAAATCTGTGTAACATTTTTTGATTAATGTCTTTCAAATGACGCCCCTAAAAATCCCATGTGATTTATATCCTTATGGACGATCCAACAAAAAATATTAACTACAAAATTTCTATATACATACATATTCTATGCAAGCCCCAAAGGACTACAGAAGCCATTTTCATTGACAGTATATGTATGTATATTCACCATGCATATTTATACATTAATACATATGTACATGTATGGATATGTGCGGTGCGTTACCCACATCGAAAATAGGCTTATAGCTATAAATGTATGCTTTTAGGCATAAAATTCAACTCAATATAAACACCGCCATTTTACAACTTGGCAGAATAAAATTTGTTTTAACGATTTTTTAATAAAAAGAAAATAGCAGCCCCAGCAATGTGTGTGTGTGTGCTTACACCCATTTCCACTTTTTCGCTTCCGTATGATTTATACCTTACCTTACCGACCTACATTTCGGGAGCTATGAGGAAAGACCCTCCTATGTATGTATATTGTATATGCCACCCGCATATAGGCAGGCACCAACGACAAATACCTTACCAACATACATATACATTCATACATGACATATGCTCCTATAGGCAGTGTTACCAACAGTAACAACAAAAACAGCCAGGGCTTGTGAAAATTCCCATTAACAACCACAACATGCGTTCGAAATAAAAACATTTACTGAAAGCCTAAACCCAAGATCAGTGAGGTAGGTACGGGTAAGGGTAAGGGGTATATAGCTTCTGTTTCTTTGGCCAAAACATAAAGACGTATTAAAACAAACGCAGTGGGGGTTGGGAAAATAAGAAATAAAAATCCAAGGCGAATATTACTTTACAACGAACATAATACAACAACTCACTGACTGTGATGGGAAGGTAATAATAATTTAATAACATACATACATACACACATACACATACTCGTACCTTGCCAACTTACATGTCGATTATATTATCCGCCGAAAGATGCTGGAAGCAGAGTTATATTTTTTTTGCGGAGCGAATAAAAAAGTCTATATCCGACCAAAGGTACACAAATCGAAGGAAAATGGAAAGAAAATATGGTCCTTTTTCGGATCCTCGAAGATGCCAATAAAAAGAAATTAATCCTCGTGATGGTAGTCTTGCAAAACAATCCTTGAAGTTTAGTTTGATATTGAAATCTATGTACTGGTTATTTTCGAACTTATAAAGCTTCAGTAGTAAGTTAGCTCATTGGTTATCAGAATAAACACTTTCCAAAAACGCTGAAAGTCAATTCTGGAAAAATTAAAATATTTAACCAGTAGAGAAAGTAGAGAGCTTCCAATACCTTGGAAGTATCGTCTCTACTGAAAGAGGAATCGAACTAGACATCGCCAGCCGTATCGGAAAAGCAAAGGCTGCGTTCGGGATGTTGTCCAATATTTCGGGGAACAAATCTCTCAGCTTGAACACAAGTCAACGACTGTTTAAACTCTAACGTCGAATCACTTCTGCTATATGGATGCAGCATTTGGAAAATAACAACAAAAAGAATAAGAAAGCTTCAAATCTTCGTTTATAGGTGTCTTCGAAACATCTTACGGATTTTCTGGCTTAATCGTATTTCTAACGAAGAGCTATACAGGCGAACTGGTCAGAATCCGACCAATACCATTATAATAAGGTGTAAGTGACAGTGGATTGGACACACGATTCGAAACGGTAATGACTGTATTGCGGATCAGGTATCCACTCACACAAGTAGAGGAGAAGCACAGGAGGAATCTTCGAGGCTGGGAAAGAGCTGCACGCTAGAAACTGCACACGATATGGCGCGTAGCGTAGAAGTAGTTGAGGTCCTATATCCCGCTAGGGAATACCAACGGACATTTTAGGTCTGAGGACCTAAGTTAGTAGTAAGTAAAAACGTTTTGACACAAGATCTCTTCTCCATTTCTAATAGAAATATTGGCGCAATGTGTTTGCAATAATAGTTGTGTTTTATTCACTGCTGTATAGATAGTACAGCATTTAAGAACCATATTCCTTATATCACCAGCACAACTGCGATTTTTTTGGTGGCTTCTTTTTCGCCAGTAATCAAATTGTTGTTATTTTCTTAGGGAAATTTTGCTGACTTAGCTGTGCAGCAGTAAATGAAACACAACACTTTGTAAAACAGAACTGATACAGAATACTGCTTCCTGAAACGTGTAGTTGTCATGTCCAAAGTTTTTCAGTGGAAGTGGAACAGATCTCTTCAACTATGACACTCAGAAATGAACATATGAAAAACTGAGAAGATTCACAGAAGCTTTCAGACCCTATATCAATTTTGAAAAAAAAAAATGCTCGAGGGAATTTCTGCACTGGAAAAAGTTATTTTTAACTTGATTTATTATTTCATTTTAAAAACCTTTCCGATATGTTACCACTAATGTGGTACCAGAGGCGACGGATCAACCATCATTGCAAGATGTGTAAATGCACAGGGAGTTCTGGGGCGCATTACCAGGAGGAAGAAAATGATATTACGGAAACAAATAATCACAAAATAACATCCATCACAACTGTGCTGAAATGTTTCTTCCACACTAACTTAACTAACATCACTTCCATTGTTGCATTAAAGGAGTATTTAGTGTGTAAAAATCTTTCAGAGGGCGCAAGTTTGGCTGGGGCCAGCCCTGACTACCCGTGAGATTCTTCTCCAATGGACACTTACGTCACGCTTATTCCATATTTCTGCAGATCAAATATCGAATTTCGATTAAAAATGTCAATTTTTTTTTGACTCAAGCGTAAAAACATGAAATTTAAAATTCCTGGCGACGACGAAACTTAATTACGATGGCGATGTATGAATTCAAATTTATTGATGTTAGAAATTCCAATAAAAATTTTGCTTCACATTTAGGTGAACATTTGAACAACAAAAATAATTCAATAATATTGAAAGCAATATGAATCGTTCTGACTCCTTAACAATAACAAAAAAAAAATCCACTAAAAGGACGAAACAAGGACAACAAAGGACGAAAACATCGACAAACGATGACTAGAATCGACACGACTAACCGACGAACGGCGACGCGACGCACCAGAACCACGACCGACATGATGGAGACACAGACGCAGAGACAGAGGTCTTCCACTAAATTAATATTCCATGCAATTATGTGGTCGTGTTGTTTCTCGATTGTGGTTAAGAGGCCAGGACCGGGATTGGGATTGGGATCGGGGTCGGGGCCGGGATGTATAGGTATATGGTATGTGTGAGTAATAAGAACGCGTATCAGCCTCAGCTGGATCCATTTAAAGTGGTGCCAAAAAGGATTGCACCCCACCGGGAAGGTGCGACGAAATGTTTTGGATTTAATTGATGTTGTTTTGTTGGCTTAGAATGTGGGTTGGTAAATTGTGTAGGTACAACGTACAAGCTGTGGCGGGGAGGGTTCTGCTGGCATGCAATATGGTAAAATTATTTATCATTTGTGTGTAGTCATATATAATTGTGGGGCCAAAAGTAATTACACCTAAATACAACCATGCACATAGGTATGTACAATGTACATTGTACAGTACATATGTGTATGTTCTTATTACAGTAACGATGATTATGTCATTAATATGTGTGTTCAAAATGTACAATTAAGTTCTATTTTGGAAGCAGAATTATGCTTGGAGGACGGAGTTTTGGTATTGTACTTGTAGTTCAAGTATTTACTTTAATTGAAGTCTTAAAGGTTTTATTGAAAGAAAAAATTGTTCGGAATTGAGAAAAAGGACATACCTACATATTTGTGATATTGCTGTAGTTAGTCTCCGAATTGCTTGTCATATAACTTGACCATATTGTACTCTCTGCGAGATAATTCGACTCTATCAAAGTACGCGCTGTAAATTTGATAACATTTGTTCGCTCTAAAAACTTCAAAAGCTTAAAAGCCCGTTATTGTTTCAATTTTAAAGCGCGTAGATGGTAAGTGCGTGTAATTCAGACGATATTAAAACTAAGTATTAAATGTGAATCAAAAATGTATTTGAAATACATTTATGTAGTTAACAAAGAATGACGTTTCTTATACGATTGTGTTTTAACATAAGTCTTTGGGCTTAATTTTCAATGAATGGCAAATTTCTGTTGACAATCATTTTGAATTAAAATTTGCTCTTCAGTTACAAAATCAAAGTATTTATTTTTAACTTGAACTTGAGATACATCATCGTCCTTATATGGTATTTTCGTAGTTTTAATTTATATAAAAAAAAATTATACGCAAACAAATAAAAAACATATTCAGCCTTCTAACAAAAGAGTTTCCAGAAAACTCTTTCCTTATTTGTATTTATGTCGTTTGCCTAGATGGCTTAAAATTTTCTTTAATTTACATTCAAATTTTATTTATTTTAAAAAAATTGGCTCTTACTTAATAATTTTAAATAACACAATGACTTTTGTTAAATATGAAAAAAAAAATTGTTTAAAACTTTAGTTAAAAACAAATTAAAAATTCAATTTATAAAACATGTTGTTTGAGAATGGCTTTTAGTTTGGCTAAAACGAAAAAAAAATGTGCTTAACGCTTAAATTGACAAATAAATTATGACTTTTAGTTTAGTTAGAACAAAATTTTAGAATCTTTCACTTATAATTCTCTTTCGGTACTAGGTTGCCTCCTTACAGTATTCCACAAGCTGTATCCAATTTTCACCGTTGAGACAACGAAGTATTTCTTTTTCTTGTAGAATATTCTTTCCAAAAACTGTCCTTCTTATTTCCCTTAAAATTGGACATTCACCAAGAAAGTGTCCAACATCTTTTTTATTTAAGTAGCAGAGACTTCAAATAACTGCCAAATGACTGCGGTGAGGTATGAAATTGAGACGCAACATCTCTCCTCTTATATAAAAAAAATTGTTCTGATGGCTTCCACTGAGAAATTTGGTGCAAAGTAATTCAGCTCATTTAGATTATATTTCAACTTTGAGTAAAATATTTTGTTGATGCTCTTGCACTTTCTTTGAAAGCATACAATTCCTTTTCATCAGTTAGCTACATGATTTCATAGATTGGCTTCTTAAGTTCCCAATGATTCACTCCAATTTCGTTAAACGTGATTCCACAGTCCGCTGCAAGCTTTCTCCAATCTTCATACCAGCCTTTTCTATATTGAATAGCATGTTGCCAGATTACTCTTGGCAACCTTGAGCTTTGCATTTTTGATATCCTTATCAGATAATCCGCGTTCAGTTTAAGAGTTGAAATAAAGAGTGTTGCTAGACCGCTTTCCAAGTAAAACATATATTTTGGAGTACCTACTTATAGGAAGTGAGAAAAATTTTTTAAGAAAGAAACGAAGTACGTTTTCCACATCATCGATTTTTTTTGTGCCCCAAACTTGAGCTCCGTAAATAAAGATGGATTGTGCAGTTGCGTTGAAAACCCTGTACTTTGAACTTAAGTCAATGTTCTTATTGCAAAATAATTTTGATCATTTTGCAACAATAGTTGTTCTTGCCTTGTTAGCTTTCAATTTTAAGTGTTTTTCCATATTTAGATTAAAAGTCAACTCCATTCCTAGGTAAGTGTACTCTTTTACTACTTCCAAATCTCTCCCATCAAACTTCCATTGTTCATCACTTGAAAGTCTTCCACTGCCCTTCTGGGAAATCATTACTTTTGACTTATCAATGTTGACTTCCGAACTCCATATTCTACATTACTCTGCCAGTCTATTTATCATCAGTTGAATTATTGATTTTGCTGACTCTGCTTATATGACAATGTCATCCGCATACATAATAACTTTAATGGTTATATCACCAATTTTAACTCCACACGATAACCAGTGCACCAAGTCATCCAGATACAGCGCAAAGAGTAACGGGCTAAGATTGCAACCTTGTTTAAGTTCTCGTTTCATTTCCAAATGACTGTTGGTAAAGTTTCTCTAAGGCACTGACAAATTTGATGGACACTCCTAAATTGCATAACTTATATAGAACCATGCATTTCTGTCAATTGTGTCAAAAGCAGCCCTAAAGTCCACGAAAAACGCTTACAGTTTTTTTATTGTTTGCTCAGCTTCAAATTGGACCACTTAAGACGAAAATATTGTCTACTGTAGAGTAACCTCTGCAAAATCCAGCTGGGTACTCACTGAGAATTTGGTTGGTTTCCACCCAGTCTGTGGGCCTCTTACATAACAGTGAAGAATATATTTCTAGCGAAGCATTTAAAAACGATATTCCTCGGTAGTTTTTGGGATCGGTTGGATCTCCCTTTTTTAATATACCGACCAACCGACAACCGAAAATATTTTTTTTTTGCGGTAAAACAAATTGTATGGGAAATTGAAGTTTTTCTCACAATTTTTCCATATTTTATCACTTTTTGAACTTTCTCTGGACTACGACAAACATTCCAAAACCAAAACTAACCAAATCGGCCAAGCCGTTCTCGAGTTTTGGGGAGCAAATTAACAAAAATTGATTTTTACATTTAGAAAGAAAAAAAGAAGATTTGCACGATTTAAATTAATTCCAAATAACTTTTATTGGAGTAAAAAAAAACGATAGTTCAATGCAAACCCAATTCAAAGTATGTATGTTTTTCGAACTCATATGTACATAAGTTCACATTGACATCTCTACAGTTCTATTTCCATTTTACTAAAAACATTTATTCAAACTTAATTTTTAAAGGTTAAGATTTTTTTAAACAATGCTAAGTGTTCAAAATGGCTTTGCATGCACTCAATCTGTCGTAACAATCTAAGCTGAGGCATTCATTAAAATGTTGCCTATGGTTCCTCTATATATGTATATGCAGGTATGTTGGTTAAGGTAAAGTACAAATTAAGGTTTGTACCTATAATAACTGTCAATTGTATGTGCAAGCATACCGACAATACATCAATGTCATTAAGCAGGCGAATGAGTAGTAAATAGTGTAAATAAAAAACGGTACCCATACAATTGTATATATGTATGTATGTATGTTTTTCTTCTCACCCTGTGAAGTTTATCAGTCGCTCAATCTCTTCCACCCTTGTAAATTAATTTTGCGAAACATTGACATACATTTACCCCCATTCATCACAAATAGTTACGCCCTCATTTTTTATGATTAATCAGAAAACATTAAATCGATTGTATGCACCTACATACAATACATAGCTCCTAGCTATACATACATACACATTAAATGTTATGTATATTTGTATGTGTATAGATCTGCCCGAGTTATACTCGTATCTACCCGTTTTAATGACGTCAATTCAATGTTCCGTAAACTCGTTCAATATATCTTTTTAACTTTATCTTAACAAAAAAAATGTGCACTCTCTAAAGAAAAGTAAACGATACAAAAGTTCTGCTCCTTCTTAGAAACGCAGCGCAATTTGAAGCTTTCTGCCAGTTAAAAAGGATAGTCATGTCATGGCTGTTTACATATAGAAAGCAATCGCTTAAAAGCCATACAAATAGAATTATCACGCAAATAAAATATTTTTTTTGTATTTTCTTATTATTTTCTTTGTCGGAATATTAATAATTGTATTTTAATAGGTTTAATTGTATTGTGTAGGTAATTAGATCATAGAATTTCAATTATAATTTACTGGGGAATAAATTCAGGCCAACTTTGATAAAATGAGAGTTATCTACAAATTATGATTTTGAAACTTTTTACTGAGCTCCTCTCAAGAATCTCAAAGTTAAAATGTTCTGGTTTTGCAAAATTCATTTCAACACATCATAATGCATTTTAAAATGACTGCACAAACATATTCATTTTTAAAAAGGTCAGGTCGTCCTATTCTAATTTCGATTGAAGTTATAAGCATCAAAATCCGTTGCGTAGTTTTAAAGATCTAAGCATACATACATGGGACAGACAGGCAGCGGAAAAAAAGGCTTTGTTTTTTACTTTGTTGTGAAAGTCGGATTCAACTATGCAGTAACTCAACTCTGAATCTTGAAAAAATGTTTCATCAACAAGTTGCACTCTCTGATTATGATGATATTATTGACTGCAACATTTCTAGAATGTTAAAAATGCCTTTAAATTTGAAATGAATCTAAGTGTTACATAAAAATTGTAATTTGAGAAACTCTTACGGTTCTTTTTAAGTAAATCTAGGATCTTAACTGAACATATCGTAAACATAACGTTCACTCGCGTTTGTGTCATCCTCATCCACCATGTCTGTAGGAACGAATTCAACATATGTCAATATATTTCAATTTATTTGAATCAAACCAAAAAGGATCTGGTATATTTATGAATGTGGTTATTTCAATATACATAAATGCGTATAAAAATATAAAAACCCTTCCTTTATAACCCAAGCATCATCATTATACATATACTACCCTAAGGCAGTCGTATAAAAAATTTTGGAAAAGTCATTATGATGGGTTGACTTCATTGATTTATAAATAAGATAAAATAGATCCATTGAAAGGATTCCATTTAAATACATTTGCATATAAGAGTAAAAATTTATTTTGCCACAAAATGAATTGAGGAGGGTTAAAAATAAAAAAAAGGAAAACAGTTGTAAAATGTTTGAAGCTTTGAAGAGACTCAGACTACGTGTAAAAATCCTTTTTTTTGAAATTTGTTCTTTAAAATGTGCTGGGTTGTGTTTGTGTGTATTTTGTCTATGTGTAAAAAGGATATACAATTATATTACTTTCATACAAAAACCTACTCATGTTTGGAGACTCAATTTGAAGCTTTAAAAATCATGCTTTCTTTTCTTTTGATAATGTTTGCATACATCGATCTGATTTCAAATCCCATTTTGGTTTTCAAAATCGACTTAAATTTTCAAAAATTATAAAATTATAATTTCTCAAAGTTTAGTCTGGTCCTGGTCCCAAAACAGCATTTAAATTTAGTAAAAGGAAACAGCAATATAAAGGCACAGGTGAAAGTATAACCATATGGTTAAGCAAAATTGATAAGAGGATTGAGAGGATCTTAAATTTTATAGATAATTTTTAATCCCCAAAGGATAAGGCATTAGTCTCCTTCTGTACTTGACACGATAAATCAGTGAAACTGATACGAATTTTATTATAGAAACAAAATAATTTAATTGAACTGAAATTGTATTGATTTTTTAACAATTACCTACGAAATACGAAACGCAACGTATTCGACTTGAAGAACAAAGATTTTGATACGAAAAAAGTTAGAGTTCGAGATAAAATACGACTTGTGGAATATGAGTGAATATTCCTCAGTCAGCTATCGAAAAACCTTTTGAACAGTAATTTTTGGTGTTTTAAAAATACCATGTGAAACTTTGACATTTTACTAAATACACAGTATCGAAATGCTATTGGTGGTTATTGGTGAATTTGTGAACTTTAAAAGTTGTAAGCCAAAGCCACCAAAAAAAATCTATCTTCATTAGGATTGTCAACGCCAACTAAACATACACACATAATACATAAGTGTGTAATTTATACATACTTGTAATGTTTATTACTTAATAAAAAGCATTTTTTAAATTTACTACGTTCATCTCATTTTACCAACCAATAATCTTTTTTCCGGAAACCTACAATACTGGGACATAGTAAATTTCTTTTACTCTCTAAAAAAGGGACATAGGTACTCCCACATATATGGTGTATGAGTGTATACAAACCTACCTACAATAAAAACAAAATTAATTATAATCCCACCATGATTGACAAAAAAAAAAATGAATCAGCTGCTTTGACAAAATTTAATATTAATGATTGCCTTTGTTTATTCCACAGGAAACCAGGACACCTGTTTGTAACAGTTTGATGCACATATACGAATAATACCTTCATCCGTTTGTTTTGTCGGAAGCAAAAGAGGAAAGCTGCAAAGGATCATCGAGTAATTATTTCCGCTCAAGTTCTATTGCAATTATCTTTGAAGTATAAGAAGAAAAAGAAGAAGACGAAAACGAAAACGAAAACGAAAACGAAGATAGATAACGCTTCGTTACGCAGTTTTTTTTTCGCTTTCATTCAGCTTTTATTTTCTGCATCAAATCGTTCAAGTGAAATCATAAGGAAGAAGAAAAGGGACCGATTGCGAATGGCAACGCTGCCGCTGCTTCGATGAAAAGAAGAAAAGACGATAAAATACAATAGTACAATTATGCAAAGTTCAATGAACATTTTATTCATTTGTGAAGAAGATTACACTTTGGCTTAATTCGAACGATAGATAATAATGCCGTGGCCCATTATCCCAATCGTTTTATAGTACCTACACAAATTCACCGAGTCCACAGCATTTATACATCTTGAAAGCGTTTCAATCCATCACCGTCATTATAAAAAAATAAAAATAAAAATAAAAAATTAAAAAAAAAACTATCCCAACTTTAACCCATCGCAAAACGGATTTTATTTGAATTAATTTAATCAGAAACAGTCCATCCTGCCATATGTACAAGGATAATTGCAAATCACCATCCATACCAAATGACGATAGTGACGACGATTCCTCCACCGGCGTCTGTACGGACGTTCAATTAATCCGTAAAATTGGATATATAGCTTCGCGCGTTCGGTATCTTAGCGAGATATATGCTAATTTTAAATTGACGAATCCTTACAGTGACTTAGCAAGTGTGCCATCATACAGCTCGGCCGAGAGCCTCGGCAGTACGGCTACAACTACGACTGTTGACGCCCAGCAGATCGGGGAACACGATATCCATCAAGCGCTAGACTCTGCCGATGCCAGGTTGCGTCAGCGAATCCTTGAGAATTTATTAGTACAAATTTATGAGGATCATCAGACGGTGACCGTGATACGCGAAACGAGAGGCAACTCGAGCAAGGATCACTGTTTTTACATAATGAATAGTAACAGTACGACCAGCAGCAGTGTTGAGCGTCTGCTGCAAGCCAACGATGACGAAGACGAGAGCAATGATAATACTCTGCGAAAAAACTTCCTCAATGTGACCACCACTACAACGGGAACCAGTCAACGGGAAGCTGGCGGCCGAAGCACAACGATGGTATCCTTTGCAGCCAGTACCGGTCGGCGCGGCAGTGATAACGCCCTAATTGATTGCCGAAGACGCGGCAGTGGTAGCGAGGCGATGGACCAGCTTAAAGTAAATAATTTTCAACAGCTTGTGCCAGCTTCTTCCAAGCCCGTGCATCGAGGTAGCTGCGGTGCGACAGGCGAGCACCTGCTGGCTGCCAATTCGATTGCGAAAAAATCTACAATTATTCTAAGTAAATCGTGTAATAATGTGGATGCGGGCGGTGGAACAGGCAACGGATGTGCATCGCTTTATCCCCGACAGGGTCCTCTGAATGGTGAGGGAGCAAATAACGTTGCCACATTGCCATCAGAGAGTCATAGTACTGGTGGTAGTGTTGTGGGTGGCACCGCTGGGAATAATGGAAATAGTGAATTTAGCGTTGTGCAAATGAACAATACAATCATTCAGTGCCACTTTAGCGATGAGGACTTTAGAGCCTTAGTCAAGGATTTGAAGCGAAAGGTAGAATACACGGAGCGGACGAATTGGCTATGTAAGTTAAGCTTTTTCCTTTATAATTATTTAAATTAAATAATCTTAATTTAATCCAACTACATACATATGCATATATGAAATTAAGAATTCTACATTTTAATTTTATCGATTTCAACTTTTTTGGAAATCAAGTCGATTTGTCAAAAAAAAAAACAAGTTTGATGTGATTTAAACTCATTTTAAAGAACAGAAGTTTGTATAGCCAGGTTATAGATATCGAGTGATATCGTAATTATAAAACGTAAAACCAAAAATTACAAAACATTAAGTAGTCCAAAAATGTATAAAAAAAAAGTTCATAGTACTTTTGCTACTTTTGTGCAAATTCAAAAAGACTTTCTAAGATGAAATAAATTGTCTCTCTAACACATGTCTTGGGTAAAGAAGCAGATAAATCAATGTTGCGCTTCTTAATTGAAAATTATAAATTAGAAAACTTAATTAACGAGAGTTACTTGAATTGAGTGTAACGCATTTACATATATTTTTGTTGATTCTTCAACGGATTAAGTTTTCACATTAAATTCATCACGTCTACATTAACCACTGAACACGATGCCGTTGCCGTTGCCGTTGCCATTGCACGTTCCATGTGGTAATCTCAAAATACCGCCTTCTGATGTCTTCGTGTTCCAAAATAATCCTTTTTGAAGAGGTTACCCAAATTGAATACCAACTCTCATGCTCTCTATTTGTATTTCGAACAAGTTCTCAAAAAATAAAAATAAAAAAAAAAAATAAAAATTGCTACACCTTCCACTCAAAAGCATCATCCTGTCCCGATCCCACAGGTATCTGTTCAATTAATCTGAAGCACGTATAGTAATCCTTGCTCCTCTTCACTCTTCACTCTTCAGGGTTCTTGTGTTGGTATGTGCGTCAGGATATTTAATTAAGGATATTTGATTCTGTATATTTCCAAATACGCAGATATACCATACACCTACTTAGATCATGTTTCATTTTCGCTTTTATATCGATTTTTCGATGCTTACATATTATGTACGAGTATTTCAACCTTATCCCTATCCCGATTCCGATTCCGAGGCCTGGTATGCAACATTAACGCTCGAAAGTATTCATGCACTCATTAAACAGTATAACTCAACGACCCAATGAAAATATATCATTCAAAAAGCATTCGGGTTCGGGATGTGGGTTGGAAGGACGTTTGTCTTGCTTTTACTTTGCCAGCCAAAACTACCAAAACCAAAAGGCCCTCAATATCAAAATATCTGAACACCAATTCCACAGGATACTTTACCGCAACCAACGCATTAACCGCACATTTGTTGGGAAGGGATGGTTGAGGTTGGATAAGGGCCAAGGGGTATAGTTTTTGGAGTGGGAATGTGAATGGTAGTGGGAGTGCTCCTCTGCTTGCAGCATTTTTAACGATGCAATAAAATTCTTCATTCCATTTCCAATTAAATTGCAAGGAGTTCTGGTTCTGGGATTACTCTTACTCTCCGTCTCCTTACCCTGGATGCGACCTGCGATGTGGTTCCTATGTACAACATACTACATTTTATTTTTATTGCCCACTTTTGCTTATTTTACAATCGTTTCACCCCTTTGTGGATCATGTACCATTAAATCATATAAATACGCGTGGATTCGGAACTGTTGGGGTGAGGATGAGAATATACGGTGGACGGAGTGGTGCTGGTGCTGGTTCTGGGGTTTTATATTTGCTTTTGGGTATTTTGTATAGTGTAAATATTTTGTAGGTCAAGAGAGTATACGCTGTTGTTCATAATTTGAAATATTATACGCGAACCCTCGACTTTTAATACCGACACGATATGGAGGGCGATGATGATGGTGCTCTGGGTCGTCTATAAAGAAGTATAGATGGAAGTTGCAATGTACCTACAATTTATACACATACAAATGTTTTATACAATGGCACTCATAAAAAGAGTTACTACGAAATTTCAGTACAAAATTGGACACTTTTTGAGGTTAATGTTCAACGAGCACAAGGAACAACATTTTATTTCCTCTTTGAATGAAACAACTACGAGGAACTTGAACTTATCGGATTTTAGGTTCGTTTTTTTTTTTTTTTTTTTTTTTTTTGGAAAATTTGTGTAGAGTTTGTAGTTAAAGCGCTATGAAGGACCTTAGCGGATTGTTTCTGATGATTGGACTTATTTTTTGTTGTTGATATTTTTTGGGGTATTAAATTTTATATGTTTTCGCTTTGTTTAAAAAAAAAAAACAATATTATCTTGGCGTTTTAAAGATCCGTATTCCAATTCACTTCCTTTAGTCTGTCTGATCAACGTGGTTTTGTAAATAAATATTGGAATTAAACTCCAGTTTATGTTATTCATAGATAAATTAAACCAATTTTTAAACGATAACCTGGAGTCTAACTATAAACACGATTATAAAACTTCAAATATAAAATAAACAGAGAAAAAAAGTTGTATCCAGCAGTATTCATATTTTTTGAATGTCCATCCAAGCAGCTTTTTTAGCAGAAATCACCGCTAACATCATTTTAAACCCGTTTTAAACCTTTGTCTTAACTTTAAACTCCGGTTTAGTTAGACTTGGGCTTAATACTATGAATATGCATAAATACTTTTCTGTTCAAAGTTCAAAAACCGTAGAGATACACTGCCAATCACTAGGATGAGGCCACATATTTTTCAACCGATTTTCGGTCCGATACCTGTTGGAATTTGTTTAACCCGGAAAATTTTACTACATGAGAGTAGGTACATATTTTCTTAAAACAAAGTGATACAATTATAGGGTTAATTAGAAAAGACCGTTGGAATTTCCCTACATTAATGAATGAGCTACCTAAAAAGGATATAAAAAAGTGCGTCACTAGGATGAGGCCATTGCGAATATTTCGTTGTAGAAGTTCACATCAGCAATTTTTTTGAAAATTTTGGTTGCAATATTTAAGAACGTTTTACAAATAACTCTTTTTATTAAATTTCAATTACAAATGGGTTCCGGAAAGACGTTGACAGTGGCAGAAAGAGGACAAATCGATGCTTTCAAGGAAATGGGACTCTCAAGCCGAGAATTAGCAAGGAAGCTGAACAGAAGTAAGACAGTTGTAAACAACTATCTTGCTGATCCTCAAAACTATGGAAAAAACCAAAAAGGACGCACAGCCCAAGCAACAACATCCCGAGAAAAGCCGTTAATTTTACGTATTGCTTCAAATTCTACTCAATCAGCTACTAAAATAAGGTCCAAAAGCGGAGTATCAGCCAGTATTTCGACAGTCCGAAGGATAATAAAAAAAGATGGTACTATCCAGAGAAGAAAACTCAAAAAGAAACCTGTTCTAAAGCAAGTACACAAGGAGCTGCGAATGGACTTTGCAACAGAACATGTCTCTTGGAGCAGTCAATGGAAACGCGTTGTCTTTTCGGATGAAAAAAAGTTTAACCTTGACGGCCCCGATGGTTACAACTTTTATTGCCATGATTTAAGAAAAGAGGAACTAATTTTGGGAAGACATCACAGCCGTAGGTACATCAGGTGTTATGGTGTGGGGAGCTATCACCTACTATGGCAAAATCGAGTTGGAATTACTTTCTACAACAATGAACGGAAACAGCTACAAATGCTTGTTGGAACGGTCATTTCCGAAGATGAAAAATATCTTTGGACCTCTGCCTTGGATTTTCCAACAAGACAATGCCCCCATCCACACTTCCAGGGTTGACAAAAGCTGGATTTTATCAGAAAACGTAGAGCTTTTGCCATGGCCACCCTATTCACCGGACTTGAACATAATCGAAAACGTATGGGCATGGCTATCTCGAAAATTTTATGAAGGCGGTAGACAATTTGAAGACAAGGACTCCTTAATTGAAGCTATCCGTGATGCCTGGGACGAGATTTCACTTGACTATTTAAAAAAACTTTATGATTCCATTCCAAACCGTCTAATAGAGGTCATATCCTAAAAAGGGGGGTATACTCATACACTTTTTCATACTGTTTTTAAGTAGCTCTTTAATTAATGTAGGGAAATTCCAACAGTTTTTTCTATTTAACCCCTTGATTTTATTACTTTTTTTTAAAGAAAATATCTACCTACTCAAATGTAGTAAACTTTTATGGCTACGAAATTTCCAGCAGGTATAAAGAACGAAAATCGATTAAAAAATATGTGGCCTCATCCTAGTGATTGGCAGTGTATTAAAAAACTTGAACTCATACAATTACATAGGTACCTTCCGACTTGAATACATATTATTTTAAATTAATATTAACCCATGTATGCATGTACATAAATAATGTATGTACGTGTGCAACTCAGTCAAGTACGTACTTACTTAGAACTTTTTTCCAATCTCGAAGTTTAAAGTTTCGAAGAACCCTCATGTTACTTTTTTTTTACAACAAATATTAAGTTCAGAAGCTACCGTTAATCTACCGCATTTACATACATCTATTTACATGAGACTCTTTAATTTCATCCTTTACCTACGAATACTCGTATATTTATAACGAAGTTTTAATTACAATTTATGCTCATCTCAGGAGGCAATTAAATTAATATTTCCTTGCATATCTAAGATCAATTTTCTGCTTTTACTCATAATATTTTCTCCGTGTGTATCTCAAGAATCTAAGTTTAGATTCTTAGCGTTAAAAGATGTGCCTGGAATCAATGAATTTTCACATAAAATCCCTTTGCACTTTGCATTGCCTCAAAAGACATCACAATATTGTTCTCTGTCCGTTTTTATAATGTTTTTATTTCAAAATGAACGCCCATTAAATTTATCTTGCCTTTTATTGCTCGGGCATAAATTAATGGACACAACTACTTCCCATGTGTTATCTTGAATGCTTTTCATTTGTCATTGTCTTCCTGTACTTGTCCTTTTGCAAAGTATGTGTTCTAGAATGACTTTTAAGCTCACCATCACGTCCTTTGCATATTTCTTTTTTTCTTTATAGTCGTGTAATAATAACTCCGAGCCACATACCAGGTACCTACCCATCATGTACATACGTACTCGTATTGTTATGTCCTTTTGCTAATATGTACAACTACATACTAAAATATATGTTTTCCTGTCTGGAGAGTGACATCAATTTGCACCCATTTTCCTTTGCTTACATTAAAATCGCAGTGCCTTTGCATGAGCATGTTTGTCACATTCTATTTTGCAAAAATACACATAATTGCAAAAAAGAAACGGAAATGGTCATACTCCGTAGGCATTTCCATTTCATTTTAAAACATCACACTCTCTTCCTGCTCTGTTCCATGACTTTGGTGTTTGGCCATCGGACACCATTATATACTTGTAGTCCTTCTGTTTCTGGGACTTAGAAAAAATGTATCAAGTTACTGTCTTTTTTATTGGAAAATAAATTCTAGTGGAAGGCGAGCGCGTTTCTTGAATTCGACCGCGTGTTGTAACGTATTGCAAGGATACGAATACAAAAATAGAAATAGTGTTCATTTCTTGTCGTCAACTTCCTTTCGGTGTAGTATCTTTTGCAAATTGGGGCCATTATATTGATTGGTATGTACACTTTAAGTTGCAATTACACTCTCGAGTATCATCTCACATTTCACGAATAAGACGAAAGAACTCAGAATGAATTAAATTCCCACAGGATGATAAACTTATCCTTGTACTCGTATAGCTGTATAGCGAAGAAGCAAATAATGAAAAATTATTTTCCATTAGCGATGGTATTTATTTTCGTCACTTTCCTGTAAACTTTGTCATGTTTCTTTTCATTCCCAACATTGGCATTGTTTTCCCAATTCAAATTACAAAAAAAAAAGAAAATATCATATTTTCTTTTATATGTATCTTATGTCGTTATGTGTATGTGATGCCACTGGGGGAGTTTCATTTGGATTTGTACATCCTTAAGGGAAGGAAACGCTTCTTTTTTTGTTCGGTTGGTTTGTTCATATTTATTTTGTGTATCTTTCTTATTCTTATGTGTAAAAAAAGGATCGCAAACGCACTGTTTTTTACACCATTGATTTCTTTCCTTTTTAAATTGACAAAGTAAAG
Organism: Scaeva pyrastri; assembly: GCA_905146935.1. Classification (NCBI taxonomy): domain Eukaryota; kingdom Metazoa; phylum Arthropoda; class Insecta; order Diptera; family Syrphidae; genus Scaeva; species Scaeva pyrastri. Next base: position 35,441,831 of record LR989927.1, on the reverse strand, counting down.
TCTTGTAAGATCTGAGAATGGTATGATCGTTTTATTCACTTGAATGATGCACTAACTATGCAGCAGTGAATAAAACAAAATAATTGACTGAGCTATACAATTCTTTAAAAATTAATTTGATTCATAAAAACTGCAATTCAGTAATTAATATAAGTTTAAAAAAAAAATTGTAAAAAAACCTCTCGATCTGTGATGTTTTAATGTGTTAAGTTTTTAAACAATAAAACTTCAAGTTATTTCGAATCGCAAATTTAAATTGCAAGCAGTTTAAGATTACAAGTTGCATCAAAATCATAAAAAAAACCGTTATAACTCGAAAAGGACACAGAAACGAAAAAATTACCCCTGACGTCATGAACCCGTGTTTTGAGAATCAGTAAAGCTCAATAAAGTGCTCTTTAGTTGTAACTTCGAATGGATTATCACCATCTCGAAGGCAGAGTCTCAAGATCCTCATATTATTCCTAGAAATGAAAATAAATTGAGAACAATTCTCCTTCCGAACATAATTATGATAACCTTTATTCAACGTCTATTTTATTATTAATTACTTGTTCAATTATTATTCCTGAATTACCGCATCGAGTGAGTAAATTCCATCAGTTATAGAGGGAATGATTGACTACATTGGGATGATGGCATACGTAGTGTGGGACGTAAAATTGTAGTAGTTATAATCTACTACATCGAATTTTCTTTTATTTTCATCGTGTCTCTATAATTTTTCACAGATTACATTTGTGTTTTTTGTGAATCATTACTCGTTAACTGATGTGGTGATTCCGAAACGTTATCTCATAGCAACTCAAAGTAAGCAACCTTAAGTGGCGTATAGTGACCGTCTGGAATACGTCAAAATGTATATTTTCTGGAGTATAAGTAGTTTGTAGTAACCACAACTGGCAACATCATTTAACACAAAAACAATTAAAATTCTGACAATAAACTGGCAGGATTTATCTTTTAGTACTTTTTAGTACAAACTTTGAAAAAATCGCTTACGGCGAGTTTGTAAAAATAAAATAAAAATCCCCGTGAAAACGGAAATTATATTTTTATCAGTTCATTATTTCACAGATCAAGAATTGTTCCCCTGATGTGGTACGACATTTTTTGAAATTTTCAAGTTGGACTTGGGGGTAAATATCTTAATGATTGATATGGACAAATAAATAATGAACTTTACTTACTATTAAATGGGGAAAAAACATATACATACATATGTACATATGTGCTCGTGTAGTGTAGTCTATCGTTAGTGTAGTCCTACGCTCATTCCTTTTCATTTTCATAAAAATATATTAAGTACGAATTTAGCTGTCACATTGATGAAGTAGAAAGCAAAATTAAATTCACAAATTTTCATTTAAAATATGTTGGAATTGTTAGTGATGGACATTTTCAAAACTCAAACATTACAAGATTTTTTTCAACTGCCTTTTTAACTTTACTTGAATCCTAATTTATTGTTCTCTCGGATTTTCCAGTGAAACTTAAATATATTTACATAAATTATATGTATGTATGTAGGAACTATGTACATTAATGTATTTTTAATTTTATGTTTCAAATCAACCAACCAAATTCTGTAAATTCTTTCATTTGAAGAATGTATAAATAACATATAATATTTAAATATATGAATACCAACCCAACAATATTAAAAATATTTTTCAAAATTCGTAAAAGTCGTTCTGCGTTTAATCCTCTATATTACGTATACCAGTTTAAAATGTATTAATTAAATTTCATTCCAGTCAACTTAATCAAGGTATATACGAGGAAATGCAATAAAAATAAAATTAAAAAAAAAAAAACATTTTACCATCATCATTGAACGGATAGGCATCGACATCATCGATGTGTACTCATATCGCTGGTGATGGGTGAAATTGCATTCGCGCGTTCAAAATCATCTGCTAATTAACGCAGAAATCTTTATTTAATACATGTGATCAAGGACCGGAAATTAACATTCTCATAAAATTAAATTCAATGTGATTTCTGGTGTTATACTGCTAGCAGTAGCGAGAACATCAATAGAACACTTATTGGGTGTATTTTTAAATGTACATACATATTTATGTAGTGTACTTGTACTTACTTTATTACATCGAATCAAAAACTGGTATAGTTGAATTCAACTCCGATCAACATATATTATAAAGATTTGGGTTTTGTTGCGAATCTCAATTTCACGGGAGCTCTTTTGATTTTTTCGAAATATTGAACATTTCTCTTCTGCAATCAAATTTATCATAAATCAAAAGAAAATTATTAACACTCGTAAGTTTTTATTTAAATATTTGTAAAGTCGTGTCAAACAATGTTTTATGACTGATTGTTATAAGGTGACTTATTGTAAGTCGTTTGACTTTTCCGTGAGTCATTTTTGATCCAAATTTATAGTGCTGTTGTCAGGACAAATTAAATCTCAGCTTCATTATGTGAAAGTGTAATTCACCCTAATTTTTGAGGATTGTGTTTTCGGTTTTTCATTAATTTCACTATTGAAATTTATAAATTATTTATTAAGTTTTCTCTAAAAAAAAAACCTAAGTGTATAAGTTATCCTTAAGATTTATATCTATAGATGAAGGAATGAGTATAAACCTCCCCTTATTTAAAAAAAAAAATAATAAACATACATATTTATTTCAGCAATTCAAATAAGTCCCAATAAATATAATTGAGAAACGTGACAAGTTGTCATAGCAAATGTTTCCAACTCAATAAAGATATTTATCTGATGCCTACCTTTGGGCAACACAGTCGTTTTTTTTTTCCTGTCCATTTTGGAATAATAAATAATTTTTTTCCTTGCTTTCAATTCATTTATCTTTCGATGATAAAATTAGCAATAAACATGAAATTCAAAAATCAGTATTTCGAGTACATTCTGCATTTAACATTTATGCAACATTTTCAATGGCGGACTTTCGTAGTACCTACTGATAATGAATGTGACAGGATATCCTCATGTTAATCGATATTATCCTTGGACCTAATTTCTCGCTTAAATAATTTAAACATTTCATTTTTTTACATTTATATTTGGTTTTCCCATAACAACATACATAATATTCGCTTAATTTAAAATTTGAATCTAGATGATACTATTTGGGACGGCAAAAATGGAATAGCGTTTGTTTTACCCTAAGGCGTATTGTATTTGAATTTTCATATAACAATTAACTACATGCTAAACTTAACTTTTGGTTTAGTTCATGTTAAATTTGAATTGTATCCATTGAATACCAAAATGTGGCATTGAAAAGATGCATTTCCAAAAAAAAAACATGATTTATTGCAAGTTATTTAACGTTTACAATCGATTCCACATCAAATAACCATCAAGTACCATTCTATCTATAATTGACTTCAAAAGGTCTCCGCAGTAAATCTTTTTGTATTCGAAAGCTTTTTTCCTCACAATGCAATCGCTTTCAATTAATTCAATTTATCAAGTTTAATATAAAAACAAAAAAACCATTTAAAGTCAATCAATCTGTTTTTAATGTTTTTATGAACACCAAAGATTTGACACTAAAGAATTTAATTGCATGATTGACCAAAATTATATAAAATCCTTCAAAGGACACTTTATAGAATGTTGAAGTTTGATTTAACTGAATTATTTCAACCTGCCATCAGAATCGATTGCTGTAGATACAAATTCAATTTGATTTCGCACACGTGCCGTGCATGTTATGCATCTTAAAGAAAAACTTTATAACTGGGATTGTATACCTTCAGACATACAAAAGATTCTTGGAGTGTTTTTTTTTTTTTTTTCAAGACATCACCATAGAAACGCCTCCACCGCCGCCGTGCGTCGGAGGGTTCATGTTAGTAGCTTTAGGTAACAAGTTTTTTATAATATAATCCTTAAGTTTGTAGTCGAAAGGGTGTTCTCTCGAGATAACAAAGTTATATCCTTCAAAAATTCTCTGCAGAATCTGATTCAGGAGCAATTCTTTAACTTTTCAACAAATTTGAAATAATACTCAAGAAAGAAATGACTCTTCATTTAAACTTTAAAGTAAGTTTCTAAAAAGTTTTTTGGTCTAAGAATCATAAACATTTTTTTTTTTAATTTTCTTACAGAATATACAAACACTCAATTATTGTCAACATTCAGTTTGTTTTGCATATAAAATTTAATTAAAATAATGTTTTTATATTTTTGATGTTCACATAACTGAAAACATATGACAAAAAAAAAAAAAATGATAAAGTTTCTAAAAAAGGAAACCGCATCAAAAGTAATTCATTATATTTGCGGCACTTTTTATCTAGCTATATGGTTTTGGTCATGGCCCGGATAAAATGTCACTAACACTTGACAAGAAAACAAAAACTTGAAGTTGAAAAAATTTGGGTTTTGGTCATGGTTCTTGTCTTTTACTTTTCGGCTTATAGAAACTTTAAGCAATTTGTGGTTTTGAATTGGATTTTATAAAAGCTGAAATTCCCTCCATTGTTTTGTGCAGGACTTTGATCTTATTTTATGTATATTCGTCATCGTCAACTTGTATCAATTTAGATTTCCTTGATGGTCCTTTAAATGATAAGATAAATAAGTGTGACTAACCCGTGACAGAGCTGACGGATACTATGATCAATGATTTCGTAACTTTTCTCACTTACGTTTTGAAGTTTTGATGTAAAAAAATTTGTATCTAATTAATTACACAAATGATGTTGCCGATGCCACTTGATGTTCTTTTAAATTTCTCATTCTATTTGTGAAAGTTTATCTTCCTTCCCTCTATCTGTCTGTCCTTTTGTATGTTTTTATCTTTAAAACTACTCAACGGATTTTGATGCGGTTTTTGTTTTAATAGATAGAGTGATTCAAGAGATTGGTTTATATTGTACAACTAGATAATGTTTTTTCAATTCAAAAATAAGTTTTTTTAAATTTCATTCTAGTCTACTCTTCATTGCATCATACTTCAAGGCGGTACAATCATCTTCATTTCTATCTAGAAAAATCATTTTCTGTTTGCTTGTCACGCCAAAGATCGAGAATTTCTTGGCCGATTTGACTGATTTTAATTATGAAATGTTTGTCGTAGTCCAGGAAAGGTTTAAAAATGAGAAAATATGGAAACATTGCGAGGAAGACAGTAAAAAAAAAACTTCATTTTCCTTTGCCTGCAATTTGTTCTACTTGCAAAAAGCAAATATATAAAGACTTCAACTCAAATAATTTAACTATTTTTGAAAGTTTCGAGATTAATGAAAATTTTGATCGGTTGATGACATGTCGACTAATCTAACAGCCAAACGTGCTTTTAGAACTGAATTGGGGTGGGACAAAGTTCGACGGGTCCTCTAGTTCACAGACAAACGTTCGATAAATGTTGTATTTCTAAAATTAAAAAAAGCTTGGATTTGATGTTAAATTCAATACTTGGCTCAAATCGCAAGGAATTCTTTATGGAAGTCGTTTAGACCCTGATCAATGGTCATTCATCAGTTCTGAAACACTTAAGACTTTACGGGAAATATTTATTTAAATTTATTTATTGACTTTGAACAGCTCAAAATTCCTCTCAACTTAATCCACCAAGTTTCGAAATTTTAACAGTCTTAGACTTTTTCTTTGCAGACTTCTTTGCTTTTAATATATCAAAATAAAATGTTGGAGTTTAAAATTAAACCCTTTTATATTCATATTTTAACTACACGTTTCACGAACAAGTAAAATGATATTATCTGAAATGTTTCCCCTATTTATATAACTTGACAAAAGTCGTCTTCCATTTGAGATCTTTCGAATAATTTTAATATAAAATAATAATAGAGTCAACTCTTACCTTTAACATAAATCTTTCGGATGAAAAATTCAGTTTTTAATGAAATCATTGGAATGAAAAATCGTTTCTCGAAAGAAAACATATATAACACTCGTAAATTTACGTATAAATATATCTCAATTATTTATTCTAATATTTCAAATACTATAAATATATATATTTTTTTATTTATTCTATACAATTTCAATTTTACAAATATTGAATAACATTATCCTGTGCTGTATCTTTCCTATTTGAAGAACTTGAGAATGTCTTAAAATTAATACATTTAAAGTAATTTCAAAAATAAAGAAGCAATTTATTTTATGCATGACACATGATATAATATTAAACCCATTTAAAGGACAAGACACGTCCATGGAATTTCAATGTTTCTTGATGCCTGAAGATATATTTGATCCTTTTACCTATACATACTTACATACATATTATGTAGATACATATGTAATATATACATACAGAAGAGAAGGGTAGATTTCTATAGATACTTCAATTATGGTTATGATGAATGAACAAAATAATGGTAAATTGATAAAAAATGATACTTGAGAAAATTTTAGAGCTTCAACATCAGTTGATATTTTTATTATCCCAAGAAAAAATACGGTTTTAAACTATACTCAAAAAGATTCAATATACAATTTATCGATATTATTCAAATGTCTTAAAAAAATATATGATTTATGGAGGAAAGTGCGTTTAATGAATAAATCATGAAATGAATTATTCAAAATAAAAAATGAAAGTTAATGGGAGATTTTGTTTATTTGGTACCTATTGGAAAAAAAATTATTATTTATTTGTTGAAAACATAAGTTATAGATCTTTTACTTATTATCGAAGCGATAGATACACAACATATTATATGTTATTTTATTCATTTGATTTTTAAGTATAGGTATATCATATTTCAATTCATATACCTACTTTGAAAAAAAATATTCAAGAAAGTAACAAATCGTTTTTTTTTTTTTTTTCATTTTGAATAATAACTTTAAAAATTTAAGATTTTGGTGAACTCGATAAACCAAGTGGTCAAGAAGATTCTAATTCACATAATCATGAACACTTAATGATCAAATTGTGTTGTAATACTGGGAACTCCTGTATTCTAAGAAAAACCAACAATGTCCACGCAAATACCACATAATTTTTTAATCCATTAATTTTAGTAAAAACATTTCAACTAGAAATAACTCTTAAACAATTCAAAATGCTTTTAAACCAACATTTTGGAAGCTGTAATGCACAAACAAGCTTCAAGCTATTAAAAACTGTAAAATATTTTAGGTGTGTTTTTTTGGGAAAAATATCCGCAGTAAAGTATGAATTTACACGTATTACAATTACAAATATATCGTTCGCTCGAGTCTCGAATATAAATATTGGTACAATTGATAACTCTTCTGTGCTAGTTCGTAGAGTACTATATGTGTAAGTAGTTAGTTGTTTTGTTTTTTTCATTTACAACTGAGAGTTTACTTCATTTACCGTTAGATGCATTTTTTGAGATTTCATGTTTTTATTTGCAACTGACGTTAAACAAAAGCGAAACAAAATTGAAAACACTGTCGATGTATTTTGTATCGTGTAGGAGGTGTCATAGAAAGCTGTGTAATCATTCCTAAACCAATGCGTTTTTGTAGCAGAAACATAAAGAGGTTGAGAGCTGTCAAATTGTAGAAATTCATGGTTTCATACTTAAGTCTAACATTTTCATATAAAAGTTATTAATGTGATAAAGCGTTCTTATGAGAAACGCTGTCAAGAAAACCAAAACTAACTAAAGTCAACGAACAGACCGTTTGACTTTTATTTTGATATCTATCAAAAGAAAAAATAGACCAAACAAAAAAAAACAAATCTCACAACTGCGGATACGTTTTTTTGGAAAATCCTACTTCACTACGGATATTTTTTCCCAAAAAAACACACATATTAGCCGTGTTTTATTGGTTATATAAATATATAGTATTCGAGTATATCTAACATTGTATTCGAGTACCAATAAAACGCTATATTCACTTTTATATTCACTTTTAATTTGTCTTCTTAAAGTTGGTGTCCCTACATTGTTCGTCAAATTATTGATGTCAACATTTCTTAATCTTCAGTCATAGACAAAATATAAAAGGGAAATAGAAAAAAATTTAATGCATATAGCAACAAAAGTTGTAAATATACAAACACATTTCTTTACATTTTAGTTAATTATTAAATTTGAGTGTGAAAACATCAAAAAAACAGCAGCTATTCTACATGGGGCGTGTTGGAAGAATGTGTATTTATGTAAATTGCTGGGTTCGAGTTGGAAAAAGCATGAAAATGCTAGTTGAGTTGAAATTTGCATGGAAATACATATCGAGTTGGTTTAAAATGTTTGTTACTTATATTTGCGGTAAAACTTTGAAAATATATTGATTTTGTTTTTGGTATTACCGCAAAAAGGCCTAAAGTTTTCCATCTGAGCAACTTTTTCTTCAATTTAATTGGCTTACATGGAAGAGCGCAAACTATGCAATTAAGTATCCAGAAACTTTAAGGACCAGTTGAATAATCGTGGTTCACTATTTTCATTAAATTATTATACCATTTATTATTCAAATCATTTATTTGGATGGTAAAAATTCTTTTATTCTTTTTATTCAATAAATAAGATATAAGAAGACAAAAGTCAACACGAAATTATAAAGAAATATTAAAAATAATTCAAGAAATTACTTTAAAGTTAAAGAAAATATGTATGCATGTCAGTTTTTATAGTTTCACATTTACACTACGTATAATTCAGTTTTGCTTGTATGAAAATCGGACATTTAACATTTGCATTCGTCAGACTTTCGAAACCATGCATTTATGGAAGGCACCCTTTGTCAGCTTTGTAATGAGAACAAGAATATTTCAATAATTTGTCCATAAAATGTTGTAGTTAAATACACTAATTCTAAAAAAAAAATTTATATTTTATCTTATATGAATTGATCCTAAAGGTGTTACCAATTTTGTGAAGACTGGATTTTAGTATTTTTACTTACGAAATAATTTTGTTTTGATAATTTCAACCAAAAAATGACTGGTTTGTAATTTGTGGAACGCTTGCACTTACCTAATTCATAAACTTTAAACTATGTTGCATGAACAATGCCTTAGCTTCTTTGGCACAAATTATATAAAATTATGTAACCACATTATTTCTCGTGATATAAACAAAAGCTAAAAGTTGGAACGAAAAATGTAAACTTTTTTCTCAATAGATAATGTTTTAATGATTTAAAAAAATGGCAATCTCTTAAAAAAATAGAATAACTCCTTGCAATTATTTGGTGCTAGGAAATATCACTCCTTCTAAACTCGTGCATGTTTTGTAAAACGTATTTGTAAGAAATTAAAAAAAAAACAAATTTACAACATTTGCCTTGCTTCTTAAAACAATTAGTTATTTAATAGAATCTTTTTTTGCAGGTAAGTTAACACACAAGGAAATGCATAGTAAGTCATAGAAAATTATGTTCCCTTAGACTTTTGATATTATTATAGAAAGTATTTCTTTTTATTTTTGCTCTACCCTATATGCCATTATTTTTTGTTCATTAATCCCTAAAAAGATTTTATTTTTTCCCCCCAAAATAATCCCCTTATGTCTACTCTCACATATAATGTATATAAATATACTGTATTGTATATAAGTGATTTTTATTTAATCACATATTTTACAAAGCTTTATCACACGAAAAAGTGATTCCTTCCATCTCTTATCTGGAAAAATACAATAAAAAACAGAACTTTTCGGTTGGCTTAAGAGATTTTAAGACTACCAGAAATTTTGTCTTTTTTCTTTCTTTCGAATACAAAAGGATAACAAAGGAAAATGGGAAATCCATTTCGTTTATTGGACCTCAAATTTATATAAACCTTATATCTTTACCTATAATATCCATATCTACGAGTATAACTAAGGTATCCCTTTGACAAATACTTAGAACTGTGGCTACAAGTTATAGACTTTTCTATGGAAGTTTTTCGACTCCGAAGACCTACACTAACATATATTATGTATTTATGAATTGAGTAGATATGTATACATATGTATGTCATAAGTTTTTCTCCAAAAAGTAAAAGGGATGCCTAATAAAAAAAGTTTTATTTATTTATACCTAGTTTAGTGTGTTTACCACCGAAACTTTTAACACCAAAGAAAAAAAACAATGATCAGGGAGTTAATGATTTCGATTTGGGCCAATATGGAAAAATGGAGTTGTTATAATTGTTTATGTCGTTACATTATTAGCCATTGAATAACTGTAACTCTCAAATCAATAGTACTTGATTCCAAGTTAATTCTCTATAAACATAAAGTCTTAAGAACTGAAAATCATTAGCCATACGCCAATGTTTGAAGGCATGCAAAGATTGGTGTTTACGGATTAGAAACGTTTATTATTAAGGGTATTTTTTAGACGTGTGATTTTCAATCTGGCAATACTTTTTTCGGAGTTGTTCTTTTTGACACCTGACACTTGATTTATGCTCAATTCGGTTTGCCATTTCATATTGAATAGACTTATTCCTGAACAAAGTTTTCGGTTCGCTCTACGCATTGCTCGCTGCGTCAAATATTCGGTTGACATAATCGCCTAGAGTTGGTAATTCGTGCAACCATTGATCTGTTTCGCTCGACATTTATTTTAGTGGATAATGCGCATCCTCCACCCGCAGAAAATCGAACAAGACCTGAATGAGTCCATCCGTCATCTCACGCAACAATTGACGATTTTGATGTCAATTTGTTTTTGTTGGATCTTTGTTTTACAATATCCAACTTGTGCAAGAATTGAAGCCAAACGACCATCAAGCTCTTTGTATGCTCGGTGAATGATCCCACAACGAGATGGCCACCGATCCCGATTTCCACAAGAAAATTTTGTTCAGCGATGAAGATCATTTTTGGTTGAGTGTTGCAAAACTGTCGTTCATATTTTTTCAAAAATGAAGCCGACCAAATTGTTACATGAATTGGAGAATGTTGATGTGGACTACCTTTGGTTGTAACAAGATGGCGCTACATGCCATACAGCTAACAAAACAATCAATTATGTTGGAGGAAACTTTTGGTGAGCGCATTATCTCGCGTGCGTCGCGACTCGTCGGTTTGGTCGGCGTCGCACAGTGGCCCGTTTTGACTTTTTACCTTGCTAAAATCATATCTCCTAAACGAAAAAAGAAATTGCTTTAATTGTTTTTTATTTTGTAGGGAAATTCTAAGACTATAAAACCTGTAAATTTCAACCACAAAAAATTACAGTAATAGTACAAGTAATAAAAATTGTTTAAAATTAATGTTAAATTGTGAAAAGTAGATATATGTTTATTTAGTAATGAGATATCAGTTGGTTTTGATAAAAGTGGGAAAAAAACGTTTCAATTGTTATAGCTGCAAAAAATTTGTTTTTAGTTTTGCAAATTTATTCCCTTTTTTTGTTGCCATTTTGCTTTTTTGGTTATGGTTTTTCACCTCAATTAGAAATTTATTTAATATTTAAGTGATATATTACTAGTCAAACCGTTACCCACTTTTATTTATTTTTTATAACAGGGTGTTTCAAATTTACTTTTAAATTTACAATACTTGATATGATTATTAAAAAATTACCCTACAAAGTTTATTAAGTATATTTTAAAGCTAAAATGAAATCAGTAAATTTATAATACAATGGGAAAAAAAAACAAACAACCAATTTATTAGAAAAGAACAGTGGTGAATAAAAGTTTTTTTTAATTTTTTTTGATTTTTTTTTTGGAATTGTCTTATTTTTCTCAAAATCAAACAACTCAATGTGAAAATAACAGTATTTTAAAAAAACGCAAAACAAGACTATTTTTTTTAATTGTTTTCTTTCTAAAAGTCAATGAAAATAATGTCAAAAATTGTAACAAACAAAAAAAAATGAAAGCTCAAAATACAGTAAAACCTAAAAAAAAATTCTGACTTTGATCGGCTATAAAAGATAAACCGTTTATCGAAAAAAAACTTTGAACAATTCTAAATAATGTGTAATATTTATATTTATTTTTTCAAACCCCCAGCCGAAAGCCTTGTCGCTAGAGCTGTTTAGTTTTTTAAGTATTAATTTTGTACATTGATGTGTAAATTAATAAATAATAATAATAATAATAATAATATTTTTTCAAAATAAAATCACGCGAAAAATGATTTTAGCCAGATGCTTTCCCTGAACGGGCCATTGTGCGTCGTGGGTCGGTGGATTGCGTGGCTTCCAAGATCGTGCAATTTAACACAGCTGTTCTATTTTTGTTGCCAAAAGTGGTCGAAAATTGGGCCTCTCGTCTGGAATTTATTGGAATCGACCGAGGCAGCCACTTGCCCGAAATCATTTTTAAAACATAATGGCAAACCCTTATCTTTATAATAAAGCTAAATTCTTAGGCATATCATTAAATTTTATGAGTTCTATTTCTTCTTGAAAACCACATGCTTAAAAAAAAACACCCTTTATAATAAAATAACAGCATGATTGCAAATAAATATTATATCTATTTAAGTGTGCGTTGCAATCTTTTAGATATTAAAACATGTATGATATGAAGTAGATATCTATCTCAGATAAAATTCAATTAATAGACTAAGATGTTATTCACTGCGAAAAAACTTCTATCATATGTCAAGGAAACACAAAAATGTGAAGTAAATTTATGTTTTGAATAAATTTTAATGTTAGTTCATTTTCCGACAGTGCATATAATGAAAGAAACAATTTTTATATATTCATCTCCATTTTTATTTAATTTTTTATTCAAGACAATGTATTCAATTTTGTTCACGCTCACTTCTCACTTCCCTCTTCACCATATAAAGACTTAAAAAAAAAAATAAAAAATAACTTTCCCATAAACAAAGTGTGCTTGATAAAAATTTGATTTTTCACATTCAAGCCCCGAATGTAAAACAATTTCGCTCAAAGTACCCGCTTGAGTACTCTTAATGTCAAAAACCACATTAAACGCACACTGATATCACCCTCTTGGCGCTTGGCGGGCCGGGCGGTGAAAAAAAAAAGTATCTCAAGCATTCACGATACGTGAGAAGTTATGAAATTTTGTAAATTATATGAATAGCATTTAACAGTTGATCGGGTGCGGGCGCGGGAATTTTTTTTTTATATCGCACAACAACTACTCAAAAAAATTCAGGAAAAGTACAAAATTATTATGTAAATGGGCAGAGTTCTCGGAGCAAATTCTGTGGTAAAATAATAAAAACCCATATGTAAATGCTTAAAAGAATGTGCGTTATAATACGAGTATAACAAAGATTCTATATCTTGAAGGATCAGCGTGTTGGAGGTTGGAGGGTGTATTGTATATATTACTTTGAGCTTTGAGGGTAACCTCATAATATTTGTCGCAACATCGTTTTTGTTCCATCATATCACTTAAAGATGTACGTACATATGTACTACATACATACATACATGAGAGGTACTGGGTAGGAGGGTACGGGCTACAGGGTACCTACCCACATTGTTAAATGAGAACAAATTTAAATTGCAAAACAGCTTAGACACGGATGAACCAAAAGAGGCGAAAGTGAAAATCCTTGAATGTTAGCACGGCTTGTCCTTTGAAAAGGACCCGAGATTGAAATTGAAAAGAATCTTCTTTATTTAGCTTTATGCCATCATAAATCGGTCAACCACTTATATCTAGAAATCATCATGATTTATGAATTTTATATTTCCCTGTGTATATATATTTTTGTTGAATTTTAATTTGTTTTTATTTTTTGAAGATAAACTTATTTTTTTTTTTAAGTTTTTAAAAGCAAAAATTTAAGTTTGGATGACATTTAGCAAGAAAACGTGTAGAAATTTTTATCCTTCGCCGTTGTTGTCATCATGGTGCGTCGTCGTCGTTGTCGTCGTCGAAGGCATCGCTGTCGTTTACAATTTAAAAGTTTTCATCATCTACTTAGGGCTATTTCATGAATTTTAATCGAGTTGTATGTAAAAATAAAATTTTGTGACATAAGAAGTATCGTTTATAAAGTCGGAAATCTGCATAAGAGGTGGGAAATGAGCCCTAGGCGTTAAAAGTTTGTCCTTAAGTTATTGCCGAATTGAAGGTTTAGCATCGGGAACGACATTTAAAAAGTTTATTTTCCAAAAGGAATAACAAATACAAAAATGTTAAGAGGTTTTCCTGATAGCAGAGAAAAAAAAAAAGTTGAACATTCGAAGTCATCTGTCGAGTTGTAGCATATTTTACGTATACAACTGAATTATAATAAAAATAAATAAAAAAAAAAAACGAAGTGCATGAATTTTCTATAACCTCACACCAATAACAATAAGTAAATGCTAAGTCATGTCCTTAAAATTATTTGATCATTAACCACGAAATCTATGCGAAAACAATGCACTACTATAGTAGTTTATGTATGTACAATGTACAGTACATATGTATTAAGTATATTAGTATTACATTGTAAATTTGTGACTCATCGACATCAAAATCATCGGCTCGACAACGACAACCATCAGGATCAGGTCTCGGTCTCAAGTACAAATCTCTCCATCTCCATCTATCCCGATCGTGAGGTGACGACCGACAACGCCATCTAGCTGCGCACTCCAAGACTATTCGTTGCTGTGGTTTTCTTTGTGTAATCGGTCCATTTCCGAGACTTATTTTGTATTAATGCTGGACAAACATTTTAAATCACAATTTTTTGACTCGCTTGACGTTTTGTGTGTTTTTTTAAAAGGTATAGAACTTTAAGATGGCAACACTATTTTAACTACAGCGGCCATTTTGTCAGCTGTCAAGTGATTTATTTTTAGTTTGGTTTGGAATTTCAACACAGATGATATGACATCAAATTTATTTTGAAATCATGTTCGAAATACGTATCGCGCTCTACGTCCTTTTTTTTTGTTTAGCGATGAAGCTCATAAATACATTAGAATTCAAAACTAATACTTTCGATATATGAACTCAATATTCTGCCTCAAAACGAATGTATTACGATTGTACAGGTCTTTCATAAAACATAAAAAAAATTAATTTTCTAACCTGTCCTTTGCTTCTTGGTTCTTTTTAAAATCCCACGAGCTATTTTTTTTTCCTTTCTACTTCGTCACCAGCGTACTATAAACGTAATTCATAAACTTTTTATCAGTCACTTTTGGTATACATATATACTATACATATACATATTCATTCAACTATATGTATGTATATCCGTGACAACGCCAACAGTTCTCATTAAAACTTATTTTGAACGTCATTCAAAACCAGTGGGTAAAATGAGGACTCATATCCTCGGCACATATTTTCATAAATCTAATTAGAAGGAGGTTATGTGCGAGTTGCGAGTAGGAGTATAGGTATTACATTATGCATCATTAGAATAAGTCGATGAAACTTGAAATTCCTCAGAGGTTTTTATTTCTCCAAAAGTTTCATTAGGAAATTTAAGTAAAAATTAGAAGAATCATTTATTTTGCATTGGAAGGTATACATAACATAAATAGTTGGCGAAATATATTTAATTTTTTTTTTGTATTTAACTAACTGTATTTTTTAGATTACATTGACTCAGCTCTCGCGAGTCGCCAGAAATATTTGATCAATATGACTATTTGGCATTACCGTTTGCAGTAAAAATGACAAAAAAATGTCAAATAATCGACGAAGTGGAATTTCGCTCTTTTATCCTCAGCGAACATAAGCTTTTGTCTGTTAGAATCGGATGAACTGTAATACTTCCTGACTTTGAACAAAAGTGCAGTTTTTTAAAATTCTTAATTCTTAGTTGTGGTCTAGATGAGTGCAAGTCGACTTAACAATATTCAAAGCTTGTCATGGAAACGAACCATTAAATGGCCAAAGGTTTCGGATCATTTGGATCTTCCAAAAAATGAAACTGTAGACACTCAAAGTCAGTTTCCAGTCCCTTTCCACTTCATACACTTATGTTCCCTTCCTTCAAAGTGATAATTCCCCATCATTTTCTGACACCAAAATTTTGTTCAAATTATTAAATAAAATGAACCGAAGCAGGCACGAAACATTTTTTAACTATGCTTCTATTTTTTAACTATAAAAGTTTTTTTTTTTAATTTAAAACATTTCAACATTATCATCTCTTTCCAAATTTGAAAATTGAATTAATATTCTTGACTTTCGGCTCATTTTTCATTCATTATATTATGACATCAGAATCTTATATGTTTGTGTAGCTTAAATCCGAAATTTTCTAAAAAAAACTACCTTGTTAAAATTTCACATTTATTAAAAAATTAAGAAGAACTTTTAGGGGTAAGAATTAGCACTTTTCAGAAAAGAGTGTTTCCATTTGTAACTGTGTTTTTTTTGTCTTATTATATTCGAATATCGAATATCAACCTGACGTTCTAAAGAGTAGTTTTCCAAACTTGACATCATCGTTATCTTTAAAGCGGAAATTTAAACTTTGTGGGCTAGGTTAACAGTGGTTTTGAAATCACAACATTTTCTAAAAAAAAAATTGAATTGTAACTTTATTTCTTAAAGTCTCAAAATATTAACAAAATATCAGTCATAAAAAAATTCCCCGGAGTTTATTCCCATTTTGATAACTTTACTAAGTTTTGGGAGAAAGTTTCCTAGAAAAAAAAAAATTCCAATATAATTGGCAAAAGGGCTGAGTATTTTTTGCATCTTACCCCTTAATTTCTAAAACGATTTTTTACTTTTTCAATTTAAATCCTTTTATTTAACTTACAGACTTAAAATTCGAATAATTTACAACGCACTCAATTAATTGGTGCAGAGTGTATTTTACCTGTAAAGAGGTATTTTTTTTTCTCCACACTCTTTCACATAAGTTTGGAATTAAAGCATTGCCATCGCGTGTGTGCAGGCACTGGCAGCAAAGCAATGGATGACTTCACCTTATTCAGAATGCTGACACGCGCGTATTAACATCAGAATTTTCTCCATTCAACTGAGTGTCACAACCAACACAACTTGAATGCTTTTCAAAAGAACCGTATGCTGAAAGCGACTCCACTTCCACTTCACATCAAGGAAGGAAACTATTTCCAAACAATTTCACTCGAGGATAAAATGTTGTTATCCTTATACAATCTTTACAGACTCCCCATTGAATATCTATTTAAAAACATGAAAGGATAAGCTTGTCGAAAACAGATGTTTACTAAGAAATTTCTATGTTTGAATTGAAAAAAAAAAAAAAAACAACACATTGAAAGAGATTAATACGTGGTACAAGCGTTTTAGTTTTTCAATAGTTTTTATTTTTCTACATAGTAATTAACCGTTATTTTCTTCGAAAAACCCAAGTTTAAATTTAAAGTATAATCTCTAGAACTTATAGACGTACCTACACACGCTTCGAATTCTTAATTCGAAAATTGACAAAACTTAACCAACAGATAAAAAAAAGGAGGAGACCTAGACCTCCACTTGCCTAATTAAGCAGAAAACACGAAATCAATTTTACCTTTGTTATCCTTTGCAAATACCTGCGGGCTACAACTCCGAGACTTTCTTTGTTTTTCACCCGTTTTTTTTTTTGTATTGATAATTTTGGTGTTTCAAAGGCGTTTTCGTTTGAATTTCGCTTTTGTTGTTGTCATTTATTTCACCTTTCGCTCTGTTTGATTTCATATAAAGGACTATAGAAATTCCTTTAAATAGCTCTTGTCAATACGATTCCCTATTCCTATCCTATAAGATATAGGTACATATACAAATACCTAACTGTAACATATACATAGAAGGACACACTTCTTCTTGAGATTCCTTTCCTTTCGACTGAGAGAGGCTCTATTCTAGATATAGAATTGTAGATACTTGAATTACATTCAGTCGAAGTAAAAAGGACTCTCTTATATTACCTTAGTTTTGTATTTGTGTTTGTATCTATATGTATGTCTTCACGATTCATAGGTGTACAATGTACAGTACATCCATGCATAGATATCTATATGTATAGTATACATATATTTATCCTTTTTTCCAATTCAGTTGAACAATTTTTATGGTTAGGCGCCTTTTATTCGAAGGAATTTATTTAATTTAACATCGATTTGTGCCAGGATTTACCCAGTCATTCAACGAAAAGGTGTACGACGACAAACGAACGAACGCCCAGACCCCAGAATTCCAAATAGTTTTATGGGGGGATGATAAGGCTTTTTTGTGTATCATCATTGGTGTGATCTGAGGCATGTTGATTGTACGAAGATTATTATGGTGAAACCCCTTCTAATCTCTTTAATTAAAGGTCCAAACGGTAAATGAAGGATAACAATGATACTGTAAAATAGGATTATCCATATTTTGGGATTCCTAAAAGGATTTGTGTTGGATTGGATTAGTCAAACGTTTGTGTCATGCTTTGACATTAATGAATGTTTATTTTTGTTTAATATTTCCAATACCTACATATTTTGAAGGTCACGAACCAAAACGGTCTGTTGGATTTACTTTGTTTTTAAATCTGATTATGAACGTATATTTTTAATTCCAAGAACATTCAAATCAATTTGAAACGATGTTTTTTTTTTTAAATTGTTTTCCATAGAATGTCTTTAAAAAAAAATCATCAAAAATTATATTTTGTACAACGATTTATTGAAAATGTACCTTTACTCGTTTCTAAAACTAACGATGTCCTTAATATTTTTGGTAGTTTGTGTTAAATTCTGAAATCGAAATAAATAAACAAAATAAATTTGTTAATTTTATTTTTAACAAAATATGTTAGGTTATGAAGTTTTTTCTAACGATAAGCAGACATAAGTTCATGGCCCACACTTCTTTTGAAATAAGCTCAAATCAAGTTGATTTTATATTCTCATTCAATTCGAAATCAAAAATACTTCAAAGGCTTACTTTCAGTTCAGCTTTCAATTTATAGTATCTATACTAATCTCTTTCTATGGAAAATAGGTCATCTCATTTAAGCCCATCAAAGGCAGTCAACTCTTAACTCTCTAAAACATATTGCAAAGAGCCTTTTGGTAACATTTTAGAAATTTTTTATTCTACTAAGAGGTTTTTTTCATGAAATCATGAAGATGACAAAAACTATCTTAGAATGGGAGTTTATGATTTTGTTTAGTTTTAGTTTTATTGAAATAATTTAATTATTTTGATTTTAAACATTTTGGGTGCTTACTGAAACAATGGAATGATTTCTAAACGTTGATTTCTTAAAAACCTAATGTTAAAAACTATTGTGTTAAGTAAGGTGTCAAAAATCCTTGACGTACCTATACATAACCCACGTTATTTGTTTCGCTTTAGTGGTACTATTTGTTGGCAGGAGATTTACAATTTTATCAACCAACCAAGCAAAAAAGTTTTTAATTTTAATTTGAATTAAAAAATGACGTATGTCAATTTAGCAATAAACTTTGTGAAATAACGAACTTTAAGTACATGTCCAATAATTTTTTAGCTTCTTTGTTCAAAGTAAAAAAATTCCAAACATTTTTTTTAATTAAATTTAAAAAAGGACTGTCTACTACTTATGTAGTGCCTAGCAATACGGTGAGGTATGTTTGTATGTATGTCAATTCTTGATTTTTTTTTCTTCCCGTAACTAATTTACAACAAAAAAAAACAACAATAAATTGTGTCCTTACACTTTTGATATTCCTTTTTTTATGACTGGACTCACTTTCACTGGGACTCGATCTCCAATTTTTAATCCCACAATTAATTGAAACCAAAAACCTACAATTACGTAACTGATTTAAAAAAGTGAACATTTACCATTGATTTTTTAGCTGGTTTGGTTTTGGCAACACTGGTTTTGACAGCTGACGTGTGTTTAGTACCTTGTGTCACTGTCAAACAGCTTCAGTTTGGTTTGCAATTTAACCATGGATCGTCTTACAAATGAACAACGCTTGCAAATTATTGAATTTTACTATCAAAATTCGTGCTCGGTTCGAAATGTTCATCGCGCGCTGCTTATCGAAAAATTGTGTTCAGCGATGAGGCTCATTTTTGGTTGAATGGGTACGTAAATAAGCAAAATTGCCGCATTTGGAGTGAAGATCAGCCAGAAGCATTGCAACAGCTACCAATGCATCCCGAAAAAGCCACTGTTTGGTGCGGTTTATGGGCCGGCGGCATTATTGGGCCATATTTCTTCAAAGATGATGCGAATCGCAGCGTTACTGTCAATGGTGAACGCTACCGAGCGATGATAACAAACTTTTTTTTTGCCCGAAATGGAAGTTCTTGACTTGCATGATATGTGGTTTCAACAAGACGGTGCCACATGCCACACAGCACTCGAAACAATGCAATGGCGCAATTGCGAGGCGAGTTTGGTGAACAGTTAATTTCACGTTTCGGGCCGGTCAATTGGCCGCCTAGATCGTGCGATTTGACACCATTCGACTATTTTTTGTGGGGGTATGTCAAGGCTAATGTCTATAGGGACAAGCCCGCTTCGATTGATGCACTGGAAGCCAACATCCATGCATTCATTCGTGAGATACCAGCCGATATGTGTGAAAGAGTATGCCAAAATTGGACTCAGCGGATGGGCTACCTGAGACGCAGCCGCGGACAACATTTGCATGAAATTATCTTTAAACATTAAATTGCAAGGTTCAAACTATCGATTCAAATAAATATTTCATTCATTTTTTCGAATTTTTTGTGTTTTTTTTTTTAAAAGTTCTAAACCTCTTAAAAAATCACCCATTATAATGCACACATTATACTATTCGTTTTTCTTTTTTAAGTCAGAAAAGAGCTCAGAACATCCTCTGAACAAGCTCTGAACGAAATTCAACTCACATCAGTCTGCTCAGTTATTTTATTCTGAGCTCATAGAGCGCGCTCTGAACAAGCGCAGAACATGTTCAGAACGAAAATATAAACACACATTTGATGATCTCAACGATTAGAGCTAAAAAAGAAGTACAATTTTTTTTTTGACAGTTCAAGCTCTGCTCTGAACTACAAAAGAAAAACGCCTATTATGACATTAATTAAGTACAGTAAGGTCTAGTTGTCAACTTCGAGTTAACTCTGAGGTTTGTTAATTTTGATCCCGGAGTTAACTCTTGAATTAGTTTTTCAGTGAAGAGTTAACTTTATCATCAAAGTTGATTTGGTATCACTGAAATGTCATTTGTCAGTGGTCATATACATACATATAAATATCGGTATCTTGCTCTGTTGCTAATTGTATTTGTTGTTATCAGAGTTATTTGTTGTGATTTTGTGTTTGTTGGAAAAAAAATATTCAAAATTAAAAATATTTCTAAAAGAGGATTTCAAATTATTCATTTCTATTTATTTATAATTATTACTAATAAAATTTCAATAAAATATCTTCAATTCACTCCTTAAATTTTTGTTTTCAAAACATCTGTTTATCAAGCTGTCAAAATATTTTTTTTTAGTCCAGGGTTAACTCTGAGTTAACTTCAGGACTAAATTGAATTGAAAAACTGAAATGAAGAGTTAAAAGTATCAAATTGATAAAATTATGAAAAAAAAATGAATTCAAGGCTATTTTATAAATAATAACAAACTACAAAAATGTCTACAAAAAACTGAGAAATTTGTTAAAAACAACCCAAAAACTTCACTAAATGTCAAGTCAAAAGCAATAATTTGAAGTTATCCGTGTGTGTCGCACACCCAGTCTCTTTTTTTAAATCTTTGTTCCAAAAGGTACATACCTAAATACATATGAATCTATATCTATACCAGGCGTTAGTATTCAAATGCAAAACCTTTTCCCTAACGTTTACGTCCCTATATACATATCTATCGAGGGAAATACTAAATTAAAAAGTTTACACCATTTTAATCTCGGTTACAATTTAAGATTTTTAATATTTACCTTACACCGAAAAAAAAAACAAGAACCAGGAACACAACAAACAAGAAAAAAAAAACCTGGCTACCGATATAAATTTTCTCTGGCAAACATAAAAGACGTTTTTGATTGCAATATTCCCATTGTTCTCTTGCCCCGTGGCAAAGATCATACCATCCTTCTTTCTAGTTCATGTTCAACAAGGACGAGAACCAGACAAAGGACTCTGGAGCGACGGCGACGACGACGACGATTTGTCGTTTTGCAATGAAAACGTCGGCATTTAAGTGTTGCTTTCAAGAGGCGTCTTAATAGTTGTCGCATATATGTATGTTTGTATGTATGTATGACTCTATACATGAACACATTTTTTTTTTTTTGTTCTTTGGGTTTGGTTTCCAGGCTTGGCAAAAACAATTTTCCTAAGACAATCAAACCGAAGCCAAACGAATAGGAAGAAATGAACCTCAAGAAATGAAAATATGCAAAGGATTTTGGACCTTCAAAGGAAAAGGCATATTTATTAAAATGCGTCAGCAAATCATGTCGGGCGGGTGTCTTACTGCGTATACAGTTTATACATGTGTATTGTGTGTGTACAAAAACCAACCACCTTGTGTTGTATTGTGTGTTGTTTGAAACACACAGGATCCAGTTCCAGACCCATAGAGCCAAAGGCGGCAGAGACTATTGTTGAATGTTGTTTGCATGTATAGAGAAGGTGGATTCTTATGCGGGCAAAGTGGGTGGAATGTTTATTGGGTCAAAGCGAGGCAAATGGAAAGTTTAATTTTATAAATATTCATATTCTTTTTATTAAAACACACCCACCATTGAGAATGTGCTGCGGGAGGCTCGAGGTGCCTTGCAAAGGGGGATAAGATATGTTTGTATGTACGAAAATGGGGTTTTTAATTTCATTTATTTTCTGTTCTTAATTTTAAAATGAATTATAATTCAAAGTGGGCTGGAGTCTGCGAGTTTTTGTGTTTTATATATTTTTTTTTAAATTTAAGAATGTTTACGCTTAAATACTAATTAAGGTACCAAAGACATACCAGAAAAATTATTTTATGGAGAAATGTTTAAATTTCAATTTAGGTTGGATAAATAAATTACTGAAGAAACTTTCAATTTAGTATTAAAAAAAAAACTTTATAATATGTAAATTTAGATGTATTCGAAATTTTTTAAAGCTTGGGGTCAAAAATAGTTATATTGTATTCAAAATACTTTGGCGCAAAATTTAAAACCATTTAGCAAATTGTTAAACCCAGTTTTAGCAATTTGCTAAGCTAAAAAGATGGTTTTGCTAATTTTAAACCATTTTAATATTTTACTTTCTCTTAACATATTGCTTAAGTTAAAATCCCGAAAACCCTACTTTAACTTTAAGCAATTTGCTAAATCAATATGATATCTGTAATTATCCTAAAAAAATTCTTTCCAATTTTACTTGAAAGGGTTCATTCTTGTGTTTTTCATAATTCGGTAACTAAAAATTGTTTTTTAATCAATAAAATGCTTTCGGAAGACGAAGATGTAGAAATCTACATCAGGATGATGGAATACGAGAATAAACCTGTGTTCATGTGTATTTTATTCTTATTGGATTGCATGGGATTGTCCAGTTTACAATTGGGACATTTCCAACTAATAGGTCCGTTTAAGTACCTATGTATATGTTTGCTTTGCTAATTCTCATGAACTGTCACTATTTGGACATTTTCGGATGAGTGTTTTTTAATAAAAAAGAGTTAGCAATTTACTAGTTAGCAAAACGAAAAAAAGGGTTTAAAATTTTGGAGTCGTTTGTAAATTGTTAAATATTTAGCAAAATTGCTAGTTAGTAAAATGTTAAGTCCTTAACAATAGGTTGTTTAAAATTTTGCGACTTTCTTTCAAAATTCAGTTTGTACAAAATTTTTCTAAGCTGCAAGACAAAAAAATGCATTTCAAAATTCGTTTTTGAATGAAACAAATTGCGTTTTTTTTTACAATATCTACATATTTTTATTTCTTAAAATATTATTGTTATATTTTTTAAATTGGGGCGTTACGAAGTTTTAGGCGCCCGCTAGTTTATTTAATAAATCTTAGTTCAGTTTTGAAACTAATAAGTAACTGAACTAAATATGTGCTGTTTTCAAAAATGGTTGTTAAAAATTGTTATAAGGATTTATTGGGGGTTATATTACATATTATATTTACGCACTAATCGTTTATCAGTATTTTAAAAAATAGTGACTTTTTTGAAAAATTAACCAAAAATTTTTTAGCTGCGTAAGGTTAAAAATTCTGGAAGTTTGGATTGTTATACAATACGTCATTTGTATTCAGTTTTTTTTTAATTTTGTGACATTTGTTTAAAAAATATTATGAGGAATTTGAATTTGACTGTTATGACATCTTGACATAAAAAACACATTCATCATTTTCATTATTATAAACATATGTACATACATACCATATGTATATGTATATGTATGTACTACATGTCTGCGAAAAGTAACTTTTTACAGTCATAGGTTGATATATGTAGGTAGGTAGGTACGTGACAGATTGACACAGCAGAAATATTAAAATTAATACCATGCTATGCCCCTACGACCCCCCATCAGTCCATCCTATGTAAGTTGGAAAAATTAAATTTATGAACAGGTCGCACGTACATATGTTCATTCATATGTCGGTTTATATACGTACAAGTATGTATAAAAACATAAACAAAAAAAAAATAAAGAAAATTATGCAGTGTCTATACAAACATTACCTGAACTTTGTATATTCATTAATATCAATGGAGTGGTTCCTGAGATATGTATTTAAAATTGTTCTTTGAAGCTATACATAAAAATGTATAATATTATAGTTGATGGATATTATAGTAGATGGATGTAGAGATCACACATAAAGTCTTTCGTAATAAGTGTATTACTATCGACTTTTTACGAATCCGTAATTTTCAATACAATACTTTCGAATATAGATAAACACCAATTCATCAAATTTTGGGCAGCAAAAAAAAGGTATAGTCAAAAATGTACCTTCACCTACAATAACTATACAACTTAAACATTATGTAAGTCTTACGCACTAATTAGGAATTCTATATTACACTCACCTTATCCTTAATTCCTGCCCTGATGGCCTACTCAAAAATCGTTATTCTTTGAAAAGTTCGAAATCTATTTTCAATCTATACATCTATACAAATATTATAAAGAGGAAAGGTTTGATTTTTTGTTTGTTTGTATGAATTGAATAGGCTCCGAAACTACTTGGCAGATTTGAAAAATTCTTTCACTGTTGGAAAGCTACATCATTCCTGAGTGACATAGGCTATATTTCATTTTCAAAAAAAATAGGCATCCTTACTAAAATTACGATAACGTAATCCAAGGTGTGAAAAAAATATCAAAAAAACTACCTTACATCGCGTGCGCTGCGAAAACTATTGATGATAGAACAAAATGATATACTACATTTTTTTAGAACACACCATTATCTACAAAAAATCAGCGGCAGCATATCTCTAACTATTACAGTCATGTTACAATAAGCGTTTTTTTATTGAAAAAAAGAAATTAAAATACCACCGCTACGAAAAGCTCTTTATTTATACCTTGGTATTAACCCTTATCAAAATAAATGATGTATTATTTATTTATTAAAGATATTGAATCTTTATATTACTTTTTGAATTATTCGATTCTGACAATCCATTCAAAAGATATCACGAGTTAAAAAAATCAAACCTTTCCTCTTTATAATATTTGTATAGATATTGTTCACTCAGTTATTAACCTAATAAATTACTTGAATATTTTTCATGATTTTCAATTTAATTTTAATATAATAATTTAGTTCAAATGCATTTTTTCTTTTGTCATTTTGAAATGCCTAAAAGATCAAGATCTCAACTTTCTAGAAATAGTTCCCAGGCCAGGGCATCAAAAATACGTCGAAATGAAGAATCTTCATCAGAAACTGAAAATCGTCTTTCAATTCATAGACAATATGTGGCACAATCGCGTGCTAGAGAGTCGAGTACCGAGCGTTCGCAAGGGCTCGCTGAACAAAATATGAGAACCGCTCAAATACGCGCGCGAGAATCCAGTTTGCAGCGTTCTCAACGGCTCGCTGAACAAAATGTGAGGACTTCTCGAGTCCGCGCGCGAGAGTCCAGTCTTGAGCGTTCGCAGCGCCTTACTGAACAAAATCTAAGAACCTCTCATGTGCATGCGCGAGAGTCAAGTACTCAGCGTTTGCAGCGGCTTGAAGAGCAAAATATCAGAAATATTCAATCTCGCACTAGGGAATCAAGCTCTGAGCGTTTCCAACGCCTTCAAGATCAGAGAGAACGACAACAGACGTCAAGAGCGAGAAGTCGCAATCAAGTTTTAGCCCACAGTAAAAGATCGGCTTTTAGATACGATCCACAGATTGATTATGCTCAACAGTCTTCCGTCCAAATCGACGCAAAAAGGGATGAATATGTGTCATATTATTATTATTATTATGAATGTGTTAAAATTAACAAATCTAAATGTAATGTTTAATGCCCGTGCGAAGCCGGGACGGGCCGCTAGTGTTCAATAAAAATAAATCAGCGGTTTTAAAAAGTCTTTTTCCTAGTTTTAAGCTTAAAATATATAACCATCATTGAAATGGGTTGGGTACGACAATGCTTCGTTTCTATTAATATAATTTTAGAACCCGTTCTCTGTTTCGAGCTTTACAGAATCATGAATATCGGGATTTCAAAGAAGTGACATTTCAACAGGTTTAATTCTTATACATATAAGATGGAATCTTATAACATTAATTTGTTGATATTTTTAAAAACAGAATTAAGAAGAGAATTCCCAAACATCCTTTCTTTCAAAAATGTTTAACATATAGATTTAATTATACATTTAGTCATTTACTTTGTTTTGCTATCAAAGAGCACTTCTTAAGAGATGAACTTAAGAGTATTAAGTAATTTATTAAAAATAAATCGATTTCATATTTATAAGTGACTTCTTATTATGACAAGGATAACATACGAAGTATTTATTTGTATAGACAACAATTAACAAAAATTAAATTGTCATCCTTTTATTCATCAAGACAACTTAATCCCTTGTTAAGTTGTCATCTTTTCATTTTATTAATATGCCAAGTTATGTACATACATAGCCACAAAATATAAGAGAAGACCATTAAAATAAATTACTGTCTATGTATTTATGTCCACTTTCAACTGACACAAATTCATCCGTAATCATTTACCAATACAACTTAATCTTGGGTTTTATTCAATTAGTTGAGACACCAAGTACTTAAGACAAATGTCAAATTTGATTCTTTTTGTTATCCCAAATCCCTTTTCTCACACGGATGGAGGAATTTTCCGTCTGACACGAAGTTTTTTTTTTCACTTTCTATTTAAATGTCTAATGGGTTTTTTTGATTCTTAATATTTGGGTCACGTTGCTATCACCCTAGAGTAGGGATTGAGTCATGTGATTCCCTGTTTTTTTTGAATTTGGGTTTTTTTTTTGTTCGAAAGTAGGTAACAATTTATGCATGAATGTTTTTGTGAATAAAATTATTCATGTGACCCAAAGTAAAATGGCGATATAACATAAAAGTAATTGTTATAATAACAATAAAAAATAGCCGGCAATAGGGAAGAGGGGAAGGAAAGAAAGTTGAAATGGTCTCCTTAGTTTAACAAATGACTTTTGTTTAAGGCGGACATTTTCAACTTTTCTTATGTGGAGTTAAAGTCCGATTTTTGAAGGAATTTTGAGATTAGTTAAGCTGATAATTCCATGATTTACATAACACTCAACACATACGCAGATGTGCCCTGACGATGACGACGACCGACGGCTACGTATACATTTCGTTTGCTGAAGTCTATTCAAATTTAAAGAAAATAAGTAAGGAGTCACAAAATTGCGGTATTAAAAAAGTATCAGACTGCTAATTTTCTGGTCAAGGTTCTGAATAAAGTTACTTTCTTAAACCAGCTAATAGTGTGTCCAAAGCTTATAAGTTATCTCTAGGAGAACCAACGAACGTTTCTTCCATAAGACCGGTGCCGAACCTGGGACTTTTGCAGCCCCAGGCAAATTCAATTTTGACGCCCCAAACTTAAAAAAAAAACGATATTCGTACAAATTAATATTTAAAAGTTTTATTTAATACATTTTAAGAATTTTCGATAAAATAATTTTACAAAATATTGACATTAAAATGCTGCTCTTCATTTTCATTTTTGCAAATCTTGTAGCGATTTTTTCTTCTTCAATACGATTCAGCATGTCTTTTTCAATGGAAATTGCTGCCAAGGCTGTTAATCGCTCTTCAGTCATAGTTGAGCGTAAATATGATTTAATTATTTGAAGTTTTGAAAAACTAGCTTCGAACTATCTTTTGAACTTCGTCATCAATTCTTGCTGTTAAAATTGCTTCAAGTTTCTCGCAATCCTTAAAGTCGACATTCTTTGAAATATCGCAGAGAAAACCGAAGTTTTCGTTCAGATATTGATACTGTCTAAAATGCTCGTCGAGAGAAGATAACGTCACATCGATTACGTGGTAGAAGAAATCAACTTTAAATTTAAATTTTGGATCAATTGATTGAGATTGTTCAGTTCAGACTGCAAAATGTCGACTACGTAAGCTCATCGAATCGGACAAAATGAAATCTACATGCATATTCATCTTTGTAGCAATATCTATAGCGTTCTTGTTTAATGCTTCAAATAAAGATTCCTCAGAACGGTTTGCCTGAAAGTACTGCCGCAGTTTATCTACATATTCTAAGCATGTTAAAAAGTCTATGGATTTTGACTGAAGCACTTTTGAAAGGACGTTAATTTTTCCTAAAAACTCATTCCAAATAATCGTTGACAAAACAAAATTAAATTTGTATATGCGTTTACCTAGTTGAGTTGGTTTGAAACTTGATAAATTTTCTTTAAGACAGTAACTTTTTAAGTTTTAAATTTGTTTCACCAATTTTGCCGCCCTAGCTGAGTGGCGCCCCAGGCAACTGCCTGTTTTGGCTTAAGGCAGGTTCGGCACCGCATAGGACTAATGTAAAGAAAATATTGACTTTAATTTTTGTGGCACTTACGCGACGAATTGACACTTGAAATTCTGATTTTAGGCCTAATTTTTTTTTTCAACTTGTGAGTCGCCGCCTCCGGTAAAAGTACAATAAAAGTTGTTTCCCATCAAAACTGAATTAAATTCTCTTTTATTTTAGCCTTGAAAATTGACATTTACCTTTTTTTTTAATCACTTAATACCACCAATAAATTTATACTCCCTCCCATCCCGAATCAAACCCGCAGAAGAACCTATAAAGCATATTATTTTCTCTGGAAATCGCAATCACCTGTGCTCCTGTTTCTGTATTGAAGATAAACAGCTCAGCTAATGATATGTAAATTTATATGTCATCCACTTCAGATTTGGAAGGTATATACATATGTACATAATGTCACAACTATTAAAGTAATTAATTAACTGGCCGTTGGGCAGATAACAACGGTTGTGCTAATAACTCATTACCTTGTCCAGATATGCAATCTTTTTATATAACACCCATGCAAATATAGAGGTCGATATATGTAGTAGACATTTATACAAGGGAATGATTGATGGCATCATGATGGTATATAGGAAGGTATAGGAAGGGGGGGACTAAGCGTTAATATAGCATTTTTCATTTTGCCACATTTAATTGTGGTGTGTCGGTGTCTGATCGATCGCGATGGTGATGAGAAAAATGAATGAAGTATTCAGGCTATTTAATTCCCGAAATTGCGGATGCCAAAAATTCCAGATATTTACCTTTTTTCAACTTGATATAAATGTATGTATATGTAGGTACAAATGTCACCTTTTCAGTTTTAGCCATCAAGATCCATTTCAGAGAAACTTCTTCGAGTGGAATTCCTTTGAAGATGCGTATTTTGTATTTCGTATTTCGTATACTTCGCATTTCCTTTTTTCAATTCAATGGTTTGTGTGTTTTTGCTTTGTCAATTTTCTCAATCGATTCGAATAGTATCATCCTTCATTTCATTCACACGCCTCCTTTCACTTTCTTTTTTTATGTATATACATATGTATGTATGTAGAAATATACCTACCTACTAGCTAATTCAATTTCGTATCTGAATTCTAAAAAAGGACTCTCCAGGACAAAGATACTCGTACTCACAGAAATTCCACAGTTAACAGTTTGAATCTCTAACTACATGAGACTGATGATAAATATGGTGTTCGTGTTGAATTCTTCTCTGTTGACGATAGTGAAGTCATGATATCCGGATCCGGTGGAGCTTGGAATAAAAGTGAAGACGGAATTTTTCCGTCAAAGGAAATGGTTTTCAATGTGAAATGTCTGAATGTCTGAAGCATTGTTTTGCATATTTGAAATACATATGTATGTAAAGTGGTTTTTTCGTTTACCTATATAATATGTATATTTGTATTTTGTGTAACATATTTGCACTTTATAATACACATACGTACAACCATATAATAATAAAAATTCACTAGAAGTAAGAACCTCACATAGTCAAGTCACAAACAGAAATAAAGTGCATGTGTCAATAGACATTCCGAAAGCTAAAAGTAAATGTATCCGCTTTTTTATATTTGAAACTTTTGTACACAATGAAATGGATAAAATAAAATAGAAAACATCGAAATCGATGAATTAAAAATGCCGAACCACGGATCAAACGTTAAACCAGGTTGTGTTAATAGTCATTCAATAATAAAGTCATAGTCACAGTTTAAATGTTATGAACAAGCAACATAATGACTTTTGCAACACATTCCAAATAAAAAAAAAAAACAGTTAATGAAATAATTCCTGGAATGGGTTCCGGCTTCGATGGCACATCTGTATCCGTTTCTCTTAAATTTTGCGTGGCTTTTGAACGTATACTTTTTTTTAAATATTCTCAAAAATTGAAGTCCAACGTTATCAAATTACATAATGGTGACGTCCAATCAATATCACCACGCCAACGACGACGACGAGACGCCATTGAATTCCTCGCTGAAGAGAGCCATTTTTAGTTTGGATGTGTGGCGAGTGGCAGTGTCTTGTTCCATCGTCCATCGTTTATAGTCCAGCTTCATAACCTCAATCATTATTACTGGTTCCAATCATCATAGCGAAGACCGTTCACGATATTTTCTTGGACGCCCTGAGTTTTAAGCAAGTACGGCCCAATGAAGCCGCCATCCAGCCCAAAGAATCCACTAAGATGATGAATGTGTGCCTCATCGCTAAAGATGATTCGTTAAGTAGATTTACTTCAGTCTTGAAATCATTAGGTTTTAGAGCTCGACTTAATTGGACCTTGCAAACGGGTAAATTTAAGTCTTAATTCAAAATTCTCATTATTAATATCTAATCGGCAAGTCGAGGTTGACGGATCCGAAAAACGATCTAGGCGAGATTGCAAAGGCGTTTTCACATCTCCTAAAGCCTTTGTTTGGGCACTTTTCCCGACAGCAGAAAGTTAGGTTTTGTGCACTATCGACTTAAAAGAACTATTCTGCCCCCTTCTAGAATTGAGTGAGGTTTTCACTTACAATTCTTCTTGTAATTTAATTTCTTTTAGGAAATTGAGTATTTGGGGTACCGTCAGAGAGGGATGGTTTATTTCTTCTAATTGGTAGTTTCCCAAGTGTTTCCTTCACATTGCCCCAAAATGTTATCGGTGATTCTTCATGATTGTTACAATACATGGAATTGGCATTGTCTGTCAGGCTTAGGATGTTTAGGTGCCTGTTCAGTTTACAGTGATCAATGAGTCTAGCTTGTCACTATTCTTAGGTTGTTCCTACACAATTTCATGCAGTCTGTGAAACGTTTTTGGTTATAATTTTTGCCTGCCTCATTTTTGGAAGTTCTTTCCAGATTTTTAATCTTTTTCCTTCTTCGTCTTTTTTGATTTTGTTTTTTATTCAAATTTTCCCCTATTTCACAGTAAGGTTGTCTATTGTCTTCCTAAAAGTGGAGTTGAAGCACCTGTTTTCGGTTAGCAGTTTTCCTTTTCATTTCCTTGAACACCTACCCTACATGCCCAGCTCAGGTACCCAATGGAGTGTTTACGTTACCGAGTGTATTCGGTGTGTCAATGAAGTCCCACACTATTTTTGAACTAACAGTCTAGGATGTGAGCGGTTTGAGTGGAGCTTGACTGTCTGACATGATGGCTATGTTTTGATTACGATAGATTCTTTCGATATTAAGTTCACAACATTTACTTTTGCCTTTAAAGTACTTGTAAACTGTCCCATTGGTATCGAAATTTCGGTCTTGGCCAACAGATTCCTGCACCAGTCTCCTCTGACGTTCGAGACCCATCAGTATCCCACCTAATGGCATTTGCATATTGTAGTTAGTAGCTTCGCTTATCCATTCTGTTTTGCAGCTTAACTTTGTTTTATAATACTTTTCAAAATTATAGCTTTTGTTTATGCCATCTCTTGGGATTAACGGCAGAGGATTTTGGAATGTGGATTCTTCCTCTTTGGCTTATGCATTTTCCTGGTCTAATTTCTTCTTTTGCAAATGTCATAATTGCCCCCTTTGCAGCACTATCACTATATTGTGGTGAAACATGTTCATTGCTCCTGTAATAATTACATATAATGTACATTCGAGCCTTTGTACTTTCTCTAGTGATTTTCTTGAAGTTTTAAGTTCGGTTCTAGTATGTCATCCTACCGCAGTATACATAGGCTAAGATGGGTCTTACTATAATGGTGTACATCCATCTCAGGATGTAAGGTTTGCAACCCCAAGATTTACCTGCAAGTCTCTTGCAAATCATTAGTGCCTTTGTGGCTCTCTCGACCGTTATTTTGATATGTTTTTTCCTCAGGCAACAATCTTATCACCAAAGCCGATTCATCTACTACCAGACTCGGACTCCATAAAAGAGGTCATAAGACCCCTTTCTGTGCGGACATCCTCTAGTTGAGATGATTTTTTAGGTTTCAGTACCTGCTAGTGCCTCAGCCGTTCTTGTACCTAATATCTTGTTAAAGTGGTTGGTACGTCCTTCCTTACAAGAACCCTGTTAACCTCCTTTTGCGAGGTATAATCGAAGGCTACTTCTATGTCAAGGAAGGCAGAAATGGCTACTTCATTCGTATCTAAGGCTTGATGGTGAGGTGTTAGTAAGTTCATACAGAGCAGTTTCTGTGGATCTTCCTGCTCTGTAAGCATGCTGTCGTGGATTTAGTGCATTAATTGTTAGTACTTCGGATTGAAGACAAATTAAAATCACGAAGTCCAAGAAAAATTTTATAAAACGCAGCTCAATTGTGTAACTCTCCATAGTTTTAGTATGAAGGAAAAAATGTCAAATAAAGTTTAACCATAAAACTTAACATGTGACTTATTAACATTGTGTGTAATAATTCGACCACCCACAATTCTCACCCTCACTTTGATACCCAATCCTCAGTACAACAATTTATCATTTAGTAAAAGTATACAAAATAATGATTAATTAATAAATTGGCACCTGCCATCACCTATTTATTATTATTAATAAACAACAAAACTTTTATGCTTGTCATAATTATTATAACCTTCACGGAAGTTATAACGTTTCCTGTCTCATTATGATTTCAGGCATAATTTTATTTGCAAAATTGACATTTAGGTGTCAATAAAGGATACAGTAATGAAAATGTCTTTTTCTTCATTTGACGTTTCATTTAGTACGTAAAGAATTAAATGTGACTGAGTTTTTGCATGGGAAATGAATACACGTTGATCGACACCATGTCAGATGTACCGTTTCTCAAAAAAAAACAAAACGGAAATTATGTTAATTTGTGTATTAAGATTCTATTTCCTTTCACAAATTATAAAGCTCCTTAAATAACAAAATTATGTTTATCACGTGGTATTGAGATGAAAACATTTTTGATTAAATTGTACACTTAAGTTAAAAAGGGGTAGTTTTCATAATTAAGTATCGAAATGATATTTTCCAACATGTTCGACACCTTTAAATGAATCGAAACTCCTTTCCACAGCCTTGAGAATATTTGTGGGGTCTTATAGAAACTTCTACCTAAATCGAAACTTTATATTGAAGATTCTTTTTAAAAATAAGTTGAAAATTCGACATTGAACATTCAGTAGTTGTGCGGAATACCTCTTTGAGTAAGAAATTAAATCTTATTAAATAATCATCTCAAGTTTCGATATTCGTTTTTCAATTAACTCTGATATTATTTAAAGCTGCCTTTAATATTGCTTTTTCCCTAATTTCATCAGAAACAAGCAGGAACTTCTGAGAAAGGCCATCGACATCAGTATTAGATTTGCGAATTAGAACAGGACACGTCCAATAACATTGTTGAATAAAAATTTTTCTTTAATTTAATATTCAATTCCCGACGAACCTTCGTTGTTGGTAACAAGAGTAAGTCATTGGTAATAGCACAGATTTACTAAGAGACAATTACTATTTATTATTCAAGGCCTTTTTCTTAAGTAATCCATTTTTAGTCACGCACAATGGACAGGAAATGGACATGGACATAGACAATGGTACGCAAGGACACTATCAAACAGGTGTTTACCGCATTTTTGTAATTTGTAATTTGTGTTCCGATGCAACAATTAAGTAGTGAGAGGAGCGGAAACCTAACGATGGTGATTTACTTTGAAAGTTGTATCTTTATTAATCATTGACCTGGGTTAGAAATTAAAGGTGGTTTTATTACAACCGCAATCTCTTAATTTATTAAACAGTACTTTAATAATTTAATATTGGAGTTTCTTTTTGAAAAAATAAAAAATAAAATCAGAAACAATAAAAAAGCCTTATGTGATACCTATTGGTAAATTAATTTGGTTTTTATTTGAATTAGAATCAAGGGAGATATTAATTTGTATTTTAGTATTGCTAAATAAATCATATGCATGTATGTAGGTTTTCGTTGAATGTAATTTTGGGGAAAGCACTGGGCAGGTTTCTTAAATACATTTAATTCACTCAGGTAAAAAATATTTTTGAAGGTTTTGAATAACAGTATACAACTAGAGGGCCCGGCAAACTTCGTCTTGCCCCAATCCATCTATTGAATACTTACTCAATCCAGTCAACAGATGTCTCCGTATGTTTTGACAGATAATTGTGACTGTCAAAAATTATAGACAAACAATTTGCAATAAAATAATATTGCGATCATAAATTAAGATGTAAGCTTTCCTATCTTTCAATTTGGATCAAACCGGACACGTTGTACAAATTTGATTAAAATCGGTTAAGTAGTTTAAGAGTCCATCGCGGACAAACAACGTTGCACGTAATTTATGTGTGTACGAGTATATTAGAATTACAACAATTTGGACTTATGGAGTTAATTCTCCTATTCGCCATTATTCAATTATAAATTGGTTTAAAAATATGTTTCCCTAATCTGACAGCTGTCATTCAAATCGATCATGTTTGTATTAGGAAAATAAAAAGATATGTAAATTTGTGTTCATATAAAAAATGGTTCCTAAATATTCTAGATATTGTTTTCCGTTTGGCAATTCTTTTTTCGAAGTTGGTCTTTTTGACAGCTGTCACTTGATTTATGTTCAATTTGGTTTTATATAGATTTACTTTGCATTGTGCGGTCTGTCCAATATTTGGTCGACATAATCGCCCAGGGTCGGTAATTCGAGCAACCATGGATTGGTTACCACTTTTACTTAAGTGGATTATGCGCATCCTCAGAGACACCGTATTTTTTCGCAACGAAGACGCTTTTGCTGCTGTGGAGCAGAGTATCGAAGAAGACCCGATCGAGTCCATCCGTCGAAACAATTGAAGCTGTGCCCATCCACTTTATGGACGATTTTGAGGAAGGATCTTTGTTTGCTGGCTTTTACAAAATCCAACTTGTGCAAGAATTGAAGCCAAACGACCATCAAGCGAATCGCACGTTCGGTGGTGGTGAACAACGAGATGGCCACCGATCCCGATTTGCACAAGAAAATTTTGTTTATCGATGAATTCCATTTTTGGTTGAATGGGTACGTTGAGGAGCCGTTGCATCCTCAAAAAGTCACTGTTGACTGTTGTTGTTGTTGGTGTGCTCTATGGTCAGAGGGAATCATTGGTCCATATTTCTTCAAAAATGAATCCGGCCATAATGTTACAGTTAATGGGGAACGCAATAAAGTCATGACTAATGACTTTTTCGTGTCTGAATTGTAGAATGTGGAAGTGGTGTCAACAAGACGGTTGCTTCTTGGCCATAACATAAAATTGCATGTGTAAAACATTGGATATTAAATCAATAGTACAGAGATAATAATTTAAAACACAATAGCGGACTGTGTAAGATTTTACGCCATGTAAAACTCTAAAACAGCGCTGTTCACGACAAAGTTAAATATTTTGACAATTTTCATACATCCACAAATTTAATAAATTCTCAATATTATGTACTTGTCACAGTTTTGATTAATGGTTGTTGGAATTCAACTTTACCATTTGAACTGGCTGCTTTTCCTAATCGAAATAATACCGACGCTTTTATTTCTGGCAAATATTTGTTCTATCATCTTATACATATGTATGTATGTATTTGTATGTTTGTAAGAAGTTCGTCGCACTTTTATTCGTATAAAGGAAAAAAACAAATTTATCACGAACCATCAGCAGCAACCGTTATAAGTTATAACTAATTCAGCTTCAAAGTGAAAATAACACAAATGATGAATTCCCACAGACCTCTACACGACGAACGACGACGACGACGGACGGCAATGGAAGCGAAAATATTAAGCTGGAAAACGAACAACGAACAACGAACAACAATGTGCCAGGTGAAAGTTCAAAGGGAACAAAGGACCCCATCGTCACATGATCTTTGAACAATTGCCCAGAGTACAATCATTCTCGTTTGGAATTCGCATTGGCAATCGTATTTTCAGCAGTTTCGAAATAAAAATGAAGAACTGAAATAAATTTAATAAAAAATGTAAAAGAGATTGATATCAGGTCGTTCAATCTATATCATTTGACACAGCAGCGAGTCTCCCTCCCTTCAGAAGTTCCTTTCCAAACTTCTGCTCCTGCTTCCGTCCTTCGCTCATCGTCGCCATCGTTGTCGTTGTCATTGTCGTCGTCGTCGCGTCGTGGTCTGATGTGGGCGACAAGTTACGTAAGCTCATGCAATATAGAATTCTATCATCCGTGCTAAAACTGTTTTCCTTTTCGGATACCGGAAAAGGACATGTACGTGCACAACTCCTGTTATTTATTCACTCAATTTCGTGTGAACAATAGTTTGGGTTTGGGTTTGGGTTTGGGTAGGTGGTGTACGGATGGTAGATGGGTACTGCATATGGTACGTGTTACGTGCACCGGGAGAAATGTACCAGTAACGTCTCACTTCTTAAGACGATTGGGAGCATTTTTGACAAGACTTCCTTTTCCCTTGCTTGTCTTTTGGCAAGTCTCTCCCGTCATATGCCATAGAATGGATGGAAATTCAATTTTTTCCTGAGAAGGCACTATAAGCTGGATTGTCTTGTTTTGGTGGGCGAAGACGACAACTAAGTGTGGTTGTGTGTATGTTTGTTTATTTCTTTGACAACTGTACTACCATTCACATACACATACACATACATATGTATGTAGGTATGTATGTAGATAAGAAAGTATACGAGTAGTACTGAATGCAGATGTTTCAACTGTCACGTAAGATGCGGATACAAATTGCATTTCGGGAGACAGAGAAGCTTTTAAATGAAAATGGGAAAACTAGGCGATGGAATCGAGTGAAAATACAATGGCATGATATGGGGAAAACACATTCTTCTGGTGGTATAAATAAAGGATCAGGATAAGTGCTGTCGAAGAGTGTACTTCTTGAAACTTTTTGATATAGCCATGATCTAGATTGAGTTTTCTTCGTGTTGGTATAAATACATACCTACATTGTAAATGTATCTATGTTTTGAAAAAAAAAGTAGGTACTCGCACTGGTCAAAGTTATTTTGGGTTCTCTTAGCTGATGGTTGCGATGAATAAATGAAAGGCTCTCAAAGGCAGATTGATTCTTGATTTTTTGGTTTAAGTGGAATATATTTTAAGCTAAATGATCCTATTTTGGTTTGTGTTTTTCTCTTTTTAAGTTGTCGGACAAGAAACGAATTCTTTTTTATGCAAAAACGACTTTTTGAAATAAAATTTCGTGAATAAATTTGACATATTTATGAAATTTTTGTGCGACTAATATCTTTACCTAAATTAGTATAATGCTAAATTTCAGCCGCAATAAAATCAGCACTGTAATATAAAATTATGAATGCCTGACAGTTCCAAGCATTTTCAAAAGTGTGTTCTAGTTTCGTAGTTATTCTCCAAGCTCGAAGCATTGTATAACAGTATTGAGATTAACAGTGTTTTTTATCTAAACTTAACTGATCTTAAACTGAGGAATGAGTTACAATGTTCAACTTCAATATTCTATTTTCATTTCATCCAACGGAATTGAAACACTTAAAATTCCTAACTCTTTCCGGTTCTATAACCCACTTAAGTTGGGTCTATCAAACCAATCCCTTTTTAATGCCACCACTTACCCATTCCCTTCTTATATGTAAGATACAGTAAATAAAAATCAACATGGCAGCCATTTAAATATTATTATCTTTCTAAGTATACTGGCAACACCTATAGTATGTCTATCTAGGTACTCGTCTCGTAAAAGGGAAATAAAACCCGAAATCGTGCAATTTTAAACATTCTCTGAAATAAATTAACCAGAAAATTCGTGTCGGATGGCAGAAAGAAATCCTTTTAATTATTCACTTTCCAGGTGCAAACACTTTCATTATAATACTCGACTCGTACACTCTGTTTGTACCTATAGGTAAGTGCCTATGCCATTATTAACAATTTCAAATCTGAATTATCACCTTAAACACCCGCTCTTGATGTTTTTCTTTCTTCTTCGAACGTAACAACTTAACGACCATTACAAGGATACACACAATACCAACAGTTGATTATCCCTTTTTTGAAAATTGGATTTTATTACATCACCATTTTGTTTGTATGGAACAAAATAGAGAGAGAGAGAGAATACTGAATATAGTTTCAGGCACTGATTCTGATTTGCATTTGTACCTCGCCTCACCTTACCTTACCCAAAGATAACCCACTCCTTCCTTATCCTTATCCTAATTGAATTTTTATTTAGATTAGCTGTTTTGCGATCGCAATATACACTCACTCTTAGAAAATCCTTATAGCCACCATTTTTTTTTTTTTTAATGAAAGACTTTTTGTTCTGTTACAGGTCTATCAAAACGTCCTATGGGACCTCCACACCGAAAAAGTAGTTTACCAAAGCACACCGAAGTTAAGAAACGCTTTCTGGAGATATGTGATACAACGTTCTCGGACGAGGTGAAGGCTGCACTACGTCTGCCCTCGTTTGATTCGTACGATTGGAGTGATTCAGATGTCATTCATTTGATGCAGACCATGTTCATCGAATTGGGATTCACACACAAGTTCCACATACCCATGGATACGTTACGCGAATGGCTTTATGAGGTCTATAAGCACTATAACGAAGTTCCGTTCCATAATTTTCGCCATTGCTTTTGTGTAGCACAAATGGTGAGTAAAAATATTCTTCTTCAATAAAACAATCCTTTGACATGTCAAAGTGTCACATGTCAATCTAATAGTTATACACGTTTAGTCGTTTATATGGGTGCTTCTTATTCTGGGTGTAGCGTAGGCCCAAGTGTAGGTATAAGGGTTTTTTTTTTTTTGTATATATACTGACAGTTTTTATGGACTTTTTTTTATGCCTCTTTATCATGTCGGTCTAGGACACTGACAAGCGTGATTTGATGGTGATGAACATCGACTTTTATCAAAACTGACACATTGTGTATAATGCTTTGGAGGTGTCTATCGGTCGGTGAGTTGTTGCGTTGGGTGGCAGAAAAGTGAAGGACGAAAGGATGAGCCTCCTTTTACCGTCAGTATTCAGTATAATCGTAACACATTCTATCGTTTGTCAGACTTACATACATATATATACTCGTACATAAGCTGTCAGGGCTATAAAGTAATGATTTTTGGTCTACATATCGAGTGGAACTAATTGGATAGTTATGTACAATTAGGAATAATTGAACAGGAATGAGTTTCTATGTAATCGAACGGATGCTGTTGATGTGATGCCATAGCTTTGTATTACTTTTCATGTAAATTACGGATGATTTCCTTGGCGGTTATACCAAATATCAATCGATGTACATACATATGTATAAAGGAATTCCAATTTTACCATACAGAACGTTGGAATGAAATTGTTTGCATATTTTAAGTTTCTTTATTGCCATCGAAAAAAAATGTTAAAAGTAATAAAGAAACAATTTCAGATGCAAATGCAAAATATCTTTCAATCTCAATTTTGATCGATATCTACTTTGTGTTTTTTGAGTAAACAGCATCGTTCCTTAGGGATTCGGATTGTAGATATTTATTATATTGATATCGTGGTAAACGTAAACGTTTTTGTGTGTTTAATTAAAATCAACATTACAGTGATGAAAAAGTTATCCTATTCAAGTTTATTTGCCCAATTAAATTTTGACAACAATCTTAAAAGGTAAATAGACTTTGTTCCAGCTGGAGCTTAGAGCTGTATCATTTCAATTTAACAATTTGTATTAGGTAGTGAAAATTTTATATAAAAATGCAGCTTCTTAATAAATTATTAAAAGTCATTCAGTTAGCTTAATCAGACATGCTAGTTTAAGGTAATTTATTTCTCTTTATTTAACTTTGTACCTACCTAAGTCGTTGTCACAAAACGGGGAATCTAATTTTGAATGTCATATATACTATGGCTTATCTTTTGATACTTTGACATTTGGAAAAGGTTCGTTTATAAACTGCAGGCACTTTGAATTGATGCTTATGAAAAATTAGATTAGAGAAATAAATGTTAATCTATTTGTCGTGTCTTAAGAACTTTGAAGTTTATTATTAAGTTCTATAGAAACGCATTTAAGATTAAATTAAAACTTTTGTTTTTTGATTGAGCAATATATAGGAAAAGAATATACATACATAAAATACATTAAAGATAAACCAATGCCAGAGCTGGGAATAGGAACATGCCAATTTCGTTATGTGTCCTTCAATTTCTTATAGATAGATTGACAGTTAGTAGCTTAACAGAGCTTTCTTTTATTATTACCTACATATATACATAGATATGTTGAAATATGAGGCATGTTGTACATTAACAACATGTAGGACTGTAGATATACGAAAAATCGATGAACTTAAAAATAATGTCATCCGGAAAATAAATATATGGGCAAGGTAGGTAGGTATATTTCCCAGGTACAATCTCTTCTCTGATGATGGTGTATCAACCACTACAACCTTTCTTCATTTTGTATAACAATATCATCTCAAAAGAACAAAGCTTTATGCTTGCTATGTTATAATAACAAAAAAAAAAAAACAGAAAACAGAAAACGAAGCCAAGAACACAAAATATGTCACAAGGACATTCTGTCAACAAACTCACCCAGTAGTTCGTACATATACACAATACACATCACTAGGATAAGTATCAAGAGATACAATGTCCTTGTACGAGTATCTTTTCATCAACATAAACTTTATTTATCCGTTTATTCGTTCGGTAGATGATTCTATTCACGAAAAGTTGTTCTCTTTCTCTTTCTGTCTCTCTCTCTTTCTCTATTCCTCGCTTTATCTATTTTACCCTATTTTTTACTATTTTTTCCAAATATTTGTGGGTGTATGCTGAGATCATGTACATGTACATATGAACATACATACATATGTTTGTTCCTATTTATTGTTATATTAGCACTTAAATGAATCTTGAGCACTTTTATCTAAAAAAAAAAGAAAATTTGTCATTCGGGATTCAACATAAAAGTTCTTAAACATTTATACACATACAAATACATATACAATATAATGTACATATGTACATAAGTTTCGAATTAGAACGATAAAAGGTCCTGTGCCATTTTAAGTGCTACACGTCATATTCTTTTTGGTTTAGTGAGGCCAACATATACATAATGCATTCTATGCCATATACTCGTACGTTGTCCTTTTCCTTATATGCTTTATCTCGAATGTCCAATCGATAGAAGATGTGCACTGTATATTGGACATAGTATATTGGACAGAATAACGGTATGCAATGCATTTACAGATACCATAGTTGTGGAAAAAAAAAATAAAACAATATCTATGCGAGCATAAGATGTTCTTTTTCTTCTTCGCTCCTCGACACACATTTATATTTGAACATCATAGTACACACATACATATATGTACATAACTAACCTACATGCATATGAAGGTTTTTGAAAATAAAAGAG
Organism: Scaeva pyrastri; assembly: GCA_905146935.1. Taxonomy (NCBI): domain Eukaryota; kingdom Metazoa; phylum Arthropoda; class Insecta; order Diptera; family Syrphidae; genus Scaeva; species Scaeva pyrastri. Next base: position 35,399,659 of record LR989927.1, on the reverse strand, counting down.
CCACCGTTAAAAAAAAATCAACATTTCTAAAAGAATACTAAACAAAAAAAAAATAAAAATCTCTGCATCACTTACTCGTAAGTACCGAAGGATATTGAAACAATTTTCATTTATTCGTATTACCACTTTTTGCATCTGTATGTTTTTTTTTTTTTTAATTACATACTGTGAGATTTGTTAGGCAAAATTGCTGAAAATAGAGACAAGGAAATAAGGATCTTTTGGCACTCTTCAGTCTTGACCTTAGGCGTGGGATATTTTTAGACGACTTTTGATGCCAACAATGGTGGCTGTATCTATTTTCAGTTTCTCCAGCTAATTTAAAAAAAAACTTTGAGATGGCATAGATGTTGTGGAGTGCTTACGAGTGAATTTCTATGAATAACAAAAGACGAAAAACAAATAAAGTACCATACATAGATATAGATTAGACACCTAAAAGTTTTCCATTACAGTCTATTAGGATTAATTCGTCAGATTGTAAGATTTTAAAATATGTAATGTACAAGTATAGATATTGTATTATGATTATTTTTTTCTTCTGTGAATTTTTTTTAATTTTATTTTTATTTTTGCGAGTCCATTTTCCATAATTTCACAGTTTGACATCTAAAACATGAACTTGGAGTATTTAAAGTCTAATGTCTAATGAGAATATGAGTCAAATCCTTACAACAAAAATTTTTTAAATTGAAATGGTTTATAAATAGTTATTCCTTTTAGATAAGCAAATTTTAAATTATTATCATGCTAAGGAAAAAATATTACACAGTGTTTTAAATTTTAATCCTTAGTTTAAATATTGCTTAGCAGTACATATGTATATAAAGCTTCTAGGAATCAATTTTTTAAACATTAATAACTTAAGTCCTTAAGAGGTAAAATTCATAAATAAAAAAATAATAATTATTTGAAATGAAAACTTTGGTTTGAAAATATGTACAGTGTATAAGTCAGCTCCATGAAGTGGACAATGCCCTTAAACGGACACATTTTTGGGAAACAAATTTTTATATTTATAAGCCGACAAGGACATTTGTTTCCTATACATTTTTCTCATCTGTAGCCTCTCGTAAATGGACACTTTCAAAACAAATTTCATTTAAATTTTCGTTTTAAATCTCCAATAACCGGACACGATGCTTTAGACGAGTATACTCCAGTTTCTTAGCTTTCTATACTCTTACTAAATGAGAAAACGCCGCAGTGTCGTTTTGTTTTGATAGAAGTTAAGGAATGTTGGAAGAAGAAAATATCGTTAGGTTTTGAATTTTCTTAGTATGCTATGTGCTGAAATGTATACCAATACCTACTATGTCGGTAAGATTTTCTTTCACGGTCAGGGAACTTACTTACTTCTTACTAAGGTCCTCAAACCTACGAAGTCCGTTGGTGTTCCCTAGCGGGACATAGGGCCTCAACCACACCTACGCGACATCGTGTACGGTTTCCAGCGATGTTTTTGAGCTCCCTCCAGTTCTTTCCCAATCTCGCAGATTCCTCCTCGACTGTTCTTCTCCACGTGCTTCTCGGTCTACCAACTCTTTTTCCTTCTTGTGTGAGTGGATTCCACTGCATTGCCTGGACAGCAATGCAGTCATTACCTTTTCGAAGCGTGTGTCCAATCCACTGCCACTTTAGGCCAGAAAACCCTTCAGATGTTTCGAAGACACCTATTGACGAAGGTTTGCAGTTTCCTGGTTATTGTAGTTGTTGTTTTCTAGGTGCTGCAACCATATAACAGAACTGATTCGACGTTAGAGTTAAATAGTTGTAGCTTTGTGTTCAAGCTGAGAGATTTGTTCCTCCAAACATTGGACATTATCCCGAACGCAGCCTTTGCTTTTCCGATGCGGCTGGCGATGTTTAATTCGGTTCCTCCTTCAGGAGAGACGATACTTCCAAGGTATTGGAAGCTATCTACTTTATCTACTGCTTGTTGACCAATGTTCATCAGAGCGGATGATTGCGAGCTCCCGAGGCTGAACATCTTTGTTTTTCCCGTATTGATTTTCAGCCCCACGATTGCTGCTTCTCTCTCCACCCTTGATGGAGATCCATGATCTTATGGGAAAGCAAGCAAACATCGTCAGCGTAGTCGAGATGTTTAAGGTAAGTTGTCAGAGTCCATCTTATTCCTCCGCTTCCTGTCAAAGCCATTCTGCTTGTTCAGTGTCGAGCGATGCTTCGAGGTGTTCTTTAATGCGATCTAAAACAATCTTTGCTATTATTTTGGCGACTGCAGGCAAAATGCAGATACCCCTCTAGTTTTCACACTTCATCAAGCCCCTTTTTTCGGAGCTTGACAATCATTCCCTTTTTCCACTCTTCGGGAAAGCATTCGGAGACCCATGCTTTCTCTATGAGCGGTTGCAGCAAATCGCTTGATGTTGTTGGTGCTGCTTGCAGCAATTCTGCGGGAATGCCGTGAAGTCCTACCGCTTTGTTGGTCTTAGGTGCTTTGATGGCGGTTCATACTTCTTCCTTACTGGGGGGAATTGTTTGAATGGGACAACTCAGGAGATGTCAGTTGCATGTTACTGTCAAAAACATGGTTTAGGGCTACTGCTTCCTTGCACACGACCGACTATTCTTTTAGCACCTGATATGAAAGCATTTTTCACAGCACTCCAGTGGTTTTCTATGGATTCTATTCCAGTGATGCTGATTGATCTCATATGTTGCGAAAGTAGGTCCCTGAGTTGTTGTCGAGCGTAACGGTCCTTTAACCTGTCCGTGTTAAACTTGGGCGTTCTGGTGTTCGAATTTGATCTCCGAATTGCAGCTGTATGTAATCTTAGGGTAGCTACCATAAGATGGTGATCGCGGGCAAGTCCTATGTCAGCACCTCTTCTATTTCTGACATCTAAGAGACTGCTTCTGAACCGACGGCTAATCGCGAAGTGATCAATTTGGTTGGAAGAAGCTTGTCTGTCTGTTGACACCCAGCTTATTTTGTGGCACGTTTTATGTTCAAACATGGTGCCGCCAATCACAAGACGGTTGTCACTATTGTCATTGCAACTGCCAACTCCATGCTTTCCCATGACGTGCCTGAGCTTTTCGTTGTCGCTGCCAACCTGCCAACGGTCAGGGAAGAAGTCTACATACAAAAAATCGGGGACCATGAGTGCCCGCTTATGGGAGATTTCACTGTATTTTTGTTGTAAACATTTTCTACTCCTTATTTACATATACACGAACAATTAGTTCATGACGAACTGGTTCAGCACTTTTCATGTAGGTATTACATTATTTCATGTAGGAATTAATTTTTTTTTTTATTTTCTTTATCTTCAACTACATCTCTGTGTCGTGTACGGGCAAGATGTTTTTTCGGAGTAAAATTAAATTCTAATAATCACAACTGGCAACATCTTTTTTAAAAAATTGGGAAAATATGATTCGTATCGTTTTATTTTAATGATCTAAACCTGTTCATCTCATGTCATGTGCATAATAAAACGCGGCTGTTAAGTGTTAAGACAACCTGGATTTGGATTCATTCGAACAACTATGCTCAGTTATATGATCACAAAATCTGTTATGTTGCTTCTAGAAAGTAACAGTATATGAACCTTTTGAAAGTGAGATTTGCATTTCATATGGCTGATGTATTTTCGGTGAAACATTCATCGAAAATATTCTAAGAATACCTTATTTCTATTTCAGAAGACCTAAAGACAATATCATATCACAGAACAAAAGCCCAGAATTTTCAACATTTATTACACTTACACCCATCAGCAGTGTTCAAAATTAAAGACTAGAATATAGTTTCAAAATTCAAAATTCATAAGCCCAAACCGGACTGAATAAAGTTGACAACGTTTCGAAAATATTTGTTGCACAACTTGGATCATAAATTATTCCGGAAATAAAATAATAGGCAACATTTTTTCTCATGCTTAAATAAGAACTAAGATTAACTATAATTATGTAAGTATAGGCAATAACAACAAGTCAATATAAATCGGGACTGAAGTGCTCAAAGATCAAAGAAAAACATTTAAGTTTCCTTACAGATTCTTACTTTACATACATAGATACATAATTAAGTGAAGTATTCGTTGCTCATCTTTGGCGATAGATATTGCAATCAACAATTTACATTATTTTTAGAATTAATTTTCCCTGATTTATCAAGTTAGCCAGTTGAGTGATTTGCTTTAAGTGAACTATTTAAATGTTAATCGGATTTATTTGAAGCTAAAGTACATAGCCTAACAATTAAATCACCGGTCTTCCCTTTTTCCTCCTTCCCTACCCTTATCCATCAATGAGTTTCAATTAAGAACTTTTATAAGCTTTGCAAAACTAATTAACAAGACTCTCAATACGAATTAATTTTACTACACTTCCCCATTACCCCATCCTCTTCCTCGAATGAAATAACCATTTAGGACCTACCGTCTACAGAAGACCCATTCTAACAGTGCCTCGCCCCCGCCATTGCCCCATCTAACTCTTACTCACACTCATCTCATAGTCATCGTCATCGTCATAGTCATCACCTGCTTCAAGGTAGAAACATTAAAAATTCGGATCCTCATTCAAAACCTCAACATTTTGAGTGCGCACATTCATTTCGGTGGCTTTTTCTCGTTCTGTCTCTGTGCTCTGCTATTGCTCTGTCTTTTTCTTCTAAATTGTGAATATTCAAGGAAAGTATCTTTCATTTTCATTCGTCGTCGTTATAAAGAAAGAAGAAAAAAATAAAAATAAAAATAAAAATAAAAAGCAATATGAAATGCTGCCATCACAAATTTAAGGAGACTACTTCCATTAAGAGCTGTTAGCCGTTGGCTTATGTTGTTTGTGCTATGCTAGGCTAGGTATTCACTTATACAGCTGCTGCTGATGCCACAGTTATTGCAAGGATATATTTTTAGTTCAGCCTCTTCAGGTGTATTCGTGTATAAGTAGGTGTAAATACATATATACAAAGACATACATACATACTCATAAATGCACCTAAAAGCAGGAATATACTCGTGTGTATGTATGTGAGTGTACTGATGTGACCTGCATTCGCAATTAGTTTCTGAACACACAAACGATAACAAAAGGATAATAACTTCAAACCGAAGAAAAGAAAAGAAACGAAAGAAAACTACGATGACAAGGAGGAGAAGAGTTTGAAGGCAACAAAAATCTTAAGCACTTAAGTCGACCGTTTTTCCTCCATCCTTTTTTTTTTGTATGATTATTCGACAAGAACGTGATTTAAAAAAAAAAGAAGAAAAAAACAAATTTTTCTGAGTTTCCGTTATTACTGCAAGGACATTTTTAACATTAAGCCCTTAAACTCGTTCATGCATTCTAACACAATTATATATGAAATTAACGGTTTTTTCATTTTTATTTTTTTGCAGATGTATGCAATTACCCGACAAGCCAATCTGATATCACGCCTTGGGGAGTTGGAATGTTTGATCCTTTTGGTCTCCTGCATATGTCATGATCTCGATCATCCTGGCTATAATAATATTTATCAAATAAATGCACGCACAGAGCTGGCTCTCAGGTAAGACTAATAAATTAATCCTAATAAAATTCAATCAATGTCAATTTTAATATTTTATCCTGTTTTTTATGTTCAAAAATAAAAAGGTATAACGACATTTCACCTTTGGAAAACCATCATTGTTCAATCGCCTTCCGTTTGCTGGAACATCCGGAATGCAACATATTCAAGCACTTCAGTAGAGAAACATTTAAGTAAGTTATTTTCATTATAATATAAAAACAAAAAAAATACCAAATCAACTTTATATCAAACTTGTTGGTGAGAGTCCACGAATTTGTACACAAATGAGAAACTAATGGGAATAGCACGGTATTTGGACAAGTGTCACTTTTGAAGTTGTCATCCTTTCATCACATTTGATAAGTAAAAACTTCTTCATTGATTTTGTTAAAACTTAATGGTGAACATTTTACAGTCACAGTTCGCGAAACTAAGACATTTTTAGGTCCTCGTGAATCATCATCTCGATCGACAATAGTGACATTGTTGGAAAAATTTGAGCTTTATGGGACAAGTTAGTGGTATGAAGAATCGAAACCGCACGAGTCGCTCAAAAAGAACATAATTATTGCTGCTTTAGCTCGTAGTCTTGATTAAAACCCAGGTTTGTCGGTTCCTTGCAGATCTTTGGAATTAGGCATTCCTCAAATGACATCAAACCGTATTTTACACTAAGACTTAGGTCTTAAGGGTTCAACAATTCCACATAAAATGAAAGTTGAGGTAATTTGCAATCGTTTCAAGACCTTAAAGATGTACTTACTTACTTAGATCTTCATTCCTACGAAGTGTGTTGGCCTCAACTACTCCTACGCGCCATATAACAGCGATGTATAAAAGCTCATTCCCAATCTCAAAGATTTATTGCCTGTCCCGCAATGCAGTCATTTCCTTTCGAAATGTCCAATCCACTGCCTCTTGGTTTGCAGCTTCCTGATTATTGTTGTTGTTATTTTCCAGGTGTTGCATTCATATAGCAGAACTGATTCGACGATAGAGTTATACAGTCGTTGACTTGTGTTCAAGCTAAGTGATATGTTCACCGAAATATTGGACAACATTCAGAACGAAGCTGGTTGCTGAGCAATGTCCATCGGAGCAGATGACTGAGAGGCTTCCGAGGATAAACATCTTAGTTTTTCCCGTATTGATTTTCAGCCCTACGATTGCTACTATTTTGGCGACTGCAGGTTAAACGCGCATATTCCTCCAGTTTTCACAATTCATCAAGTCTCCTGTTTTTGGGAGCTTGACAATCATTCTATTTTTCCACTCTGGGGAAAGCATTCGAGCAGTTGCAGTTCTGCAGGAATGCTGTCAAGTCCAAGAGTTTTTTTGTTTTCCAGTGTTTTGGTGGCGGTATATATCTTTTTCCCTATGAAAAATTTTTGGGGCCTCTTCCACTTCGCAGTAGTCACTTCATATTTCGTATATGAAAGAAGACAGCAAATATACGAGTACTCAGAGCAAATTTTATTTTTAAAACCTAACTAAAACTTTTGTAATAACAGGTCCTTTTATAGAATGACATTTTATTGTCATTCCAAAAAAGAAATGTGTCTATTTTTATATTCTATCCCTATTTTACTCATCAGTTATTAATGAAAAAAAAAAAAAAAAAATACAAGCAAACCTTATCCGAGTTATTGATCTTCGGAAAAAAATATTAATAATATTTTCGATTTCTAGCTTTCCAATTTTTTTTCTATCCAACTAACCACTCAAATTATACGTTTACGTTTCGACATTGTCATTCCGAAAATACATTCAAACTATATTACACAATTGACTTTAGTGTCTCAATTAAAAATAACTTCTTCCATCAAATTGATTCAGCCACGCGTTAAAGGAAATCTATACACACATACACACGCACCCACTATAATTATGTAATTCGTGGTTAGGTCCTTGTGACAACCATGAGGATATTAATAAAACCAAATATATGTATGTATGTATGTATGTAATCAATTCAAATAAATCTAAACAAAAGTAAGTATGAGTATGCGACATCCTTTCAAAGGAATGTGTCGAAAATATTGCCCAAGATATTTTTCAAAAAAAAAAAAAATACATTAATCTTAATTTAGCACTTCAATAAACAAAAAAAAAACAGTCTATCTATAATTTTGATAAATTATTTTATTACGTTCAAAAGTGTGAAAATATATTTGTCCATAACTCATGTATCTTTCATAATCAAAAATTGAGTTGGAACTCAACATTTTGATGTGGTTTTTTCCAATAGAAGAAATCCATTCAATCTTATCAAATTTTCAAGAAGATTCAGTTTGACTTAAAATTAAAAGTCATTTTTTTGTTGGTCCTTGAGCCTTGATGCCATAAAAACCAACCTTAACTTTTAGTTTCAAGAAAATCGATACTTGAAGCTTCAATAGACGTAGTTGGACTGTGTCTTCACTTCGTGTATATTTTCTACCAGTTGTTAGCCACTTAAATATTAAGCCAGTCATGTGTTTTATTTTAATAAGGTTTAATAAGATTTCATCACATTCATCACATTTTTTGTGAATAGTCAAAAAGCGTAAATTATTTTCTAACTTTTAAATTAACAAAAAATATTCTTGATACTTTTATTTGTGAAGGTGAAATAAAGGTCAGCAGACATGGATTTTTAAGTAAATTATATTTAAGATTGATAACTAACTTGGACACATGGTTTATGGTGTTTAAATGGGACTAATTCGTCATTTTATTTTTGTTTTAAAGTGAGAAGATTTAAGTTCAGTTTAGTATTTTTCATAATTTCAATTATTTTATTTTTAAATATCCATACTTATTATTATAAATGGAAAAGTTTGTGTGTCCGTCTTTCACGAAAAAAACGGAAAGACGAATTGACGTGATTTTTTAAGTGGTGATAGTTGAAGGAATGGAGAGTGACATAGGCAATTTTTTTTCAAGGTAGGAAGCTAAAAATTGGTATACAGACTCTTTGTTACCAACGAAAATTACCTGCTTTACATTTTTTGAAAATCTCCCCCCAGCCCCAAAATGGGTATTGGAAATTTGGATGAGACTCTCCGCGAAATTAGTACAGGTTCTCGGATGGAAAATTGTAGGTAGCATGTTCGCGTGTTTCCAATGGAAAGACATATAATATCGTCGAAAGTAGCGTATCAAAATACTATTCTGTTCCGAGTTCTTTTCTGTGTTCTAAATCAGGAAAGCGGAACCGCGTTACCCGCGTACAAAAGCTAGTTCGGTATAAAAAAAACTAGGGAGCGTAGTTTTTTAAGATCCAAAAGTATATTTCCAGCTAAATGACTTCTGTGACAATAATTGTTGCTTTTTTTCTGTTTTTTAACTAATTTATTAATTAACTAATTGGACTGTATAGTATACACATCTTTTGTCTGACAAAGTACTGTTAAAGGACATACATACAAATAGCCAAATGGTCCTTTAACATCTCGTGCGCAATTAAATTAAAAAAAAAATTCTGTCCGGTTATTTGAAATGGAAAACTTCTTGCAATTGCATGAGGATAGGTGCAAGTAGTAGGAAGCACATGCCATTCTAGAAGAACTCTTCTTTGTTGAGTATTTTTTGCCCTTAAGAGAGGTTACTTTCTCGTCCCCATTGTTTAATGATTGGGCTGTAAGTGGGACGGGCTGGTAGGAACAGTTGCAGAAATTGTTTATTACCACCAACTTTTGTAATGGGTAGTTTTGAAAGAAACTTGAACTAAAAAACAAAACGAAAAACTTCAGTTTTAAAATTTAAGTATGTATTAAAACTATGCTTTTAAATAGGTGCTTAAGTTGTGAAGTTGAAATTTTGAACTACGTACATTATAGTAAAACTTTCGTTTAAAAATATTTTTGTCATATTTACAATTTATTGTAATAGTGTTTCGTGGTGTGATACTTAGTGTTAATACTATGAACTGTCACGCCTGATGTCTGGCGTAAATCTGTGGTTATACCATCCACACGTTGGAGACCACCTCTTTTGATTAATTGGCAAACTTTATTCAGGCAATCCTTGTTATGAAAAAGTGCTCCTCAAATTATATACCTTCCATTACGACACACAAGTTGTAAATCCCTGCATTTCCATTCAGAATAAGGATTATTTCTTTAAATTGTCAGGATCTGGTATTCGGTTCATACAAATAGTTAGTAACTCCTTTTATCTTTCCTCACATCAGTCGTAGCCAAAATAATGTTTTTTTTTTTATTTATGGAGTGAAATTTACACTGTTCGGTTAATATTTACAACTTATGTCCAAGTACGTATATATGTACTTCATTTGAAAGAAAACATTTTAAGCTACAATCTATATATAGATATACGTATAGTATATACACTATTTATAACTCAAGAACGACTGAACAAATTTGGCTGAAAATTTGCTTAGAACCAGGATACGAACATAGGCTACTTTTTATACCGGTAAAATGTATGTTACCAGTGGCATGTATTTCTGTTAAATTTCCCAATAACTCCCAGAACGACCGAACGGATCTGTATGAAATTTGGCACAGAGATTTTATAAATAAACAGTCTTTTGACTCAATTTAAAAACTAGATTATAATTATGATGTGCTCTTTTATTATCATCTATCAATCCCGTGCGATGTCAGGACTTAAATTGCTACGTTTTATTGAGAGTTTTGATATAAATTAATTAATTGACAGATGTTGACAAGGTAGATGATAAATCGAATGCTCTTATTTATAATCTAAATGGGTCTGAAAAATAAACTAACCACCCTATGTTGGGCCAAGTTCGCATTACAAATAGGTACATAGTTGTAGGTATTATGGAGAATGTATTGTGATATGAGGTTACAAAAGAGGCTTATCATTCCTGCGCTGCCAGAGCTCACCTAATTAAGTGTCGTCTTATGAAAAAGAGGAACGAAAAGGTAAAGGCATTTATGCAATCTTTTATTAAATAGAACAACTACAAACCTTTCCTTCACACGTCATGTGAATCTATTAGAAAATAATTTTCAAAATAAAAAAATAAACTTATTGTTTAAAACTTATGGCTCCCTTTATACTTACTCAATTTTCTTTAATCATGCGCTATAAAATGAACCATAAATCTACAGCCACAATAAGCGGTAAAGTAGTAATTTTTGCAGTTGTCTTTGTCATTATTTTAATCTTTTTGTTCTCAATTAAATTGAATGTAAATAATTAGACAGAGATTATTCGTATTTTGTTGAAATGTTTTTTTTTTTTCTCAAAATAACCAGAATCAGCCTTGGGATGATGTTTATGATAAAAGGCTTACAATTAATCCTTTTCATTCCAAATTTGTCTTGCTCTTGTATGTATGTGTATACATCATTGCTAATGAAATATTATACCTACTTCAAGGATACAGAGTATATAAAGACAAAGTTTATTTATGGTATTTTTGCTTGGGAAAACAGTTTCAAATGAAATTATAATTTGGAACACAAATTAAACACTTTATACTGGTTTATAAATAGTCTAAGAATGAAATATGTTTCTTATCATTGAGTTGCCTGAACATTTTAATATAGTACATAGGTATAGTAAAGAAAAGATATTACGAACAGACATTCATAATTATTCCTTTTAGTCAAAAAAAAAAAAAATAAAAATATGACTACTTTTATATTTTCACTAATATAACTTTTACCTGTGTCTAATTGTTTTTTGAAATATTATGAATATTGGAGCATCAAATAATATTCAAAACCAAGGAAAAAGATTGAATTATAGCATTTTCATGTTTGTAAAGGGTGTATTTTTTAGATCTGTGGTCTTCAAGAAGAAACAAATCGCATATTAATTGATATTTTGGACAAGGATTTAGCTTTTTTATAAAGATAAGGATTTGCCATTATGTTTTAAAAATGATATTGGGCAAGTGGCCGTCGCGGTTGACTTAAATAAATTCCAGGCAAAAGCCTATCTTTCGACCACTTTTTACAGCAATCGGGGCCGTATGTCAGCAATAACTCACCGAATAATCTCTTTCAAGGCGTTTATCGTCTTGGGATTATCTGCGTAGATAAGCGACTTCATATAACCCTACAAAAAATAGTGCAGCGGGGTTAAATTGCACGATTTTAGAGGCAACGCCGCCGCCGCCCAGGAATGCGATATAATGCACTCACCAAAAGTTTCCTCCAAAAGCATGTAGCGTCTTCTTGTTAGAACCAAATTAAATCAACATCTTCCAATGGACCAATTCCCTCTGTCCATAGACACACCAAACAGTGACTTTTTGAGGATGTAATGGCGGCGGAGGCGTTCAAATACGCTAGTTATGCTTATGTACTCATTGAACAAGAAATGAGCTTCATTGGTGAACACAATTTTCTTGTGAAAATCGGGATCAGTGGCCTTCTCGTTTTTGGCCCGAATTATTATGTTGGTAATAAATTTGCATGATTTACAAACTTTGTTCAGGACTAAGTCCATTCAATATGAAATGGCCAAACAAAGTGAGCATAAACCAAGTGACAGCTGTCAAAAAGACCAACTCCGTAATAAGAAAAACACCTTTTACTTGAAAAACCTCAGTACTCCATTTTCAATAGTAGGCTCAAGTTAAGTGAATTAAATCATATCATCAGTCAAAGTTATGTGACACTGAAAACTACGAATTTCAACCGAAGCTCTGAGATGTATCGCTTAGCCAGGGCCAGAGTTAAGTTTACAAGGATCCGGAAAACAACGTAACAATGTCTTTGTTTATCTCAAGTATGTGCATCAAATCGATCGCCTTTGCATAACATATTTTTAAATTCAAAAACAAATTACCACTTATAAGAAATTAGATACAAATTCACTCAACTCAACTTTTCAAAATACGTTCTTTGTTAAACTTTTGCACTCACCATCTTAATTTATCAATTTTTCGATGATGTTGTTTCGGAGAGAAAAAAAAAAAAAAAAACAACATAAAAATCATCTAAACTACTCAACTAGCAAACTCTTTAATTAACATAGTTAAAGGAAACTTTTTCCAAACGGAAAACTTCTTAAATATAACTTTTATCTTCCAGGAAAAATGTATTATTTATTTATAGAAAAAAAAGGAACATTTTGAACGAACCGATCAAATCATCTTGTCGTGCCAAAACCGCACAGTTCAACTTGGAAAAAATAAACTGACAAGATTCCGTTCGTTTCGTTTTGTTCACTAACTTATATACATCCTTGTCTTTTACCAATTTTTCACGAATGATAGGTTTATAGCTGATGATGATGATGATGGCCAAGTTAAAATGAGAAAACTAAGTTTTCTCAATTTACAACGCCATCTTTAGTTTAGTTTCTGCTGCTGTATAGGGCGTAAAGGAAGGGCTATAGGTTCACTTCCCCGAGGCCATTTCTCTGTTTTCGCTGATGGGGTTGTGGTGGGTGGAAAATTAAAACATTCCTTGATGGGAACATTGGAGTTTTTCTTTTTCTCTCAAGGTCATAATTTGTGCCGCTATGGGTGCGTCTAAATATTTTTCCATGTGCTGTGCTGTGCATCTCTTTCCACATTGCCCCAGACCGGAAGGTTATCATTTTACAGAAATATTTTAATTTAATCTTGGGCAAAGGCAAACGCAACGGCAAAGGGAGAGCGAACCAGAGTGTCGTTAAAGTTTTCTAATTGGACTTTTATTTGTGTTGGATGGTTGGACAAACGAAAGCGAATTGTCGAGTAGCGTATAGGGACTAGCTGTGTTGACATAGACTGACTGGCAACATAGAAAACAATGTCTAAAAAAGATTGACCTTATAGCCTTTAGCGAAATCACTTTAGTATGAAATATTTCTGGAAAGTAATTAAAAAGTAACACCACCTTTGGGAAATCATTTAAAAAGAATTTTTTTTTCTGTTTGTTTTTATGTTGTAATTTGTAAGGTCCGTTTTTATATTGAAGAGAGTTTTGTTTTGTGAAGCGGAAAGAGAATGCAGCATCTGTCAACAGAAGTTATCAAAAACATTGTGACATAATGCAAAGTTAGAATTTTTAGATTTTATTGTTTTTTTGAAAATGTTTTAAAAACATTTAGTTTGAAATTATTAGAAGAGAAATGAAACCAAAGATTTTGAAATACATATCTATAGTAAAAAATGTTATAGTACCTTGGAAAGTGTGTTACTGATGGGGCCCTATTTATTTTCACAGAACAATATTATTAAATACGCTTACGTTAAAACAATAGATACTCAAACATTTCTTATAATCAAACTATAGGCGCGTTTTATTGCTTAACTTAGGTTAGCTTAGTAATAGGAATCGCAATAAAACGCTATCTTTAGTTTTAAACGGACTTTCGTTTTATATTTAAAAGTTGGTTAACATTGAGTCAAATTTCAACACTTTTCAGTGTTGTGTCAAAACCTGTGAGAGAAATAAACAAATTATCGCTTTAAAATAAAAATAATAAAATGTGTCAAATAGCCAAAAACTGTATATATTGTAAATTACTCATACCCAGATCGATTATTCACTTGTTTCCCTTCAGTTTTCGTTTGTTGTTGTTTATTATGTAAAATTTTACTAACCTAAAGATAAAATGAACAACAAAACGCGCCTAATATAATATTATAATAGACTCATGAAGCCTTAAAGCTGTACATACTAAAAAAAATATTTTAATATCGCTTTTTAGGTATGCAATGTTTTGATATAATTGTAAATACATGGTGTATATTGTCTCTGCCCCTTACTGCATACCTGTTGGATGCCATACAACAATAAATTTGTACAATTCGAAATCTGAGAATAAAAACACAATAATTGTTTTATTTATTTTTTAATTTTATTCATTTGAAATAGTATGTTCGTCAAAAAATACAAAAGGATTTCAAATTTCATACTCGAAACAGTTCGCATAAAAATGGATTTAAAACATTTATTTTGTACGACTAAATAAAATATTTAGAAAATTAATAAATATATAAATAATTTTTTTTGTATAAGGAAATAATTCATATATTGCACAAAAAATTAATTAATTATTTAGGCTTACGTTTCATAATCTTTCCTATATGAAAACTGGCAAAATGATTCAAATATTTTTAGTTATACGGAAAGGCGTTGTTTTCTGAAAAGATTGATTAACTCAATTCGATGATAAGGATCTAGAAATTAGGAATACTTTGTTTTTAGATTCAGTATTTAATAAATTGTGTTGTTCTCAATTATTAATCATTAATTATGTTTAATGTATAATATGGATACCTTGTATGAATATAAACAATAATATTATGTGGAAGTTTTACTGAAAAATAGAATTAAAAATTTCAACAACAAAAAATTAATATATACTGTGGCGTACACGCAATATTTTCAAATGAAAGATATATGACAGTGCCAGTTCCCAGGGATCGGAATTCAATTATTGACACAATAATCTGAATCATACATTACAATTACTGACATTTCTGTGATAAAATCAAAATAATTGCATAAAATTAAAAACATTCAGTTGGGTACACGGTGGCGTATACGTATTTTTTACTTATTGAATCTTTTGTCGTTTTTCACATTTTTCTTATTCACTTTCCAATACATAAATAGAAAACTCCTTAATAATAGCCAGTTATATTTAACAAAACAGAAATTAAATAATATTTTGTATTAAAAATAAAATAAGTAAGTTATTATTTTTAAAATATCATTTACAACTTTTAATAAAGGACATTTGGCAATGCGTATTAAATCATCGTTCTTCTTTGCCTGAAAAATTACTAACAATGTTAATATGATGTCCTTTCTTTTACTCCTAATTTACTATTGCTTATTCACTTCTCACGTGAACTTAGTTCTTAGCATTTCGTAAATTAAGAGTACATAAACAGACCATTTTTTTTTAAGAGAAAAAAGATAAATTCAGCAAAACTAGTTTTCACTTTATCTCCCACATCATGCTAATTTTTCTTGCCAGTAATATTACTGCCAATATCGAATTTATGATATGAAAAGTATACAACGACTTTTATTTGATTACTTAGTTTTTATGAAAAAAAAAATATATATAAAAAGAGTTGATGCATAGGAAGGAAGGTAATAAACATTTATCATACTCCTTCAGTGTGAATATGTAAATGAAGACAAAATGCCAACACTGGGGATGTCACAAGCGAGAAATATGTGTTACTTTTTTTATCCATCACATCCACTTTCATCTTTTTTTTTATTTTTCATTGCTCCTTTAAAAAGTTTATGTTTTTCTGAAAGTTTTCTTATTTTTAAACAAACATCCAACTAAACTTTACGTGTCACCTACATGCATGACTGTAAGAATACCCATCGTAAAACTTATAATCGAACTCTAACATAAGCTTCGTGAAGTCCTTTTGTAACTTTTATGTTTACTCGTACAAACTCCAAGGAATCGGAGATCCGGCATCAGTAGTGAAGCGGTTTTTTTTTTTTTTTTTGTTTTTCTTACTGCAAATGTTTGTTAGCGTATAAGTATATAAAGTTTTTCAAAACATAAACTATTCGCGCACCCACAAACACATAAGCCTTTTGTTATACTTTTCTATTATCGAGGACTGAAACAAGGACAATGAAAGTGATGAATGCATTCGGGACGTGAATTGCAAGGAACGCGAGAATAAGAGTGTATAAGTTTTCATTAGAACTTTGTTTTCGCATGTTTTTTTCTCCACTATTATCCTTATACGCTGTGCAGCTTGTGTTTGATACATTGCACAATTTATTTAGATGCGGTCGTAGTTTGGCCGTATTTATGTATGGCGTATGTGTATGGGTTGTTCTAGGAAAGGGGAAAGTAAACATACACGTCACAATGACACAGAACTGCTATCAGTCTTTGCCATTACTCATATTACAGTTTGAAGAACGTAATTCATTTTCTTCATACTCTTTACCTACTGGCGTTGTTGTTGCATTTCTAAAAAAGTTTCTCCTTACATGCGCCATGATGATGATGATGATGATGATGATGATGATGATGATGATGATGCTTAGGAACCTCAAAAGGGTTAGTTTAGTTTGTTTTGTTCGATGTTGATGCTGAATAACGCCCTCTGTTGCCCTTGTTGTAGAAACAATGAGTGGGCTAACATGTAGTTCTACGAGTATCTATACCTAGATATACAAGTAGATACATATGTATATTCGGTTTAATTTGTTATATTGCTCTAGAAACGAGGGGTTAGATTTTGTTTAAACTAGTGAAGGGTTTTTTTCGTAAAACAGGAATTCCTATATGAGAAAAAGTTTTCTTT
Source organism: Scaeva pyrastri (assembly GCA_905146935.1). NCBI lineage: Eukaryota > Metazoa > Arthropoda > Insecta > Diptera > Syrphidae > Scaeva > Scaeva pyrastri. The sequence continues at coordinate 35,382,911 of LR989927.1, read as the reverse complement.
TGATAAAAGAACAGCAATTTATGTTAAATCAGAAAAACTTATTTGTCATGTCCTTTGTATGTATTGATTTTTTTTTTTTGTTTTTATGTCGGTCATCATTTAAAATAAGATAGTTAGTTATTTTTTGTCATTTCACTTTTTTTTTAAATAATATTTAAAATAATAGTTTTTCTGATTGTCTTCTGTAAAAGTTTGATATGATTGAATCACTCAATTAAATTTCAAATATTGCTTATTTATCACTACATAGTATAAAACAAAGTCGCTTTCTCTGTCCATATGTCCCTATGTATGCTTAAATCTTTACAACTACGCAACGGATTTTGATGCGTTTTTTTTAAATAGATAGAATGATTGAAGAGGAAGGTTTATACATAGTATGTATAACTAGATAATGTTTTTCAAATCAAGAAATAAATTTTTAAAATTTCATTCTAGACTGCGTTTCATTCCATATGCATTAATCCTAAAAATATTATACGAAAGTTAAGGTTTACAATATCCATGTACATATTATATAGTATACATTAAGGTGGCACAATTATCATTTATTATACTTCAAGGAGAAGACGAACTTCAACTCAATACAATTCAAATAAATGTTATAGATACACTTTTTTTTGATCGATTGGTGATATATCGGCCAATCTAACAGCCACGCGAGCCAAAATTCATATCTTCAATTTAATTGGAACGTTCAATTGTTTCTAAACTTACGAGACTAATAGTCCAAGAGCCCGTGAACGCCAGACCTTCGTTATTTTATAAAAGCTGAAATTTTGTCAGTGCATTCTCCCAGCAAAGTTATAAACGAATATACCGTTATGAAGTTTGGGTAGTGGTGGCTTTGGCAGGATAACGGTACTAAAGATGGTAAAAATGAAAATCTACTTTCGTCAAATTATAAAGGCTGATTTTTTAGAATTACATTCAGAATATTATATAAAAGCATGACAAAAATTGCCAGACACTTATAATGGTGGCAAACCCTTGCCAGACACCCTTGAAGTTCATAAAATTGTAATTCTACTTTCGTCATAGTATAAAAGCTGATTTTTATATATGTTATTAAGGTATTCATTAAATGATGTTTCCTCGTTTCCCAGACATTTTTGATAGTTCTAACCCAATGCCAGACAAGCATGTAGGGTAGCTGTAGAAGCAAGCGCCAGGCAGTGTATATAGAAACAGTATAAACGGAAAAACCATTATAAAATAACAACGGTAAGACTTACAATGCCATGTGATACCGTTTTGGAAAGCAAGAAATATCTTCTTTAATTTCCATTTTAATTTAAGTTTATTTTGTTAATACTTTTCGAAAAGTTAATTTTTAAACACGAAATAAAAAAATAAAAATTAATTATTTTTTTCTTTTTAATTTTATCCGATAAAGTATAATTTTTTTTTTTCAAAATGTAATGCTCTTATCAATATTAAATACAAAAGAACACCTAATGCTGAAATGTTTTTGAAAATTAAAAAAAAATAGTACTTTTTCAAAGAAATACAGTTTTTTGTTTCCAGTTGGAAAGGAAAGAGATTGTATGTTGAAATGTTTCCATATGGGAAATGTACCCAAATGTACTAAATTCTGTGATGACCGAGTTACATGGCTGGGTGTCAGGCTGTGAATTGAACTCCTTTGGATACTTATTCATAAAAAGGGGCTGGGAGTGACCCAGACTGATAACTTCCCATTTTACTTGAAAAAATTGACTTTTATTGAAGTTTTTGTGTCACAGAAGTTTTCCCTTGTTGTCTTCAAGCATAAAATAATTTTTTCAATTCTTGTAAACTTGTTAATTTTTGCAAAAACTGTGTAATCGCTTTATTCTTGATATTTATTGATTTACTCGTACTTTTGATATTAATTGATAACAATTTTTGTAACGAAAAAATTATCAGACTTTGGTAAGACTCTTTGTAGTTCTTTAATTAAAAAAAAAAATGTCAGTTTGATATTCGTCAAAATTCTATTATTTAGGTATTGTTGATAAATTCATTATAATGAAAGAAAAAGAAATTTATTTGAATTCAACATAATTGCTTGTTGTGAAGATATTTGAGCCGAAAAAACAACTTTTGACACTTTTCGGTAAATTTCAGGTTTAGTTTTTTTTTTATTTTTCGTAAAAAAATGTCAAATCGATATTTTTTAAAATTTTGGCATATATTAATAATTGTATTTTAAATAAACTTAAATAAATTTTAAGTAAATATCGATGTCCATTCTCGAGATATTCAAGTCAAAAAACATTTTTTACCAATTTTTGGTAGTATTTTTTTCATCTTTTTTTTTTGCAAAAAACTATTATGTAATTGAATTTTTTCTAAGGAGAAGATACAATATATGCCTTCTGAAGAGTGGTTATGATATCGAAAACATCTTATAGTAATATGATTAATTTTTACTAGAATAGGATTCTATTACAGTTATTAAAAATAACATTATTATTTTATAAATTTGCTTTATTTATTTTTTGCTAATAAAAATAAATGGAAATAATATACATATACATATTATGTATGCAATCAAACAACAAAAGTGTTTTCCTTTAAGTACATATGTACATACCATAAATGATAAAAGGTTTTAACTAAACTGAAAATCCTGCTAAATTTTGTTTAAATTCATTTGAATTCAACAAAAATTACGTACAATATTTTGATTTAACTAATCTAAAAGTCCTAAAAATTTGTTTTAACTTAAGTAAAAGTTCTTAATTAAAGAAAAAGTAATTCATTCTGTAAAACCAATTACAATTTGTTACTTATCGTCATTTAAAATGATAAATAAAAAAAAAAAAATAAATTATGTTTTAATATGTTTAATTGCTCAATTACAATATATAAACAAGAATGCCGTTCAGGCAGACGAGAGTTCATGTTATGTCTTTAACATTTATTAAAAAATTATAAAAATGTTTTTTTCAAAATAGTAATCACAGAATAAAAAATATCTATCTATCTGTCTCCATATGTACATACATAAAAATCTTATAAAATTAAAAAGAATTTTTTCTTTAATTTTTTTCATTAATTTTTTTATTTCGTGTTTAAAAATTAACTTTTCGAAAAGTATTAACAAAATAAACTTAAATTAAAATGGAAATTAAAGAAGATATTTCTTGCTTTCCAAAACGGTATCACATGGCATTGTAAGTCTTACCGTTGTTATTTTATAATGGTTTTTCCGTTTATACTGTTTCTATATACACTGCCTGGCGCTTGCTTCTACAGCTACCCTACATGCTTGTCTGGCATTGGGTTAGAACTATCAAAAATGTCTGGGAAACGAGGAAACATCATTTAATGAATACCTTAATAACATATATAAAAATCAGCTTTTATACTATGACGAAAGTAGAATTACAATTTTATGAACTTCAAGGGTGTCTGGCAAGGGTTTGCCACCATTATAAGTGTCTGGCAATTTTTGTCATGCTTTTATATAATATTCTGAATGTAATTCTAAAAAATCAGCCTTTATAATTTGACGAAAGTAGATTTTCATTTTTACCATCTTTAGTACCGTTATCCTGCCAAAGCCACCACTACCCAAACTTCATAACGGTATATTCGTTTATAACTTTGCTGGGAGAATGCACTGACAAAATTTCAGCTTTTATAAAATAACGAAGGTCTGGCGTTCACGGGCTCTTGCTCTATAAGGACTATTTTTAAAAACAAAAGAAACAAGTCTAACACAATCGTAGAAAAAAAAATAAAGAAGTTGTGATCAACTTTTCACTTTGCACTCACAAAATTTTGCAAAACTTTGTGTTCCACAGAACTAAAAAATCTAATAAGTGAAAAACTAAAAAGTTGAAAATGATAAATGTAATTTGCAAAGTCTTTGTAGTTTTTATATACTCTTTACAATTTCTGTTCCTCGTATGTACCGCACCCCCAGAATGAAAGGTTTCAAAAAAGTATAGTCTTGAGTTAGTTAGTAATTAACTAAAGTGACCGATGTATAGGTTGTCCCTTTCCTATTCATGATTCGGTGTCTTGTTCACCACAGGGTTTTAGATATCCCTTTTTAAGGTCAGTTTATTGCGAAATCAGAAAAAACTGGAATTTTGAGTTAGGTCACTTTCATTCTGAGGGTGCGATACGTTCTTTTGTGCAAAGTGCATAGTAAATATTGAAAATTCTAATTTAAACCATAATTTTCATTTTTGCAAAGGGAATTTTGATAGGTTTATCAAAAGATTTCAAAGAAAACGATCGCTTTGCAAATGTTAAGATGCTGTTAACAAGAAATTATAGAGACTGAATAAAATTTTCTCGGGACAGCATAACTTTAATTTTAAAGAGTGCTTTCGTCTAAATCAAAGTTAAGTTGCCACTGTGCTTGCATTGGCTAAAAGATAGCTGCCAATACCATGAAGTGATAGCTTTGCACGGTGTTGCAAAATCAACAATTTATAGATTTGTACAAGTTGAAGTTCTAATTTGCAATGCAAAGTGAGAAACGATAAGACAGAAATGTGAAACACTTTGCACAATCACTTTGCAAGGCTTTGCAAAACTCACATAAAGCGCAAAGTCTTTGCAAACATTTTCTTAGTGTAAAGTTCGATTAGCAAAGAATATTGCGAAACAGAAAAACTTATCACTTTGCAAAAAAAAACTTTAGTTTGATAAGTGCAAAGTACAAAGTTGATAAGTTTTTTGCGGAAGAGGGCCAACAAAAGGAAAGATACCTTACCTACTGTTGTTTAAATTAGTTAAGTTAGTTAGTAGAGGCTATGGCCAGTTTTTCGTTTGAAATAAATATATTTACATTTTTCGTGTTATTTTAACACTTTCATATAAACAATTTCGACATATTTGGATTTCATAATGTTCGTTAAACATCAATTTTTGAATACAAATATTACTGCAAAGAGATACATACATATGTATATTTCAAATCATTTTCAAATACAAACTGAAAAGTAATACTAATAACTGTAAGGATTTAGTATTTAGCCATTAAATAGGAATTTCCTCTTCTTCAGTTTTTCCATGAACTTTATAAATTCCTAGTTTTATAAAATTTAAGGATCTGTAGCAATACAAATCAAACGAAAACCAGTGGTTCTTTTTTATTTTTATTTTTATTTATCTATATATATGTACCCGACTGCTAAATTTAATTCAACTGGCAAATACGAATAATTTTCGTTATTCAAATCAAAAAGGATAAAACCAATAAGGAAAAAAATATGCAAAATTGCATTCTCCATGAAACTAAAACTAAAATTGAATGACATCTATTGCTATTGCCAATTACAAAACAATAGCTCAACATAGTACATGATTTTAGTTTTTATCTTTAGAATTGGAAATTCAAACCTATAAAAGCTAAAATACAAATAATGACCCATTTCAATACTACGAGTATATGAACCCGTACATAGAAAAAAAAAAACATATCCTTCAACTTTTCTGCATTTTGTTTCGAATCCTGAAAAATACTACCGGTCAATATAAAAGGCCATTTTGAATGTATACATAGAAATATTTTCAGCATATTATAAGAAATGGTATATAGTAAATAATATAAGTTTCGAAATGGTTTTTAATAATAGTTTGTTTTTTTTTTTTTTTAATCTTTCAGCGTCATCCGTGAGGGAATCATTCGTTGTATTTTAGCGACAGATATGGCCCGCCACAATGAGATTCTTGACCAATTCAAGGAGGTCACACCTACATTTGATTACTCGAATAGATCACATGTTAACTTAGTAAGTGTCTGAAAAAAAAAGTTATGAAGTGCAATATGGACTACATTAGGCTGTGTTTCAATTATATAGCTCTGTATGATTCTGATCAAAGTCGCAGACATCTCGAATGAAGCTCGTCCTATGGACGTAGCTGAACCGTGGTTGGATCGCCTTTTGCAAGAGTTTTTCGCTCAAAGTGCTGCAGAGAAATCAGAAGGACTGCCTGTGACACCCTTCATGGATCCTGATAAGGTTAGCAAACCAGGCTCTCAAGTTCGATTCATCGGTCTAGTATTACTGCCATTATTTGAAGCTCTCGGCGACTTGGTTCCCGAGCTAACAGAACTGATTATAATTCCAGTCCGCAATGCATTGGATTACTACAAGTAAATAGTTTTGCAGTTTTCTAATTTATTTCTATTTATTCCTTTTGATTTGTTTGTGTTTTTTTTTTATTTAATTGGTTTTTTTCAGACACTTAAATGATGCTCAAAACAAATCACGCAAATCTCTCGCTGAGACCGCCGAAACTACTAGCTCCGATGGAGGCGGTGTATCCCCACAGCTGCCACGTTCCCAATCGGGTATTAGTGTTAAGTCCAGGCGTAGTATACCATCGCAAAAATCCGCCTCACGGAATTCTGTGGATGAGCCCACCTGCATTGCTGCAGAACTGCACGACTTACCCGAAGGCAGTGAGAGTGGTGATTCTGAGACCGCAACGGAAGTTGATGTGAGTATAAATACTTTCTTTTTTTTTTGATATTGTCTTGAATGTACGACGCGTGCGTCTTCGGCGGATACAAAAAAGATTATGATAAATACCACGTCACTACTGTGGCTACAAAATCTATGAAATAACTTTTATTTAAAATCAAAATTTTTTTAACCTTTTCCCGTGTAAAGTTATATTTTTAGTCGTGGATTTAAAAGTAAAAAAAAGTTAGCAGCACCTTTGAACTTTTATTGCCAATAAGGCTTTTGTGAAAAAGCGTTGGCCGTCAGTTGGTGGTCTATCTGCATTAACCCCCCGGCTTTCAAAGAGTTCTAAAGTTTGTTCTGGATATTCTACATCTTTTTTTCTACAATCAAAATCTATTTAACAGAACCCACTTGTTTGAAAAACCTAAACTTTTTTAAAGAATTTCATCAAACATGCAAATATTTTAGATTTTGGTCTTGACGTTCATTCTCATTCTGCTAACTTTTATGGATTTAAGGATTATAAGTGACATTTTCATTTTTTGTGTTTCATTTTACATAAAATATGTCCCCTTTTGTCTAAGGTTGGTTAGAGTAGGGCTAAGTTGAACTACGGGGCAAGTAGACTTCTCGCATTACTTAAAAACTTGTTTACAAAAAGAATGTTTAAATTCGTCTTCCGTCTTTCAAGATCCTTTAAAAGGGCCTAACTAGAAAGATTTTTTTAAATTTGTACCTGTAATTTCTTTCAACAACAAGAACAACGATTAAACTTAATCATTGTCAAAATAATTGAAAAGCAAGTAATCAAAGTATGAAAAGTTATCTCTATATATTTTTCTATTCTGTTTCCTTTTGAAGAAAAATTATCTATAATATGATATTAAATAAATCCGCCACTGGAATTTTATACATGCAGTCAACCTTACTGCATTTTATAATTAATTTCGAGCTAATTCACCGCCAGATGTCTCTTCGAGGAAGATTAAAAATATTTGCATTATTCCCAACGCCCTCTCCATCTCGCACTTTCTGGGGAAAGTATAACGATGCGATGTGCTGTTCTTCTTTTCTATGGAACGGGAGCTTAACTTTAACAATTAATACAGTTTTATACAGAAGACCATGATTTTCTGCATAGTTTTTCGCCATGCTGGTTTTATGCTAAGAGCAAAGCCACTGCACAATTTTTTAGCGGAATTATGATTAATTAGAGCTCCCGGGCTCATTAGTGTTGCCGACAAAACAATAACAAAAACAGTCTTAGCTAAGAAGATTGAAAATACACCTAGCAGATGTAGAAGTATGTGTGTATACATACATAAGTAAAAAACATTTGAGAATATTTCTAAAAGAAAACATGAATTTTAATTTGCTTAAGCTTGTGCAAAATAACTTTTAGTAACTATTACTCATTTTTTTGTTTTAAAATAAATGAAAGTTGGGTTTTTATATAAATAATGACGACTTAGTTTATAGAAACATAAGAATACAGTTTTATATTAAATTGAATAGAATGAATGAATCCAATATTTTACAGGGTTTGTCTAATCTGATTAAAAGAAGTTTAAACTTTTATATAAAGTTCATTTTTATCGAATCCTGGTTATGTTGGGGTTGATGAAAACATATAACACAGGATCAATAGTAAACTAATGTAATAAATTTAAATGAAGAAAAATAACTTCTATTATAATGTTTAAACATTATACACTGCGGAAATATCATTAAAATGTTGGCAAACTTATTACTTTTTTTCAAAAGTATTGCTGCATTTTCATGAATATTTCAACTCGACCTACATTCTCATGAACTTTTCTAACTTTGAAAGTAAAATTAATAGAGAGTTAAAGTGACTAAAGCGTTTGTTGGTACTTGTATTACTGCAGATTACCACTAAAACACATCTACAGATGGGGTCAAAAAAATAGCACAGCAGACGATCAGAATCTTTAAAAGAAAAGAAAATTCAATGTTTGGGATCTAATTGCCTCCTCTTAAATAAATTAACTGTTAAGCTATAATTCATTTAAAGAAGAAAATGGATTTAAAATTCATTACATTTCCTGAGATTTGTTAACTTTTTATTAAATTCTCAATACTTTGCCAGTCAAAAAAATAAAACTCCACCTTTTTAGGTAACATAAAGAATATAATTTTTAAATTCAGTCAAAAATGGGTCTAAAACTCTAAATCAATATTTCAAGGCATGTCCTTTATTTGCAAAGACAGCTGTACAACATCTTTGCATTGAGGCTACAAGACATTGGAATTTTTCGACAGGAATCGATTTCCAGCACTTCTCCGTCGTAGACCAAAGTTAATTATTCTTTCTTAGACTCTTCCGTCTTTACGTCGGATCAAAGGTTTTCGATTTGATGTTCATTTGGAATAACCACTTTAACGGCATTCAGTCAGAAGCATAAGGCAACATTTTGTCCTGCAGTATTTTCACATATAAAGATGTTAATCCATGATACTTTTGAACCAGTGTATGGAGCCAACAGCGTAATACGAAAAACGGCTCATGATCATAATGCTTGATCCTCCATGTGTCTTTGGGATTGTCATAAGTTGAAGCTTTCTAACTTATGACCATTAACTTATAACACATTCATGTTAATCGTTTAAAAAGTACCAAGTAAAACCGCAGTGCTATTTTTATGACCGCAACTGTATAACATTCATAATTAGTTGGATACTATACGACGCACGTTACGAGATATGAGACCGAGATGTGAAGCTCAGTTATATTACAAACCCGAGATAAAATTGACATTTTTCAAATTTGACGAGATCGAGACGAGACTAGCGAAAGTTTGACCAAGTTTCATCTCGTGACCATCGGCACTTTTGTGTAGACGATATTGTAACACTTCAAAGATTATATAGATTTATGCATCTTGTTTAACATATACGTACAAAAAATATGTACAAGTACATACATACATATGTAGGTATTACGAAAAGAATATATTTTTTATGACATTCAGAAAACATTCATCATATTATACATGACATACCGTAGAGGTATTGCCGACATGGCATATGTTGTACATAGGTATCAAGGAAGCTGTACAACACATATCCGGAATTCCAGATTTTCAGACACAGGACTCCAGAACGAATAACGATTCTTTTGAATTTCTCGTACTCATGCAAATAAGCGTGTGCTGCATGCGAAATGAATTTGAGAGTTATCTGTTTTATATACGTTCATAGATTTCTATACATTTTGTTTTTGTATTTTTTTTTAACCTTAAAAGCCAAAAATGTAAAAAAAGTTTCTTCAGCTTTTCAACTCCCATATAAGCGTGTAGTTTTTCCATCATGAAGTTACCTTGTATGTTCAACTCAATTTACTCAAAAGTAAACATGCCTGTGGTGGAACATAGACGTGGGTAGATGGAAAATAGGAATGTACCCCGCCGCCGTCTGCTTTCTCCCCATTTTATGTCTGGATCTGGATGTTCCTGGAATAGTATATGATGTGATGCAGCAAATTCAAACCTAGAACGGTACATGAAAACAAAATTCAAAACATGACGACAATACTTTCTCTTGAGTTCCTTAGTTTCTGTATAGAGTAAGATTAAGGAAGTTGTGGAAAGATTTTATTGCAACTGTGGGTTTTGCCAACACCCACTTTAAAACCGTAAAGATTATCACAAAGGAGTGCTTCTGGAACTAAATGTTAATCCTTTTTCTATAGATAAATTCTGATCTTAAATAAGTAAATAAATTTAATTAGAGTATCCTTTGCGGATCAAGGAATGGTAGAAACCTACATTGCTTCCATAATCTGCAAAAAATAAAAAAGTTGTTCTTTCCGAAAACTCGAAAACTTTGAGTTAAGGTTTTGATTTAAGAATTTTATATTTTGAGTACCTACAAGGCTCAAGACATTGACAGAATGGTGTATACTTTGAACCATTGGATGCAAAAAATCAGCAAATTCACCAATATCCACGAAAAAGAAAGATCTTTGAATACGTATCAACTTTTTCCTTTATGAACGATTTAATTAAGTCTTAATTAAATCAGAAATATGCCGGTCAGAATACATATTATAAAATTTGTATAAAAATATTTCCGACAATAGTTTACTTGCCAAAATTTCTCGGAGATAGTTACAGAATTACTGTGTCAATTGCAACATTATATCTAAATATTCGTTTTTTTCTGTGAACTTTAATTTATTTAAAAAATAAAACAATTTGTTTGATTACTGTTTTTGTTTTTGCATTATTTTATAAAGAATGTTAATTATGTTTTTTTATTTTCAAATGCATTTCTGCTACTTCAACCCCACTGGCAGATAAACTCAAACCAGGTGACTAGTTTGGTTTTGTTGTTTAATCAATGTACGTTACGTCTTTTGCCATTTTAAATATTTAAGAGTATTTTTTGCAAAGCTAGAAAAAATCAGTAGATCAATTTCATTTTTCAATTCCCTTGATTATGAAAATGTGCCTTTTCATAACCTGCCGTTTTATAAAATGCAAATAGATTAGACTATAATATATAAGTTTGGCGTCGTTTTTTTTTTTATTATTTGATTAATTATTGCTATTCATATCTATATTAATGTCGGGATATTTGTTCACAAAATACACCTTTTGGTCTTATTATTCTTTTGCAGGTAGCTGAGAAGACTTCCAAGTTCAAAGTGGACACTGAAGGTAGTAGCAACCGGTCGAAGTCGTCACACTCAAATTCAAGGAAGTCCTCCCGAGAGAAACGTCCATCGATGATCGGAGAAATGTGCAGTACTGGGGGTAATCGCATCCGTAATTCATACGGTAACATTCATGGTTATCATACGAATCGTTGTCACTTCAGTTCCAATCGAGCCGTAAGTCTGGATCAGTATAGCTGCAACAATCGCCGCCTCTCGGATGGCCTGCAGCAAGTCATCTCTGACAGTAATGTTTTTTACAACCGACAGAATCGTGGTAGCGTTGACACTTCTGATTCCACATCCCACCATCTAAGCAGTTGCATTGAGAGACCAAAGATATCTGAAGGTAGCGGAGAACTGTCCGACGTTGATGTTTTGAATATGAATACTCCCCATGGCCCACACCTAAATGTTACATCGTCTACTGCACTCCTAAGTGCTACAAATGTCACTTCCTCCGTGACCTCTACAGCTCCATCTATTGACAGTTCCATCAATAATAGAAACGTCAACTCAAACGGAAATTGTTCACAATCCAATGGAATCAACGCCGCCGGCGGAAACAAGTCATGGAAGGCGCGCTTTAAACAAATTTCAGATTATTTTTCCTTTAGCTTTGACAAGGGCAACAAACGTTTCGGCAGTACCCGCAGCAGCCCATGTTCCGTGCGCAACAATAACGCCAGTGATTTGTCCAAACCAGGTGCCGGTATTTGTTGTACGATTTCAAATAACCTCTCTCCCAGTTTCAAACACAAGCAACATGAATTGATCAGCTCCGGCAGAAACCGTGCCTACAGTCTAGATGTACCAACGAGAAATCGATACAGTAGCAGTTCAGGTGGTGACAGTCGCAAGTCGTCACGCAATGAAGACAATAGCAACCGGGGGCATGATCTGCTCAACGAAGACAATAATAGCAACAACACAATAAGTGGTGAAATGGCACCGCCACCTATCCGCATTGGAAGCGTCGATGCCAGCGAATCAATAATCATTACATCCACCGCACTTCCGCGAGTCATAACTCCCAACCTGGGAGATGTTCAGCTGATGTACAGTGATAGCATCGGATCGGGTACTGTTGGAGAACACATAGACTTGGGTATTCCGAGCGGATCACGCGATCCGCCTAAAATTTGACACCGAAGTTCCGACACCTACTCATCATCGAATAATGGTGCTTTCACAATGCTGCAACAACACCTCCTACCATCTTCTAATCAACAGCAGCAGCATCAGCCGCCACCTATCCAACAAGACGACTATCAACAGCAACAACAACAACAATTACAAGCTTCCAATTGTAATGTGTCTTCGACAATGAATTTCTGGTCAGCTCTTGGCAATCGTTTAAGTTCATTTGTATGTTATTGTTGTGAACGTAAGTTGCCAGATCCGGAGAATGTATAAACAAAATTTGAAAGGGGGGATGATTGAGTAGCTTTAAAATAAATGAAATGAATCCGTTGCTTTTTTTTTTGGGGGGGGGGGGGGTGTTCAATATGTGGAAGTTCGTTCAGCACTATGGGGTCAGTAATGTCCAAAAGCTTGGACGTTGTTTCTTTTTTTTAATATAATTTAACAATTGTTAAAAATTTAATATTCAAAACTTATTTGAATTGACCTTTGTGCTTTAAAGCTCAACTCAAAACGTTAAAACTTGATTTATTAGAACAAAAAGTTTCAACATTTTAAATGTATAAACTTTTAAAGATATTTTGACATTTTGATGAAAGTTTTTTTTAGACAAACAAGCGATTTGAAATACGGAAATTTAAATTAAGTTGTTCGCATCGAAATACACAAGTTAGGTTTATCAATTTGACAATATTGACATTGGATCTTTAAAAGATCTTAATCAGATATTTTCTTAATCTTTTTTTTTTTCGTCAACAGAAACGAAATTAAGTTTTAAGTTCCAAAAATATAACGTACACCAAATTTGTGTAAAACAAAAATGAAATGCATAAAATTAATGCTTGTAGTTATTTATATATTAATTGGAATTTATATAAATTGATAAAATATTATAATGACCCCATAGTGTCAACTTTTTTGCATAATTTCAATCATTTTCTCCTTAGTTGTGACAAATTTTATGAATGCATGTATGTATGTAAGTCACTTCCATGTCAAACTTTTTTCAAAACACCATTTAATATTTGCAACAAAAAGTCCATTAAATAAAATAAAATAAAACCAAAAACTACTATCAAAACAATGCACACTATATAAAGAATAGATGTAAATTTGCACTCAAAAGAGAATTAAAAATATAAACCAGCAAAATGAAACAAAACAATAGGTATATAATTAATAAAAAAAAAAAACAAAACAAAACAAAAAAGGAAATGATATATTTGTTTTCGTACAAAAAAGTTTGAATAAATTAAAAACAATTAAATCATATACATTATTATTATATTATTATAATATTTGCCCAAATATTTATATTAATCAAATTAAAAAAAAAAAAAACATCAACTACGAATAAATTGTACTATGAAAAAGGAACAAATAAACAAAATAATTTAGAAATTTAATCTTAAGTCAAACAAACACAAACAAATAAAATAACACTAAATCGATTACTTTTACAATAATTACATATTATATAATTAAATAATAGCTTCCTATTGTTTTCATTGTTTAATCGTCGGCATTTTTTAATTGATTTAAAAAAAAACTAATTATTTTATCTTTATTACCTAAAGTTTATAGTTTGTGTTAATTTTTTTTTAGAAAATTATTTAAGTTTAATATAAACAATTTGATGTGTATTTTATACATTTTAGTTAATGTTTATTATTGTTAGTTAAGTGAACAAAATGGCAAATAATAAAAACGATATTAAAATATTTTATTTATTTTGTTGATAATTTTTTATTACAATTTTGTGTTCAAATTGGTTTGTAAGTTTTGTTATTATTTTTAAATATTTTAGTTTATCTAGGTTTATTCTTGCATGGTCCAACAGAATTTGATTTTAATTTAATCTATCCAAATTTAAAGTTCGATTTACCCTTTCATTTAAACATTTAATTCTGTATGTGATGTGAACCTTAAACTAAGGAATTTACTACTTCAAATCTTTATAAATTTATTGATTCGGTTGTAAGTGGTCAAAATGACCTTATGACTCTTGTAAAACTAGAAGTGGTATCTTTAAAATAAGTATTTTCGAGATTTTACCAAAATACCCTTCTTTCATTCAAAAAGTAGTAATTTTTTATTTTATATACATACCTAATACCTATGCTCCATCTTCGTCCAAATGCAAAATGTATTTGCTTAATTTTTTGTTAGTTTATGAGTCTTACCTTTTAATGTTAAATGCTTATGTTTGGCCAAGCTTAACTTAAGTTAATTTAAGATGATTTCGACACATTAATCTTACTTGATAAATAATGCAAAATGCAAAACGTTGTAGAACTAAATCCTACTGGAGTTTCCCTTAAACAACTGATGACAATATGATTTTACTTTAGAACGTTTAAAATAAGGTAACATAAGTCTGAAAAGAAAAAAAGACATAACGATAACTGGATATCTGTCAATGTACTATGTCACAGTTCATAGTTATTTCAGTCATATTACAAATTTAATTAAAGCTCTCCACAATACAAATTACGCTATTAACAATTAAATTTTTTTTATTCAAAATTCATTGGGTTTAACTTAATTGTGAACAATAAAATTAGACGAACTTAATGAAAGACTCATTGAAATTTTAATTTATAAACCCGAACATATAGTAACTCTCCCAACAATCAAACAAAGTCGGTTGAATTTCACTCAAAGGACATGAATTTGTAATCTAATCTAATACGATTTGTACTTCCAAAAAATTCATTTGACCCTTGTCCGAATGCATAATTGCATATAAGGCATAATTCATAACCAATCGACTAAGTGGAAATATTTTCCTCAAAATATGACATTTATTTCAAACGAAGTAGATTCAAAATTTCTCTCATTTTATGTGTATTAAAAAGAAGTTTATGTAATAATTTTTAGTATTGCACACCTACTCCCAAATCCTGTTTTCAAATCCTTCATCACTTAAAGGTTGAAATAAAAAAAAACTAATTGCTTACGTTCAAGCATTGTTTAATTTAACTTCAAAAAAATATAATTATTTTTAATGGTACATGATTCCTTTGTTAATTTTTGCTTTAGATTTGTGACAATATTTTCAGCTTTCATAAGTTTTAATTGTTAATTTTTAATACTTTCCCGAAGGCCTGTGGCAACTCCTCATGTCCAAGTTGACCATTTGTATAAAGAACACGAATGTATCTCTAGTACCCAGTTCAGGACCATCTATAAAAACAACAAAAACAATACCAGTATTCAATATCACAGAAATAAAAGGACATGAATACTTTCACATCATGTCATTGATGCTGTTCAATTTCCAATTGAGGTTACATTGCATTGGAACTACAGATTAATTAGTGAGCTTGATCAAAGTCCATATGGTACGGCGCGGCGTTTTAGTTCTATGAAATCTTTTGTTCTAGATACACAGCGCACAACCCTTCACTCATGTGTATGAGTGATGTAATACCGTGGTCCACGTTGACTAAAGTTAAATGAGAGATTGAAATGTCCTGTTTGGATTATGAGAATCAAACGATTTTTATCAAATTACTGTAAATAGGCTTGCAACGCCTAAGTCAATTTTAATCATTTATAGATCCATAATTTGGTCTCTTTTATTAGTTTCATCGATTTGGCATTTTGCTCTTTCACACCAATTTGCTTATCTTTGAGATAGAAGACTTGAATTGTTTTTAAATTTATGAAAGAAAATTCAAAAATTAAATTATTTTTCTTTATTTTTTAAATCCTGTGTTCCATAATATTCTGAAGAAATATTTTTAATAAAATCAAGGGAAAGTAAATCAGCCGGATTTGAGAATATTTAACTTTTATAAAAAGTGAAATGAGGACTTTCAAATTTTCATTTGTGACTCTCGTGTGCTGCGGTCGAAATTTATTGGTAATAATATTTTGCATGGAAATGGAGTTAAAACGTGATATCTGATTCATCAAGAAGCTGTGTTATTACCAATTTATTGACGAATAAAGTATTCTTTCATATATATTCACTTCCGACCTCCTTCATTTATTAGGAATTTCATGCACATCATTTAAAACTGCGTATGATTCAATTGGTTTCGGAGCAGGGCCGTAGCAGTCATATCAAATAAAAAGGAAGTTTTATTTATAAAATTTTGTAAAACCTCCTGAAATATTGTGTCCACTGCAACCGACATTCTTTTCTATTAATTTTCATAAATAGGTGACATCATTTTTAACAACCATTGGAAACATGGCCAAGAAAGTATTTTACCATTTTATAAAAATATTCTACGCGCCTTTTCTATGAATATAGTTTTTTTTCGAGATATGCAGCATTGAATAAAACACAAATGTATTCAAATTTCTATAGCGGAAATCAGATATTTTTGTTTAATGATCAAGTTAAGCTACATCGGGACATTTCTTTTTATCACACTTTATTAACAATGAATCTTTTTGTATACGCTATAATTATAAAGCAACATTTAAATCACTTTCTTAGTTAAAATCTTTGCAAAAAATTTGAAATATAATAAAATATCTAATAAAGATCTGGGCCCTGTCAAAGAAAGATGTTAAAAATTTAGTCAAAATTTATTTAAAAAAAAAGGCCCCGAGGACCTGCATTTGCCTCTGATTTAAAATAACGCCTCTGATTCAAAATACGGCACCCACTCACCTACAATCCAAAAAATTCCACGTAATTCCAAAAATAAAAAGGTTCCCCTAAATGTCTCACTTGTTATACACGGTTTAATATTTTTATATTTTTTTCGAATTGCCTTTGCTGAATCCTATATCATATCCTAATTTAATTCAAATCACGTGTCTTGAACGCGACTACTGATTCCTGTAATAATCAAATCACTGTCTAGGTGCCTTTAGGTATATGTATGTATGTATGTATATATGTATTAATTTTTTAACTCGTTTACGTATTCCTCGAAACATAACCGCATAACCGTGAATCAAAGTTAAAAAAAAAAAAATTAATTTAACAACCCTGGCTGTCGCCGCCGTCAAAATATTTTTATTCACTGCCAAACCACCGTTCATTGGGTTTGACAACGTTTAATTAAATTTGTCATCGCATCGTGTCGTGTCGTTGCGTTGCGTTCCAGATATGAGTTAAAGGAAAGCTAAATTTAAACTGAACAGAAGCAGTGTTACGTGATGTCATGTTTAATTTTATTTTAAATAGTAAACTATACAGTTAGTACCTATAACTATACAAAGTATATGAGAAGATAATTTTAATTTGTAACAGATATTATTTGCTATTAAAAACATGTACCCAAAAGTGTGTAAATTTTTTTTATTTACTCACAAATCATTGATCTTAAATCTTTTGTAATGTTATTTACACGGACTAAGTCACGATATTTTAAACTCTGTCTCTTTTATAATTTACTGGCACTCTAAAGATTATATGGGATGTACCCCTTAAATGATCTTTACGAAGAAGGGGCACAAATAGCAAAGGGTAATAATTTTGATTTTTATAAATTATATTTAAGTGCTTTTTATAATTTCACTACTTAGCTTAAAAAAAAAAAAATGACGTGTGAAAATAATTTAAAACCGAACTCCGTCTCGACCAAAATTAAGATAAATTCTAAAGAAATAAAAAATGAAATCGTTGTCAGTACGAAGCGATATGATAGGCAATGTTTTTGAATTAGTTTTCCGATTCAAAAACAAACAATGAAAACTGTGCCAAAATCGGGGTAATTCGACATTAAATTCATAGACTTTCGAAAATTGGAATCGAGGATAAGTTGAAATAATCGGATTTCCGGGGATAATGACATTTTTTATTTAAAATGGATGATCGTCACTTGAATCACATTTTATATCAGTTCCTTGAAGGATTATAATCGATCCAACCTTCTGCTGTTAAGAACAAGATTCTACAATTTAAGAATTTAAATAAGTCTTAATTTTTTTTGTCAATTATGCTCATATTCTTGGTTCATTATTTTACTGATAGATATATAATCAGACACGTTGACTTTAACGTTCTGATAAATCATACTTTTTGAATAAATAATACGAATCGTTTTTCTTAATGGATGCAGATATCGTCTTTTCTTTCAACAACAAGCTTGTTCCACAAATCCCTGGACATTTCTAAATAAACCTCAAATTATAGCATCATCGTTATCTCGAAAGTAAATTATTATTAAATATCCGACAACAAATTAATATTGTGTGTATTTTTAAACAAGGGCTATATTGTGCTAGATGATCATTTGAAAGTTTTAAATGTTACAACAGTTTGATTGTCATATGAGATTTCTTATATGAAAAACCAGGCCCCAATTTAAAATTTACTTAATTAATATTATTTTTATATTATTTATAAATTTACAAGTTACTTCTGTTTTGTTTAATGATATTATTTGCTATATTTTAGCACAAATATGAAGTCAATATTTTAGTTTTTTTTAAAGATTTTAATAAAAGCAGTTTATTTTGAAAATGAAAACTTTGAAGAATTAGGTTATGATAAGATACCACCTAAAGACAAAACTCGGAAGAAAATAATAAAACACATATCTCTTAGACTAGACAATTGAATTCTCCTAAAACGATTAAACTAATTTCTATATAATGAAATGATGAACAATGCAAAATATTTAAATTAAAAAAAAAAAAAACAAGAAGAAACTAACCGAGCTGGATCTTGGTATCTAAAGAATCTTAAACTATGTAAAACAATTAAAAATTAATGGTAAAACTGTACTTATTTATTTAGAGACTTTTAGAAAAATCACACAATTGGTGTTTTAGTATATAAAAAAGAAAATAAAAAAAACAACTGAACGATATTAGGTAGTGCTATAGAAATGTAATGTAGGCTTAGAATATAAATATTACGAGAATTTTTAAAATACTTTACAATTTACCGAAAAAAAAGGTTTGATCAAATCCAAACTTAAGTATAAGTACGAGCTCATTTATGTCTGTCATGACTGTCAAACATTAATGTTTTCTCTCTTTCTTTATTTTTTTCTCTTTTCTCTGTACAAAATTGTTTATAATTTTCGAAAACAATAATTTTTTTTGTGTGATCAAACCTTTACATGAAAAATGTATTTAAATTTAATGTCAGACGTTCTCTATAAGCCTTAAAAACTCAACTTATTTCTCTTCCATAGTTTAAAAAATTTAATATATTTATGTATATTGTATAACTGTAAACATAATATAATGATTATAACAGAATCTAAGAAAAATAAAAATAATAATAATAACCCGTTATTAGTCATTTATATAAAATAGGTAGTGTCAATTACTTGGCTTCTTCTCGAACTACTCGTACTTGAGAATAAACAAATCGAACCAAATGAACTTATTTTGAATTTTTTTTATTTTGTGTACCTAAAGCTAAATTAAAAAAAAAAACTTTTCTGCAAGAACAAAGATGTAAGATATTATATATTTATATAGATGTATATGGCTTTTATTGTTAATTGAAAATAAGAGAAATAAAATTTACTTTATTAAGAAAAAGAAAAATGAATTTCCTTAAATTATGTAATCTGAACAAAAATGAATTGAGGAAAAAAAATAATGAAATATTTTCGACCAAAAATAACTACATAAATGATCTGAAAATTCTATGGACAAATCTCTAATATTTCAAGGATTCAACTCCTTTATTAAAAACAAATTATATACAATAACCTATCTACCTGTCTATAATGAAAAGTATGTAAGAATATAATAAAACTATATGCTCACGGTTTCTTTTAAACAAAATCATTTTGTCTTTTATCCGATTTTTTTACTATGAATATAAACTGTAAACTGACATTATGACATTATTGTCATTCCCTCCCAAGCAAAAGCTTAAAAAAAAAATAAAAAACAAAAAAAATTAAAAACTGAAACAAAAACTCCTTAAAGTTCTAAACTTTAAAGTTTAAACTGACTTAAGTAACCTATCCAATCTGAAACTTATGAATAAATAAAAAAAAGAAAAAACAAGAAATAAACTTAATGACGGAATGAATAGATTTTAAACTATAAAAGAAGAAGATATTAATTAAAGAACAAAGTATTATGTATGTGTAAAACTAAAACAAAAAAATCTGCATTTCGAGAAAATAATATTCATGGAATTTATTTAAGACTTTTAACTAGCATCTATAATGTATTAAATTTAAACATAAAACAAAAATGTAAACGTTTATATGAGCATTGCACCTTTACGATGGTTAAGATGAAACAATTAAACTTCTACAAAAAAAAAAAAAACAAAAATCCAAAAAATGGCAAACTTTATTCAACTAGTCAGTAGTTTTACGCTAGTAGGTAAAAATAAGTTGAAAAGTAAATAAAATATATTAAAAAAATGTAGATAAACAGCATATTATAAGTAATTGAAAAATCCTGAATTATGAAATGATGTGTAATCAGATGTGGTGGAACATTAGAACACAGTTATATATACAATACATATATATTGAGGACAAATCTCAGAATATACACAGAAAATATGTAAATTTTAAAATTTTGACTAAATAAATGTAAACAAATTATTTAATTATTTAAAATGAATAAATAGAAATAAATTAAAAAATTATGAAAACAATATGCGCTCTTTATTTAACTTTGAGACCAATTTATTTAAATCTT
Organism: Scaeva pyrastri; assembly: GCA_905146935.1. Taxonomy (NCBI): domain Eukaryota; kingdom Metazoa; phylum Arthropoda; class Insecta; order Diptera; family Syrphidae; genus Scaeva; species Scaeva pyrastri. Next base: position 35,362,076 of record LR989927.1, on the reverse strand, counting down.
AAATCTATATACATACTTCAAAATTAACAGGTCCAATAAAAGTTTATAAATAAATACAAAAACTGTAATAACTACTACCAGTTATTTTTTAAATGGCTATTGAGGGATTTAAGAGTAATAGAACCGCAGGGTAAGCATTTGTTCTATGCAGTGTGGTGATATAAAAAAAGAACTGAGTAAAGTGAACAATTGTAAAAACATCTTTTTTTAATATTTTAAATCAAAAGTTTATTTACATTGATCGGTACAGTAAAATTTGAACGTTTTTGTAAAAATTTATTACACAGGTACTCAATACAAAATTAAATATCTTTTCGGCCTTAAACTAACAAAGTAACTAATCCACACATGACTTTCAAAATATGACCAACCACCAGACTAAAGTTAAGGACAGTGGAAAGTGCAAGTTTTGTCTACTAATTAGGTGAAATAAATTATGCAAGTTGGAAAAGATTTGTATAAACTATAGAATTCATCAACTAAATTTTTAAAAAACTCTTGGGTCTTCGTCTTGCCTCAATTTAAATATTTTAATGTGATTTTACTACGTTTCAAAAACAAAATCGAAGATGGTTTGCTAAAAGATCAGTTGGAATAATAAGAATTCGTGGGATAAGGACTTCTTTTCATTTGGCCGAGAACTGTATTATTTTTTGTCGCTAGTTTATAATTTTTTCTTGTATCGTTTGAAGATGTGCCCAAAACTCAATCATTTTCTTAGCACACAGAAATAGATTTTTAAATGCACTCATAAAATAGCTTTAAGTTTGCATGGAGAAATATAATTGTTGCTGTTTTGATTTTAAATGTAATTTTTCTACAGTTCCCAAATAGTCTGATTTATTGTATTTTAAAGGTTAATAAAGCTTTTTGGGCACCGTCATGTCAGTCCCTATATCTAGTATTTTTTTTTTTTTATTTTTTTTTTTTTTGTGTTTGCTGGCTTCTTTGCAATTTTCCATATTTTCTCACTTTTTAAACCCTCCTTGGACTATAACAAACATTTCACACAAATCGGGCAAGCTGTTCTCGATCTTTAGCGAAACAAACAAACAGCAATTAATTTTATATTATATAGATTAGATAGAAGATATATATTTATATACTTTGAGATCTGTTTGATTTACAAAATCTATAGACTTAAATTGCAGTTAATTCTTAAGATTGTAAAACAGAATTGTAGAAAAAAAACTTTGTCCTTATAAAGGTTGCATTTTTTCTCCTTTTATGTACATAAATAAAAATGAATTAAACAATTACAGCGACTAACTAAAATAAAAGCTCTGACCTATTTATAAAATATTCGTTGTTCGCTTGCTATGTGTAAAGCATTGCGTTGTACTTAATTGATATTAAACCAATATAACATTATTAGAAGATGTAAGACTGTATTCCTCAACCTAGATGTGTATCACTGACTACATAACAGCATTTACTTAGTTTATAAATTCTAAGTACACAATTATATCAAAAAATTGACCTCTTCACTCGTAATTCGTAAATACTGATAAAGCAGATGAGCAAAACAAAAAAGTTATAAGACCAAAAACATTTTAGATTAATAATAATTAGAATTATCTGAACTAAAGTACATGATTGAGTTGTAAGAACTTGAATGTAAATGATGAGGCAGTTGTTAAGGGAATTCACACATAAATGTAAAAAATAAAGGTTTTCGGTAAGTGCTTCATTATTTTGATGATCTGTCAAAGTACAATGCCATATCTAAGAAAGTACTTGTCGGATTTCTATAAAATTTCTCATTTCTTTGTTCTGTTGTTATTAATGTGACACTTTATAAAATGTTTATTTCGAAATAATGAAATGATTAGAGTTTGGGTGTTTTAAATAAACTCTGTATAAATAAGACTTGCATTAAACGTATTTATAAAGTACTCGTAGGTTTTTTGGTCAAACAAACCCCAGATGAATTCCAGAAGAAATGTTCAAATGACATTTCTGTCATCGTCGCTTCGTCATTTTCATAAGTTGTGACTGCAGAAGGAGGAGTGAAAAATATGTAAATATGTATTTATTGAAGTTACTCAATTTTTGACTAAGTTTTATGAATATCCAGTGATTACGTAAAAAAAATTGTACAGAAGCAGGTATGGACGCTTTCTGCAGAATGAGTGTGTTTATTAATGCAGCAAAGCAGAAATAAATAAAGTTAGTTGGATAGTTTGTGTGAACAGAATTTATTTAGACAACATTCTAAGAAACCGGTACAAAAACTAAGTTTCAAATATAGAAATCTCCCGAGTATTATTCACACAAAAAATAAAAATTTAATTTAATTACAAAAACATTGAAATAAAATAAAAAATTATCATAAATCGAACTTACTTTTTCACCTTGCTAATTTAAAAATGAGATGAAATTTAAAAATACAAAAACCATTTCTAAGATTTTTAATATTTTTTTCAGGAAAACAATAAGTCGCCACAACAATACCTCCCATCTTTAAGATCGCCAGAGAGAGTTTAGCAAAAGCAAAGGTTTTGTTGTTAGGTGAGGTGAGGAATCGAAGGTTTTCACTATGTTAACATGAAATTCGTGAGATTTATGAAGAAAACTTAGAGGTTGTCTGCAATGCTTCAGAGTTCTCTGCCCTCAGCTTCCATCTTGAATAATATTAAACAAATCAAATAAACGCCACCGTAGTTATCTTATTCAATTTTTGGAAATATTTTACATTTGTTAGTCATTAATTTCAATAATCCTCCATACCCGTGGGCATAATAATAAAAACATGAGTCTTGAGTCATCATCATCAACCCAGGTATAGGTTCAAGCTTATGAAACGTGACGATATGTAATCTTCAATGGTCACACACTATCATTTGAGTTTCGTCTTGTAGCTCGTATTCAGAGTATCAGACTTACAGCCAGTGAGAGAGCTGAGTTGATTGCTGAATGAATCTTTATGACACTTGTAGCGTAGGTATAGGAACAAAAACTGGTTCAAGTTCGAGGGACTGGCAATCGTCAAGTAAAGTTGTATATTTAGTTGAGCTGTGAATTTCAATTGAGACACATCACGAGGCTTTCCGCCTTGACGTTCCATTCGCATAAAGATTTTATTATTGTTTAAGTTTTGATTAGGTTAACCTTTTGCGCTCTCGCGAATATTACGGAATTGAAAATGAGATTTTCGATAGTATTATCGATTTCGGTTGCTTTGCTGCTTTTGTCATGCCAATTCGCAAGTAAGTTTTAAAATTATTTATATTGCTTGTTTTTCATCAAACTTAAATCAACGTTAAATAATTTAAATTCAAGAATGTCAAGAGGCTGGTATAGATGAGCCAACAACAAAAAAACCGGGTTTCTTCAGCCGATTGTTCGGCAAAGGTAGTTCTTCATCAACAACGACGACTACAACTACACCTAGAAATATACCAGCTGCTGCACCAACCCCTGCGAGGCATCCACCAAATCGGGTTCCACCAAGTCAAAATAACCCATTTGGAAGCAACAGCCTTGGGCCTGGTCCGATTCCGAATTATCCAAAACCAAATCAACAGCCGTCTGGCCTTAGTTTGAGTTATGGGCCGACACCACCTCCGAGAGGAGTGCACTCAACTGGTTCGAAGACACCTTTGGCTCCAATGCTACCACCTCCAGCAAGTCCAACCCCAGCAGCATTACCCATTCCTGCTGCAGTGCCACAATCAACTACGGCAACCAGTTCAACCCCAAAACCAACATCAACACCAACTCAAACAACACCATCAACTACTACGGTTAAATCAAAGCCAATTAATCCTCAAGCTCCATTGGCTAGACCTGAAAGTTTTTCTGATTTTGAGGATCCAAAGAAGTCTACTGTCCCCACACCACCGTCGACACCAACTACAACGCGAAAACCAACAACGGTTAAAGAAGACTTCCCAGCTCTTCCACCACCCCGAAGGCCATCAATTAAAGAAGACTTCCCTGCATTACCTTCCAGATCATCCTCACCCGGAGCACCTAGTCCAACACCCTCATCCCCGTCTGCCTGGGGCACCAGCACTCCATCCAACGGTAACCGTGTCTCTTTTGTTCCACATGTTCCTAGCAGCACCACAACTGTTGCACCTGGTGCAACCACAACTGGAAAATCTCTTGCTACAGACGATGAAATTCGACAACTCACTGAGACCCTTTACAACAAAGAAACCAACTCTCAGCTAAATCAAATCACTGTCAATATCCAGGGAAAGACTCGATCAATAGATAGCAGTGACGAAGCTCCACAACCGTAAGAATCTGCCAATTAAACTATAGACTATTTTTTACTTAATCTTTTCTTCCCTTCGTAAGCCTTTTGCAAGTCGATGAAAAGGCTTTTCAGCCACTCACTATTGCCAAGATGAGAGATCTCTTTAACAACTATGAACTTGATACCACCACAAATGAACATGTAACTCCACTTGAGAGGAAGGAAGAAAATGACTTTGTTGATGCCGTCATGGCCACAAATGTTATGCGCCAAGCCATGTTATTCCTTCAAAACAAAGGTAAGAAATTTGTCAGTGTCAATACTACCACCACCGATAGATCGTGTCGTGACATGACAATTTTTTTTTCCAGGTATTGTATCACCTGACCCAAAGACCCACCGTGACCTTGTAAAGTCGCTCTGGTTTACACTATATTCACGAGGACAGGGTAAAATCGGAAGCTCCGGTTTCGAGCATGTTTTTGTAAACGAAGTCAAGAATGGCACTATAATCGGTCTGCACAACTGGGTCTACTTTAATGAAGAGGAGAAAGCTGGACGCATCGACTACAAGGGATATCTTAATAAGCTTGATTTGGGAAACGTAATTTTCCTCTCGAATTATAAAATTTTGTTGATGCAATTAATATTTGTTTAAATACTTTTCAGAAAGGAATGGTTATCAAGACGCGTTTCACCCATAACGGCCTTAACAAACCGGTGAATACACTGTTTGTTGGAACAAGTCCAGAACTGGAATTGGCATTGTATACTGTTTGTTTCGAGTTGAGAGCCGATAAATTGTGTCCAGTTTCATTGGGAGGAAACAGATTTAACATCCAAACTTACTCATGGAGATATCGCGGAAAGAATTTGATTGGCTCCGCTTATCCTGAAATTTAATAATACATACTTCAATAAAGAAAAAGTGCCATAGTAGATATTTTCCTTTGGCGTGAATGTATATTTGCTCTTTTATTAAATTAAATTAAATGACTAAAACTGTGAAAGTTGGGTAATCAAGCATTATACGTTACCTGTTCTTGTTCTTTGTCATCTTCTCAGCGCAGTGTGCACTTTAAGGAAAGGTTTGACTGATCAATTTATCAAGCGCGCACCCTAGCGGCCCAATTTGTTTTTGCCTAACATGAGTACTTAACGCCATCTTTAATTTAAAAAGAAGATGTCATCAAAGCAGGTATTGTGATGCACTACAATTTATATGATGTAAGATCCACATTGGCCCTCGTATTTTTTTTTTTTTTGTTATGTTTCGTTTGTTGTAACGATTGTAACTCTACAAAATTTCATTTGCTTGGCTCGAATGAACGATCCGCAGTTTTGAATTTGAACAGCATCATTACAATATAGGTAATTCTGAACAAGTTAGGTTTAATGCAAGTTTTATAATTTGCAAAACCAAATTGTGTTTAAAACCAATAATTCCTTACCTCTTTACACTATGTTGCAAAGAATTGTTTTCCAAATGTTTTGAAACCGTGTACTGTTTTATTAACCCATATGAACTCATGCAAACTATTTTCAAACTTCTGTTTGAGCAAAATCAAGTATATTATTTTGTAAGTACATACTAAGAACTGTTGTATTTCTACTAGATTGAGAGAAATGAAAAGTCAAATTACCTATTATGTAAGTAATACTTTAATAATGCGTTGGTAATTCTAAGACATTTAATCAAATTTAACTTAACCGTGGTTTAAATCCGAACTTCTTACTTAACTAACTGCATATGAAAATATATGTTCTTAACGTAAAATCTTATTAGTTTTCATTTTCAGACAAAGCACAGGAATATTCTTTTCCATTTAAAATATTCATACGTTTTCGAAAATGTGTACTTTTTATGTATTGGAATTATAATAGGAAACAAACATAACGGTCGTTAATGGTATCAAGCAGCTTTTATAAATAAATAACTTTCAACAAACAACTTTCCCGTGTATATAAAATTCCCTTTCAAATACACCAACCTTTTCTAAATACCCACATCAGCTCTCTGGGAAAGAAAAGCCTAGATATCAACCCATTGTAATCCGAGACCATAGCTTTGTATGTACTTTGTATATAAAAACTATAGTACTCTCATGGTTGAGGTCGAATAGGGCGGCATCTAGTTATTTTTCGTTGAACCTCTCGTGGAGAAATTATTTTCAGATGGGAGACTTGCAACTTACCAGAATTCAAATCGAAGCAAGACAAGGAAAGACTATACAATTTTTGTGAGAGTTAGAAAGAATAATAAAAACGAAAAATTTGTTTTTTTGGGAGACTTTGGTTTGTTTACATTTTTTAGTCGAGTGAACGGTAGTCGTTCTTTGTCAGACAAGAAAAATAAAAATTGGTGAAAAAGAAACAACACTTCGGTTTCCGTTTGGTTGGTTTAATCTTTGATGAATTTTGTTTTGTTGATGATCCGAGGGATATGCCCAGAAAATAAATAATATGCTTTAAGTTCGACCGTTCTGGGTAGTACTACAACTATTTCTACTACTAATTCAATTCTACTACCTATTTACTACTATTGATACTGTAAACTCGGCGTTTTTTGACAACGCATATTTCGGCACCCGGACCACGTGCAAGGCTGAAATTTCAGTATTGTGATCCTGGAAACCTCCTCTTTCCAACGGTGTGCCCATCTTTGCATGGAAATAATTTTATATCAGTGAAAATCCAACCTCAAACTTCAAATGCGAATATCTCCTAAACTACGCGTCCTAGATACTGAGCCAGACCAACCCGAAACCTGAGCGAGACCTTAGCCTGACCCGAGTGAGAACAGACCGAGACCTGAAGGAGACCAGAGCGAGACCTGAGCGAGACCAGAGCTAGACTTGAGCGAGACCAGAGCGAGACCAGAGCGAGACCTGAGCGATACCTGAGCGAGACCTGAGCGAGACCTGAGCTAGACCAGAGCGAGACCAGAGCGAGACCATAGCGAGACCTGAGCGAGACCAGAGCGAGACCAGAGCGAGACCTGAGCGAGACCTGAGCGAGACCAGAGCGAGACCAGAGAGAGACCAGAGCGAGACCTGAGCGAGACCACAGCGAGACCTGAGCGAGACCAGAGCGAGACCAGAGCGAGACCTGAGCGAGACCAGAGCGAGACCAGAGCGAGACCTGAGCGAGACCTGAGCGAGACCAGAGCGAGACCTGTGCGAGACCAGAGCGAGACCTGAGCGAGACCTTAGCGAGACCTGAGCGAGACCAGAGCGAGACCAGAGCGAGACCAGAGCGAGACCAGAGCGAGACCAGAGCGAGACCAGAGTGAGACCTGAGCGAGACCTTAGCGAGACCTGAGCGAGACCTGAGCGAGACCAGAGCGAGACCAGAGCGATACCTGAGCGAGACCTGAACGAGACCAGAGCGAGACCTGAGCGAGACCTGAGCGAGACCTTAGCGAGACCAGAGCGAGACCTGAGCGAGACCTAAAAGAGACCAGAGCGAGACCAGAGCGAGACCAGAGCGAGACCAGAGCGAGACCAGAGCGAGACCAGAGCGATACCTGAGCGATACCTGAGCGAGACCTGAGCGAGACCAGAGCGATACCTGAGCGATACCTGAGCGAGACCAGAGCGAGACCTGAGCGAGACCAGAGCGAGACCTGAGCGAGACCAGAGCGAGACCTGAGCGAGACCAGAGCGAGACCAGAGCGAGACCTGAGCGAGACCTAAAAGAGACCAGAGCGAGACCAGAGCGAGACCAGAGCGAGACCTGAGCGAGACCTAAAAGAGACCAGAGCGAGACCAGAGCGAGACCAGAGCGAGACCTGAGCGAGACCTGAACGAGACCAGAGCGAGACCAGAGCGAGACCTGAGCGAGACCTGAACGAGACCAGAGCGAGACCTGAGCGAGACCTGAGCGAGACCTTAGCGAGACCAGAGCGAGACCTGAGCGAGACCTAAAAGAGACCAGAGCGAGACCAGAGCGAGACCAGAGCGAGACCAGAGCGAGACCAGAGCGAGACCAGAGCGATACCTGAGCGATACCTGAGCGAGACCAGAGCGAGACCAGAGCGATACCTGAGCGATACCTGAGCGAGACCAGAGCGAGACCTGAGCGAGACCAGAGCGAGACCTGAGCGAGACCAGAGCGAGACCTGAGCGAGACCAGAGCGAGACCAGAGCGAGACCTGAGCGAGACCTTAGCGAGACCAGAGCGAGACCTGAGCGAGACCTTAGCGAGACCAGAGCGAGACCTGAGCGAGACCTAAAAGAGACCAGAGCGAGACCTGAGCGAGACCTGAGCGAGACCAGAGCGAGACCTGAGCGAGACCAGAGCGAGACCAGAGCGAGACCTGAGCGAGACCAGAACGAGACCAGAGCGAGACCAGAGCGAGACCTGAGCGAGACCAGAGCGAGACCTGAGCGAGACCTGAACGAGACCAGAGCGAGACCAGAGCGAGGCCAGAGCGAGACCTGAGCGAGACCTGAGCGAGACCTGAGCGAGACCAGAGCGAGACCAGAGCGATACCTGAGCGATACCTGAGCGAGACCTGAGCGAGACCAGAGCGAGACCAGAGCGAGACCTGAGCGAGACCTAAAAGAGACCAGAGCGAGACCAGAGCGAGACCAGAACGAGACCAGAACGAGACCTGAGCGAGACCTGAGCGAAACCAGAGCGAGACCAGAGCGAGACCTGAGCGAGACCAGAGAGAGACCAGAGCGAGACCTGAGCGAGACCAGAGCGAGACCTGAGCGAGACCAGAGCGAGACCAGAGCGAGACCAGAGCGATACCTGATCGATACCTGAGCGAGACCTGAGCGAGACCAGAGCGAGACCAGAGCGAGACCAGAGCGAGACCTGAGCGATACCAGAGCCGCTCTGGTCTCGCTCAGGTCTCGCTCTGGTCTCTCTCTGGTCTCGCTCAGGTCTCGCTCTGGTCTCGCTCTGGTTTCGCTCAGGTCTCGCTCAGGTCTCGTTCTGGTCTCGTTCTGGTCTCGCTCTGGTCTCGCTCTGGTCTCTTTTAGGTCTCGCTCAGGTCTCGCTCTGGTCTCGCTCAGGTCTCGCTCAGGTCTCGCTCAGGTCTCGCTCTGGTCTCGCTCTGGTCTCGCTCTGGTCTCGCTCTGGTCTCGCTCTGGTCTCGCTCTGGTCTCGCTCAGGTATCGCTCAGGTATCGCTCTGGTCTCGCTCTGGTCTCGCTCAGGTCTCGCTCAGGTCTCGCTCAGGTCTCGCTCTGGTCTCGCTCAGGTCTCGCTCAGGTCTCGCTCTGGTCTCGCTCTGGTCTCGCTCAGGTCTCGCTCTGGTCTCGCTCAGGTATCGCTCAGGTCTCGCTCTTTTCTCGCTCAGGTCTCGCTCTAGTCTCGCTCTGGTCTCGCTCTGGTCTCGCTCAGGTCTCGCTCAGGTATCGCTCAGGTATCGCTCTGGTCTCGCTCTGGTCTCGCTCAGGTCTCGCTCAGGTCTCGCTCAGGTCTCGCTCTGGTCTCGCTCTGGTCTCGCTCTGGTCTCGTTCAGGTCTCGCTCAGGTCTCGCTCTGGTCTCGCTCAGGTCTCGCTCTGGTCTCGCTCTGGTCTCGTTCTGGTCTCGCTCAGGTCTCGCTCTGGTCTCGCTCTGGTCTCGCTCAGGTCTCGCTCTGGTCTCGCTCAGGTCTCGCTCAGGTCTCGCTCTGGTCTCGCTCTGGTCTCGCTCAGGTCTCGCTCAGGTCTCGCTCAGGTCTCGCTCTGGTCTCGCTCTGGTCTCGCTCTGGTCTCGCTCTGGTCTCGCTCTGGTCTCGCTCTGGTCTCGCTCAGGTATCGCTCAGGTATCGCTCTGGTCTCGCTCTGGTCTCGCTCAGGTCTCGCTCAGGTCTCGCTCAGGTCTCGCTCTGGTCTCGCTCAGGTCTCGCTCAGGTCTCGCTCTGGTCTCGCTCTGGTCTCGCTCAGGTCTCGCTCTGGTCTCGCTCAGGTATCGCTCAGGTCTCGCTCTTTTCTCGCTCAGGTCTCGCTCTAGTCTCGCTCTGGTCTCGCTCTGGTCTCGCTCAGGTCTCGCTCAGGTATCGCTCAGGTATCGCTCTGGTCTCGCTCTGGTCTCGCTCAGGTCTCGCTCAGGTCTCGCTCAGGTCTCGCTCTGGTCTCGCTCTGGTCTCGCTCTGGTCTCGTTCAGGTCTCGCTCAGGTCTCGCTCTGGTCTCGCTCAGGTCTCGCTCTGGTCTCGCTCTGGTCTCGTTCTGGTCTCGCTCAGGTCTCGCTCTGGTCTCGCTCTGGTCTCGCTCAGGTCTCGCTCTGGTCTCGCTCAGGTCTCGCTCAGGTCTCGCTCTGGTCTCGCTCTGGTCTCGCTCAGGTCTCGCTCTGGTCTCGCTCAAGTCTCGCTCTGGTCTCGCTCAGGTATCGCTCAGGTCTCGCTCTGGTTTCGCTCAGGTCTCGCTCTGGTCTCGTTCAGGTCTCGCTAAGGTCTCGCTCAAGTCTCGCTCTGGTCTCGCTCAGGTCTTGCTCAGGTCTTGCTCTTGTCTTGCTCTTGTCTCGCTCTGGTCTCGCTCTGGTCTCGCTCTTGTCTCGCTCTGGTCTCGCTCAGGTCTCGCTCTGGTATCGCTCAGGTCTCGCTCAGGTCTCGCTCTGGTCTCGTTCAGGTCTCGCTAAGGTCTCGCTCAAGTCTCGCTCTGATCTCGCTCTTGTCTTGCTCTTGTCTCGCTCAGGTCTCGCTCTGGTCTCGCTCTTGTCTCGCTCAGGTCTGGCTTCAGGTCTCGCTTCAGGTCTCGCTCAGGTCTCGCTCTGGTCTCGCTCTTGTCTTGCTCTTGTCTCGCTCAGGTCTCGCTCTGGTCTCGCTCTTGTCTTGCTCTTGTCTCGCTCTGGTCTCGCTCAGGTCTCGCTCTTGTATCGCTCAGGTCTCGCTCAGGTCTCGCTCTGGTCTCGCTCTGGTCTCGCTCAGGTCTCGCTCTGGTTTCGCTCAGGTCTTGCTCTGGTCTTGCTCAGGTCTTGCTCAGGTCTTGCTCTTGTCTCGCTCGGTCTCGCTCTGGTCTCGCTCAGGTCTTGCTCAGGTCTTGCTCTTGTCTCGCTCAGGTCTCGCTCTAGTCTCGCTCAAGTCTCGCTCTGGTCTCGCTCAGGTCTTGCTCAGGTCTTGCTCTTGTCTCGCTCAGGTCTCGCTCAAGTCTCGCTCTGGTCTCGCTCTTGTCTTGCTCTTGTCTCGCTCAGGTCTCGCTCTGGTCTCGCTCTTGTCTCGCTCAGGTCTATCTTCAGGTTTCGCTTCAGGTCTCGCTCAGGTCTCGCTCTGGTCTCGCTCTTGTCTTGCTCTTGTCTCGCTCAGGTCTCGCTCTGGTCTTGCTCTTGTCTCGCTCTGGTCTCGCTCAGGTCTCGCTCTGGTATCGCTCAGGTCTCGCTCAGGTCTCGCTCTGGTCTTGCTCTGGTCTGGCTCAGGTCTCGCTCTGGTTTCGCTCAGGTCTCGCTCTGGTCTCGTTCAGGTCTCGCTAAGGTCTCGCTCAAGTCTCGCTCTGGTCTCGCTCAGGTCTCGCTCTGGTCTCGCTCAAGTCTCGCTCTGGTCTCGCTCAGGGATCGTTCAGGTCACGCTCTGGTTTCGCTAAGGTCTCGCTCTGGTCTCGCTCTAGTCTCGCTCTGGTCTCGCTCAGGTCTCGCTCTGGTCTCGCTCTGGTCTCGCTCTGGTCTCGCTCAGGTCTCGCTCTTGTCTCGCTCGGTCTCGCTCTGGTCTCGCTCAGGTCTTGCTCAGGTCTTGCTCAGGTCTCGCTCTGGTCTCGTTCAGGTCTCGCTAAGGTCTCGCTTAGGTCTCGCTCTGGTCTCACTCAGGTCTCGCTTGGTTTTCAATCTGGTCTAACTCAGGTCTCCCTCACATCTCGCTCTGGTCTCGGTCTGTTCTCGCTTTGGTCTCGCTTGGGTCTCGGTGGGGTCTCGCTTGGATCTCAAAATGGTCTCGCTCGGGTATCGCTCAGGTCTCTATTTAGTCTCGGCCTGGTCTCGGTCTGTTCTCGGTTCTGTGTCTCACCCTACTCGCGCTCTAGTCTCACCCTGGAATCAGTATTGTGATCCTGTAAACCTCCTCTTTCCAACGGTGTGCCCATCTTTGCATGGAAATAATTTTATATCAGTTAAAATCCTACCTCAAACTTCAAATGCGAATATCTCCTAAACGAAGCGTCCTAGATACTGCAAACTCAGCGTTTTTCGACAGTGCATATCTCGGCACCCGGACCACCTGGAAGGCTGAAAATTCAGTATTGTGATCCTAGAAACCTCCTCTTTCCAACGGTGTGCCCATCTTTGCATGGAATAATTTTATATCAGTGAAAATCCTACCTCAAACTTCAAATGCGAATATCTCCTAAACGAAGCGTCCTAGATACTGCAAACTCAGCCTTTTTCGACAGCGCATATCTCAGCAGCCGGACCACCTGAAAGGCTGAAATTTCAGTATTGTGATCCTGGAAACCTCTTCTTTCCAACGGTGTGCCCATCTTTGCATGGAAATAATTTTATATCAGTGAAAATCCAACCTCAAACTTCAAATGCGAATATCTCCTAAACGAAGCGTCCTAGATACTGCAAACTCAGCGTTTTTCGACAGCGCATATCTCAGCAGCCGGACCACCTGGAAGGCTGAAATTTCAGTATTGTGATCCTGGAAACCTCCTCTTTCCAACGGTGTGCCCATCTTTGCATGGAAATATTTTTATATCAGTGAAAATCCTACCTCAAACTTCAAATGCGAATATCTCCTAAACGAAGCGTCCTAGATACAGCAAACTCAGCGTTTTTCGACAGCGCATATCTCAGCAGCCGGACCACCTGGAAGGCTGAAATTTCAGTATTGTGATCCTGGAAACCTCCTCTTTCCAATTGTGTGCCCATCTTTGCATGGAAATAATTTTATATCAGTGAAAATCCTACCTCAAACTTCAAATGCGAATATCTCCTAAACGAAGCGTCCTAGATACTACAAACTCAGCCTTTTTCGACAGCGCATATCTCGGCACCTGGACCACCTGGAAGGCTGAAATTTCAGTATTGTGATCCTGGAAACCTCCTCTTTCCAACGGTGTGCCCATCTTTGCATGGAAATATTTTTATATCAGTGAAAATCCTACCTCAAACTTCAAATGCGAATATCTCCTAAACGAAGCGTCCTAGATACTACAAACTCAGCCTTTTTCGACAGCGCATATCTCGGCACCTGGACCACCTGGAAGGCTGAAATTTCAGAATTGGGATCCTGGAAACCTCCTCTTTCCAACGGTGTGCCCATCTTCTCAGGGAAATAATTTGATATCAGTGAAAATCCAACCTCAAACTTCAAATGCGAATATCTCCTAAACGAAGCGTCCTAGATACTGCAAACTCAGCGTTTTTCGACAGCGCATATCTCGGCACCCGGACCACCTGGAAGGCTGAAATTTCAGTATTGTGATCCTGGAAACCTCCTCTTTCCAACGGTGTGCCCATCTTTGCTTGGAAATAATTTTATATCAGTGAAAATCCTACCTCAAACTTCAAATGCGAATATCTCCTAAACGAAGCGTCCTAGATACTACAAACTCAGCCTTTTTCGACAGCGCATATCTCGGCACCTGGACCACCTGGAAGGCTGAAATTTCAGTATTGGGATCCTGGAAACCTCCTCTTTCCAACGGTGTGCCCATCTTCTCAGGGAAATAATTTGATATCAGTGAAAATCCAACCTCAAACTTAAAATGCGAATATCTCCTAAACGAAGCGTCCTAGATACTGCAAACTCAGCGTTTTTCGACAGCGCATATCTCGGCACCCGGACCACCTGGAAGGCTGAAATTTCAGTATTGTGATCCTGGAAACCTCCTCTTTCCAACGGTGTGCCCATCTTTGATACTGCAATTTCAGCGTTTTTCGACAGCGCATATCTCAGCAGCAGGACCACCTGGAAGGCTGAAATTTCAGTATTGTGATCCTGGAAACCTATTCTTTCCAACGGTGTAACCATCTTCTCATGGAAATAATTTTATATCAGTGAATATCCAACCTCAAACTTCAAATGCGAATATCTCCTAAACGAAGCGTCCTAGATACTGCAAACTCAGCGTTTTTCGACAGCGCATATCTCAGCAGACGGACCACCTGGAAGGCTGAAATTTCAGTATTGTGATCCTGGAAACCTCCTCTTTCCAACGGTGTAACCATCTTTGCATGGAAATAGTTTTATATCAGTGAAAATCCTACCTCAAACTTCAAATGCGAATATCTCCTAAACGAAGCGTCCTAGATACTGCAAACTCAGCGTTTTTCGACAGCGCATATCTCGGCACCCGGACCACCTGGAAGGCTGAAATTTCAGTATTGTGATCCTGGACACCTCCTCTTTCCAACGGTGTAACCATCTTCTCATGGAAATAATTTTATATCAGTGAATATCCAACCTCAAACTTCAAATGCGAATATCTCCTAAACGAAGCGTCCTAGATACTGCAAACTCAGCGTTTTTCGACAGCGCATATCTCAGCAGACGGACCACCTGGAAGGCTCAAAATTTTAGTAGTGTGATCCTTTAAACCTCCTCTTTCCAACGGTGTGCCCATCTTTGCATGGAAATAATTTTATATCAGTGAAAATCCTACCTCAAACTTCAAATGCGAATATCTCCTAAACGAAGCGTCCTAGATACTGGAAACTCAGCGTTTTTCGACAGCGAATATCTCAGCAGCAGGACCACCTGGAAGGCTGAAATTTCAGTATTGTGATCCTGGGAACCTCCTCTTTCCAACGGTGTGCCCATCTTTGCATGGAAATAATTTTATATCAGTGAAAATCCAACCTCAAACTTCAAATGCGAATATATCCTAAACGAAGCGTCCTAGATACTGCAAACTCAGCCTTTTTCGACAGTGCATATCTCGGCACCCAGACCACCTGGAAGGCAGAAATTTCAGTATTGTGATCATGGGAACCTCCTCTTTCCAACGGTGTAACCATCTTTGCATGGAAATAATTTTATATCAGTGAAAATCCAACCTCAAACTTCAAATGCGAATATCTCCTAAACGAAGCGTCCTAGATACTGCAAACTCAGCCTTTTTCGACAGCTCATATCTCAGCAGCCGGACCACCTGGAAGGCTGAAATTTCAGTATTGTGATCCTGGAAACCTCCTCTTTCCAACGGTGTGCCCATCTTCTCAGGGAAATAATTTGATATCAGTGAAAATCCAACCTCAAACTTCAAATGCGAATATCTCCTAAACGAAGCGTCCTAGATACTGCAAACTCAGCGTTTTTCGACAGCGCATATCTCGGCACCCGGACCACCTGGAAGGCTGAAATTTCAGTATTTTGATCCTGGAAACCTCCTCTTTCCAACGGTGTGCCCATCTTCTCAGGGAAATAATTTGATATCAGTGAAAATCCAACCTCAAACTTCAAATGCGAATATCTCCTAAACGAAGCGTCCTAGATACTGCAAACTCAGCGTTTTTCGACAGCGCATATCTCAGCAGACGGACCACCTGGAAGGCTGAAATTTCAGTATTGTGATCCTGGAAACCTATTCTTTCCAACGGTGTAACCATCTTCTCATGGAAATAATTTTATATCAGTGAATATCCAACCTCAAACTTCAAATGCGAATATCTCCTAAACGAAGCGTCCTAGATACTGCAAACTCAGCGTTTTTCGACAGCGCATATCTCAGCAGACGGACCACCTGGAAGGCTGAAATTTCAGTATTGTGATCCTGGAAACCTCCTCTTTCCAACGGTGTAACCATCTTTGCATGGAAATAATTTTATATCAGTGAAAATCCAACCTCAAACTTCAAATGCGAATATCTCCTAAACGAAGCGTCCTAGATACTGCAAACTCAGCGTTTTTCGACAGTGCATATCTCGGCACCCAGACCACCTGGAAGGCAGAAATTTCAGTATTGTGATCCTGGGAACCTCCTCTTTCCAACGGTGTAACCATCTTTGCATGGATATAATTTTATATCAGTGAAAATCCAACCTCAAACTTCAAATGCGAATATCTCCTAAACGAAGCGTCCTAGATACTGCAAACTCAGCGTTTTTCGACAGCGCATATCTCGGCACCCGGACCACCTGGAAGGCTGAAATTTCAGTATTGTGATCCTGGAAACCTCCTCTTTCCAACGGTGTGCCCATTTTTCAATGGAAATAATTTTATATCAGTGAAAATCCAACCTCAAACTTCAAATGCGAATATCTCCTAAACGAAGCGTCCTAGATACTGCAAACTCAGCCTTTTTCGACAGCGCATATCTCAGCAGCCGGACCACCTGGAAGGCTGAAATTTCAGTATTGTGATCCTGGAAACCTCCTCTTTCCAACGGTGTGCCCATCTTTGCATGGAAATAATTTTATATCAGTGAAAATCCTACCTCAAACTTCAAATGCGAATATCTCCTAAACGAAGCGTCCTAGATACTGCAAACTCAGCCTTTTTCGACAGCGCATATCTCAGCAGCCGGACCACCTGGAAGGCTGAAATTTCAGTATTATGATCCTGGAAACCTCCTCTTTCCAACGGTGTGTCCATTTTTGCATGGAAATAATTTTATATCAGTGAAAATCCAACCTCAAACTTCAAATGCGAATATCTTCTAAACGAAGCGTCCTAGATACTGCAAACTCAGCGTTTTTCGACAGCGCATATCTCGGCACCCGGACCACCTGGAAGGCTGAAATTCTTCTTTTCAACGGTGTGCCCATCTTTGCATGGAAATAATTTTATATCAGTGAAAATCCAACCTCAAACTTCAAATGCGAATATCTCCTAAACGAAGCGTCCTAGATACTGCAAACTCAGCGTTTTTCGACAGCGCATATCTCGGCACCCGGACCACCTGGAAGGCTGAAATTTCAGTATTGTGATCCTGGAAACCTCCTCTTTCCAACGGTGTAACCATCTTTGCATGGAAATAATTTTATATCAGTGAAAATCCAACCTCAAACTTCAAATGCGAATATCTCCTAAACGAAGCGTCCTAGATACTGCAAACTCAGCGTTTTTCGACAGCGCATATCTCGGCACCCGGACCACCTGGAAGGCTGAAATTTCAGTATTGTGATCCTGGAAACCTCCTCTTTCCAACGGTGTAACCATCTTTGCATGGAAATAATTTTATATCAGTGAAAATCCTACCTCAAACTTCAAATGCGAATATCTCCTAAACGAAGCGTCCTAGATACTGCAAACTCAGCGTTTTTCGACAGTGCATATCTCGGCACCCAGACCACCTGGAAGGCTGAAATTTCAGTATTGTGATCCTGGGAACCCCCTCTTTCCAACGGTGTAACCATCTTTGCATGGAAATAATATTATATCAGTGAAAATCCAACCTCAAACTTCAAATGCGAATATCTCCTAAACGAAGCGTCCTAGATACTGCAAACTCAGCGTTTTTCGACAGCGCATATCTCAGCAGCCGGACCACCTGGAAGGCTGAAATTTCAGTATTGTGATCCTGGAAATCTCCTCTTTCCAACGGTGTAACCATCTTTGCATGGAAATAATTTTATATCAGTGAAAATCCTACCTCAAACTTCAAATGCGAATATCTCCTAAACGAAGCGTCCTAGATACTGCAAACTCAGCCTTTTTCGACAGCGCATATCTCGGCACCCGGACCACCTGGAAGGCTGAAATTTCAGTATTGTGATCCTGGAAACCTCTTCTTTCCAACGGTGTGCCCATCTTTGCATGGAAATAATTTTATATCAGTGAAAATCCAACCTCAAACTTCAAATGCGAATATCTCCTAAACGAAGCGTCCTAGATACTGCAAACTCAGCCTTTTTCGACAGCGCATATCTCGGCACCTGGACCACCTGGAAGGCTGAAATTTCAGTATTGTGATCCTGGAAACCTCCTCTTTCCAACGGTGTAACCATCTTTGCATGGAAATAATTTTATATCAGTGAAAATCCTACCTCAAACTTCAAATGCGAATATCTCCTAAACGAAGCGTCCTAGATACTGCAAACTCAGCGTTTTCCGACAGTGCATATCTCGGCACCCAGACCACCTGGAAGGCTGAAATTTCAGTATTGTAATCCTGGGAACCCCCTCTTTCCAACGGTGTGCCCATCTTTACATGGAAATAATTTTATATCAGTGAAAATCCTACCTCAAACTTCAAATGCGAATATCTCCTAAACGAAGCGTCCTAGATACTGCAAACTCAGCGTTTTTCGACAGTGCATATCTCAGCACCTGGACCACCTGGAAGGCTGAAATTTCAGTATTTTGATCCTGGAAACCTCCTCTTTCCAACGGTGTGCCCATTTTTGCATGGAAATAATTTTATATCAGTGAAAATCCAACCTCAAACTTCAAATGCGAATATCTCCTAAACGAAGCGTCCTAGATACTGCAAACTCAGCCTTTTTCGACAGCGCATATCTCAGCAGCCGGACCACCTGGAAGGCTGAAATTTCAGTATTGTGATCCTGGAAACCTCCTCTTTCCAACGGTGTAACCATCTTTGCATGGAAATAATTTTATATCAGTGAAAATCCTACCTCAAACTTCAAATGCGAATATCTCCTAAACGAAGCGTCCTAGATACTGCAAACTCAGCCTTTTTCGACAGCGCATATCTCAGCAGCCGGACCACCTGGAAGGCTGAAATTTCAGTATTATGATCCTGGAAACCTCCTCTTTCCAACGGTGTGTCCATTTTTGCATGGAAATAATTTTATATCAGTGAAAATCCAACCTCAAACTTCAAATGCGAATATCTTCTAAACGAAGCGTCCTAGATACTGCAAACTCAGCGTTTTTCGACAGCGCATATCTCGGCACCCGGACCACCTGGAAGGCTGAAATTCTTCTTTTCAACGGTGTGCCCATCTTTGCATGGAAATAATTTTATATCAGTGAAAATCCAACCTCAAACTTCAAATGCGAATATCTCCTAAACGAAGCGTCCTAGATACCTCCTCTTTCCAACGGTGTAACCATCTTTGCATGGAAATAATTTTATATCAGTGAAAATCCAACCTCAAACTTCAAATGCGAATAAAACGAAGCGTCCTAGATACTGCAAACTCAGCGTTTTTCGACAGCGCATATCTCGGCACCCGGACCACCTGGAAGGCTGAAATTTCAGTATTGTGATCCTGGAAACCTCCTCTTTGTATTGTGATCCTGGAAACCTCCTCTTTCCAACGGTGTAACCATCTTTGCATGGAAATAATTTTATATCAGTGAAAATCCTACCTCAAACTTCAAATGCGAATATCTCCTAAACGAAGCGTCCTAGATACTGCAAACTCAGCCTTTTTCGACAGTGCATATCTCGGCACCCAGACCACCTGGAAGGCTGAAATTTCAGTATTGTGATCCTGGGAACCCCCTCTTTCCAACGGTGTAACCATCTTTGCATGGAAATAATATTATATCAGTGAAAATCCAACCTCAAACTTCAAATGCGAATATCTCCTAAACGAAGCGTCCTAGATACTGCAAACTCAGCGTTTTTCGACAGCGCATATCTCAGCAGCCGGACCACCTGGAAGGCTGAAATTTCAGTATTGTGATCCTGGAAATCTCCTCTTTCCAACGGTGTAACCATCTTTGCATGGAAATAATTTTATATCAGTGAAAATCCTACCTCAAACTTCAAATGCGAATATCTCCTAAACGAAGCGTCCTAGATACTGCAAACTCAGCCTTTTTCGACAGCGCATATCTCGGCACCCGGACCACCTGGAAGGCTGAAATTTCAGTATTGTGATCCTGGAAACCTCTTCTTTCCAACGGTGTGCCCATCTTTGCATGGAAATAATTTTATATCAGTGAAAATCCAACCTCAAACTTCAAATGCGAATATCTCCTAAACGAAGCGTCCTAGATACTGCAAACTCAGCCTTTTTCGACAGCGCATATCTCGGCACCTGGACCACCTGGAAGGCTGAAATTTCAGTATTGTGATCCTGGAAACCTCCTCTTTCCAACGGTGTAACCATCTTTGCATGGAAATAATTTTATATCAGTGAAAATCCTACCTCAAACTTCAAATGCGAATATCTCCTAAACGAAGCGTCCTAGATACTGCAAACTCAGCGTTTTCCGACAGTGCATATCTCGGCACCCAGACCACCTGGAAGGCTGAAATTTCAGTATTGTAATCCTGGGAACCCCCTCTTTCCAACGGTGTGCCCATCTTTACATGGAAATAATTTTATATCAGTGAAAATCCTACCTCAAACTTCAAATGCGAATATCTCCTAAACGAAGCGTCCTAGATACTGCAAACTCAGCGTTTTTCGACAGTGCATATCTCAGCACCTGGACCACCTGGAAGGCTGAAATTTCAGTATTTTGATCCTGGAAACCTCCTCTTTCCAACGGTGTGCCCATTTTTGCATGGAAATAATTTTATATCAGTGAAAATCCAACCTCAAACTTCAAATGCGAATATCTCCTAAACGAAGCGTCCTAGATACTGCAAACTCAGCCTTTTTCGACAGCGCATATCTCAGCAGCCGGACCACCTGGAAGGCTGAAATTTCAGTATTGTGATCCTGGAAACCTCCTCTTTCCAACGGTGTAACCATCTTTGCATGGAAATAATTTTATATCAGTGAAAATCCTACCTCAAACTTCAAATGCGAATATCTCCTAAACGAAGCGTCCTAGATACTGCAAACTCAGCGTTTTTCGACAGCGCATATCTCGGCACCCGGACCACCTGGAAGGCTGAAATTCTTCTTTTCAACGGTGTGCCCATCTTTGCATGGAAATAATTTTATATCAGTGAAAATCCAACCTCAAACTTCAAATGCGAATATCTCCTAAACGAAGCGTCCTAGATACCTCCTCTTTCCAACGGTGTAACCATCTTTGCATGGAAATAATTTTATATCAGTGAAAATCCAACCTCAAACTTCAAATGCGAATATCTCCTAAACGAAGCGTCCTAGATACTGCAAACTCAGCGTTTTTCGACAGCGCATATCTCGGCACCCGGACCACCTGGAAGGCTGAAATTTCAGTATTGTGATCCTGGAAACCTCCTCTTTCCAACGGTGTAACCATCTTTGCATGGAAATAATTTTATATCAGTGAAAATCCAACCTCAAACTTCAAATGCGAATATCTCCTAAACGAAGCGTCCTAGAAACTGCAAACTCAGCGTTTTTCGACAGCGCATATCTCGGCACCCGGACCACCTGGAAGGCTGAAATTTCAGTATTGTGATCCTGGAAACCTCCTCTTTCCAACGGTGTAACCATCTTTGCATGGAAATAATTTTATATCAGTGAAAATCCAACCTCAAACTTCAAATGCGAATATCTCCTAAACGAAGCGTCCTAGATACTGCAAACTCAGTGTTTTTCGACAGTGCATATCTCGGCACCCAGACCACCTGGAAGGCTGAAATTTCAGTATTGTGATCCTGGGAACCCCCTCTTTCCAACGGTGTAACCATCTTTGCATGGAAATAATATTATATCAGTGAAAATCCAACCTCAAACTTCAAATGCGAATATCTCCTAAACGAAGCGTCCTAGATACTGCAAACTCAGCGTTTTTCGACAGCGCATATCTCAGCAGCCGGACCACCTGGAAGGCTGAAATTTCAGTATTGTGATCCTGGAAACCTCTTCTTTCCAACGGTGTGCCCATCTTTGCATGGAAATAATTTTATATCAGTGAAAATCCAACCTCAAACTTCAAATGCGAATATCTCCTAAACGAAGCGTCCTAGATACTGCAAACTCAGCCTTTTTCGACAGCGCATATCTCGGCACCTGGACCACCTGGAAGGCTGAAATTTCAGTATTGTGATCCTGGAAACCTCCTCTTTCCAACGGTGTAACCATCTTTGCATGGAAATAATTTTATATCAGTGAAAATCCTACCTCAAACTTCAAATGCGAATATCTCCTAAACGAAGCGTCCTAGATACTGCAAACTCAGCGTTTTCCGACAGTGCATATCTCGGCACCCAGACCACCTGGAAGGCTGAAATTTCAGTATTGTAATCCTGGGAACCCCCTCTTTCCAACGGTGTGCCCATCTTTACATGGAAATAATTTTATATCAGTGAAAATCCAACCTCAAACTTCAAATACGAATATCTCCTAAACGAAGCGTCCTAGATACTGCAAACTCAGCGTTTTTCGACAGTGCATATCTCGGCACCCAGACCACCTGGAAGGCTGAAATTTCAGTATTGTGATCCTGGAAACCTCCTCTTTCCAACGGTGTAACCATCTTTGCATGGAAATAATTTTATATCAGAGAAAATCCTACCTCAAACTTCAAATCCGAATATCTCCTAAACGAAGCGTCCGAGATACTGCAAACTCAGCGTTTTTCGACAGCGCATATCTCAGCAGCCGGACCACCTGGAAGGCTGAAATTTCAGTATTGTGATCCTGGAAATCTCCTCTTTACAACGGTGTAACCATTTTTGCATGGAAATAATTTTATATCAGTGAAAATCCTACCTCAAACTTCAAATGCGAATATCTCCTAAACGAAGCGTCCTAGATACTGCAAACTCAGCCTTTTTCGACAGTGCATATCTCGGCACCTGGACCACCTGGAAGGCTGAAATTTCAGTATTGTGATCCTGGAAACCTCCTCTTTCCAACGGTGTAACCATCTTTGCATGGAAATAATTTTATATCAGTGAAAATCCTACCTCAAACTTCAAATGCGAATATCTCCTAAACGAAGCGTCCTAGATACTGCAAACTCAGCGTTTTTCGACAGTGCATATCTCAGCACCTGGACCACCTGGAAGGCTGAAATTTCAGTATTTTGATCCTGGAAACCTCCTCTTTCCAACGGTGTGCCCATTTTTGCATGGAAATAATTTTATATCAGTGAAAATCCAACCTCAAACTTCAAATGCGAATATCTCCTAAACGAAGCGTCCTAGATACTGCAAACTCAGCCTTTTTCGACAGCGCATATCTCAGCAGCCGGACCACCTGGAAGGCTGAAATTTCAGTATTGTGATCCTGGAAACCTCCTCTTTCCAACGGTGTGCCCATCTTTGCATGGAAATAATTTTATATCAGTGAAAATCCTACCTCAAACTTCAAATGCGAATATCTCCTAAACGAAGCGTCCTAGATACTGCAAACTCAGCCTTTTTCGACAGCGCATATCTCAGCAGCCGGACCACCTGGAAGGCTGAAATTTCAGTATTATGATCCTGGAAACCTCCTCTTTCCAACGGTGTGTCCATTTTTGCATGGAAATAATTTTATATCAGTGAAAATCCAACCTCAAACTTCAAATGCGAATATCTTCTAAACGAAGCGTCCTAGATACTACAAACTCAGCGTTTTTCGACAGCGCATATCTCGGCACCCGGACCACCTGGAAGGCTGAAATTCTTCTTTTCAACGGTGTGCCCATCTTTGCATGGAAATAATTTTATATCAGTGAAAATCCAACCTCAAACTTCAAATGCGAATATCTCCTAAACGAAGCGTCCTAGATACCTCCTCTTTCCAACGGTGTAACCATCTTTGCATGGAAATAATTTTATATCAGTGAAAATCCAACCTCAAACTTCAAATGCGAATATCTCCTAAACGAAGCGTCCTAGATACTGCAAACTCAGCGTTTTTCGACAGCGCATATCTCGGCACCCGGACCACCTGGAAGGCTGAAATTTCAGTATTGTGATCCTGGAAACCTCCTCTTTCCAACGGTGTAACCATCTTTGCATGGAAATAATTTTATATCAGTGAAAATCCAACCTCAAACTTCAAATGCGAATATCTCCTAAACGAAGCGTCCTAGATACTGCAAACTCAGCGTTTTTCGACAGCGCATATCTCGGCACCCGGACCACCTGGAAGGCTGAAATTTCAGTATTGTGATCCTGGAAACCTCCTCTTTCCAACGGTGTAACCATCTTTGCATGGAAATAATTTTATATCAGTGAAAATCCAACCTCAAACTTCAAATGCGAATATCTCCTAAACGAAGCGTCCTAGACACTGCAAACTCAGCCTTTTTCGACAGCGCATATCTCGGCACCTGGACCACCTGGAAGGCTGAAATTTCAGTATTGTGATCCTGGAAACCTCCTCTTTCCAACGGTGTGCCCATCTTTGCATGGAAATAATTTTATATCAGTGAAAATCCTACCTCAAACTTCAAATGCGAATATCTCCTAAACGAAGCGTCCTAGATACTGCAAACTCAGCCTTTTTCGACAGCGCATATCTCAGCAGCCGGACCACCTGGAAGGCTGAAATTTCAGTATTATGATCCTGGAAACCTCCTCTTTCCAACGGTGTGTCCATTTTTGCATGGAAATAATTTTATATCAGTGAAAATCCAACCTCAAACTTCAAATGCGAATATCTTCTAAACGAAGCGTCCTAGATACTACAAACTCAGCGTTTTTCGACAGCGCATATCTCGGCACCCGGACCACCTGGAAGGCTGAAATTCTTCTTTTCAACGGTGTGCCCATCTTTGCATGGAAATAATTTTATATCAGTGAAAATCCAACCTCAAACTTCAAATGCGAATATCTCCTAAACGAAGCGTCCTAGATACTGCAAACTCAGCGTTTTTCGACAGCGCATATCTCGGCACCCGGACCACCTGGAAGGCTGAAATTTCAGTATTGTGATCCTGGAAACCTCCTCTTTCCAACGGTGTAACCATCTTTGCATGGAAATAATTTTATATCAGTGAAAATCCAACCTCAAACTTCAAATGCGAATATCTCCTAAACGAAGCGTCCTAGATACTGCAAACTCAGCGTTTTTCGACAGCGCATATCTCGGCACCCGGACCACCTGGAAGGCTGAAATTTCAGTATTGTGATCCTGGAAACCTCCTCTTTCCAACGGTGTAACCATCTTTGCATGGAAATAATTTTATATCAGTGAAAATCCAACCTCAAACTTCAAATGCGAATATCTCCTAAACGAAGCGTCCTAGACACTGCAAACTCAGCCTTTTTCGACAGCGCATATCTCGGCACCTGGACCACCTGGAAGGCTGAAATTTCAGTATTGTGATCCTGGAAACCTCCTCTTTCCAACGGTGTAACCATCTTTGCATGGAAATAATTTTATATCAGTGAAAATCCTACCTCAAACTTCAAATGCGAATATCTCCTAAACGAAGCGTCCTAGATACTGCAAACTCAGCGTTTTCCGACAGTGCATATCTCGGCACCCAGACCACCTGGAAGGCTGAAATTTCAGTATTGTAATCCTGGGAACCCCCTCTTTCCAACGGTGTGCCCATCTTTACATGGAAATAATTTTATATCAGTGAAAATCCAACCTCAAACTTCAAATACGAATATCTCCTAAACGAAGCGTCCTAGATACTGCAAACTCAGCCTTTTTCGACAGTGCATATCTCGGCACCCAGACCACCTGGAAGGCTGAAATTTCAGTATTGTGATCCTGGAAACCTCCTCTTTCCAACGGTGTAACCATCTTTGCATGGAAATAATTTTATATCAGAGAAAATCCTACCTCAAACTTCAAATCCGAATATCTCCTAAACGAAGCGTCCTAGATACTGCAAACTCAGCGTTTTTCGACAGCGCATATCTCAGCAGCCGGACCACCTGGAAGGCTGAAATTTCAGTATTGTGATCCTGGAAATCTCCTCTTTCCAACGGTGTAACCATTTTTGCATGGAAATAATTTTATATCAGTGAAAATCCTACCTCAAACTTCAAATGCGAATATCTCCTAAACGAAGCGTCCTAGATACTGCAAACTCAGCCTTTTTCGACAGTGCATATCTCGGCACCTGGACCACCTGGAAGGCTGAAATTTCAGTATTGTGATCCTGGAAACCTCCTCTTTCCAACGGTGTAACCATCTTTGCATGGAAATAATTTTATATCAGAGAAAATCCTACCTCAAACTTCAAATGCGAATATCTCCTAAACGAAGCGTCCTAGATACTGCAAACTCAGCGTTTTTCGACAGCGCATATCTCAGCAGCCGGACCACCTGGAAGGCTGAAATTTCAGTATTGTGATCCTGGAAATCTCCTCTTTCCAACGGTGTAACCATTTTTGCATGGAAATAATTTTATATCAGTGAAAATCCTACCTCAAACTTCAAATGCGAATATCTCCTAAACGAAGCGTCCTAGATACTGCAAACTCAGCCTTTTTCGACAGTGCATATCTCGGCACCTGGACCACCTGGAAGGCTGAAATTTCAGTATTGTGATCCTGGAAACCTCCTCTTTCCAACGGTGTAACCATCTTTGCATGGAAATAATTTTATATCAGTGAAAATCCAACCTCAAACTTCAAATGCGAATATCTCCTAAACGAAGCGTCCTAGATACTGCAAACTCAGCGTTTTCCGACAGTGCATATCTCGGCACCCAGACCACCTGGAAGGCTGAAATTTCAGTATTGTGATCCTGGGAACCCCCTCTTTCCAACGGTGTGCCCATCTTTGCATGGAAATAATTTTATATCAGTGAAAATCCAACCTCAAACTTCAAATACGAATATCTCCTAAACGAAGCGTCCTAGATACTGCAAACTCAGCCTTTTTCGACAGTGCATATCTCGGCACCCAGACCACCTGGAAGGCTGAAATTTCAGTATTGTGATCCTGGGAACCCCCTCTTTCCAACGGTGTAACCATCTTTGCATGGAAATAATTTTATATCAGAGAAAATCCTACCTCAAACTTCAAATCCGAATATCTCCTAAACGAAGCGTCCTAGATACTGCAAACGCAGCGTTTTTCGACAGCGCATATCTCAGCAGCCGGACCACCTGGAAGGCTGAAATTTCAGTATTGTGATCCTGGAAATCTCCTCTTTCCAACGGTGTAACCATTTTTGCATGGAAATAATTTTATATCAGTGAAAATCCTACCTCAAACTTCAAATGCGAATATCTCCTAAACGAAGCGTCCTAGATACTGCAAACTCAGCCTTTTTCGACAGTGCATATCTCGGCACCTGGACCACCTGGAAGGCTGAAATTTCAGTATTGTGATCCTGGAAACCTCCTCTTTCCAACGGTGTAACCATCTTTGCATGGAAATAATTTTATATCAGTGAAAATCCAACCTCAAACTTCATATACGAATATCTCCTAAACGAAGCGTCCTAGATACTGCAAACTCAGCGTTTTTCGACAGTGCATATCTCGGCACCCAGACCACCTGGAAGGCTGAAATTTCAGTATTGTGATCCTGGAAATCTCCTCTTTCCAACGGTGTAACCATTTTTGCATGGAAATAATTTTATATCAGTGAAAATCCTACCTCAAACTTCAAATGCGAATATCTCCTAAACGAAGCGTCCTAGATACTGCAAACTCAGCGTTTTCCGACAGTGCATATCTCGGCACCCAGACCACCTGGAAGGCTGAAATTTCAGTATTGTGATCCTGGAAACCTCCTCTTTCCAACGGTGTAACCATCTTTGCATGGAAATAATTTTATATCAGTGAAAATCCAACCTCAAACTTCAAATACGAATATCTCCTAAACGAAGCGTCCTAGATACTGCAAACTCAGCGTTTTTCGACAGTGCATATCTCGGCACCCAGACCACCTGGAAGGCTGAAATTTCAGTATTGTGATCCTGGGAACCCCCTCTTTCCAACGGTGTGCCCATCTTTGCATGGAAATAATTTTATATCAGTGAAAATCCAACCTCAAACTTCAAATGCGAATATCTCCTAAACGAAGCGTCCTAGATACTGCAAACTCAGCCTTTTTCGACAGTGCATATCTCGGCACCTGGACCACCTGGAAGGCTGAAATTTCAGTATTGTGATCCTGGAAACCTCCTCTTTCCAACGGTGTAACCATCTTTGCATGGAAATAATTTTATATCAGTGAAAATCCTACCTCAAACTTCAAATGCGAATATCTCCTAAACGAAGCGTCCTAGATACTGCAAACTCAGCGTTTTCCGACAGTGCATATCTCGGCACCCAGACCACCTGGAAGGCTGAAATTTCAGTATTGTGATCCTGGGAACCCCCTCTTTCCAACGGTGTGCCCATCTTTGCATGGAAATAATTTTATATCAGTGAAAATCCAACCTCAAACTTCAAATGCGAATATCTCCTAAACGAAGCGTCCTAGATACTGCAAACTCAGCCTTTTTCGACAGCGCATATCTCGGCACCTGGACCACCTGGAAGGCTGAAATTTCAGTATTGTGATCCTGGAAACCTCCTCTTTCCAACGGTGTAACCATCTTTGCATGGAAATAATTTTATATCAGTGAAAATCCAACCTCAAACTTCAAATGCGAATATCTCCTAAACGAAGCGTCCTAGATACTGCAAACTCAGCCTTTTTCGACAGTGCATATCTCGGCACCCAGACCACCTGGAAGGCTGAATTTCAGTATTGTGATCCTGGGAACCCCCTCTTTCCAACGGTGTAACCATCTTTGCATGGAAATAATTTTATATCAGTGAAAATCCAACCTCAAACTTCAAATACGAATATCTCCTAAACGAAGCGTCCTAGTTACTGCAAACTCAGCCTTTTTCGACAGTGCATATCTCGGCACCCAGACCACCTGGAAGGCTGAAATTTCAGTATTGTGATCCTGGAAACCTCCTCTTTCCAACGGTGTAACCATCTTTGCATGGAAATAATTTTATATCAGAGAAAATCCTACCTCAAACTTCAAATCCGAATATCTCCTAAACGAAGCGTCCTAGATACTGCAAACTCAGCGTTTTTCGACAGTGCATATCTCAGCAGCCGGACCACCTGGAAGGCTGAAATTTCAGTATTGTGATCCTGGAAACCTCCTCTTTCCAACGGTGTAACCATCTTTGCATGGAAATAATTTTATATCAGTGAAAATCCTACCTCAAACTTCAAATGCGAATATCTCCTAAACGAAGCGTCCTAGATACTGCAAACTCAGCGTTTTCCGACAGTGCATATCTCGGCACCCAGACCACCTGGAAGGCTGAAATTTCAGTATTGTGATCCTGGAAACCTCCTCTTTCCAACGGTGTAACCATCTTTGCATGGAAATAATTTTATATCAGTGAAAATCCAACCTCAAACTTCAAATACGAATATCTCCTAAACGAAGCGTCCTAGATACTGCAAACTCAGCGTTTTTCGACAGTGCATATCTCTGCACCCAGACCACCTGGAAGGCTGAAATTTCAGTATTGTGATCCTGGAAATCTCCTCTTTCCAACGGTGTAACCATTTTTGCATGGAAATAATTTTATATCAGTGAAAATCCTACCTTAAACTTCAAATGCGAATATCTCCTAAACGAAGCGTCCTAGATACTGCAAACTCAGCCTTTTTCGACAGTGCATATCTCGGCACCTGGACCACCTGGAAGGCTGAAATTTCAGTATTGTGATCCTGGAAACCTCCTCTTTCCAACGGTGTAACCATCTTTGCATGGAAATAATTTTATATCAGTGAAAATCCAACCTCAAACTTCAAATGCGAATATCTCCTAAACGAAGCGTCCTAGATACTGCAAACTCAGCGTTTTTCGACAGTGCATATCTCGGCACCCAGACCACCTGGAAGGCTGAAATTTCAGTATTGTGATCCTGGGAACCCCCTCTTTCCAACGGTGTAACCATCTTTGCATGGAAATAATTTTATATCAGTGAAAATCCAACCTCAAACTTCAAATGCGAATATCTCCTAAACGAAGCGTCCTAGATACTGCAAACTCAGCCTTTTTCGACAGTGCATATCTCAGCAGCCGGACCACCTGGAAGGCTGAAATTTCAGTATTGTGATCCTGGAAATCTCCTCTTTCCAACGGTGTAACCATTTTTGCATGGAAATAATTTTATATCAGTGAAAATCCTACCTTAAACTTCAAATGCGAATATCTCCTAAACGAAGCGTCCTAGATACTGCAAACTCAGCCTTTTTCGACAGTGCATATCTCGGCACCTGGACCACCTGGAAGGCTGAAATTTCAGTATTGTGATCCTGGAAACCTCCTCTTTCCAACGGTGTAACCATCTTTGCATGGAAATAATTTTATATCAGTGAAAATCCAACCTCAAACTTCAAATGCGAATATCTCCTAAACGAAGCGTCCTAGATACTGCAAACTCAGCGTTTTTCGACAGTGCATATCTCAGCAGCCGGACCACCTGGAAGGCTGAAATTTCAGTATTGTGATCCTGGAAACCTCCTCTTTCCAACGGTGTAACCATCTTTGCATGGAAATAATTTTATATCAGTGAAAATCCAACCTCAAACTTCAAATACGAATATCTCCTAAACGAAGCGTCCTAGATACTGCAAACTCAGCCTTTTTCGACAGTGCATATCTCGGCACCCAGACCACCTGGAAGGCTGAAATTTCAGTATTGTGATCCTGGGAACCCCCTCTTTCCAACGGTGTAACCATCTTTGCATGGAAATAATTTTATATCAGTGAAAATCCAACCTCAAACTTCAAATGCGAATATCTCCTAAACGAAGCGTCCTAGATACTGCAAACTCAGCCTTTTTCGACAGTGCATATCTCAGCAGCCGGACCACCTGGAAGGCTGAAATTTCAGTATTGTGATCCTGGAAACCTCTTCTTTCCAACGGTGTGCCCATCTTTGCATGGAAAAAATTTTTTCAGTGAAAATCCTACCTCAAACTTCAAATGCGAATATCTCCTAAACGAAGCGTCATAGATACTGCAAACTCAGCGTTTTTCGATAGCGCATATCTCAGCAGCCGGACCACCTGGAAGGCTGAAATTTCAGTATTGTGATAATGGGAATCTCCTCTTTCCAACGGTGTAACCATCTTTGCATGGAAATAATTTTTATTAGTGAAAATCCAACCTCAAACTTCAAATGCGAATATCTCCTAAACGAAGCGTCCTAGATACTGCAAACTCAGCGTTTTCCGACAGTGCATATCTCGGCACCCAGACCACCTGGAAGGCTGAAATTTCAGTATTGTGATCCTGGAAACCTCCTCTTTCCAACGGTGTAACCATCTTTGCATGGAAATAATTTTATATCAGAGAAAATCCTACCTCAAACTTCAAATCCGAATATCTCCTAAACGAAGCGTCCTAGATACTGCAAACTCAGCCTTTTTCGACAGTGCATATCTCAGCAGCCGGACCACCTGGAAGGCTGAAATTTCAGTATTGTGATCCTGGAAACCTCCTCTTTCCAACGGTGTAACCATCTTTGCATGGAAATAATTTTATATCAGTGAAAATTCTACCTCAAACTTCAAATGCGAATATCTCCTAAACGAAGCGTCCTAGATACTGCAAACTCAGCGTTTTCCGACAGTGCATATCTCGGCACCCAGACCACCTGGAAGGCTGAAATTTCAGTATTGTGATCCTGGAAACCTCCTCTTTCCAACGGTGTAACCATCTTTGCATGGAAATAATTTTATATCAGAGAAAATCCTACCTCAAACTTCAAATCCGAATATCTCCTAAACGAAGCGTCCTAGATACTGCAAACTCAGCGTTTTTCGACAGTGCATATCTCAGCAGCCGGACCACCTGGAAGGCTGAAATTTCAGTATTGTGATCCTGGAAACCTCCTCTTTCCAACGGTGTAACCATCTTTGCATGGAAATAATTTTATATCAGTGAAAATTCTACCTCAAACTTCAAATGCGAATATCTCCTAAACGAAGCGTCCTAGATACTGCAAACTCAGCGTTTTCCGACAGTGCATATCTCGGCACCCAGACCACCTGGAAGGCTGAAATTTCAGTATTGTGATCCTGGAAACCTCCTCTTTCCAACGGTGTAACCATCTTTGCATGGAAATAATTTTATATCAGTGAAAATCCAACCTCAAACTTCAAATACGAATATCTCCTAAACGAAGCGTCCTAGATACTGCAAACTCAGCGTTTTTCGACAGTGCATATCTCGGCACCCAGACCACCTGGAAGGCTGAAATTTCAGTATTGTGATCCTGGAAATCTCCTCTTTCCAACGGTGTAACCATTTTTGCATGGAAATAATTTTATATCAGTGAAAATCCTACCTTAAACTTCAAATGCGAATATCTCCTAAACGAAGCGTCCTAGATACTGCAAACTCAGCCTTTTTCGACAGTGCATATCTCGGCACCTGGACCACCTGGAAGGCTGAAATTTCAGTATTGTGATCCTGGAAACCTCCTCTTTCCAACGGTGTAACCATCTTTGCATGGAAATAATTTTATATCAGTGAAAATCCAACCTCAAACTTCAAATGCGAATATCTCCTAAACGAAGCGTCCTAGATACTGCAAACTCAGCGTTTTTCGACAGTGCATATCTCAGCAGCCGGACCACCTGGAAGGCTGAAATTTCAGTATTGTGATCCTGGAAACCTCCTCTTTCCAACGGTGTAACCATCTTTGCATGGAAATAATTTTATATCAGTGAAAATCCTACCTCAAACTTCAAATGCGAATATCTCCTAAACGAAGCGTCCTAGATACTGCAAACTCAGCGTTTTCCGACAGTGCATATCTCGGCACCCAGACCACCTGGAAGGCTGAAATTTCAGTATTGTGATCCTGGAAACCTACTCTTTCCAACGGTGTAACCATCTTTGCATGGAAATAATTTTATATCAGTGAAAATCCAACCTCAAACTTCAAATACGAATATCTCCTAAACGAAGCGTCCTAGATACTGCAAACTCAGCCTTTTTCGACAGTGCATATCTCGGCACCCAGACCACCTGGAAGGCTGAAATTTCAGTATTGTGATCCTGGGAACCCCCTCGAATATCTCCTAAACGAAGCGTCCTAGATACTGCAAACTCAGCCTTTTTCGACAGTGCATATCTCAGCAGCCGGACCACCTGGAAGGCTGAAATTTCAGTATTGTGATCCTGGAAACCTCTTCTTTCCAACGGTGTGCCCATCTTTGCATGGAAAAAATTTTTTCAGTGAAAATCCTACCTCAAACTTCAAATGCGAATATCTCCTAAACGAAGCGTCATAGATACTGCAAACTCAGCGTTTTTCGATAGCGCATATCTCAGCAGCCGGACCACCTGGAAGGCTGAAATTTCAGTATTGTGATAATGGGAATCTCCTCTTTCCAACGGTGTAACCATCTTTGCATGGAAATAATTTTTATTAGTGAAAATCCAACCTCAAACTTCAAATGCGAATATCTCCTAAACGAAGCGTCCTAGATACTGCAAACTCAGCGTTTTCCGACAGTGCATATCTCGGCACCCAGACCACCTGGAAGGCTGAAATTTCAGTATTGTGATCCTGGAAACCTCCTCTTTCCAACGGTGTAACCATCTTTGCATGGAAATAATTTTATATCAGAGAAAATCCTACCTCAAACTTCAAATCCGAATATCTCCTAAACGAAGCGTCCTAGATACTGCAAACTCAGCGTTTTTCGACAGTGCATATCTCAGCAGCCGGACCACCTGGAAGGCTGAAATTTCAGTATTGTGATCCTGGAAACCTCCTCTTTCCAACGGTGTAACCATCTTTGCATGGAAATAATTTTATATCAGTGAAAATCCTACCTCAAACTTCAAATGCGAATATCTCCTAAACGAAGCGTCCTAGATACTGCAAACTCAGCGTTTTCCGACAGTGCATATCTCGGCACCCAGACCACCTGGAAGGCTGAAATTTCAGTATTGTGATCCTGGAAACCTCCTCTTTCCAACGGTGTAACCATCTTTGCATGGAAATAATTTTATATCAGAGAAAATCCTACCTCAAACTTCAAATCCGAATATCTCCTAAACGAAGCGTCCTAGATACTGCAAACTCAGCGTTTTTCGACAGTGCATATCTCAGCAGCCGGACCACCTGGAAGGCTGAAATTTCAGTATTGTGATCCTGGAAACCTCCTCTTTCCAACGGTGTAACCATCTTTGCATGGAAATAATTTTATATCAGTGAAAATCCTACCTCAAACTTCAAATGCGAATATCTCCTAAACGAAGCGTCCTAGATACTGCAAACTCAGCGTTTTCCGACAGTGCATATCTCGGCACCCAGACCACCTGGAAGGCTGAAATTTCAGTATTGTGATCCTGGAAACCTCCTCTTTCCAACGGTGTAACCATCTTTGCATGGAAATAATTTTATATCAGTGAAAATCCAACCTCAAACTTCAAATACGAATATCTCCTAAACGAAGCGTCCTAGATACTGCAAACTCAGCGTTTTTCGACAGTGCATATCTCGGCACCCAGACCACCTGGAAGGCTGAAATTTCAGTATTGTGATCCTGGAAATCTCCTCTTTCCAACGGTGTAACCATTTTTGCATGGAAATAATTTTATATCAGTGAAAATCCTACCTTAAACTTCAAATGCGAATATCTCCTAAACGAAGCGTCCTAGATACTGCAAACTCAGCCTTTTTCGACAGTGCATATCTCGGCACCTGGACCACCTGGAAGGCTGAAATTTCAGTATTGTGATCCTGGAAACCTCCTCTTTCCAACGGTGTAACCATCTTTGCATGGAAATAATTTTATATCAGTGAAAATCCAACCTCAAACTTCAAATACGAATATCTCCTAAACGAAGCGTCCTAGATACTGCAAACTCAGCCTTTTTCGACAGTGCATATCTCGGCACCCAGACCACCTGGAAGGCTGAAATTTCAGTATTGTGATCCTGGAAATCTCCTCTTTCCAACGGTGTAACCATCTTTGCATGGAAATAATTTTATATCAGTGAAAATCCAACCTCAAACTTCAAATGCGAATATCTCCTAAACGAAGCGTCCTAGATACTGCAAACTCAGCGTTTTTCGACAGTGCATATCTCAGCAGCCGGACCACCTGGAAGGCTGAAATTTCAGTATTGTGATCCTGGAAACCTCCTCTTTCCAACGGTGTAACCATCTTTGCATTGAAATAATTTTATATCAGTGAAAATCCTACCTCAAACTTCAAATGCGAATATCTCCTAAACGAAGCGTCCTAGATACTGCAAACTCAGCGTTTTCCGACAGTGCATATCTCGGCACCCAGACCACCTGGAAGGCTGAAATTTCAGTATTGTGATCCTGGAAACCTACTCTTTCCAACGGTGTAACCATCTTTGCATGGAAATAATTTTATATCAGTGAAAATCCAACCTCAAACTTCAAATACGAATATCTCCTAAACGAAGCGTCCTAGATACTGCAAACTCAGCGTTTTTCGACAGTGCATATCTCGGCACCCAGACCACCTGGAAGGCTGAAATTTCAGTATTGTGATCCTGGAAATCTCCTCTTTCCAACGGTGTAACCATTTTTGCATGGAAATAATTTTATATCAGTGAAAATCCTACCTTAAACTTCAAATGCGAATATCTCCTAAACGAAGCGTCCTAGATACTGCAAACTCAGCCTTTTTCGACAGTGCATATCTCGGCACCTGGACCACCTGGAAGGCTGAAATTTCAGTATTGTGATCCTGGAAACCTCCTCTTTCCAACGGTGTAACCATCTTTGCATGGAAATAATTTTATATCAGTGAAAATCCAACCTCAAACTTCAAATGCGAATATCTCCTAAACGAAGCGTCCTAGATACTGCAAACTCAGCGTTTTTCGACAGTGCATATCTCAGCAGCCGGACCACCTGGAAGGCTGAAATTTCAGTATTGTGATCCTGGAAACCTCCTCTTTCCAACGGTGTAACCATCTTTGCATGGAAATAATTTTATATCAGTGAAAATCCTACCTCAAACTTCAAATGCGAATATCTCCTAAACGAAGCGTCCTAGATACTGCAAACTCAGCGTTTTCCGACAGTGCATATCTCGGCACCCAGACCACCTGGAAGGCTGAAATTTCAGTATTGTGATCCTGGAAACCTACTCTTTCCAACGGTGTAACCATCTTTGCATGGAAATAATTTTATATCAGTGAAAATCCAACCTCAAACTTCAAATACGAATATCTCCTAAACGAAGCGTCCTAGATACTGCAAACTCAGCCTTTTTCGACAGTGCATATCTCGGCACCCAGACCACCTGGAAGGCTGAAATTTCAGTATTGTGATCCTGGGAACCCCCTCGAATATCTCCTAAACGAAGCGTCCTAGATACTGCAAACTCAGCCTTTTTCGACAGTGCATATCTCAGCAGCCGGACCACCTGGAAGGCTGAAATTTCAGTATTGTGATCCTGGAAACCTCTTCTTTCCAACGGTGTGCCCATCTTTGCATGGAAAAATTTTTTTCAGTGAAAATCCTACCTCAAACTTCAAATGCGAATATCTCCTAAACGAAGCGTCATAGATACTGCAAACTCAGCGTTTTTCGATAGCGCATATCTCAGCAGCCGGACCACCTGGAAGGCTGAAATTTCAGTATTGTGATAATGGGAATCTCCTCTTTCCAACGGTGTAACCATCTTTGCATGGAAATAATTTTTATTAGTGAAAATCCAACCTCAAACTTCAAATGCGAATATCTCCTAAACGAAGCGTCCTAGATACTGCAAACTCAGCCTTTTTCGACAGCGCATATCTCGGCACCTGCACCACCTGGAAGGCTGAAATTTCAGTATTGTGATCCTGGAAACCTCCTCTTTCCAACGGTGTAACCATCTTTGCATGGAAATAATTTTATATCAGTGAAAATCCTACCTCAAACTTCAAATGCGAATATCTCCTAAACGAAGCGTCCTAGATACTGCAAACTTAGCGTTTTCCGACAGTGCATATCTCGGCACCCAGACCACCTGGAAGGCTGAAATTTCAGTATTGTGATCCTGGGAACCCCCTCTTTCCAACGGTGTGCCCATCTTTGCATGGAAATAATTTTATATCAGTGAAAATCCAACCTCAAACTTAAAATACGAATATCTCCTAAACGAAGCGTCCTAGATACTGCAAACTCAGCGTTTTTCGACAGTGCATATCTCGGCACCCAGACCACCTGGAAGGCTGAAATTTCAGTATTGTGATCCTGGAAACCTCCTCTTTCCAACGGTGTAACCATCTTTGCATGGAAATAATTTTATATCAGTGAAAATCCAACCTCAAACTTCAAATGCGAATATCTCCTAAACGAAGCGTCCTAGATACTGCAAACTCAGCGTTTTTCGACAGTGCATATCTCAGCAGCCGGACCACCTGGAAGGCTGAAATTTCAGTATTGTGATCCTGGAAACCTCCTCTTTCCAACGGTGTAACCATCTTTGCATGGAAATAATTTTATATCAGTGAAAATCCTACCTCAAACTTCAAATGCGAATATCTCCTAAACGAAGCGTCCTAGATACTGCAAACTCAGCGTTTTTCGACAGTGCATATCTCGGCACCCAGACCACCTGGAAGGCTGAAATTTCAGTATTGTGATCCTGGAAACCTACTCTTTCCAACGGTGTAACCATCTTTGCATGGAAATAATTTTATATCAGTGAAAATCCAACCTCAAACTTCAAATACGAATATCTCCTAAACGAAGCGTCCTAGATACTGCAAACTCAGCGTTTTTCGACAGTGCATATCTCGGCACCCAGACCACCTGGAAGGCTGAAATTTCAGTATTGTGATCCTGGGAACCCCCTCTTTCCAACGGTGTAACCATCTTTGCATGGAAATAATTTTATATCAGTGAAAATCCAACCTCAAACTTCAAATGCGAATATCTCCTAAACGAAGCGTCCTAGATACTGCAAACTCAGCCTTTTTCGACAGTGCATATCTCAGCAGCCGGACCACCTGGAAGGCTGAAATTTCAGTATTGTGATCCTGGAAACCTCTTCTTTCCAACGGTGTGCCCATCTTTGCATGGAAAAAATTTTTTCAGTGAAAATCCTACCTCAAACTTCAAATGCGAATATCTCCTAAACGAAGCGTCCTAGATACTGCAAACTCAGCCTTTTTCGACAGTGCATATCTCGGCACCCAGACCACCTGGAAGGCTGAAATTTCAGTATTGTGATCCTGGAAACCTCCTCTTTCCAACGGTGTAACCATCTTTGCATGGAAATAATTTTATATCAGTGAAAATCCTACCTCAAACTTCAAATCCGAATATCTCCTAAACGAAGCGTCCTAGATACTGCAAACTCAGCGTTTTTCGACAGCGCATATCTCAGCACCCAGACCACCTGGAAGGCTGAAATTTCAGTATTGTGCTCCTGGAAACCTCCTCTTTCCAACGGTATAACCATCTTTGCATGGAAATAATTTTATATCAGTGAAAATCCAACCTCAAACTTCAAATGCGAATATCTCCTAAACGAAGCGTCCTAGATACTGCAAACTCAGCCTTTTTCGACAGTGCATATCTCGGCACCCAGACCACCTGGAAGGCTGAATTTCAGTATTGTGATCCTGGGAACCCCCTCTTTCCAACGGTGTAACCATCTTTGCATGGAAATAATTTTATATCAGTGAAAATCCAACCTCAAACTTCAAATGCGAATATCTCCTAAACGAAGCGTCCTAGATACTGCAAACTCAGCCTTTTTCGACAGCGCATATCTTGGCACCCGGACCACCTGGAAGGCTGAAATTTCAGTATTGTGATCCTGGGAACCCCCTCTTTCCAACGGTGTAACCATCTTTGCATGGAAATAATTTTATATCAGTGAAAATCCAACCTCAAACTTCAAATACGAATATCTCCTAAACGAAGCGTCCTAGATACTGCAAACTCAGCGTTTTTCGACAGCGCATATCTCGGCACCCAGACCACCTGGAAGGCTGAAATTTCAGTATTGTGATCCTGGAAACCTCCTCTTTCCAACGGTGTAACCATCTTTGCATGGAAATAATTTTATATCAGTGAAAATCCTATCTCAAACTTCAAATGCGAATATCTCCTAAACGAAGCGTCCTAGATACTGCAAACTCAGCGTTTTTCGACAGCGCATATCTCGGCACCCGGACCACCTGGAAGGCTGAAATTTCAGTATTGTGATCCTGGAAACCTCTTCTTTCCAACGGTGTGGCCATCTTTGCATGGAAATAATTTTATATCAGTGAAAATCCAACCTCAAACTTCAAATGCGAATATTTCCTAAACGAAGCGTCCTAGATACTGCAAACTCAGCGGTTTTCGACAGTGCATATCTCAGCAGCCGGACCACCTGGAAGGCTGAAATTTCAGTATTGTGATCCTGGAAATCTCCTCTTTCCAACGGTGTAACCATCTTTGCATGGAAATAATTTTATATCAGTGAAAATCCTACCTCAAACTTCAAATGCGAATATCTCCTAAACGAAGCGTCCTAGATACTGCAAACTCAGCCTTTTTCGACAGCGCATATCTCGGCACCTGGACCACCTGGAAGGCTGAAATTTCAGTATTGTGATCCTGGAAACCTCCTCTTTCCAACGGTGTAACCATCTTTGCATGGAAATAATTTTATATCAGTGAAAATCCTATCTCAAACTTCAAATGCGAATATCTCCTAAACGAAGCGTCCTAGATACTGCAAACTCAGCGTTTTCCGACAGTGCATATCTCGGCACCCAGACCACCTGGAAGGCTGAAATTTCAGTATTGTGATCCTGGGAACCTCCTCTTTCCAACGGTGTAACCATCTTTGCATGGAAA
This sequence comes from Scaeva pyrastri, assembly GCA_905146935.1. NCBI lineage: Eukaryota > Metazoa > Arthropoda > Insecta > Diptera > Syrphidae > Scaeva > Scaeva pyrastri. Next base: position 35,322,472 of record LR989927.1, on the reverse strand, counting down.
TAATTTTATATCAGTGAAAATCCAACCTCAAACTTCAAATGCGAATATCTCCTAAACGAAGCGTCCTAGATACAGCAAACTCAGCGTTTTTCGACAGTGCATATCTCAGCAGCCGGACCACCTGGAAGGCTGAAATTTCAGTATTGTGATCCTGGAAACCTCCTCTTTCCAACGGTGTAACCATCTTTGCATGGAAATAATTTTATATCAGTGAAAATCCTACCTCAAACTTCAAATGCGAATATCTCCTAAACGAAGCGTCCTAGATACTGCAAACTCAGCGTTTTCCGACAGTGCATATCTCAAACTCAGCCTTTTTCGACAGCGCATATCTTGGCACCCGGACCACCTGGAAGGCTGAAATTTCAGTATTGTGATCCTGGGAACCCCCTCTTTCCAACGGTGTGCCCATCTTTGCATGGAAATAATTTTATATCAGTGAAAATCCAACCTCAAACTTCAAATACGAATATCTCCTAAACGAAGCGTCCTAGATACTGCAAACTCAGCGTTTTTCGACAGCGCATATCTCGGCACCCAGACCACCTGGAAGGCTGAAATTTCAGTATTGTGATCCTGGAAACCTCCTCTTTCCAACGGTGTAACCATCTTTGCATGGAAATAATTTTATATCAGTGAAAATCCTACCTCAAACTTCAAATGCGAATATCTCCTAAACGAAGCGTCCTAGATACTGCAAACTCAGCGTTTTTCGACAGCGCATATCTCGGCACCCGGACCACCTGGAAGGCTGAAATTTCAGTATTGTGATCCTGGAAACCTCTTCTTTCCAACGGTGTGGCCATCTTTGCATGGAAATAATTTTATATCAGTGAAAATCCAACCTCAAACTTCAAATGCGAATATTTCCTAAACGAAGCGTCCTAGATACTGCAAACTCAGCGGTTTTCGACAGTGCATATCTCAGCAGCCGGACCACCTGGAAGGCTGAAATTTCAGTATTGTGATCCTGGAAATCTCCTCTTTCCAACGGTGTAACCATCTTTGCATGGAAATAATTTTATATCAGTGAAAATCCTACCTCAAACTTCAAATGCGAATATCTCCTAAACGAAGCGTCCTAGATACTGCAAACTCAGCCTTTTTCGACAGCGCATATCTCGGCACCTGGACCACCTGGAAGGCTGAAGTTTCAGTATTGTGATCCTGGAAACCTCCTCTTTCCAACGGTGTAACCATCTTTGCATGGAAATAATTTTATATCAGTGAAAATCCTACCTCAAACTTCAAATGCGAATATCTCCTAAACGAAGCGTCCTAGATACTGCAAACTCAGCGTTTTCCGACAGTGCATATCTCGGCACCCAGACCACCTGGAAGGCTGAAATTTCAGTATTGTGATCCTGGGAACCTCCTCTTTCCAACGGTGTAACCATCTTTGCATGGAAATAATTTTATATCAGTGAAAATCCAACCTCAAACTTCAAATGCGAATATCTCCTAAACGAAGCGTCCTAGATACAGCAAACTCAGCGTTTTTCGACAGTGCATATCTCAGCAGCCGGACCACCTGGAAGGCTGAAATTTCAGTATTGTGATCCTGGGAACCCCCTCTTTCCAACGGTGTAACCATCTTTGCATGGAAATAATTTTATATCAGTGAAAATCCAACCTCAAACTTCAAATGCGAATATCTCCTAAACGAAGCGTCCTAGATACAGCAAACTCAGCGTTTTTCGACAGTGCATATCTCAGCAGCCGGACCACCTGGAAGGCTGAAATTTCAGTATTGTGATCCTGGGAACCCCCTCTTTCCAACGGTGTAACCATCTTTGCATGGAAATAATTTTATATCAGTGAAAATCCAACCTCAAACTTCAAATGCGAATATCTCCTAAACGAAGCGTCCTAGATACAGCAAACTCAGCGTTTTTCGACAGTGCATATCTCAGCAGCCGGACCACCTGGAAGGCTGAAATTTCAGTATTGTGATCCTGGGAACCCCCTCTTTCCAACGGTGTAACCATCTTTGCATGGAAATAATTTTATATCAGTGAAAATCCAACCTCAAACTTCAAATGCGAATATCTCCTAAACGAAGCGTCCTAGATACTGCAAACTCAGCCTTCTTCGACAGTGCATATCTCGGCACCCAGACCACCTGGAAGGCTGAAATTTCAGTATTGTGATCCTGGGAACCCCCTCTTTCCAACGGTGTGCCCATCTTTGCATGGAAATAATTTTATATCAGTGAAAATCCAACCTCAAACTTCAAATACGAATATCTCCTAAACGAAGCGTCCTAGATACTGCAAACTCAGCGTTTTTCGACAGTGCATATCTCGGCACCCAGACCACCTGGAAGGCTGAAATTTCAGTATTGTGATCCTGGGAACCCCCTCTTTCCAACGGTGTAACCATCTTTGCATGGAAATAATATTATATCAGTGAAAATCCTACCTCAAACTTCAAATGCGAATATTTCCTAAACGAAGCGTCCTAGATACTGCAAACTCAGCCTTTTTCGACAGCGCATATCTCGGCACCCGGACCACCTGGAAGGCTGAAATTTCAGTATTGTGATCCTGGAAACCTCTTCTTTCCAACGGTGTGCCCATCTTTGCATGGAAATAATTTTATATCAGTGAAAATCCTACCTCAAACTTCAAATACGAATATCTCCTAAACGAAGCGTCCTAGATACTGCAAACTCAGCCTTTTTCGACAGTGCATATCTCGGCACCTGGACCACCTGGAAGGCTGAAATTTCAGTATTGTGATCCTGGAAACCTCCTCTTTCCAACGGTGTAACCATCTTTGCATGGAAATAATTTTATATCAGTGAAAATCCTACCTCAAACTTCAAATGCGAATATCTCCTAAACGAAGCGTCCTAGATACTGCAAACTCAGCGTTTTCCGACAGTGCATATCTCGGCACCCAGACCACCTGGAAGGCTGAAATTTCAGTATTGTGATCCTGGAAACCTCCTCTTTCCAACGGTGTGCCCATCTTTGCATGGAAATAATTTTATATCAGTGAAAATCCAACCTCAAACTTCAAATACGAATATCTCCTACACGAAGCGTCCTAGATACTGCAAACTCAGCCTTTTTCGACAGTGCATATCTCGGCACCCAGACCACCTGGAAGGCTGAAATTTCAGTATTGTGATCCTGGGAACCCCTCTTTCCAACGGTGTAACCATCTTTGCATGGAAATAATTTTATATAAGTGAAAATCCTACCTCAAACTTCAAATGCGAATATCTCCTAAACGAAGCGTCCTAGATACTGCAAACTCAGCGTTTTCCGACAGTGCATATCTCGGCACCCAGACCACCTGGAAGGCTGAAATTTCAGTATTGTGATCCTGGGAACCCCCTCTTTCCAACGGTGTAACCATCTTTGCATGGAAATAATTTTATATCAGTGAAAATCCTACCTCAAACTTCAAATGCGAATATCTCCTAAACGAAGCGTCCTAGATACTGCAAACTCAGCGTTTTCCGACAGTGCATATCTCGGCACGCAGACCACCTGGAAGGCTGAAATTTCAGTATTGTGATCCTGGGAACCCCCTCTTTCCAACGGTGTAACCATCTTTGCATGGAAATAATATTATATCAGTGAAAATCCTACCTCAAACTTCAAATGCGAATATTTCCTAAACGAAGCGTCCTAGATACTGCAAACTCAGCCTTTTTCGACAGCGCATATCTCGGCACCCGGACCACCTGGAAGGCTGAAATTTCAGTATTGTGATCCTGGAAACCTCTTCTTTCCAACGGTGTGCCCATCTTTGCATGGAAATAATTTTATATCAGTGAAAATCCTACCTCAAACTTCAAATACGAATATCTCCTAAACGAAGCGTCCTAGATACTGCAAACTCAGCCTTTTTCGACAGTGCATATCTCGGCACCTGGACCACCTGGAAGGCTGAAATTTCAGTATTGTGATCCTGGAAACCTCCTCTTTCCAACGGTGTAACCATCTTTGCATGGAAATAATTTTATATAAGTGAAAATCCTACCTCAAACTTCAAATGCGAATATCTCCTAAACAAAGCGTCCTAGATACTGCAAACTCAGCGTTTTCCGACAGTGCATATCTCGGCACCCAGACCACCTGGAAGGCTGAAATTTCAGTATTGTGATCCTGGGAACCCCCTCTTTCCAACGGTGTAACCATCTTTGCATGGAAATAATTTTATATCAGTGAAAATCCTACCTCAAACTTCAAATGCGAATATCTCCTAAACGAAGCGTCCTAGATACTGCAAACTCAGCGTTTTCCGACAGTGCATATCTCGGCACGCAGACCACCTGGAAGGCTGAAATTTCAGTATTGTGATCCTGGGAACCCCCTCTTTCGAACGGTGTGCCCATCTTTGCATGGAAATAATTTTATATCAGTGAAAATCCAACCTCAAACTTCAAATACGAATATCTCCTAAACGAAGCGTCCTAGATACTGCAAACTCAGCCTTTTTCGACAGTGCATATCTCGGCACCCAGACCACCTGGAAGGCTGAAATTTCAGTATTGTGATCCTGGAAACCTCCTCTTTCCAACGGTGTAACCATCTTTGCATGGAAATAATTTTATATCAGTGAAAATCCTACCTCAAACTTCAAATGCGAATATCTCCTAAACGAAGCGTCCTAGATACTGCAAACTCAGCGTTTTTCGACAGTGCATATCTCGGCACGCAGACCACCTGGAAGGCTGAAATTTCAGTATTGTGATCCTGGGAACCCCCTCTTTCCAACGGTGTGCCCATCTTTGCATGGAAATAATTTTATATCAGTGAAAATCCAACCTCAAACTTCAAATACGAATATCTCCTAAACGCAGCGTCCTAGATACTGCAAACTCAGCCTTTTTCGACAGTGCATATCTCGGCACCCAGACCACCTGGAAGGCTGAAATTTCAGTATTGTGATCCTGGAAACCTCCTCTTTCCAACGGTGTAACCATCTTTGCATGGAAATAATTTTATATCAGTGAAAATCCTACCTCAAACTTCAAATGCGAATATCTCCTAAACGAAGCGTCCTAGATACTGCAAACTCAGCGTTTTTCGACAGCGCATATCTCAGCAGCCGGACCACCTGGAAGGCTGAAATTTCAGTATTGTGATCCTGGAAATCTCCTCTTTCCAACGGTGTAACCATTTTTGCATGGAAATAATTTTATATCAGTGAAAATCCTACCTCAAACTTCAAATGCGAATATCTCCTAAACGAAGCGTCCTAGATACTGCAAACTCAGCCTTTTTCGACAGTGCATATCTCGGCACCCGGACCACCTGGAAGGCTGAAATTTCAGTATTGTGATCCTGGAAACCTCTTCATTCCAACGGTGTGGCCATCTTTGCATGAAAATAATTTTATATCAGTGAAAATCCAACCTCAAACTTCAAATGCGAATATTTCCTAAACGAAGCGTCCTAGATACTGCAAAAACTCAGCGTTTTTCGACAGCGCATATCTCGGCACCTGGACCACCTGGAAGGCTGAAATTTCAGTATTGTGATCCTGGAAATCTCCTCTTTCCAACGGTGTAACCATCTTTGCATTTAAATAATTTTATATCAGTGAAAATCCTACCTCAAACTTCAAATGCGAATATCTCCTAAACGAAGCGTCCTAGATACTGCAAACTCAGCCTTTTTCGACAGCGCATATCTCGGCACCTGGACCACCTGGAAGGCTGAAATTTCAGTATTGTGATCCTGGAAACCTCCTCTTTCCAACGGTGTAACCATCTTTGCATGGAAATAATTTTATATCAGTGAAAATCCAACCTCAAACTTCAAATACGAATATCTCCTAAACGAAGCGTCCTAGATACTGCAAACTCAGCCTTTTTCGACAGTGCATATCTCGGCACCCAGACCACCTGGAAGGCTGAAATTTCAGTATTGTGATCCTGGAAACCTCCTCTTTCCAACGGTGTAACCATCTTTGCATGGAAATAATTTTATATCAGTGAAAATCCTACCTCAAACTTCAAATGCGAATATCTCCTAAACGAAGCGTCCTAGATACTGCAAACTCAGCGTTTTTCGACAGTGCATATCTCGGCACGCAGACCACCTGGAAGGCTGAAATTTCAGTATTGTGATCCTGGGAACCCCCTCTTTCCAACGGTGTGCCCATCTTTGCATGGAAATAATTTTATATCAGTGAAAATCCAACCTCAAACTTCAAATACGAATATCTCCTAAACGAAGCGTCCTAGATACTGCAAACTCAGCCTTTTTCGACAGTGCATATCTCGGCACCCAGACCACCTGGAAGGCTGAAATTTCAGTATTGTGATCCTGGAAACCTCCTCTTTCCAACGGTGTAACCATCTTTGCATGGAAATAATTTTATATCAGTGAAAATTCTACCTCAAACTTCAAATGCGAATATCTCCTAAACGAAGCGTCCTAGATACTGCAAACTCAGCGTTTTTCGACAGCGCATATCTCAGCAGCCGGACCACCTGGAAGGCTGAAATTTCAGTATTGTGATCCTGGAAATCTCCTCTTTCCAACGGTGTAACCATTTTTGCATGGAAATAATTTTATATCAGTGAAAATCCTACCTCAAACTTCAAATGCGAATATCTCCTAAACGAAGCGTCCTAGATACTGCAAACTCAGCCTTTTTCGACAGTGCATATCTCGGCACCCGGACCACCTGGAAGGCTGAAATTTCAGTATTGTGATCCTGGAAACCTCTTCATTCCAACGGTGTGGCCATCTTTGCATGAAAATAATTTTATATCAGTGAAAATCCAACCTCAAACTTCAAATGCGAATATTTCCTAAACGAAGCAACCTAGATACTGCAAAAACTCAGCCTTTTTCGACAGCGCATATCTCGGCACCTGGACCACCTGGAAGGCTGAAATTTCAGTATTGTGATCCTGGAAATCTCCTCTTTCCAACGGTGTAACCATCTTTGCATTTAAATAATTTTATATCAGTGAAAATCCTACCTCAAACTTCAAATGCGAATATCTCCTAAACGAAGCGTCCTAGATACTGCAAACTCAGCCTTTTTCGACAGCGCATATCTCGGCACCTGGACCACCTGGAAAGCTGAAATTTCAGTATTGTGATCTTGGAAACCTCCTCTTTCCAACGGTGTAACCATCTTTGCATGGAAATAATTTTATATCAGTGAAAATCCTACCTCAAACTTCAAATGCGAATATCTCCTAAACGAAGCGTCCTAGATACTGCAAACTCAGCCTTTTTCGACAGTGCATATCTCGGCACCCAGACCACCTGGAAGGCTGAAATTTCAGTATTGTGATCCTGGAAACCTCCTCTTTCCAACGGTGTAACCATCTTTGCATGGAAATAATTTTATATCAGTGAAAATCCTACCTCAAACTTCAAATCCGAATATCTCCTAAACGAAGCGTCCTAGATACTGCAAACTCAGCGTTTTTCGACAGCGCATATCTCAGCAGCCGGACCACCTGGAAGGCTGAAATTTCAGTATTGTGATCCTGGAAATCTCCTCTTTCCAACGGTGTAACCATTTTTGCATGGAAATAATTTTATATCAGTGAAAATCCTACATCAAACTTCAAATGCGAATATCTCCTAAACGAAGCGTCCTAGATACTGCAAACTCAGAATTTTTCGACAGCGCATATCTCGGCACCCGGACCACCTGGAAGGCTGAAATTTCAGTATTGTGATCCTGGAAACCTCTTCATTCCAACGGTTTGGCCATCTTTGCATGGAAATAATTTTATATCAGTGAAAATCCAACCTCAAACTTCAAATGCGAATATTTCCTAAACGAAGCGTCCTAGATACTGCAAACTCAGCGTTTTTCGACAGCGCATATCTCAGCAGCCGGACCACCTGGAAGGCTTTCTTTCCAGTATTGTGATCCTGGAAATCTCCTCTTTCCAACGGTGTAACCATCTTTGCATGGAAATAATTTTATATCAGTGAAAATCCTACCTCAAACTTCAAATGCGAATATCTCCTAAACGAAGCGTCCTAGATACTGCAAACTCAGCCTTTTTCGACAGCGCATATCTCGGCACCTGGACCACCTGGAAGGCTGAAATTTCAGTATTGTGATCCTGGAAACCTCCTCTTTCCAACGGTGTAACCATCTTTGCATGGAAATAATTTTATATCAGTGAAAATCCTACCTCAAACTTCAAATGCGAATATCTCCTAAACGAAGCGTCCTAGATACTGCAAACTCAGCGTTTTCCGACAGTGCATATCTCGGCACCCAGACCACCTGGAAGGCTGAAATTTCAGTATTGTGATCCTGGGAACCCCCTCTTTCCAACGGTGTAACCATCTTTGCATGGAAATAATTTTATATCAGTGAAAATCCAACCTCAAACTTCAAATGCGAATATCTCCTAAACGAAGCGTCCTAGATACAGCAAACTCAGCGTTTTTCGACAGCGCATATCTCAGCAGCCGGACCACCTGGAAGGCTGAAATTTCAATATTGTGATCCTGGAAACCTCCTCTTTCCAACGGTGTAACCATCTTTGCATGGAAATAATTTTATATCAGTGAAAATCCTACCTCAAACTTCAAATGCGAATATCTCCTAAACGAAGCGTCCTAGATACTGCAAACTCAGCCTTTTTCGACAGTGCATATCTCGGCACCCAGACCACCTGGAAGGCTGAAATTTCAGTATTGTGATCCTGGAAACCTCCTCTTTCCAACGGTGTAACCATCTTTGCATGGAAATAATTTTATATCAGTGAAAATCCAACCTCAAACTTCAAATGCGAATATCTCCTAAACGAAGCGTCCTAGATACTGCAAACTCAGCCTTTTCCGACAGTGCATATCTCGGCACCCAGACCACCTGGAAGGCTGAAATTTCAGTATTGTGATCCTGGGAACCCCCTCTTTCCAACGGTGTGCCCATCTTTGCATGGAAATAATTTTATATCAGTGAAAATCCAACCTCAAACTTCAAATACGAATATCTCCTAAACGAAGCGTCCTAGATACTGCAAACTCAGCGTTTTTCGACAGCGCATATCTCAGCAGCCGGACCACCTGGAAGGCTGAAATTTCAGTATTGTGATCCTGGAAACCTCCTCTTTCCAACGGTGTAACCATCTTTGCATGGAAATAATTTTATATCAGTGAAAATCCAACCTCAAACTTCAAATGCGAATATCTCCTAAACGAAGCGTCCTAGATACTGCAAACTCAGCCTTTTTCGACAGTGCATATCTCGGCACCCAGACCACCTGGAAGGCTGAAATTTCAGTATTGTGATCCTGGAAACCTCCTCTCTCCAACGGTGTAACCATCTTTGCATGGAAATAATTTTATATCAGTGAAAATCCAACCTCAAACTTCAAATGCGAATATCTCCTAAACGAAGCGTCCTAGATACTGCAAACTCAGCCTTTTCCGACAGTGCATATCTCGGCACCCAGACCACCTGGAAGGCTGAAATTTCAGTATTGTGATCCTGGGAACCCCCTCTTTCCAACGGTGTGCCCATCTTTGCACGGAAATAATTTTATATCAGTGAAAATCCAACCTCAAACTTCAAATACGAATATCTCCTAAACGAAGCGTCCTAGATACTGCAAACTCAGCGTTTTTCGACAGCGCATATCTCAGCAGCCGGACCACCTGGAAGGCTGAAATTTCAGTATTGTGATCCTGGAAACCTCCTCTCTCCAACGGTGTAACCATCTTTGCATGGAAATAATTTTATATCAGTGAAAATCCTACCTCAAACTTCAAATGCGAATATCTCCTAAACGAAGCGTCCTAGATACTGCAAACTCAGCGTTTTCCGACAGTGCATATCTCGGCACCCAGACCACCTGGAAGGCTGAAATTTCAGTATTGTGATCCTGGGAACCCCCTCTTTCCAACGGTGTAACCATCTTTGCATGGAAATAATATTATATCAGTGAAAATCCAACCTCAAACTTCAAATGCGAATATCTCCTAAACGAAGCGTCCTAGATACTGCAAACTCAGCGTTTTTCGACAGCGCATATCTCAGCAGCCGGACCACCTGGAAGGCTGAAATTTCAGTATTGTGATCCTGGGAACCCCCTCTTTCCAACGATGTGCCCATCTTTGCATGGAAATAATTTTATATCAGTGAAAATCCAACCTCAAACTTCAAATACGAATATCTCCTAAACGAAGCGTCCTAGATACTGCAAACTCAGCGTTTTTCGACAGTGCATATCTCGGCACCCAGACCACCTGGAAGGCTGAAATTTCAGTATTGTGATCCTGGGAACCCCCTCTTTCCAACGGTGTAACCATCTTTGCATGGAAATAATTTTATATCAGTGAAAATCCAACCTCAACTTCAAATGCGAATATCTCCTAAACGAAGCGTCCTAGATACAGCAAACTCAGCGTTTTTCGACAGCGCATATCTCAGCAGCCGGACCACCTGGAAGGCTGAAATTTCAGTATTGTGATCCTGGAAACCTCCTCTTTCCAACGGTGTGCCCATCTTTGCATGGAAATAATTTTATATCAGTGAAAATCCAACCTCAAACTTCAAATACGAATATCTCTTAAACGAAGCGTCCTAGATACTGCAAACTCAGCGTTTTTCGACAGCGCATATCTCAGCAGCCGGACCACCTGGAAGGCTGAAATTTCAGTATTGTGATCCTGGAAACCTCCTCTTTCCAACGGTGTGCCCATCTTTGCATGGAAATAATTTTATATCAGTGAAAATCCAACCTCAAACTTCAAATACGAATATCTCCTAAACGTAGCGTCCTAGATACTGCAAACTCAGCGTTTTTCGACAGTGCATATCTCGGCACCCAGACCACCTGGAAGGCTGAAATTTCAGTATTGTGATCCTGGAAATCTCCTCTTTCCAACGGTGTAACCATCTTTGCATGGAAATAATTTCATGTCAGTGAAAATCCTACCTCAAACTTCAAATGCGAATATCTCCTAAACGAAGCGTCCTAGATACTGCAAACTCAGCCTTTTTCGACAGCGCATATCTCGGCACCCAGACCACCTGGAAGGCTGAAATTTCAGTATTGTGATCCTGGAAACCTCCTCTCTCCAACGGTGTAACCATCTTTGCATGGAAATAATTTTATATCAGTGAAAATCCAACCTCAAACTTCAAATGCGAATATCTCCTAAACGAAGCGTCCTAGATACTGCAAACTCAGCCTTTTCCGACAGTGCATATCTCGGCACCCAGACCACCTGGAAGGCTGAAATTTCAGTATTGTGATCCTGGGAACCCCGTCTTTCCAACGGTGTAACCATTTTTGCATGGAAATAATTTTATATCAGTGAAAATCCAACCTCAAACTTCAAATACGAATATCTCCTAAACGAAGCGTCCTAGATACTGCAAACTCAGCCTTTTTCGACAGCGCATATCTCGGCACCGAGACCACCTGGAAGGCTGAAATTTCAGTATTGTGATCCTGGAAATCTCCTCTTTCCAACGGTGTAACCATCTTTGCATGGAAATAATTTTATATCAGTGAAAATCCAACCTCAAACTTCAAACACGAATATCTCCTAAACGAAGCGTCCTAGATACTGCAAACTCAGCGTTTTCCGACAGTGCATATCTCGGCACCCAGACCACCTGGAAGGCTGAAATTTCAGTATTGTGATCCTGGGAACCCCCTCTTTCCAACGGTGTAACCATTTTTGCATGGAAATAATTTTATATCAGTGAAAATCCAACCTCAAACTTCAAATACGAATATCTCCTAAACGAAGCGTCCTAGATACTGCAAACTCAGCGTTTTTCGACAGTGCATATCTCGGCACCCAGACCACCTGGAAGGCTGAAATTTCAGTATTGTGATCCTGGGAACCTCCTCTTTCCAACGGTGTAACCATCTTTGCATGGAAATAATTTTATATCAGTGAAAATCCAACCTCAAACTTCAAATACGAATATCTCCTAAACGAAGCGTCCTAGATACTGCAAACTCAGCCTTTTTCGACAGCGCATATCTCAGCAGCCGGACCACCAGGAAGGCTGAAATTTCAGTATTGTGATCCTGGAAACCTCCTCTTTCCAACGGTGTGCCCATCTTTGCATGGAAATAATTTTATATCAGTGAAAATCCAACCTCAAACTTCAAATACGAATATCTCCTAAACGAAGTGTCCTAGATACTGCAAACTCAGCGTTTTTCGACAGTGCATATCTCGGCACCCAGACCACCTGGAAGGCTGAAATTTCAGTATTGTGATCCTGGGAACCCCCTCTTTCCAACGGTGTAACCATCTTTGCATGGAAATAATATTATATCAGTGAAAATCCAACCTCAAACTTCAAATGCGAATATCTCCTAAACGAAGCGTCCTAGATACTGCAAACTCAGCGTTTTTCGACAGCGCATATCTCAGCAGCCGGACCACCTGGAAGGCTGAAATTTCAGTATTGTGATCCTGGAAACCTCCTCTTTCCAACGGTGTGCCCATCTTTGCATGGAAATAATTTTATATCAGTGAAAATCCAACCTCAAACTTCAAATACGAATATCTCCTAAACGAAGTGTCCTAGATACTGCAAACTCAGCGTTTTTCGACAGTGCATATCTCGGCACCCAGACCACCTGGAAGGCTGAAATTTCAGTATTGTGATCCTGGGAACCCCCTCTTTCCAACGGTGTAACCATCTTTGCATGGAAATAATATTATATCAGTGAAAATCCAACCTCAAACTTCAAATGCGAATATCTCCTAAACGAAGCGTCCTAGATACTGCAAACTCAGCGTTTTTCGACAGCGCATATATCAGCAGCCGGACCACCTGGAAGGCTGAAATTTCAGTATTGTGATCCTGGAAACCTCCTCTTTCCAACGGTGTGCCCATCTTTGCATGGAAATAATTTTATATCAGTGAAAATCCAACCTCAAACTTCAAATACGAATATCTCCTAAACGAAGCGTCCTAGATACTGCAAACTCAGCGTTTTTCGACAGTGCATATCTCGGCACCCAGACCACCTGGAAGGCTGAAATTTCAGTATTGTGATCCTGGAAACCTCCTCTTTCCAACGGTGTAACCATCTTTGCATGGAAATAATTTTATATCAGTGAAAATCCTACCTCAAACTTCAAATGCGAATATCTCCTAAACGAAGCGTCCTAGATACTGCAAAATCAGCGTTTTCCGACAGTGCATATCTCGGCACCCAGACCACCTGGAAGGCTGAAATTTCAGTATTGTGATCCTGGAAACCTCCTCTTTCCAACGGTGTTACCATCTTTGCATGGAAATAATTTTATATCAGTGAAAATCCTACCTCAAACTTCAAATGCGAATATCTCCTAAACGAAGCGTTCTAGATACTGCAAACTCAGCCTTTTTCGACAGCGCATATCTCGGCACCCAGACCACCTGGAAGGCTGAAATTTCAGTATTCTGATCCTGGGTACCCCCTCTTTCCAACGGTGTAACCATCTTTGCATGGAAATAATTTTATATCAGTGAAAATCCAACCTCAAACTTCAAACACGAATATCTCCTAAACGAAGCGTCCTAGATACTGCAAACTCAGCGTTTTCCGACAGTGCATATCTCGGCACCCAGACCACCTGGAAGGCTGAAATTTCAGTATTGTGATCCTGGGAACCCCCTCTTTCCAACGGTGTAACCATTTTTGCATGGAAATAATTTTATATCAGTGAAAATCCAACCTCAAACTTCAAATACGAATATCTCCTAAACGAAGCGTCCTAGATACTGCAAACTCAGCGTTTTTCGACAGTGCATATCTCGGCACCCAGACCACCTGGAAGGCTGAAATTTCAGTATTGTGATCCTGGAAACCTCCTCTTTCCAACGGTGTGCCCATCTTTGCATGGAAATAATTTTATATCAGTGAAAATCCAACCTCAAACTTCAAATACGAATATCTCCTAAACGAAGCGTCCTAGATACTGCAAACTCAGCCTTTTTCGACAGCGCATATCTCAGCAGCCGGACCACCTGGAAGGCTGAAATTTCAGTATTGTGATCCTGGAAACCTCCTCTTTCCAACGGTGTAACCATCTTTGCATGGAAATAATTTTATATCAGTGAAAATCCTACCTCAAACTTCAAATGCGAATATCTCCTAAACGAAGCGTCCTAGATACTGCAAACTCAGCCTTTTTCGACAGCGCATATCTCGGCACCCGGACCACCTGGAAGGCTGAAATTTCAGTATTGTGATCCTGGAAACCTCCTCTTTCCAACGGTGTGCCCATCTCTGCATGGAAATAATTTTATATCAGTGAAAATCCTACCTCAAAATTCAAATGCGAATATCTCCTAAACGAAGCGTCCTAGATACTGCAAACTCAGCCTTTTTCGTCAGCGCATATCTCGGCACCTGGACCACCTGGAAGGCTGAAATTTCAGTATTGTGATCCTGGAAACCTCCTCTTTCCAACGGTGTGCCCATCTCTGCATGGAAATAATTTTATATCAGTGAAAATCCAACCTCAAACTTCAAATGCGAATATCTCCTAAACGAAGCGTCCTAGATACTGCAAACTCAGCCTTTTTCGACAGCGCATATCTCGGCACCCGGACCACCTGGAAGGCTGAAATTTCAGTATTGTGGTCCTGGAAACCTCCTCTTTCCAACGGTGTGCCCATCTCTGCATGGAAATAATTTTATATCAGTGAAAATCCAACCTCAAACTTCAAATGCGAATATCTCCTAAACGAAGCGTCCTAGATACTGCAAACTCAGCGTTTTTCGACAGTGCATATCTCGGCACCCAGACCACCTGGAAGGCTGAAATTTCAGTATTGTGATCCTGGAAACCTCCTCTTTCCAACGGTGTAACCATCTTTGCATGGAAATAATTTTATATCAGTGAAAATCCTACCTCAAACTTCAAATGCGAATATCTCCTAAACGAAGCGTCCTAGATACTGCAAAATCAGCGTTTTCCGACAGTGCATATCTCGGCACCCAGACCACCTGGAAGGCTGAAATTTCAGTATTGTGATCCTGGAAACCTCCTCTTTCCAACGGTGTTACCATCTTTGCATGGAAATAATTTTATATCAGTGAAAATCCTACCTCAAACTTCAAATGCGAATATCTCCTAAACGAAGCGTCCTAGATACTGCAAACTCAGCCTTTTTCGACAGCGCATATCTCGGCACCCAGACCACCTGGAAGGCTGAAATTTCAGTATTCTGATCCTGGGTACCCCCTCTTTCCAACGGTGTAACCATCTTTGCATGGAAATAATTTTATATCAGTGAAAATCCAACCTCAAACTTCAAATACGAATATCTCCTAAACGAAGCGTCCTAGATACTGCAAACTCAGCGTTTTTCGACAGTGCATATCTTGGCACCCAGAACACCTGGAAGGCTGAAATTTCAGTATTGTGATCCTGGAAACCTCCTCTTTCCAACGGTGTGCCCATCTTTGCATGGAAATAATTTTATATCAGTGAAAATCCAACCTCAAACTTCAAATACGAATATCTCCTAAACGAAGCGTCCTAGATACTGCAAACTCAGCGTTTTTCGACAGTGCATATCTCGGCACCCAGACCACCTGGAAGGCTGAAATTTCAGTATTGTGATCCTGGAAACCTCCTCTTTCCAACGGTGTGCCCATCTTTGCATGGAAATAATTTTATATCAGTGAAAATCCAACCTCAAACTTCAAATACGAATATCTCCTAAACGAAGCGTCCTAGATACTGCAAACTCAGCGTTTTTCGACAGTGCATATCTCGGCACCCAGACCACCTGGAAGGCTGAAATTTCAGTATTGTGATCCTGGGAACCTCCTCTTTCCAACGGTGTAACCATCTTTGCATGGAAATAATTTTATATCAGTGAAAATCCTACCTCAAACTTCAAATGCGAATATCTCCTAAACGAAGCGTCCTAGATACTGCAAACTCAGCGTTTTCCGACAGTGCATATCTCGGCACCCAGACCACCTGGAAGGCTGAAATTTCAGTATTGTGATCCTGGAAACCTCCTCTTTCCAACGGTGTAACCATCTTTGCATGGAAATAATTTTATATCAGTGAAAATCCTACCTCAAACTTCAAATACGAATATCTCCTAAACGAAGCGTCCTAGATACTGCAAACTCAGCGTTTTTCGACAGTGCATATCTTGGCACCCAGAACACCTGGAAGGCTGAAATTTCAGTATTGTGATCCTGGAAACCTCCTCTTTCCAACGGTGTGCCCATCTTTGCATGGAAATAATTTTATATCAGTGAAAATCCAACCTCAAACTTCAAATACGAATATCTCCTAAGCGAAGCGTCCTAGATACTGCAAACTCAGTGTTTTTCGACAGCGCATATCTCAGCAGCCGGACCACCTGGAAGGCTGAAATTTCAGTATTGTGATCCTGGAAACCTCCTCTTTCCAACGGTGTGCCCATCTTTGCATGGAAATAATTTTATATCAGTGAAAATCCAACCTCAAACTTCAAATACGAATATCTCCTAAACGAAGCGTCCTCGATACTGCAAACTCAGCGTTTTTCGACAGTGCATATCTCGGCACCCAGACCACCTGGAAGGCTGAAATTTCAGTATTGTGATCCTGGAAACCTCCTCTTTCCAACGGTGTAACCATCTTTGCATGGAAATAATTTTATATCAGTGAAAATCCTACCTCAAACTTCAAATGCGAATATCTCCTAAACGAAGCGTCCTAGATACTGCAAACTCAGCGTTTTCCGACAGTGCATATCTCGGCACCCAGACCACCTGGAAGGCTGAAATTTCAGTATTGTGATCCTGGAAACCTCCTCTTTCCAACGGTGTAACCATCTTTGCATGGAAATAATTTTATATCAGTGAAAATCCTACCTCAAACTTCAAATGCGAATATCTCCTAAACGAAGCGTCCTAGATACTGCAAACTCAGCCTTTTTCGACAGCGCATATCTCGGCACCCAGACCACCTGGAAGGCTGAAATTTCAGTATTCTGATCCTGGGTACCCCCTCTTTCCAACGGTGTAACCATCTTTGCATGGAAATAATTTTATATCAGTGAAAATCCAACCTCAAACTTCAAATACGAATATCTCCTAAACGAAGCGTCCTAGATACTGCAAACTCAGCGTTTTTCGACAGCGCATATCTCAGCAGCCGGACCACCTGGAAGGCTGATATTTCAGTATTGTGATCCGGAAACCTCCTCTTTCCAACGGTGTGCCCATCTTTGCATGGAAATAATTTTATATCAGTGAAAATCCAACCTCAAACTTCAAATACGAATATCTCCTAAGCGAAGCGTCCTAGATACTGCAAACTCAGCGTTTTTCGACAGCGCATATCTCAGCAGCCGGACCACCTGGAAGGCTGAAATTTCAGTATTGTGATCCTGGAAACCTCCTCTTTCCAACGGTGTGCCCATCTTTGCATGGAAATAATTTTATATCAGTGAAAATCCTACCTTAAACTTCAAATACGAATATCTCCTAAACGAAGCGTCCTAGATACTGCAAACTCAGCGTTTTTCGACAGTGCATATCTCGGCACCCAGACCACCTGGAAGGCTGAAATTTCAGTATTGTGATCCTGGAAACCTCCTCTTTCCAACGGTGTAACCATCTTTGCATGGAAATAATTTTATATCAGTGAAAATCCTACCTCAAACTTCAAATGCGAATATCTCCTAAACGAAGCGTCCTAGATACTGCAAACTCAGCGTTTTCCGACAGTGCATATCTCGGCACCCAGACCACCTGGAAGGCTGAAATTTCAGTATTGTGATCCTGGAAACCTCCTCTTTCCAACGGTGTGCCCATCTTTGCATGGAAATAATTTTATATCAGTGAAAATCCTACCTTAAACTTCAAATACGAATATCTCCTAAACGAAGCGTCCTAGATACTGCAAACTCAGCGTTTTTCGACAGTGCATATCTCGGCACCCAGACCACCTGGAAGGCTGAAATTTCAGTATTGTGATCCTGGAAACCTCCTCTTTCCAACGGTGTAACCATCTTTGCATGGAAATAATTTTATATCAGTGAAAATCCTACCTCAAACTTCAAATGCGAATATCTCCTAAACGAAGCGTCCTAGATACTGCAAACTCAGCCTTTTTCGACAGCGCATATCTCGGCACCCAGACCACCTGGAAGGCTGAAATTTCAGTATTCTGATCCTGGGTACCCCCTCTTTCCAACGGTGTAACCATCTTTGCATGGAAATAATTTTATATCAGTGAAAATCCAACCTCAAACTTCAAATACGAATATCTCCTAAACGAAGCGTCCTAGATACTGCAAACTTAGCGTTTTTCGACAGTGCATATCTTGGCACCCAGACCACCTGGAAGGCTGAAATTTCAGTATTGTGATCCTGGAAACCTCCTCTTTCCAACGGTGTGCCCATCTTTGCATGGAAATAATTTTATATCAGTGAAAATCCAACCTCAAACTTCAAATACGAATATCTCCTAAACGAAGCGTCCTAGATACTGCAAACTCAGCGTTTTTCGACAGCGCATATCTCAGCAGCCGGACCACCTGGAAGGCTGATATTTCAGTATTGTGATCCTGGAAACCTCCTCTTTCCAACGGTGTGCCCATCTTTGCATGGAAATAATTTTATATCAGTGAAAATCCAACCTCAAACTTCAAATACGAATATCTCCTAAGCGAAGCGTCCTAGATACTGCAAACTCAGCGTTTTTCGACAGCACATATCTCAGCAGCCGGACCACCTGGAAGGCTGAAATTTCAGTATTGTGATCCTGGAAACCTCCTCTTTCCAACGGTGTAACCATCTTTGCATGGAAATAATTTTATATCAGTGAAAATCCAACCTCAAACTTCCAATACGAATATCTCCTAAACGAAGCGTCCTAGATACTGCAAACTCAGCGTTTTTCGACAGTGCATATCTCGGCACCCGGACCACCTGGAAGGCTGAAATTTCAGTATTATGATCCTGAAAACCTCTTCTTTCCAACGGTGTGCCCATCTTTGCATGGAAATAATTTTATATCAGTGAAAATCCAACCTCAAACTTCAAATGCGAATATCTCCTAAACGAAGCGTCCTAGATACTGCAAACTCAGCGTTTTCCGACAGTGCATATCTCGGCACCCAGACCACCTGGAAGGCTGAAATTTCAGTATTGTGATCCTGGGAACCCCCTCTTTCCAACGGTGTGCCCATCTTTGCATGGAAATAATTTTATATCAGTGAAAATCCAACCTCAAACTTCAAATACGAATATCTCCTAAACGAAGCGTCCTAGATACTGCAAACTCAGCGTTTTTCGACATCGCATATCTCGGCACCCGGACCACCTGGAAGGCTGAAATTTCAGTATTGTGATCCTGGAAACCTCCTCTTTCCAACGGTGTAACCATCTTTGCATGGAAATAATTTTATATCAGTGAAAATCCAACCTCAAACTTCCAATACGAATATCTCCTAAACGAAGCGTCCTAGATACTGCAAACTCAGCGTTTTTCGACAGTGCATATCTCGGCACCCGGACCACCTGGAAAGCTGAAATTTCAGTATTATGATCCTGAAAACCTCTTCTTTCCAACGGTGTGCCCTTCTTTGCATGGAAATAATTTTATATCAGTGAAAATCCAACCTCAAACTTCAAATGCGAATATCTCCTAAACGAAGCGTCCTAGATACTGCAAACTCAGCCTTTTTCGACAGCGCATATCTCAGCAGCCGGACCACCTGGAAGGCTGAAATTTCAGTATTGTGATCCTGGAAACCTCCTCTTTCCAACGGTGTGCCCATCTTTGCATGGAAATAATTTTATATCAGTGAAAATCCAACCTCAAACTTCAAATACGAATATCTCCTAAACGAAGCGTCCTAGATACTGCAAACTCAGCGTTTTCCGACAGTGCATATCTCGGCACCCAGACCACCTGGAAGGCTGAAATTTCAGTATTGTGATCCTGGGAACACCGTCTTTCCAACGGTGTAACCATCTTTGCAAGGAAATAATTTTATATCATTGAAAATCCAACCTCAAACTTCAAATGCGAATATCTCCTAAACGAAGCGTCCTAGATACTGCAAACTCAGCGTTTTTCGACAGCGCATATCTCGGCACCCGGACCACCTAGAAGGCTGAAATTTCAGTATTGTGATCCTGGAAGCCTCCTCTTTCCAATGGTGTGCCCATCTTTGCATGGAAATAATTTTATATCAGTGAAAATCCAACCTCAAACTTCAAATGCGAATATCTCCTAAACGAAGCGTCCTAGATACTGCAAACTCAGCGTTTTCCGACAGCGCATATCTCAGAAGCCGGACCACCTGGAAGGCTGAAATTTCAGTATTGTGATCCTGGAAACCTCCTCTTTCCAACTAGATACTGCAAACTCAGCGTTTTTCGACAGTGCATATCTCAGCAGCCGGACCACCTGGAAGGCTGAAATTTCAGTATTGTGATTCTGGAAACCTCCTCTTTCCAACGGTGTGCCCATCTTTGCATGGAAATAATTTTATATCAGTGAAAATCCAACCTCAAACTTCAAATACGAATATCTCCTAAACGAAGCGTCCTAGATACTGCAAACTCAGCGTTTTTCGACAGTGCATATCTCGGCACCCAGACCACCTGGAAGGCTGAAATTTCAGTATTGTGATCCTGGAAACCTCCTCTTTCCAACGGTGTAACCATCTTTGCATGGAAATAATTTTATATCAGTGAAAATCCTACCTCAAACTTCAAATGCGAATATCTCCTAAACGAAGCGTCCTAGATACTGCAAACTCAGCGTTTTCCGACAGTGCATATCTCGGCACCCAGACCACCTGGAAGGCTGAAATTTCAGTATTGTGATCCTGGAAACCTCCTCTTTCCAACGGTGTGCCCATCTTTGCAAGGAAATAATTTTATATCATTGAAAATCCAACCTCAAACTTCAAATGCGAATATCTCCTAAACGAAGCGTCCTAGATACTGCAAACTCAGCCTTTTTCGACAGCGCATATCTCAGCAGCCGGACCACCTGGAAGGCTGAAATTTCAGTATTGTGATCCTGGAAACCTCCTCTTTCCAACGGTGTGCCCATCTTTGCATAGAAATAATTTTATATCAGTGAAAATCCAACCTCAAACTTCAAATACGAATATCTCCTAAACGAAGCGTCCTAGATACTGCAAACTCAGCGTTTTTCGACAGCGCATATCTTGGCACCCGGACCACCTAGAAGGCTGAAATTTCAGTATTGTGATCCTGGAAGCCTCCTCTTTCCAATGGTGTGCCCATCTTTGCATGGAAATAATTTTATATCAGTGAAAATCCAACCTCAAACTTCAAATGCGAATATCTCCTAAACGAAGCGTCCTAGATACTGCAAACTCAGCGTTTTCCGACAGCGCATATCTCAGAAGCCGGACCACCTGGAAGGCTGAAATTTCAGTATTGTGATCCTGGAAACCTCCTCTTTCCAACTAGATACTGCAAACTCAGCGTTTTTCGACAGTGCATATATCAGCAGCCGGACCACCTGGAAGGCTGAAATTTCAGTATTGTGATTCTGGAAACCTCCTCTTTCCAACGGTGTGCCCATCTTTGCATGGAAATAATTTTATATCACTGAAAATCCAACCTCAAACTTCAAATACGAATATCTCCTAAACGAAGCGTCCTAGATACTGCAAACTCAGCGTTTTTCGACAGTGCATATCTCGGCACCCAGACCACCTGGAAGGCTGAAATTTCAGTATTGTGATCCTGGAAACCTCCTCTTTCCAACGGTGTAACCATCTTTGCATGGAAATAATTTTATATCAGTGAAAATCCTACCTCAAACTTCAAATGCGAATATCTCCTAAACGAAGCGTCCTAGATACTGCAAACTCAGCGTTTTCCGACAGTGCATATCTCGGCACCCAGACCACCAGGAAGGCTGAAATTTCAGTATTGTGATCCTGGAAACCTCCTCTTTCCAACGGTGTAACCATCTTTGCATGGAAATAATTTTATATCAGTGAAAATCCAACCTCAAACTTCAAATACGAATATCTCCTAAACGAAGCGTCCTAGATACTGCAAACTCAGCGTTTTTCGACAGCGCATATATCAGCAGCCGGACCACCTGGAAGGCTGAAATTTCAGTATTGTGATCCTGGAAACCTCCTCTTTCCAACGGTGTGCCCATCTTTGCATGGAAATAATTTTATATCATTGAAAATCCAACCTCAAACTTCAAATGCGAATATCTCCTAAACGAAGCGTCCTAGATACTGCAAACTCAGCGTTTTTCGACAGCGCATATCTCAGCAGCCGGACCTCCTGGAAGGCTGAAATTTCAGTATTGTGATCCTGGAAACCTCCTCTTTCCAACGGTGTGCCCATCTTTGCATGGAAATAATTTTATATCAGTGAAAATCCAACCTCAAACTTCAAATACGAATATCTCCTAAACGAAGCGTCCTAGATACTGCAAACTCAGCCTTTTTCGACAGCGCATATCTCGGCACCTTGACCACCTGGAAGGCTGAAATTTCAGTATTGTGATCCTGGAAACCTTTTCTTTCCAACGGTGTGCCCATCTTTGCATGGAAATAATTTTATATCAGTGAAAATCCTACCTCAAACTTCAAATGCGAATATCTCCTAAACGAAGCGTCCTAGATACTGCAAACTCAGCGTTTTTCGACAGCGCATATCTCAGCAGCCGGACCACCTGGAAGGCTGAAATTTCAGTATTGTGATCCTGGGAACCTCCTCTTTCCAACGGTGTGCCCATTTTTGCATGGAAATAATTTTATATCAGTGAAAATCCTACCTCAAACTTCAAATGCGAATATCTCCTAAACGAAGCGTCCTAGATACTGCAAACTCAGCGTTTTCCGACAGTGCATATCTCGGCACCCAGACCACCTGGAAGGCTGAAATTTCAGTATTGTGATCCTGGGAACCTCCTCTTTCCAACGGTGTAACCATCTTTGCATGGAAATAATTTTATATCAGTGAAAATCCAACCTCAAACTTCAAATGCGAATATCTCCTAAACGAAGCGTCCTAGATACTGCAAACTCAGCGTTTTTCGACAGCGCATATCTCAGCAGCCGGACCACCTGGAAGGCTGAAATTTCAGTATTGTGATCCTGGAAACCTCCTCTTTCCAACGGTGTGCCCATCTTTGCATGGAAATAATTTTATATCAGTGAAAATCCAACCTCAAACTTCAAATGCGAATATCTCCTAAACGAAGCGTCCTAGATACTGCAAACTCAGCGTTTTCCGATAGCGCATATCTCAGAAGCCGGACCACCTGGAAGGCTGAAATTTCAGTATTGTGATCCTGGAAACCTCCTCTTTCCAACTAGATACTGCAAACTCAGCGTTTTTCGACAGTGCATATCTCAGCAGCCGGACCACCTGGAAGGCTGAAATTTCAGTATTGTGATTCTGGAAACCTCCTCTTTCCAACGGTGTGCCCATCTTTGCATGGAAATAATTTTATATCAGTGAAAATCCAACCTCAAACTTCAAATACGAATATCTCCTAAACGAAGCGTCCTAGATACTGCAAACTCAGCGTTTTTCGACAGTGCATATCTCGGCACCCAGACCACCTGGAAGGCTGAAATTTCAGTATTGTGATCCTGGAAACCTCCTCTTTCCAACGGTGTAACCATCTTTGCATGGAAATAATTTTATATCAGTGAAAATCCTACCTCAAACTTCAAATGCGAATATCTCCTAAACGAAGCGTCCTAGATCCTGCAAACTCAGCGTTTTCCGACAGTGCATATCTCGGCACCCAGACCACCAGGAAGGCTGAAATTTCAGTATTGTGATCCTGGAAACCTCCTCTTTCCAACGGTGTAACCATCTTTGCATGGAAATAATTTTATATCAGTGAAAATCCAACCTCAAACTTCAAATACGAATATCTCCTAAACGAAGCGTCCTAGATACTGCAAACTCAGCCTTTTTCGACAGCGCATATATCAGCAGCCGGACCACCTGGAAGGCTGAAATTTCAGTATTGTGATCCTGGAAACCTCCTCTTTCCAACGGTGTGCCCATCTTTGCATGGAAATAATTTTATATCAGTGAAAATCCAACCTCAAACTTCAAATACGAATATCTCCTAAACGAAGTGTCCTAGATACTGCAAACTCAGCGTTTTTCGACAGTGCATATCTCGGCACCTAGACCACCTGGAAGGCTGAAATTTCAGTATTGTGATCCTGGAAACCTCCTCTTTCCAACGGTGTGCCCATCTTTGCATGGAAATAATTTTATATCAGTGAAAATCCAACCTCAAACTTCAAATACGAATATCTCCTAAACGAAGCGTCCTAGATACTGCAAACTCAGCGTTTTCCGACAGTGCATATCTCGGCACCCAGACCACCTGGAAGGCTGAAATTTCAGTATTGTGATCCTGGGAACACCGTCTTTCCAACGGTGTAACCATCTTTGCAAGGAAATAATTTTATATCATTGAAAATCCAACCTCAAACTTCAAATGCGAATATCTCCTAAACGAAGCGTCCTAGATACTGCAAACTCAGCGTTTTTCGACAGCGCATATCTCAGCAGCCGGACCACCTGGAAGGCTGAAATTTCAGTATTGTGATCCTGGAAACCTCCTCTTTCCAACGGTGTGCCCATCTTTGCATGGAAATAATTTTATATCAGTGAAAATCCAACCTCAAACTTCAAATACGAATATCTCCTAAACGAAGCGTCCTAGATACTGCAAACTCAGCCTTTTTCGACAGCGCATATCTCGGCACCTTGACCACCTGGAAGGCTGAAATTTCAGTATTGTGATCCTGGAAACCTCCTCTTTCCAACGGTGTGCCCATCTTTGCATGGAAATAATTTTATATCAGTGAAAATCCAACCTCAAACTTCAAATGCGAATATCTCCTAAACGAAGCGTCCTAGATACTGCAAACTCAGCGTTTTTCGACAGCGCATATCTCAGCAGCCGGACCACCTGGAAGGCTGAAATTTCAGTATTGTGATCCTGGAAACCTCCTCTTTCCAACGGTGTGCCCATCTTTGCATGGAAATAATTTTATATCAGTGAAAATCCAACCTCAAACTTCAAATACGAATATCTCCTAAACGAAGCGTCCTAGATACTGCAAACTCAGCCTTTTTCGACAGCGCATATCTCGGCACCTTGACCACCTGGAAGGCTGAAATTTCAGTATTGTGATCCTGGAAACCTTTTCTTTCCAACGGTGTGCCCATCTTTGCATGGAAATAATTTTATATCAGTGAAAATCCTACCTCAAACTTCAAATGCGAATATCTCCTAAACGAAGCGTCCTAGATACTGCAAACTCAGCGTTTTTCGACAGCGCATATCTCAGCAGCCGGACCACCTGGAAGGCTGAAATTTCAGTATTGTGATCCTGGGAACCTCCTCTTTCCAACGGTGTAACCATCTTTGCATGGAAATAATTTTATATCAGTGAAAATCCTACCTCAAACTTCAAATGCGAATATCTCCTAAACGAAGCGTCCTAGATACTGCAAACTCAGCGTTTTCCGACAGTGCATATCTCGGCACCCAGACCACCTGGAAGGCTGAAATTTCAGTATTGTGATCCTGGGAACCTCCTCTTTCCAACGGTGTAACCATCTTTGCATGGAAATAATTTTATATCAGTGAAAATCCAACCTCAAACTTCAAATGCGAATATCTCCTAAACGAAGCGTCCTAGATACTGCAAACTCAGCGTTTTTCGACAGCGCATATCTCAGCAGCCGGACCACCTGGAAGGCTGAAATTTCAGTATTGTGATCCTGGAAACCTCCTCTTTCCAATGGTGTGCCCATCTTTGCATGGAAATAATTTTATATCAGTGAAAATCCTACCTCAAACTTCAAATGCGAATATCTCCTAAACGAAGCGTCCTAGATACAGCAAACTCAGCGTTTTTCGACAGCGCATATCTCGGCACCTGGACCACCTGGAAGGCTGAAATTTCAGTATTTTGATCCTGGAAACCTCTTCTTTCTAACGGTGTGCCCATCTTTGCATGGAAATAATTTTATATCAGTGAAAATCCTACCTCAAACTTCAAATGCGAATATCTCCTAAACGAAGCGTCCTAGATACTGCAAACTCAGCGTTTTCCGACAGTGCATATCTCGGCAGCCGGACCACCTGGAAGGCTGAAATTTCAGTATTGTGATCCTGGAAACCCCCTCTTTCCAACGGTGTGCCCATCTTTGCATGGAAATAATTTTATATCAGTGAAAATCCTACCTCAAACTTCAAATACGAATATCTCCTAAACGAAGCGTCCTAGATACTGCAAACTCAGCGTTTTCCGACAGTGCATATCTCGGCACCCAGACCACCTGGAAGGCTGAAATTTCAGTATTGTGATCCTGGGAACCCCCTCTTTCCAACGGTGTAACCATCTTTGCATGGAAATAATTTTATATCAGTGAAAATCCAACCTCAAACTTCAAATGCGAATATCTCCTAAACGAAGCGTCCTAGATACTGCAAACTCAGCCTTTTTCGACAGCGCATATCTCAGCAGCCGGACCACCTGGAAGGCTGAAATTTCAGTATTGTGATCCTGGAAACCTCCTCTTTCCAACGGTGTAACCATCTTTGCATGGAAATAATTTTATATCATTGAAAATCCAACCTCAAACTTCAAATGCGAATATCTCCTAAACGAAGCGTCCTAGATACTGCAAACTCAGCGTTTTCCGACAGTGCATATCTCGGCACCCAGACCACCAGGAAGGCTGAAATTTCAGTATTGTGATCCTGGAAACCTCCTCTTTCCAACGGTGTAACCATCTTTGCATGGAAATAATTTTATATCAGTGAAAATCCAACCTCAAACTTCAAATACGAATATCTCCTAAACGAAGCGTCCTAGATACTGCAAACTCAGCGTTTTTCGACAGCGCATATATCAGCACCCGGACCACCTGGAAGGCTGAAATTTCAGTATTGTGATCCTGGAAACCTCCTCTTTCCAACGGTGTGCCCATCTTTGCATGGAAATAATTTTATATCAGTGAAAATCCTACCTCAAACTTCAAATGCGAATATCTCCTAAACGAAGCGTCCTAGATACAGCAAACTCAGCGTTTTTCGACAGCGCATATCTCGGCACCTGGACCACCTGGAAGGCTGAAATTTCAGTATTTTGATCCTGGAAACCTCTTCTTTCTAACGGTGTGCCCATCTTTGCATGGAAATAATTTTATATCAGTGAAAATCCTACCTCAAACTTCAAATGCGAATATCTCCTAAACGAAGCGTCCTAGATACTGCAAACTCAGCGTTTTCCGACAGTGCATATCTCGGCAGCCGGACCACCTGGAAGGCTGAAATTTCAGTATTGTGATCCTGGAAACCCCCTCTTTCCAACGGTGTGCCCATCTTTGCATGGAAATAATTTTATATCAGTGAAAATCCTACCTCAAACTTCAAATACGAATATCTCCTAAACGAAGCGTCCTAGATACTGCAAACTCAGCGTTTTCCGACAGTGCATATCTCGGCACCCAGACCACCTGGAAGGCTGAAATTTCAGTATTGTGATCCTGGGAACCCCCTCTTTCCAACGGTGTAACCATCTTTGCATGGAAATAATTTTATATCAGTGAAAATCCAACCTCAAACTTCAAATGCGAATATCTCCTAAACGAAGCGTCCTAGATACTGCAAACTCAGCCTTTTTCGACAGCGCATATCTCAGCAGCCGGACCACCTGGAAGGCTGAAATTTCAGTATTGTGATCCTGGAAACCTCCTCTTTCCAACGGTGTAACCATCTTTGCATGGAAATAATTTTATATCAGTGAAAATCCTACCTCAAACTTCAAATGCGAATATCTCCTAAACGAAGCGTCCTAGATACTGCAAACTCAGCGTTTTCCGACAGTGCATATCTCGGCACCCAGACCACCAGGAAGGCTGAAATTTCAGTATTGTGATCCTGGAAACCTCCTCTTTCCAACGGTGTAACCATCTTTGCATGGAAATAATTTTATATCAGTGAAAATCCAACCTCAAACTTCAAATACGAATATCTCCTAAACGAAGCGTCCTAGATACTGCAAACTCAGCGTTTTTCGACAGCGCATATATCAGCACCCGGACCACCTGGAAGGCTGAAATTTCAGTATTGTGATCCTGGAAACCTCCTCTTTCCAACGGTGTGCCCATCTTTGCATGGAAATAATTTTATATCAGTGAAAATCCAACCTCAAACTTCAAATACGAATATCTCCTAAACGAAGCGTCCTAGATACTGCAAACTCAGCGTTTTTCGACAGTGCATATCTCGGCACCTAGACCACCTGGATGGCTGAAATTTCAGTATTGTGATCCTGGAAACCTCCTCTTTCCAACGGTGTGCCCATCTTTGCATGGAAATAATTTTATATCAGTGAAAATCCAACCTCAAACTTCAAATACGAATATCTCCTAAACGAAGCGTCCTAGATACTGCAAACTCAGCGTTTTTCGACAGTGCATATCTCGGCACCCAGACCACCTGGAAGGCTGAAATTTCAGTATTGTGATCCTGGAAACCTCCTCTTTCCAACGGTGTGCCCATCTTTGCATGGAAATAATTTTATATCAGTGAAAATCCAACCTCAAACTTCAAATACGAATATCTCCTAAACGAAGCGTCCTAGATACTGCAAACTCAGCCTTTTTCGACAGCGCATATCTCGGCACCTTGACCACCTGGAAGGCTGAAATTTCAGTATTGTGATCCTGGAAACCTTTTCTTTCCAACGGTGTGCCCATCTTTGCATGGAAATAATTTTATATCAGTGAAAATCCAACCT
The DNA here is from genome assembly GCA_905146935.1 of Scaeva pyrastri. NCBI lineage: Eukaryota > Metazoa > Arthropoda > Insecta > Diptera > Syrphidae > Scaeva > Scaeva pyrastri. Next base: position 35,293,723 of record LR989927.1, on the reverse strand, counting down.
CAAACTTCAAATATGAATATCTCCTAAACGAAGCGTCCTAGATACTGCAAACTCAGCGTTTTTCGACAGTGCATATCTCGGCACCCAGACCACCTGGAAGGCTGAAATTTCAGTATTGTGATCCTGGGAACACCGTCTTTCCAACGGTGTAACCATCTTTGCATGGAAATAATTTTATATCAGTGAAAATCCAACCTCAAACTTCAAATACGAATATCTCCTAAACGAAGCGTCCTAGATACTGCAAACTCAGCCTTTTTCGACAGTGCATATCTCGGCACCTAGACCACCTGGATGGCTGAAATTTCAGTATTGTGATCCTGGAAACCTCTTCTTTCCAACGGTGTAACCATCTTTGCATGGAAATAATTTTATATCAGTGAAAATCCAACCTCAAACTTCAAATATGAATATCTCCTAAACGAAGCGTCCTAGATACTGCAAACTCAGCGTTTTTCGACAGTGCATATCTCGGCACCCAGACCACCTGGAAGGCTGAAATTTCAGTATTGTGATCCTGGGAACACCGTCTTTCCAACGGTGTAACCATCTTTGCAAGGAAATAATTTTATATCTGTGAAAATCCAACCTCAAACTTCAAATGCGAATATCTCCTAAACGAAGCGTCCTAGATACTGCAAACTCAGCCTTTTTCGACAGCGCATATCTCAGCAGCCGGACCACCTGGAAGGCTGAAATTTCAGTATTGTGATCCTGGAAACCTCCTCTTTCCAACGGTGTGCCCATCTTTGCATGGAAATAATTTTATATCAGTGAAAATCCAACCTCAAACTTCAAATGCGAATATCTCCTAAACGAAGCGTCCTAGATACTGCAAACTCAGCGTTTTTCGACAGCGCATATCTCAGCAGCCGGACCTCCTGGAAGGCTGAAATTTCAGTATTGTGATCCTGGAAACCTCCTCTTTCCAACGGTGTGCCCATCTTTGCATGGAAATAATTTTATATCAGTGAAAATCCAACCTCAAACTTCAAATACGAATATCTCCTAAACGAAGCGTCCTAGATACTGCAAACTCAGCCTTTTTCGACAGCGCATATCTCGGCACCTTGACCACCTGGAAGGCTGAAATTTCAGTATTGTGATCCTGGAAACCTTTTCTTTCCAACGGTGTGCCCATCTTTGCATGGAAATAATTTTATATCAGTGAAAATCCTACCTCAAACTTCAAATGCGAATATCTCCTAAACGAAGCGTCCTAGATACTGCAAACTCAGCGTTTTTCGACAGCGCATATCTCAGCAGCCGGACCACCTGGAAGGCTGAAATTTCAGTATTGTGATCCTGGGAACCTCCTCTTTCCAACGGTGTAACCATCTTTGCATGGAAATAATTTTATATCAGTGAAAATCCAACCTCAAACTTCAAATGCGAATATCTCCTAAACGAAGCGTCCTAGATACTGCAAACTCAGCGTTTTTCGACAGCGCATATCTCAGCAGCCGGACCACCTGGAAGGCTGAAATTTCAGTATTGTGATCCTGGAAACCTCCTCTTTCCAACGATGTGCCCATCTTTGCATGGAAATATTTTTATATCAGTGAAAATCCTACCTCAAACTTCAAATGCGAATATCTCCTAAACGAAGCGTCCTAGATACAGCAAACTCAGCGTTTTTCGACAGCTCATATCTCAGCAGCCGGACCACCTGGAAGGCTGAAATTTCAGTATTGTGATCCTGGAAACCTCCTCTTTGCAATGGTGTGCCCATCTTTGCATGGAAATAATTTTATATCAGTGAAAATCCTACCTCAAACTTCAAATGCGAATATCTCCTAAACGAAGCGTCCTAGATACAGCAAACTCAGCGTTTTTCGACAGCGCATATCTCGGCACCTGGACCACCTGGAAGGCTGAAATTTCAGTATTTTGATCCTGGAAACCTCTTCTTTCCAACGGTGTGCCCATCTTTGCATGGAAATAATTTTATATCAGTGAAAATCCTACCTCAAACTTCAAATGCGAATATCTCCTAAACGAAGCGTCCTAGATACTGCAAACTCAGCGTTTTCCGACAGTGCATATCTCGGCACCCAGACCACCTGGAAGGCTGAAATTTCAGTATTGTGATCCTGGGAACCCCCTCTTTCCAACGGTGTGCCCATCTTTGCATGGAAATAATTTTATATCAGTGAAAATCCAACCTCAAACTTCAAATACGAATATCTCCTAAACGAAGCGTCCTAGATACTGCAAACTCAGCGTTTTCCGACAGTGCATATCTCGGCACCCAGACCACCTGGAAGGCTGAAATTTCAGTATTGTGATCCTGGGAACCCCCTCTTTCCAACGGTGTGCCCATCTTTGCATGGAAATAATTTTATATCAGTGAAAATCCAACCTCAAACTTCAAATACGAATATCTCCTAAACGAAGCGTCCTAGATACTGCAAACTCAGCGTTTTCCGACAGTGCATATCTCGGCACCCAGACCACCTGGAAGGCTGAAATTTCAGTATTGTGATCCTGGGAACCCCCTCTTTCCAACGGTGTAACCATCTTTGCATGGAAATAATTTTATATCAGTGAAAATCCTACCTCAAACTTCAAATGCGAATATCTCCTAAACGAAGCGTCCTAGATACTGCAAACTCAGCGTTTTCCGACAGTGCATATCTCGGCACCCAGACCACCAGGAAGGCTGAAATTTCAGTATTGTGATCCTGGAAACCTCCTCTTTCCAACGGTGTAACCATCTTTGCATGGAAATAATTTTATATCAGTGAAAATCGTACCTCAAACTTCAAATGCGAATATCTCCTAAACGAAGCGTCCTAGATACTGCAAACTCAGCGTTTTTCGACAGCGCATATATCAGCAGCCGGACCACCTGGAAGGCTGAAATTTCAGTATTGTGATCCTGGAAACCTCCTCTTTCCAACGGTGTGCCCATCTTTGCATGGAAATAATTTTATATCAGTGAAAATCCAACCTCAAACTTCAAATGCGAATATCTCCTAAACGAAGTGTCCTAGATACTGCAAACTCAGCCTTTTTCGACAGCGCATATCTCAGCAGCCGGACCACCTGGAAGGCTGAAATTTCAGTATTGTGATCCTGGGAACCTCCTCTTTCTAACGGTGTAACCATCTTTGCATGGAAATAATTTTATATCAGTGAAAATCCAACCTCAAACTTCAAATACGAATATCTCCTAAACGAAGTGTCCTAGATACTGCAAACTCAGCGTTTTTCGACAGCGCATATCTCGGCACCTGGACCACCTGGAAGGCTGAAATTTCAGTATTTTGATCCTGGAAACCTCTTCTTTCCAACGGTGTGCCCATCTTTGCATGGAAATAATTTTATATCAGTGAAAATCCTACCTCAAACTTCAAAGGCGAATATCTCCTAAACGAAGCGTCCTAGATACTGCAAACTCAGCGTTTTTCGACATCGCATATCTCGGCACCCGGACCACCTGGAAGGCTGAAATTTCAGTATTGTGATCCTGGAAACCTCCTCTTTCCAACGGTGTAACCATCTTTGCATGGAAATAATTTTATATCAGTGAAAATTCTACCTCAAACTTCAAATGCGAATATCTCCTAAACGAAGCGTCCTAGATACTGCAAACTCAGCGTTTTTCGACAGCGCATATCTCAGCAGCCGGACCACCTGAAAGGCTGAAATTTCAGTATTGTGATCCTGGAAACCTCTTCTTTCCAACGGTGTAACCATCTTTGCATGGAAATAATTTTATATGAGTGAAAATCCAACCTCAAACTTCAAATGCGAATATCTCCTAAACGAAGTGTCCTAGATACTGCAAACTCAGCGTTTTTCGACAGTGCATATCTCGGCACCCAGACCACCTGGAAGGCTGAAATTTCAGTATTGTGATCCTGGAAACCTCCTCTTTCCAACGGTGTAACCATCTTTGCATGGAAATAATTTTATATCAGTGAAAATCCTTCCTCAAACTTCAAATGCGAATATCTCCTAAACGAAGCGTCCTAGATACTGCAAACTCAGCGTTTTTCGACAGCGCATATCTCAGCAGCCGGACCACCTGGAAGGCTGAAATTTCAGTATTGTGATCCTGGAAACCTCCTCTTTCCAACGGTGTGCCCATCTTTGCATGGAAATATTTTTATATCAGTGAAAATCCTACCTCAAACTTCAAATGCGAATATCTCCTAAACGAAGCGTCCTAGATACTACAAACTCAGCCTTTTTCGACAGCGCATATCTCAGCACCTGGACCACCTGGAAGGCTGAAATTTCAGTATTTTGATCCTGGAAACCTCTTCTTTCCAACGGTGTGCCCATCTTTGCATGGAAATAATTTTATATCAGTGAAAATCCTACCTCAAACTTCAAAGGCGAATATCTCCTAAACGAAGCGTCCTAGATACTGCAAACTCAGCGTTTTTCGACAGTGCATATCTCAGCACCTGGACCACCTGGAAGGCTGAAATTTCAGTATTGTGATCCTGGAAACCCCCTCTTTCCAACGGTGTAACCATCTTTGCATGGAAATAATTTTATATCAGTGAAAATCCAACCTCAAACTTCAAATGCGAATATCTCCTAAACGAAGCGTCCTAGATACTGCAAACTCAGCGTTTTTCGACAGTGCATATCTCGGCACCCAGACCACCTGGAAGGCTGAAATTTCAGTATTGTGATCCTGGAAACCTCCTCTTTCCAACGGTGTAACCATCTTTGCATGGAAATAATTTTATATCAGTGAAAATCCTACCTCAAACTTCAAATGCGAATATCTCCTAAACGAAGCGTCCTAGATACTGCAAACTCAGCGTTTTCCGACAGTGCATATCTCGGCACCCAGACCACCTGGAAGGCTGAAATTTCAGTATTGTGATCCTGGAAACCTCCTCTTTCCAACGGTGTGCCCATCTTTGCATGGAATAATTTTATATCAGTGAAAATCCTACCTCAAACTTCAAATGCGAATATCTCCTAAACGAAGCGTCCTAGATACTGCAAACTCAGCCTTTTTCGACAGCGCATATCTCAGCAGCCGGACCACCTGAAAGGCTGGAATTTCAGTATTGTGATCCTGGAAACCTCTTCTTTCCAACGGTGTGCAAATCTTTGCATGGAAATAATTTTATATCAGTGAAAATCCAACCTCAAACTTCAAATGCGAATATCTCCTAAACGAAGCGTCCTAGATACTGCAAACTCAGCGTTTTTCGACAGTGCATATCTCGGCACCCAGACCACCTGGAAGGCTGAAATTTCAGTATTGTGATCCTGGGAACCCCCTCTTTCCAACGGTGTAACCATCTTTGCATGGAAATAATTTTATATCAGTGAAAATCCAACCTCAAACTTCAAATGCGAATATCTCCTAAACGAAGCGTCCTAGATACTGCAAACTCAGCCTTTTTCGACAGCGCATATCTCAGCAGCCGGACCACCTGGAAGGCTGAAATTTCAGTATTGTGATCCTGGAAACCTCCTCTTTCCAACGGTGTGCCCATCTTTGCATGGAAATAATTTTATATCAGTGAAAATCCAACCTCAAACTTCAAATGCGAATATCTCCTAAACGAAGCGTCCTAGATACTGCAAACTCAGCGTTTTTCGACAGCGCATATCTCAGCAGCCGGACCACCTGGAAGGCTGAAATTTCAGTATTGTGATCCTGGAAACCTCCTCTTTCCAACGGTGTAACCATCTTTGCATGGAAGTAATTTTATATCAGTGAAAATCCAACCTCAAACTTCAAATGCGAATATCTCCTAAACGAAGCGTCCTAGATACTGCAAACTCAGCCTTTTCCGACAGTGCATATCTCGGCACCCAGACCACCTGGAAGGCTGAAATTTCAGTATTGTGAGTATTGTGATCCTGGGAACCCCCTCTTTCCAACGGTGTAACCATCTTTGCATGGAAATAATTTTATATCAGTGAAAATCCAACCTCAAACTTCAAATACGAATATCTCCTAAACGAAGCGTCCTAGATACTGCAAACTCAGCGTTTTTCGACAGTGCATATCTCGGCACCCAGACCACCTGGAAGGCTGAAATTTCAGTATTGTGATCCTGGAAACCTCCTCTTTCCAACGGTGTAACCATCTTTGCATGGAAATAATTTTATATCAGTGAAAATCCAACCTCAAACTTCAAATGCGAATATCTCCTAAACGAAGCGTCCTAGATACTGCAAACTCAGCCTTTTTCGACAGCGCATATCTCAGCAGCCGGACCACCTGGAAGGCTGAAATTTCAGTATTGTGATCCTGGAAACCTCCTCTTTCCAACGGTGTGCCCATCTTTGCATGGAATAATTTTATATCAGTGAAAATCCTACCTCAAACTTCAAATGCGAATATCTCCTAAACGAAGCGTCCTAGATACTGCAAACTCAGCCTTTTTCGACAGCGCATATCTCAGCAGCCGGACCACCTGAAAGGCTGAAATTTCAGTATTGTGATCCTGGAAACCCCCTCTTTCCAACGGTGTAACCATCTTTGCATGGAAATAATTTTATATCAGTGAAAATCCAACCTCAAACTTCAAATGCGAATATCTCCTAAACGAAGCGTCCTAGATACTGCAAACTCAGCGTTTTCCGACAGTGCATATCTCGGCACCCAGACCACCTGGAAGGCTGAAATTTCAGTATTGTGATCCTGGAAACCTCCTCTTTCCAACGGTGTGCCCATCTTTGCATGGAATAATTTTATATCAGTGAAAATCCTACCTCAAACTTCAAATGCGAATATCTCCTAAACGAAGCGTCCTAGATACTGCAAACTCAGCCTTTTTCGACAGTGCATATCTCGGCACCTGGACCACCTGGAAGGCTTAAATTTCAGTATTGTGATCCTGGAAACCTCCTCTTTCCAACGGTGTAACCATCTTTGCATGGAAATAATTTTATATCAGTGAAAATCCAACCTCAAACTTCAAATGCGAATATCTCCTAAACGAAGCGTCCTAGATACTGCAAACTCAGCGTTTTTCGACAGTGCATATCTCGGCACCCAGACCACCTGGAAGGCTGAAATTTCAGTATTGTGATCCTGGAAACCTCCTCTTTCCAACGGTGTGCCCATCTTTGCATGGAATAATTTTATATCAGTGAAAATCCTACCTCAAACTTCAAATGCGAATATCTCCTAAACGAAGCGTCCTAGATACTGCAAACTCAGCCTTTTTCGACAGCGCATATCTCAGCAGCCGGACCACCTGAAAGGCTGAAATTTCAGTATTGTGATCCTGGAAACCTCTTCTTTCCAACGGTGTAACCATCTTTGCATGGAAATAATTTTATATCAGTGAAAATCCTACCTCAAACTTCAAATGCGAATATCTCCTAAACGAAGCGTCCTAGATACTGCAAACTCAGCGTTTTTCGACAGCGCATATCTCAGCAGCCGGACCACCTGAAAGGCTGAAATTTCAGTATTGTGATCCTGGAAACCTCTTCTTTCCAACGGTGTAACCATCTTTGTATGGAAATAATTTTATATCAGTGAAAATCCAACCTCAAACTTCAAATGCGAATATCTCCTAAACGAAGCGTCCTAGATACTGCAAACTCAGCGTTTTTCGACAGTGCATATCTCGGCACCCAGACCACCTGGAAGGCTGAAATTTCAGTATTGTGATCCTGGAAACCTCCTCTTTCCAACGGTGTAACCATCTTTGCATGGAAATAATTTTATATCAGTGAAAATCCTACCTCAAACTTCAAATGCGAATATCTCCTAAACGAAGCGTCCTAGATACTGCAAACTCAGCGTTTTCCGACAGTGCATATCTCGGCACCCAGACCACCTGGAAGGCTGAAATTTCAGTATTGTGATCCTGGGAACCCCCTCTTTCCAACGGTGTAACCATCTTTGCATGGAAATAATTTTATATCAGTGAAAATCCAACCTCAAACTTCAAATGCGAATATCTCCTAAACGAAGCGTCCTAGATACTGCAAACTCAGCCTTTTTCGACAGCGCATATCTCAGCAGCTGGACCACCTGGAAGGCTGAAATTTCAGTATTGTGATCCTGGGAACCTCCTCTTTCCAACGGTGTAACCATCTTTGCATGGAAATAATTTTATATCAGTGAAAATCCAACCTCAAACTTCAAATGCGAATATCTCCTAAACGAAGTGTCCTAGATACTGCAAACTCAGCGTTTTCCGACAGTGCATATCTCGGCACCCAGACCACCTGGAAGGCTGAAATTTCAGTATTGTGATCCTGGGAACCCCCTCTTTCCAACGGTGTAACCATCTTTGCATGGAAATAATTTTATATCAGTGAAAATCCAACCTCAAACTTCAAATACGAATATCTCCTAAACGAAGCGTCCTAGATACTGCAAACTCAGCGTTTTTCGACAGTGCATATCTCGGCACCCAGACCACCTGGAAGGCTGAAATTTCAGTATTGTGATCCTGGGAACCCCCTCTTTCCAACGGTGTAACCATCTTTGCATGGAAATAATTTTATATCAGTGAAAATCCAACCTCAAACTTCAAATACGAATATCTCCTAAACGAAGCGTCCTAGATACTGCAAACTCAGCGTTTTTCGACAGTGCATATCTCGGCACCCAGACCACCTGGAAGGCTGAAATTTCAGTATTGTGATCCTGGAAACCTCCTCTTTCCAACGGTGTAACCATCTTTGCATGGAAATAATTTTATATCAGTGAAAATCCAACCTCAAACTTCAAATGCGAATATCTCCTAAACGAATCGTCCTAGATACTGCAAACTCAGCGTTTTCCGACAGTGCATATCTCGGCACCCAGACCACCTGGAAGGCTGAAATTTCAGTATTGTGATCCTGGAAACCTCCTCTTTCCAACGGTGTAACCATCTTTGCATGGAAATAATTTTATATCAGTGAAAATCCAACCTCAAACTTCAAATACGAATATCTCCTAAACGAAGCGTCCTAGATACTGCAAACTCAGCCTTTTTCGACAGCGCATATCTCAGCAGCCGGACCACCTGGAAGGCTGAAATTTCAGTATTGTGATCCTGGAAACCTCCTCTTTCCAACGGTGTGCCCATCTTTGCATGGAAATAATTTTATATCAGTGAAAATCCAACCTCAAACTTCAAATACGAATATCTCCTAAACGAAGCGTCCTAGATACTGCAAACTCAGCGTTTTTCGACAGTGCATATCTCGGCACCCAGACCACCTGGAAGGCTGAAATTTCAGTATTGTGATCCTGGAAACCTCCTCTTTCCAACGGTGTAACCATCTTTGCATGGAAATAATTTTATATCAGTGAAAATCCAACCTCAAACTTCAAATGCGAATATCTCCTAAACGAATCGTCCTAGATACTGCAAACTCAGCGTTTTCCGACAGTGCATATCTCGGCACCCAGACCACCTGGAAGGCTGAAATTTCAGTATTGTGATCCTGGAAACCTCCTCTTTCCAACGGTGTAACCATCTTTGCATGGAATAATTTTATATCAGTGAAAATCCTACCTCAAACTTCAAATGCGAATATCTCCTAAACGAAGCGTCCTAGATACTGCAAACTCAGCGTTTTCCGACAGTGCATATCTCGGCACCCAGACCACCTGGAAGACTGAAATTTCAGTATTGTGATCCTGGGAACCCCCTCTTTCCAACGGTGTAACCATCTTTGCATGGAAATAATTTTATATCAGTGAAAATCCAACCTCAAACTTCAAATGCGAATATCTCCTAAACGAAGCGTCCTAGATACTGCAAACTCAGCCTTTTTCGACAGCGCATATCTCAGCAGCCGGACCACCTGGAAGGCTGAAATTTCAGTATTGTGATCCTGGAAACCTCCTCTTTCCAACGGTGTGCCCATCTTTGCATGGAAATAATTTTATATCAGTGAAAATCCAACCTCAAACTTCAAATACGAATATCTCCTAAACGAAGCGTCCTAGATACTGCAAACTCAGCCTTTTTCGACAGCGCATATCTCGGCACCCGGACCACCTGGTAGGCTGAAATTTCAGTATTGTGATCCTGGAAACCTCCTCTTTCCAACGGTGTACCCATCTTTGCATGGAAATAATTTTATATCAGTGAAAATCCAACCTCAAACTTCAAATACGAATATCTCCTAAACGAAGCGTCCTAGATACTGCAAACTCAGCGTTTTTCGACAGCGCATATCTCGGCACCCGGACCACCTGGAAGGCTGAAATTTCAGTATTGTGATCCTGGAAACCTTCTCTTTCCAACGGTGTAACCATCTTTGCATGGAAATAATTTTATATCAGTGAAAATCCAACCTCAAACTTCAAATACGAATATCTCCTAAACGAAGTGTCCTAGATACTGCAAACTCAGCGTTTTTCGACAGTGCATATCTCGGCACCCAGACCACCTGGAAGGCTGAAATTTCAGTATTGTGATCCTGGAAACCTCTTCTTTCCAACGGTGTGCCCATCTTTGCATGGAAATAATTTTATATCAGTGAAAATCCAACCTCAAACTTCAAATGCGAATATCTCCTAAACGAAGTGTCCTAGATACTGCAAACTCAGCCTTTTTCGACAGCGCATATCTCGGCACCTTGACCACCTGGAAGGCTGAAATTTCAGTATTGTGATCCTGGAAACCTCCTCTTTCCAACGGTGTGCCCATCTTTGCATGGAAATAATTTTATATCAGTGAAAATCGTACCTCAAACTTCAAATGCGAATATCTCCTAAACGAAGCGTCCTAGATACTGCAAACTCAGCCTTTTTCGACAGCGCATATTATCTCAGCAGCCGGACCACCTGGAAGGCTGAAATTTCAGTATTGTGATCCTGGGAACCTCCTCTTTCCAACGGTGTAACCATCTTTGCATGGAAATAATTTTATATCAGTGAAAATCCTACCTCAAACTTCAAATGCGAATATCTCCTAAACGAAGCGTCCTAGATACTACAAACTCAGCCTTTTTCGACAGCGCACATCTCGGCAACTGGACCGCCTGGAAGGCTGAAATTTCAGTATTTTGATCCTGGAAACCTCTTCTTTCCAACGGTGTGCCCATCTTTGCATGGAAATAATTTTATATCAGTGAAAATCCAACCTCAAACTTCAAATACGAATATCTCCTAAACGAAGCGTCCTAGATACTGCAAACTCAGCGTTTTTCGACAGCGCATATCTCAGCACCCGGACCACCTGGAAGGCTGAAATTTCAGTATTGTGATCCTGGGAACCCCCTCTTTCCAACGGTGTGCCCATCTTTGCATGGAAATAATTTTATATCAGTGAAAATCCTACCTCAAACTTCAAATGCGAATATCTCCTAAACGAAGCGTCCTAGATACTGCAAACTCAGCGTTTTTCGACAGCGCATATCTCGGCACCCGGACCACCTGGAAGGCTGAAATTTCAGTATTGTGATCCTGGAAACCTCCTCTTTCCAACGGTGTGCCCATCTTTGCATGGAAATAATTTTATATCAGTGAAAATCCAACCTCAAACTTCAAATACGAATATCTCCTAAACGAAGCGTCCTAGATACTGCAAACTCAGCCTTTTTCGACAGTGCATATCTCGGCACCCGGACCACCTGGAAGGCTGAAATTTCAGTATTGTGATCCTGGAAACCTCCTCTTTCCAACGGTGTGCCCATCTTTGCATGGAAATAATTTTATATCAGTGAAAATCCAACCTCAAACTTCAAATACGAATATCTCCTAAACGAAGTGTCCTAGATACTGCAAACTCAGCGTTTTTCGACAGTGCATATCTCGGCACCCAGACCACCTGGAAGGCTGAAATTTCAGTATTGTGATCCTGGGAACCTCCTCTTTCCAACGGTGTAACCATCTTTGCATGGAAATAATTTTATATCTGTGAAAATCCAACCTCAAACTTCAAATGCGAATATCTCCTAAACGAAGCGTCCTAGATACAGCAAACTCAGCGTTTTTCGACAGCGCATATCTCAGCAGCCGGACCACCTTGAAGGCTGAAATTTCAGTATTGTGATCCTGGAAACCTCTTCTTTCCAACGGTGTGCCCATCTTTGCATGGAAATAATTTTATATCAGTGAAAATCCAACCTCAAACTTCAAATGCGAATATCTCCTAAACGAAGTGTCCTAGATACTGCAAACTCAGCATTTTTCGACAGCGCATATCTCGGCACCTTGACCACCTGGAAGGCTGAAATTTCAGTATTGTGATCCTGGAAACCTCCTCTTTCCAACGGTGTGCCCATCTTTGCATGGAAATAATTTTATATCAGTGAAAATCGTACCTCAAACTTCAAATGCGAATATCTCCTAAACGAAGCGTCCTAGATACTGCAAACTCAGCGTTTTTCGACAGCGCATATCTCGGCACCCGGACCACCTGGAAGGCTGAAATTTCAGTATTGTGATCCTGGAAACCTCTTCTTTCCAACGGTGTGCCCATCTTTGCATGGAAATAATTTTATATCAGTGAAAATCCAACCTCAAACTTCAAATGCGAATATCTCCTAAACGAAGTGTCCTAGATACTGCAAACTCAGCCTTTTTCGACAGCGCATATCTCGGCACCTTGACCACCTGGAAGGCTGAAATTTCAGTATTGTGATCCTGGGAACCTCCTCTTTCCAACGGTGTAACCGTTTTCAAATACGAATATCTCCTAAACGAAGCGTCCTAGATACTGCAAACTCAGCGTTTTTCGACAGCGCATATCTCAGCACCCGGACCACCTGGAAGGCTGAAATTTCAGTATTGTGATCCTGGGAACCCCCTCTTTCCAACGGTGTGCCCATCTTTGCATGGAAATAATTTTATATCAGTGAAAATCCTACCTCAAACTTCAAATGCGAATATCTCCTAAACGAAGCGTCCTAGATACTGCAAACTCAGCGTTTTTCGACAGCGCATATCTCGGCACCCGGACCACCTGGAAGGCTGAAATTTCAGTATTGTGATCCTGGAAACCTCCTCTTTCCAACGGTGTGCCCATCTTTGCATGGAAATAATTTTATATCAGTGAAAATCCTACCTCAAACTTCAAATGCGAATATCTCCTAAACGAAGCGTCCTAGATACTGCAAACTCAGCCTTTTTCGACAGCGCATATCTCGGCACCCGGACCACCTAGAAGGCTGAAATTTCAGTATTGTGATCCTGGAAACCTCCTCTTTCCAACGGTGTGCCCATCTTTGCATGGAAATAATTTTATATCAGTGAAAATCCCACCTCAAACTTCAAATGCGAATATCTCCTAAACGAAGCGTCCTAGATACTGCAAACTCAGCGTTTTCCGACAGTGCATATCTCGGCACCCAGACCACCTGGAAGGCTGAAATTTCAGTATTGTGATCCTGGGAACCCTCTCTTTCCAACGGTGTAACCATCTTTGCATGGAAATAATTTTATATCAGTGAAAATCCAACCTCAAACTTCAAATGCGAATATCTCCTAAACGAAGCGTCCTAGATACTGCAAACTCAGCCTTTTTCGACAGTGCATATCTCGGCACCCGGACCACCTGGAAGGCTGAAATTTCAGTATTGTGATCCTGGAAACCTCCTCTTTCCAACGGTGTGCCCATCTTTGCATGGAAATAATTTTATATCAGTGAGAATCCAACCTCAAACTTCAAATGCGAATATCTCCTAAACGAAGCGTCCTAGATACTGCAAACTCAGCGTTTTTCAACAGTGCATATCTCAGCAGCCGGACCACCTGGAAGGCTGAAATTTCAGTATTGTGATCCTGGAAACCTCCTCTTTCCAACGGTGTGCCCATCTTTGCATGGAAATATTTTTATATCAGTGAAAATCCTACCTCAAACTTCAAATGCGAATATCTCCTAAACGAAGCGTCCTAGATACTGCAAACTCAGCCTTTTTCGACAGCGCATATCTCAGCAGCCGGACCACCTGGAAGGCTGAAATTTCAGTATTGTGATCCTGGGAACCTCCTCTTTCCAACGGTGTAACCATCTTTGCATGGAAATAATTTTATATCAGTGAAAATCCTACCTCAAACTTCAAATGCGAATATCTCCTAAACGAAGCGTCCTAGATACTGCAAACTCAGCGTTTTCCGACAGTGCATATCTCGGCACCCAGACCACCTGGAAGGCTGAAATTTCAGTATTGTGATCCTGGGAACCTCCTCTTTCCAACGGTGTAACCATCTTTGCATGGAAATAATTTTATATCAGTGAGAATCCAACCTCAAACTTCAAATGCGAATATCTCCTAAACGAAGCGTCCTAGATACTGCAAACTCAGCGTTTTTCAACAGCGCATATCTCAGCAGCCGGACCACCTGGAAGGCTGAAATTTCAGTATTGTGATCCTGGAAACCTCCTCTTTCCAACGGTGTGCCCATCTTTGCATGGAAATATTTTTATATCAGTGAAAATCCTACCTCAAACTTCAAATGCGAATATCTCCTAAACGAAGCGTCCTAGATACTGCAAACTCAGCGTTTTTCGACAGCGCATATCTCAGCAGCCGGACCACCTGGAAGGCTGAAATTTCAGTATTGTGATCCTGGAAACCTCCTCTTTCCAATGGTGTGCCCATCTTTGCATGGAAATAATTTTATATCAGTGAAAATCCTACCTCAAACTTCAAATGCGAATATCTCCTAAACGAAGCGTCCTAGATACTACAAACTCAGCCTTTTTCGACAGCGCACATCTCGGCAACTGGACCGCCTGGAAGGCTGAAATTTCAGTATTTTGATCCTGGAAATCTCTTCTTTCCAACGGTGTGCCCATCCTTGCATGGAAATAATTTTATATCAGTGAAAATCCAACCTCAAACTTCAAATACGAATATCTCCTAAACGAAGCGTCCTAGATACTGCAAACTCAGCGTTTTTCGACAGCGCATATCTCAGCACCCGGACCACCTGGAAGGCTGAAATTTCAGTATTGTGATCCTGGGAACCCCCTCTTTCCAACGGTGTGCCCATCTTTGCATGGAAATAATTTTATATCAGTGAAAATCCTACCTCAAACTTCAAATGCGAATATCTCCTAAACGAAGCGTCCTAGATACTGCAAACTCAGCCTTTTTCGACAGCGCATATCTCAGCAGCCGGACCACCTGGAAGGCTGAAATTTCAGTATTGTGATCCTGGGAACCTCCTCTTTCCAACGGTGTAACCATCTTTGCATGGAAATAATTTTATATCAGTGAAAATCCTACCTCAAACTTCAAATGCGAATATCTCCTAAACGAAGCGTCCTAGATACTGCAAACTCAGCGTTTTCCGACAGTGCATATCTCGGCACCCAGACCACCTGGAAGGCTGAAATTTCAGTATTGTGATCCTGGGAACCTCCTCTTTCCAACGGTGTAACCATCTTTGCATGGAAATAATTTTATATCAGTGAGAATCCAACCTCAAACTTCAAATGCGAATCTCCTAAACGAAGCGTCCTAGATACTGCAAATTCAGCCTTTTTCGACAGCGCATATCTCAGCAGCCGGACCACCTGGAAGGCTGAAATTTCAGTATTGTGATCCTGGAAACCTCCTCTTTCCAACGGTGTGCCCATCTTTGCATGGAAATATTTTTATATCAGTGAAAATCCTACCTCAAACTTCAAATGCGAATATCTCCTAAACGAAGCGTCCTAGATACTGCAAACTCAGCGTTTTTCGACAGCGCATATCTCAGCAGCCGGACCACCTGGAAGGCTGAAATTTCAGTATTGTGATCCTGGAAACCTCCTCTTTCCAATGGTGTGCCCATCTTTGCATGGAAATAATTTTATATCAGTGAAAATCCTACCTCAAACTTCAAATGCGAATATCTCCTAAACGAAGCGTCCTAGATACTACAAACTCAGCCTTTTTCGACAGCGCACATCTCGGCAACTGGACCGCCTGGAAGGCTGAAATTTCAGTATTTTGATCCTGGAAACCTCTTCTTTCCAACGGTGTGCCCATCTTTGCATGGAAATAATTTTATATCAGTGAAAATCCAACCTCAAACTTCAAATACGAATATCTCCTAAACGAAGCGTCCTAGATACTGCAAACTCAGCGTTTTTCGACAGCGCATATCTCAGCACCCGGACCACCTGGAAGGCTGAAATTTCAGTATTGTGATCCTGGGAACCCCCTCTTTCCAACGGTGTGCCCATCTTTGCATGGAAATAATTTTATATCAGTGAAAATCCTACCTCAAACTTCAAATGCGAATATCTCCTAAACGAAGCGTCCTAGATACTGCAAACTCAGCCTTTTTCGACAGCGCATATCTCGGCACCCGGACCACCTGGAAGGCTGATATTTCAGTATTGTGATCCTGGAAACCTCCTCTTTCCAACGGTGTGCCCATCTTTGCATGGAAATAATTTTATATCAGTGAAAATCCCACCTCAAACTTCAAATGCGAATATCTCCTAAACGAAGCGTCCTAGATACTGCAAACTCAGCGTTTTCCGACAGTGCATATCTCGGCACCCAGACCACCTGGAAGGCTGAAATTTCAGTATTGTGATCCTGGGAACCCCCTCTTTCCAACGGTGTAACCATCTTTGCATGGAAATAATTTTATATCAGTGAAAATCCAACCTCAAACTTCAAATGCGAATATCTCCTAAACGAAGCGTCCTAGATACTGCAAACTCAGCGTTTTTCGACAGCGCATATCTCAGCAGCCGGACCACCTGGAAGGCTGAAATTTCAGTATTGTGATCCTGGAAACCTCCTCTTTCCAACGGTGTGCCCATCTTTGCATGGAAATAATTTTATATCAGTGAAAATCCAACCTCAAACTTCAAATACGAATATCTCCTAAACGAAGCGTCCTAGATACTGCAAACTCAGCCTTTTTCGACAGTGCATATCTCGGCACCCGGACCACCTGGAAGGCTGAAATTTCAGTATTGTGATCCTGGAAACCTCCTCTTTCCAACGGTGTGCCCATCTTTGCATGGAAATAATTTTATATCAGTGAAAATCCAACCTCAAACTTCAAATACGAATATCTCCTAAACGAAGTGTCCTAGATACTGCAAACTCAGCGTTTTTCGACAGTGCATATCTCGGCACCCAGACCACCTGGAAGGCTGAAATTTCAGTATTGTGATCCTGGGAACCTCCTCTTTCCAACGGTGTAACCATCTTTGCATGGAAATAATTTTATATCTGTGAAAATCCAACCTCAAACTTCAAATGCGAATATCTCCTAAACGAAGCGTCCTAGATACAGCAAACTCAGCGTTTTTCGACAGCGCATATCTCAGCAGCCGGACCACCTTGAAGGCTGAAATTTCAGTATTGTGATCCTGGAAACCTCTTCTTTCCAACGGTGTGCCCATCTTTGCATGGAAATAATTTTATATCAGTGAAAATCCAACCTCAAACTTCAAATGCGAATATCTCCTAAACGAAGTGTCCTAGATACTGCAAACTCAGCCTTTTTCGACAGCGCATATCTCAGCAGCCGGACCACCTGGAAGGCTGAAATTTCAGTATTGTGATCCTGGAAACCTCCTCTTTCCAACGGTGTGCCCATCTTTGCATGGAAATAATTTTATATCAGTGAAAATCGTACCTCAAACTTCAAATGCGAATATCTCCTAAACGAAGCGTCTTAGATACTGCAAACTCAGCGTTTTTCGACAGCGCATATCTCGGCACCCGGACCACCTTGAAGGCTGAAATTTCAGTATTGTGATCCTGGAAACCTCTTCTTTCCAACGGTGTGCCCATCTTTGCATGGAAATAATTTTATATCAGTGAAAATCCAACCTCAAACTTCAAATGCGAATATCTCCTAAACGAAGCGTCCTAGATACTGCAAACTCAGCGTTTTTCGACGGCGCATATCTCAGCAGCCGGACCACCTTGAAGGCTGAAATTTCAGTATTGTGATCCTGGAAACCTCTTCTTTCCAACGGTGTGCCCATCTTTGCATGGAAATAATTTTATATCAGTGAAAATCCAACCTCAAACTTCAAATGCGAATATCTCCTAAACGAAGTGTCCTAGATACTGCAAACTCAGCCTTTTTCGACAGCGCATATCTCGGCACCTTGACCACCTGGAAGGCTGAAATTTCAGTATTGTGATCCTGGGAACCTCCTCTTTCCAAAGGTGTAACCGTTTTCAAATACGAATATCTCCTAAACAAAGCGTCCTAGATACTGCAAACTCAGCGTTTTTCGACAGCGCATATCTCAGCACCCGGACCACCTGGAAGGCTGAAATTTCAGTATTGTGATCCTGGGAACCCCCTCTTTCCAACGGTGTGCCCATCTTTGCATGGAAATAATTTTATATCAGTGAAAATCCTACCTCAAACTTCAAATGCGAATATCTCCTAAACGAAGCGTCCTAGATACTGTAAACTCAGCGTTTTTCGACAGCGCATATCTCGGCACCCGGACCACCTGGAAGGCTGAAATTTCAGTATTGTGATCCTGGAAACCTCCTCTTTCCAACGGTGTGCCCATCTTTGCATGGAAATAATTTTATATCAGTGAAAATCCTACCTCAAACTTCAAATGCGAATATCTCCTAAACGAAGCGTCCTAGATACTGCAAACTCAGCCTTTTTCGACAGCGCATATCTCGGCACCCGGACCACCTGGAAGGCTGAAATTTCAGTATTGTGATCCTGGAAACCTCCTCTTTCCAACGGTGTGCCCATCTTTGCATGGAAATTATTTTATATCAGTGAAAATCCCACCTCAAACTTCAAATGCGAATATCTCCTAAACGAAGCGTCCTAGATACTGCAAACTCAGCGTTTTCCGACAGTGCATATCTCGGCACCCAGACCACCTGGAAGGCTGAAATTTCAGTATTGTGATCCTGGGAACCCTCTCTTTCCAACGGTGTAACCATCTTTGCATGGAAATAATTTTATATCAGTGAAAATCCAACCTCAAACTTCAAATGCGAATATCTCCTAAACGAAGCGTCCTAGATACTGCAAACTCAGCCTTTTTCGACAGTGCATATCTCGGCACCCAGACCACCTGGAAGGCTGAAATTTCAGTATTGTGATCCTGGAAACCTCCTCTTTCCAACGGTGTGCCCATCTTTGCATGGAAATAATTTTATATCAGTGAAAATCCAACCTCAAACTTCAAATACGAATATCTACTAAACGAAGTGTCCTAGATACTGCAAACTCAGCGTTTTTCGACAGTGCATATCTCGGCACCCAGACCACCTGGAAGGCTGAAATTTCAGTATTGTGATCCTGGGAACCTCCTCTTTCCAACGGTGTAACCATCTTTGCATGGAAATAATTTTATATCAGTGAAAATCCAACCTCAAACTTCAAATGCGAATATCTCCTAAACGAAGCGTCCTAGATACTGCAAACTCAGCCTTTTTCGACAGTGCATATCTCGGCACCCGGACCACCTGGAAGGCTGAAATTTCAGTATTGTGATCCTGGAAACCTCCTCTTTCCAACGGTGTGCCCATCTTTGCATGGAAATAATTTTATATCAGTGAAAATCCTACCTCAAACTTCAAATACGAATATCTACTAAACGAAGTGTCCTAGATACTGCAAACTCAGCGTTTTTCGACAGTGCATATCTCGGCACCCGGACCACCTGGAAGGCTGAAATTTCAGTATTGTGATCCTGGAAACCTCCTCTTTCCAACGGTGTGCCCATCTTTGCATGGAAATAATTTTATATCAGTGAAAATCCTACCTCAAACTTCAAATGCGAATATCTACTAAACGAAGTGTCCTAGATACTGCAAACTCAGCGTTTTTCGACAGTGCATATCTCGGCACCCAGACCACCTGGAAGGCTGAAATTTCAGTATTGTGATCCTGGGAACCCTCTCTTTCCAACGGTGTAACCATCTTTGCATGGAAATAATTTTATATCAGTGAAAATCCAACCTCAAACTTCAAATACGAATATCTACTAAACGAAGTGTCCTAGATACTGCAAACTCAGCCTTTTTCGACAGTGCATATCTCGGCACCCGGACCACCTGGAAGGCTGAAATTTCAGTATTGTGATCCTGGAAACCTCCTCTTTCCAACGGTGTGCCCATCTTTGCATGGAAATAATTTTATATCAGTGAAAATCCAACCTCAAACTTCAAATACGAATATCTACTAAACGAAGTGTCCTAGATACTGCAAACTCAGCGTTTTTCGACAGCGCATATCTCAGCAGCCGGACCACCTGGAAGGCTGAAATTTCAGTATTGTGATCCTGGAAACCTCCTCTTTCCAACGGTGTGCCCATCTTTGCATGAAAATAATTTTATATCAGTGAAAATCCAACCTCAAACTTCAAATACGAATATCTCCTAAACGAAGCGTCCTAGATACTGCAAACTCAGCCTTTTTCGACAGTGCATATCTCGGCACCCGGACCACCTGGAAGGCTGAAATTTCAGTATTGTGATCCTGGAAACCTCCTCTTTCCAACGGTGTGCCCATCTTTGCATGGAAATAATTTTATATCAGTGAAAATCCAACCTCAAACTTCAAATACGAATATCTACTAAACGAAGTGTCCTAGATACTGCAAACTCAGCGTTTTTCGACAGTGCATATCTCGGCACCCAGACCACCTGGAAGGCTGAAATTTCAGTATTGTGATCCTGGAAACCTCCTCTTTCCAACGGTGTAACCATCTTTGCATGGAAATAATTTTATATCTGTGAAAATCCAACCTCAAACTTCAAATGCGAATATCTCCTAAACGAAGCGTCCTAGATACAGCAAACTCAGCGTTTTTCGACAGCGCATATCTCAGCAGCCGGACCACCTGGAAGGCTGAAATTTCAGTATTGTGATCCTGGAAACCTCCTCTTTCCAACGGTGTGCCCATCTTTGCATGGAAATAATTTTATATCAGTGAAAATCCAACCTCAAACTTCAAATGCGAATATCTCCTAAACGAAGCGTCCTAGATACTGCAAACTCAGCCTTTTTCGACAGCGCATATCTCGGCACCTTGACCACCTGGAAGGCTGAAATTTCAGTATTGTGATCCTGGAAACCTCCTCTTTCCAACGGTGTAACCATCTTTGCATGGAAATAATTTTATATCAGTGAAAATCCTACCTCAAACTTCAAATGCGAATATCTCCTAAACGAAGCGTCCTAGATACTGCAAACTCAGCGTTTTCCGACAGTGCATATCTCGGCACCCAGACCACCTGGAAGGCTGAAATTTCAGTATTGTGATCCTGGAAACCTCCTCTTTCCAACGTTGTAACCATCTTTGCACGGAAATAATTTTATATCAGTGAAAATCCAACCTCAAACTTCAAATGCGAATATCTCCTAAACGAAGCGTCCTAGATACTGCAAACTCAGCCTTTTTCGACAGCGCATATCTCAGCAGCCGGACCACCTGGAAGGCTGAAATTTCAGTATTGTGATCCTGGAAACCTCCTCTTTCCAACGGTGTGCCCATCTTTGCATGGAAATATTTTTATATCAGTGAAAATGCTACCTCAAACTTCAAATGCGAATATCTCCTAAACGAAGCGTCCTAGATACTGCAAACTCAGCGTTTTTCGACAGCGCATATCTCAGCAGCCGGACCACCTGGAAGGCTGAAATTTCAGTATTGTGATCCTGGAAACCTCCTCTTTCCAATGGTGTGCCCATCTTTGCATGGAAATAATTTTATATCAGTGAAAATCCAACCTCAAACTTCAAATACGAATATCTCCTAAACGAAGCGTCCTAGATACTGCAAACTCAGCCTTTTTCGACAGTGCATATCTCGGCACCCGGACCACCTGGAAGGCTGAAATTTCAGTATTGTGATCCTGGAAACCTCCTCTTTCCAACGGTGTGCCCATCTTTGCATGGAAATAATTTTATATCAGTGAAAATCCAACCTCAAACTTCAAATACGAATATCTCCTAAACGAAGTGTCCTAGATACTGCAAACTCAGCGTTTTTCGACAGTGCATATCTCGGCACCCAGACCACCTGGAAGGCTGAAATTTCAGTATTGTGATCCTGGGAACCTCCTCTTTCCAACGGTGTAACCATCTTTGCATGGAAATAATTTTATATCAGTGAAAATCCAACCTCAAACTTCAAATGCGAATATCTCCTAAACGAAGCGTCCTAGATACTGCAAACTCAGCGTTTTTCGACAGCGCATATCTCAGCAGCCGGACCACCTGGAAGGCTGAAATATCAGTATTGTGATCCTGGAAACCTCCTCTTTCCAACGGTGTGCCCATCTTTGCATGGAAATAATTTTATATCAGTGAAAATCCAACCTCAAACTTCAAATGCGAATATCTCCTAAACGAAGCGTCCTAGATACTGCAAACTCAGCCTTTTTCGACAGTGCATATCTCGGCACCTTGACCACCTGGAAGGCTGAAATTTCAGTATTGTGATCCTGGGAACCTCCTCTTTCCAACGGTGTAACCATCTTTGCATGGAAATAATTTTATATCAGTGAAAATCCTACCTCAAACTTCAAATGCGAATATCTCCTAAACGAAGCATCCTAGATACTGCAAACTCAGCGTTTTCCGACAGTGCATATCTCGGCACCCAGACCACCTGGAAGGCTGAAATTTCAGTATTGTGATCCTGGAAACCTCCTCTTTCCAACGGTGTAACCATCTTTACATGGAAATAATTTTATATCAGTGAAAATCCAACCTCAAACTTCAAATGCGAATATCTCCTAAACGAAGCGTCCTAGATACTGCAAACTCAGCGTTTTTCGACAGCGCATATCTCAGCAGCCGGACCACCTGGAAGGCTGAAATTTCAGTATTGTGATTCTGGAAACCTCCTCTTTCCAACGGTGTGCCCATCTTTGCATGGAAATAATTTTATATCAGTGAAAATCCAACCTCAAACTTCAAATGCGAATATCTCCTAAACGAAGCGTCCTAGATACTGCAAACTCAGCGTTTTTCGACAGCGCATATCTCGGCACCTGGACCACCTGGAAGGCTGAAATTTCAGTATTTTGATCCTGGAAACCTCTTCTTTCCAACGGTGTGCCCATCTTTGCATGGAAATAATTTTATATCAGTGAAAATCCTACCTCAAACTTCAAAGGCGAATATCTCCTAAACGAAGCGTCCTAGATACTGCAAACTCAGCGTTTTTCGACATCGCATATCTCGGCACCCGGACCACCTGGAAGGCTGAAATTTCAGTATTGTGATCCTGGAAACCTCCTCTTTCCAACGGTGTGCCCATCTTTGCATGGAATAATTTTATATCAGTGAAAATCCTACCTCAAACTTCAAATGCGAATATCTCCTAAACGAAGCGTCCTAGATACTGCAAACTCAGCGTTTTCCGACAGTGCATATCTCGGCACCCAGACCACCTGGAAGGCTGAAATTTCAGTATTGTGATCCTGGAAACCTCCTCTTTCCAACGGTGTGCCCATCTTTGCATGGAAATAATTTTATATCAGTGAAAATCCTACCTCAAACTTCAAATGCGAATATCTCCTAAACGAAGCGTCCTAGATACTGCAAACTCAGCGTTTTCCGACAGTGCATATCTCGGCACCCAGACCACCTGGAAGGCTGAAATTTCAGTATTGTGATCCTGGGAACCTCCTCTTTCCAACGGTGTAACCATCTTTGCATGGAAATAATTTTATATCAGTGAAAATCCAACCTCAAACTTCAAATGCGAATATCTCCTAAACGAAGTGTCCTAGATACTGCAAACTCAGCGTTTTTCGACAGCGCATATCTCAGCAGCCGGACCACCTGGAAGGCTGAAATTTCAGTATTGTGATCCTGGAAACCTCCTCTTTCCAACGGTGTGCCCATCTTTGCATGGAAATATTTTTATATCAGTGAAAATCCTACCTCAAACTTCAAATGCGAATATCTCCTAAACGAAGCGTCCTAGATACAGCAAACTCAGCGTTTTTCGACAGCGCATATCTCAGCAGCCGGACCACCTGGAAGGCTGAAATTTCAGTATTATGATCCTGGAAACCTCCTCTTTCCAATGGTGTGCCCATCTTTGCATGGAAATAATTTTATATCAGTGAAAATCCAACCTCAAACTTCAAATGCGAATATCTCCTAAACGAAGCGTCCTAGATACTGCAAACTCAGCGTTTTTCGACAGCGCATATCTCAGCAGCCGGACCACCTGGAAGGCTGAAATTTCAGTATTGTGATCCTGGAAACCTCCTCTTTCCAACGGTGTGCCCATCTTTGCATGGAAATAATTTTATATCAGTAAAAAACCTACCTCAAACTTCAAAGGCGAATATCTCCTAAACGAAGCGTCCTAGATACTGCAAACTCAGCCTTTTTCGACAGCGCATATCTCGGCACCTTGACCACCTGGAAGGCTGAAATTTCAGTATTGTGATCCTGGGAACCTCCTCTTTCCAACGGTGTAACCATCTTTGCATGGAAATAATTTTATATCAGTGAAAATCCAACCTCAAACTTCAAATGCGAATATCTCCTAAACGAAGTGTCCTAGATACTGCAAACTCAGCGTTTTTCGACAGCGCATATCTCAGCAGCCGGACCACCTGGAAGGCTGAAATTTCAGTATTGTGATCCTGGAAACCTCCTCTTTCCAACGGTGTGCCCATCTTTGCATGGAAATATTTTTATATCAGTGAAAATCCTACCTCAAACTTCAAATGCGAATATCTCCTAAGCGAAGCGTCCTAGATACAGCAAACTCAGCGTTTTTCGACAGCGCATGTCTCAGCAGCCGGACCACCTGGAAGGCTGAAATTTCAGTATTGTGATCCTGGAAACCTCCTCTTTCCAATGGTCTGCCCATCTTTGCATGGAAATAATTTTATATCAGTGAAAATCCAACCTCAAACTTCAAATGCGAATATCTCCTAAACGAAGCGTCCTAGATACTGCAAACTCAGCGTTTTTCGACAGCGCATATCTCAGCAGCCGGACCACCTGGAAGGCTGAAATTTCAGTATTGTGATCCTGGAAACCTCCTCTTTCCAACGGTGTGCCCATCTTTGCATGGAAATAATTTTATATCAGTGAAAATCCTACCTCAAACTTCAAAGGCGAATATCTCCTAAACGAAGCGTCATAGATACTGCAAACTCAGCGTTTTTCGACACAGCATATCTCGGCACCCGGACCACCTGGAAGGCTGAAATTTCAGTATTGTGATCCTGGAAACCTCCTCTTTCCAACGGTGTGCCCATCTTTGCATGGAAATAATTTTATATCAGTGAAAATCCTACCTCAAACTTCAAATGCGAATATCTCCTAAACGAAGCGTCCTAGATACTGCAAACTCAGCCTTTTTCGACAGCGCATATCTCAGCAGCCGGACCACCTGAAAGGCTGAAATTTCAGTATTGTGATCCTGGAAACCTCTTCTTTCCAACGGTGTAACCATCTTTGCATGGAAATAATTTTATATCAGTGAAAATCCAACCTCAAACTTCAAATGCGAATATCTCCTAAACGAAGTGTCCTAGATACTGCAAACTCAGCGTTTTTCGACAGTGCATATCTCAGCACCCAGACCACCTGGAAGGCTGAAATTTCAGTATTGTGATCCTGGAAACCTCCTCTTTCCAACGGTGTAACCATCTTTGCATGGAAATAATTTTATATCAGTGAAAATCCTACCTCAAACTTCAAATGCGAATATCTCCTAAACGAAGCGTCCTAGATACTGCAAACTCAGCGTTTTCCGACAGTGCATATCTCGGCACCCAGACCACCTGGAAGGCTGAAATTTCAGTATTGTGATCCTGGGAACCTCCTCTTTCCAACGGTGTAACCATCTTTGCATGGAAATAATTTTATATCAGTGAAAATCCAACCTCAAACTTCAAATGCGAATATCTCCTAAACGAAGCGTCCTAGATACTGCAAACTCAGCGTTTTTCGACAGCGCATATCTCAGCAGCCGGACCACCTGGAAGGCTGAAATTTCAGTATTGTGATCCTGGAAACCTCCTCTTTCCAACGGTGTGCCCATCTTTGCATGGAAATATTTTTATATCAGTGAAAATCCTACCTCAAACTTCAAATGCGAATATCTCCTAAACGAAGCGTCCTAGATACAGCAAACTCAGCGTTTTTCGACAGCGCATATCTCAGCAGCCGGACCACCTGGAAGGCTGAAATTTCAGTATTGTGATCCTGGAAACCTCCTCTTTCCAATGGTGTGCCCATCTTTGCATGGAAATAATTTTATATCAGTGAAAATCCTACCTCAAACTTCAAATGCGAATATCTCCTAAACGAAGCGTCCTAGATACTACAAACTCAGCCTTTTTCGACAGCGCATATCTCAGCAGCCGGACCACCTGGAAGGCTGAAATTTCAGTATTGTGATCCTGGAAACCTCCTCTTTCCAATGGTGTGCCCATCTTTGCATGGAAATAATTTTATATCAGTGAAAATCCAACCTCAAACTTCAAATGCGAATATCTCCTAAACGAAGCGTCCTAGATACTGCAAACTCAGCGTTTTTCGACAGCGCATATCTCAGCAGCCGGACCACCTGGAAGGCTGAAATTTCAGTATTGTGATCCTGGAAACCTCCTCTTTCCAACGGTGTGCCCATCTTTGCATGGAAATAATTTTATATCAGTGAAAATCCAACCTCAAACTTCAAATACGAATATCTCCTAAACGAAGTGTCCTAGATACTGCAAACTCAGCGTTTTTCGACAGCGCATATCTCGGCACCCGGACCACCTGGAAGGCTGAAATTTCAGTATTGTGATCCTGGAAACCTCCTCTTTCCAACGGTGTGCCCATCTTTGCATGGAATAATTTTATATCAGTGAAAATCCTACCTCAAACTTCAAATGCGAATATCTCCTAAACGAAGCGTCCTAGATACTGCAAACTCAGCCTTTTTCGACAGCGCATATCTCAGCAGCCGGACCACCTGAAAGGCTGAAATTTCAGTATTGTGATCCTGGAAACCTCTTCTTTCCAACGGTGTAACCATCTTTGCATGGAAATAATTTTATATCAGTGAAAATCCAACCTCAAACTTCAAATGCGAATATCTCCTAAACGAAGCGTCCTAGATACTGCAAACTCAGCCTTTTTCGACATCGCATATCTCAGCAGCCGGACCACCTGAAAGGCTGAAATTTCAGTATTGTGATCCTGGAAACCTCTTCTTTCCAACGGTGTGCCCATCTTTGCATGGAAATAATTTTATATCAGTGAAAATCCAACCTCAAACTTCAAATGCGAATATCTCCTAAACGAAGCGTCCTAGATACTGCAAATTCAGCCTTTTTCGACAGCGCATATCTCAGCAGCCGGACCACCTGGAAGGCTGAAATTTCAGTATTGGGATCCTGGGAACCTCCTCTTTCCAACGGTGTAACCATCTTTGCATGGAAATAATTTTATATCAGTGAAAATCCAACCTCAAACTTCAAATGCGAATATCTCCTAAACGAAGCGTCCTAGATACTGCAATTTCAGCGTTTTTCGACAGTGCATATCTCTGCAGCCGGACCACCTGGAAGGCTGAAATTTCAGTATTGTGATCCTAAAAACCTCCTCTTTCCAACGGTGTGCCCATCTTTGCATGGAAATAATTTTATATCAGTGAAAATCCAACCTCAAACTTCAAATGCGAATATCTCCTAAACGAAGCGTCCTAGATACTGCAAACTCAGCCTTTTTCGACAGCGCATATCTCAGCAGCCGGACCACCTGGAAGGCTGAAATTTCAGTATTGTGATCCTGGAAACCTCCTCTTTCCAACGGTGTGCCCATCTTTGCATGGAAATAATTTTATATCAGTGAAAATCCTACCTCAAACTTCAAATGCGAATATCTCCTAAACGAAGCGTCCTAGATACTGCAAACTCAGCGTTTTTCGACAGTGCATATCTCGGCACCCAGACCACCTGGAAGGCTGAAATTTCAGTATTGTGATCCTGGAAACCTCCTCTTTCCAACGGTGTGCCCATCTTTGCATGGAAATAATTTTATATCAGTAAAAATCCTACCTCAAACTTCAAATGCGAATATCTCCTAAACGAAGCGTCCTAGATACTACAAACTCAGCCTTTTTCGACAGCGCATATCTCGGCACCTGGACCACCTGGAAGGCTGAAATTTCAGTATTTTGATCCTGGAAACCTCTTTTTTCCAACGGTGTGCCCATCTTTGCATGGAAATAATTTTATATCAGTGAAAATCCAACCTCAAACTTCAAATGCGAATATCTCCTAAACGAAGCGTCCTAGATACTGCAAACTCAGCGTTTTTCGACAGCGCATATCTCAGCTGCCGGACCACCTGGAAGGCTGAAATTTCAGTATTGTGATCCTGCAAACCTCCTTCTTCCAACGGTGTGCAAATCTTTGCATGGAAATAATTTTATATCAGTGAAAATCCTACCTCAAACTTCAAATGCGAATATCTCCTAAACGAAGCGTCCTAGATACTGCAAACTCAGCGTTTTTCGACAGTGCATATCTCGGCACCCGGACCACCTGGAAGGCTGAAATTTCAGTATTGTGATCCTGGAAACCTCCTCTTTCCAACGGTGTAACCATCTTTGCATGGAAATAATTTTATATCAGTGAAAATCCAACCTCAAACTTCAAATGCGAATATCTCCTAAACGAAGCGTCCTAGATACTGCAAACTCAGCCTTTTTCGACATCGCATATCTCAGCAGCCGGACCACCTGAAAGGCTGAAATGTCAGTATTGTGATCCTGGAAACCTCTTCTTTCCAACGGTGTGCCCATCTTTGCATGGAAATAATTTTATATCAGTGAAAATCCAACCTCAAACTTCAAATGCGAATATCTCCTAAACGAAGCGTCCTAGATACAGCAAACTCAGCGTTTTTCGACAGCGCATATCTCGGCACCCGGACCACCTGGAAGGCTGAAATTTCAGTATTGTGATCCTGGAAACCTCCTCTTTCCAACGGTGTGCCCATCTTTGCATGGAAATATTTTTATATCAGTGAAAATCCTACCTCAAACTTCAAATGCGAATATCTCCTAAACGAAGCGTCCTAGATACAGCAAACTCAGCGTTTTTCGACAGCGCATATCTCAGCAGCCGGACCACCTGGAAGGCTGAAATTTCAGTATTGTGATCCTGGAAACCTCCTCTTTCCAATGGTGTGCCCATCTTTGCATGGAAATAATTTTATATCAGTGAAAATCCTACCTCAAACTTCAAATGCGAATATCTCCTAAACGAAGCGTCCTAGATACTGCAAACTCAGCGTTTTTCGACAGCGCATATCTCAGCTGCCGGATCACCTGGAAGGCTGAAATTTCAGTATTGTGATCCTGCAAACCTCCTCTTTCCAATGGTGTGCCCATCTTTGCATGGAAATAATTTTATATCAGTGAAAATCCTACCTCAAACTTCAAATGCGAATATCTCCTAAACGAAGCGTCCTAGATACTGCAAACTCAGCCTTTTTCGACAGCGCATATCTCAGCTGCCGGACCACCTGAACGGCTGAAATTTCAGTATTGTGATCCTGGAAACCTCTTCTTTCCAACGGTGTAACCATCTTTGCATGGAAATAATTTTATATCAGTGAAAATCCAACCTCAAACTTCAAATGCGAATATCTCCTAAACGAAGCGTCCTAGATACTGCAAACTCAGCCTTTTTCGACATCGCATATCTCAGCAGCCGGACCACCTGAAAGGCTGAAATTTCAGTATTGTGATCCTGGAAACCTCTTCTTTCCAACGGTGTGCCCATCTTTGCATGGAAATAATTTTATATCAGTGAAAATCCAACCTCAAACTTCAAATGCGAATATCTCCTAAACGAAGCGTCCTAGATACTGCAAATTCAGCCTTTTTCGACAGCGCATATCTCAGCAGCCGGACCACCTGGAAGGCTGAAATTTCAGTATTGTGATCCTAAAAACCTCCTCTTTCCAACGGTGTGCCCATCTTTGCATGGAAATAATTTTATATCAGTGAAAATCCAACCTCAAACTTCAAATGCGAATATCTCCTAAACGAAGCGTCCTAGATACTGCAAACTCAGCGTTTTTCGACAGCGCATATCTCAGCAGCCGGACCACCTGGAAGGCTGAAATTTCAGTATTGTGATCCTGGAAACCTCCTCTTTCCAACTGTGTGCCCATCTTTGCATGGAAATATTTTTATATCAGTGAAAATCCTACCTCAAACTTCAAATGCGAATATCTCCTAAACGAAGCGTCCTAGATACAGCAAACTCAGCGTTTTTCGACAGCGCATATCTCAGCAGCCGGACCACCTGGAAGGCTGAAATTTCAGTATTGTGATCCTGGAAACCTCCTCTTTCCAATGGTGTGCCCATCTTTGCATGGAAATAATTTTATATCAGTGAAAATCCTACCTCAAACTTCAAATGCGAATATCTCCTAAACGAAGCGTCCTAGATACTACAAACTCAGCCTTTTTCGACAGCGCATATCTCGGCACCTGGACCACCTGGAAGGCTGAAATTTCAGTATTTTGATCCTGGAAACCTCTTCTTTCCAACGGTGTGACCATCTTTGCATGGAAATAATTTTATATCAGTGAAAATCCTACCTCAAACTTCAAAGGCGAATATCTCCTAAACGAAGCGTCCTAGATACAGCAAACTCAGCGTTTTTCGACATCGCATATCTCGGCACCCGGACCACCTGGAAGGCTGAAATTTCAGTATTGTGATCCTAGAAACCTCCTCTTTCCAACGGTGTGCCCATCTTTGCATGGAATAATTTTATATCAGTAAAAATCCTACCTCAAACTTCAAATGCGAATATCTCCTAAACGAAGCGTCCTAGATACTGCAAACTCAGCCTTTTTCGACAGCGCATATCTCAGCAGCCGGACCACCTGAAAGGCTGAAATTTCAGTATTGTGATCCTGCAAACCTCCTTTTTCCAACGGTGTGCAAATCTTTGCATGGAAATAATTTTATATCAGTGAAAATCCTACCTCAAACTTCAAATGCGAATATCTAATAAACGAAGCGTCCTAGATACTGCAAACTCAGCGTTTTTCGACAGTGCATATCTCGGCACCCGGACCACCTGGAAGGCTGAAATTTCAGTATTGTGATCCTGGAAACCTCTTCTTTCCAACGGTGTGCCCATCTTTGCATGGAAATAATTTTATATCAGTGAAAATCCAACCTCAAACTTCAAATGCGAATATCTCCTAAACGAAGCGTCCTAGATACTGCAAACTCAGCGTTTTTCGACAGCGCATATCTCAGCTGCCGGACCACCTGGAAGGCTGAAATTTCAGTATTGTGATCCTAAAAACCTCCTCTTTCCAACGGTGTGCCCATCTTTGCATGGAAATAATTTTATATCAGTGAAAATGCGAATATCTCCTAAACGAAGCGTCCTAGATACTACAAACTCAGCCTTTTTCGACAGCGCATATCTCGGCACCTGGACCACCTGGAAGGCTGAAATTTCAGTATTGTGATCCTGGGAACCTCCTCTTTCCAACGGTGTAACCATCTTTGCATGGAAATAATTTTATATCAGTGAAAATCCAACCTCAAACTTCAAATGCGAATATCTCCTAAACGAAGCGTCCTAGATACTGCAAGCTCAGCGTTTTTCGACAGTGCATATCTCAGCAGCCGGACCACCTGGAAGGCTGAAATTTCAGTATTGTGATCCTAAAAACCTCCTCTTTCCAACGGTGTGCCCATCTTTGCATGGAAATAATTTTATATCAGTGAAAATCCAACCTCAA
Source organism: Scaeva pyrastri (assembly GCA_905146935.1). NCBI lineage: Eukaryota > Metazoa > Arthropoda > Insecta > Diptera > Syrphidae > Scaeva > Scaeva pyrastri. The sequence continues at coordinate 35,262,110 of LR989927.1, read as the reverse complement.
ACTTCAAATGCGAATATCTCCTAAACGAAGCGTCCTAGATACTACAAACTCAGCCTTTTTCGACAGCGCATATCTCGGCACCTGGACCACCTGGAAGGCTGAAATTTCAGTATTGTGATCCTGGAAACCTCTTCTTTCCAACGGTGTAACCATCTTTGCATGGAAATAATTTTATATCAGTGAAAATCCAACCTCAAACTTCAAATGCGAATATCTCCTAAACGAAGCGTCCTAGATACTGCAAATTCAGCCTTTTTCGACAGCGCATATCTCAGCAGCCGGACCACCTGAAAGGCTGAAATTTCAGTATTGTGATCCTGGAAACCTCTTCTTTCCAACGGTGTGCCCATCTTTGCATGGAAATAATTTTATATCAGTGAAAATCCAACCTCAAACTTCAAATGCGAATATCTCCTAAACGAAGCGTCCTAGATACTGCAAACTCAGCGTTTTTCGACAGCGCATATCTCAGCAGCCGGACCACCTGGAAGGCTGAAATTTCAGTATTGTGATCCTGGGAACCTCCTCTTTCCAACGGTGTAACCATCTTTGCATGGAAATAATTTTATATCAGTGAAAATCCAACCTCAAACTTCAAATGCGAATATCTCCTAAACGAAGCGTCCTAGATACTGCAAGCTCAGCGTTTTTCGACAGTGCATATCTCAGCAGCCGGACCACCTGGAAGGCTGAAATTTCAGTATTGTGATCCTGGAAACCTCCTCTTTCCAATGGTGTGCCCATCTTTGCATGGAAATAATTTTATATCAGTGAAAATCCTACCTCAAACTTCAAATGCGAATATCTCCTAAACGAAGCGTCCTAGATACTACAAACTCAGCCTTTTTCGACAGTGCATATCTCGGCACCTGGACCACCTGGAAGGCTGAAATTTCAGTATTTTGATCCTGGAAACCTCTTCTTTCCAACGGTGTGCCCATCTTTGCATGGAAATAATTTTATATCAGTGAAAATCCTACCTCAAACTTCAAAGGCGAATATCTCCTAAACGAAGCGTCCTAGATACTGCAAACTCAGCGTTTTTCGACATCGCATATCTCGGCACCCGGACCACCTGGAAGGCTGAAATTTCAGTATTGTGATCCTGGAAACCTCCTCTTTCCAACGGTGTGCCCATCTTTACATGGAATAATTTTATATCAGTGAAAATCCTACCTCAAACTTCAAATGCGAATATCTCCTAAACGAAGCGTCCTAGATACTGCAAACTCAGCCTTTTCGACAGCGCATATCTCAGCAGCCGGACCACCTGAAAGGCTGAAATTTCAGTATTGTGATCCTGGAAACCTCTTCTTTCCAACGGTGTAACCATCTTTGCATGGAAATAATTTTATATCAGTGAAAATCCAACCTCAAACTTCAAATGCGAATATCTCCTAAACGAAGCGTCCTAGATACTGCAAACTCAGCCTTTTTCGACATCGCATATCTCAGCAGCCGGACCACCTGAAAGGCTGAAATTTCAGTATTGTGATCCTGGAAACCTCTTCTTTCCAACGGTGTGCCCATCTTTGCATGGAAATAATTTTATATCAGTGAAAATCCTACCTCAAACTTCAAATGCGAATATCTCCTAAACGAAGCGTCCTAGATACTGCAAATTCAGCCTTTTTCGACAGCGCATATCTCAGCAGCCGGACCACCTGGAAGGCTGAAATTTCAGTATTGTGATCCTGGGAACCTCCTCTTTCCAACGGTGTAACCATCTTTGCATGGAAATAATTTTATATCAGTGAAAATCCAACCTCAAACTTCAAATGCGAATATCTCCTAAACGAAGCGTCCTAGATACTGCAAGCTCAGCGTTTTTCGACAGTGCATATCTCAGCAGCCGGACCACCTGGAAGGCTGAAATTTCAGTATTGTGATCCTAAAAACCTCCTCTTTCCAACGGTGTGCCCATCTTTGCATGGAAATAATTTTATATCAGTGAAAATCCAACCTCAAACTTCAAATGCGAATATCTCTTAAACGAAGCGTCCTAGATACTGCAAACTCAGCGTTTTTCGACAGCGCATATCTCAGCAGTCGGACCACCTGGAAGGCTAAAATTTCAGTATTGTGATCCTGGAAACCTCCTCTTTCCAACGGTGTGCCCATCTTTGCATGGAAATATTTTTATATCAGTGAAAATCCAACCTCAAACTTCAAATGCGAATATCTCCTAAACGAAGCGTCCTAGATACTGCAAACTCAGCCTTTTTCGACATCGCATATCTCAGCAGCCGGACCACCTGAAAGGCTGAAATTTCAGTATTGTGATCCTGGGAACCTCCTCTTTCCAACGGTGTAACCATCTTTGCATGGAAATAATTTTATATCAGTGAAAATCCAACCTCAAACTTCAAATGCGAATATCTCCTAAACGAAGCGTCCTAGATACTGCAAACTCAGCGTTTTTCGACAGTGCATATCTCGGCACCCAGACCACCTGGAAGGCTGAAATTGCAGTATTGTGATCCTGGGAACCTCCTCTTTCCAACAGTGAAAATCCAACCTCAAACTTCAAACATACATACCTTACCTAACTCTTGATTTAACACACTTTTTTATTTCTGGCCTCACCTCTAACAAACTACATAATTATGTATGTATATCAAGCACGCGTATCTTATTGATTTTTTTTTTTACAATTAGGTAGGCATCTCAATAAAACAGGGATAAATTATTAGAGCGTGGAAGCCTTAAAGAAAATTTTTACTTTTTAGGTTTTCACCTCACAAATTTTGTTTACCTCACTGTATACGCCTACGCCAATTTTTCGTTTGTGGATAATACCTTTTGTGGCCCGCTTTATTATGTCTAAGTCGGACTAACGTCTTTTGACTCATTTAGGTGGGTTTAACGTCCAGTCTATCCAGCAATACGGGACAGATGCATTTCGAAATCAACTCGTGCTTTTAAAGATTCTGAAAATAATAATATCGTGCGATTTTTATTTGATTATTTTCAGAATCAACAAGTTAAACATGTCACCCCAGAACCATTTTCGTCAAAATCGGACAATGCGGAATCAACATCTAAGCAGCTCAAACAAATATTAGTCTATACTACCAAAATGTAAATGGACTTCGGACAAAGACTAATATGGTCTATAAAAATGTAAATAACCTTCCCCACGATATCATTATACTAACAGAAACTTGGTTCAACTTTTTTATTCTTGACCTTTTTGATGCTTCATATCAAATTTTCAGACATGATCGACATGATGAAGAAGACTCTAATGTTGTCGGAGGAGGAATTCTTTTTGCGATCAAGACCTCACTTACGTTTACGTGCTACCTGATAGATGATTTTCGAGCAACAGGTGTCGAAAATCAAGTTGGAATCTGGCCATTTATTTATTATCTCCGCGTATATACCTCCTAGTTCAAACAATGACGTTTATGAAAAGTTAAATGACTGCATAGAAAATATTTATGTACTTATAGAACCCGAATATGAAATTTTGATCGTAGGTGACTTTAATCTACCAAACCTTAATTGGACAAAAATTGATGACGACAACTTCCATGTTCCAATAAATGCGTCCAGCCTTAACGAACTAACATGTATAGATGGTATGTCTTCGTGTGGTTTAAGTCAATTCAATGGTTTGAGAAATCGTTTTGGAATAATTCTTGACTTAGTGTTTTTTGCCGATACAATTAACAACGAAATTGCTGTTTTAACTGCTACTGTAAAACTAATAGACGAAGATCGACATCATCCTGCTTTAAACATGTCTTCTCCTTACAATAACAATAATAACAACAAACTTGAATTTGACTTTTCTAAATGTAATTTTGTAGATCTTTTTGATATGTTAATAACTGTAAATTGGAATCAATTATTTTGTAATTGCTGTGTTCCATCTTTTATATTAAAAAAATGTGCTTCTTATTTGTCATATCCGTTATGTGTTCTCTTCAATGCATCCAAAGTTCAAGTTGATTGTGTATTTACTGAAGCCTTTGACAAGTTATGTCACAATACACTAATTTTAAAATTATACCATCTATACTTTGTCTCCTAAAAATTGTCAGCACAGGGAAGATAGAATGTTTGCCTTTCATTCGCACTATTTTCTTTTTTAATAAGTCTTTTTCATTTGAAAGCTCTTTCAAGCTCTTTCAGAGTTGACTACTGAAATGGCAATCATTTGAAGAAAATGTATTCAGGGCTACCTGTGTTTAACATTTAAATTCTTTTTTTTATTAATAAAAATGAAATAATATTTATATTTGCCACACCACTAAGAGGTAAGATAAAAGGCGCGTTTTTGAAGGGTATCCCCAGTAGGCCTAATGCCTTTTAAATAAATAACAAGTGGAAAATTAACATGTATTCTTACATATTAATGTAACAAAAAATAAAATTAACAATCATAACATAAAACAATGTCACAAAAATACACGAAGTATCAATAAACCGACCGCACGGAACGAGAATTTACGAAAAGAATCATTTTCTCTGCAGAAAAGAGCTTATATTTTTATAACTGCATTCAAACGGATTTCCCACACATTGCAATGCAAAATATTCAAACAAACACAAGTAAACACTTTCCCGTTGAGTACTTTTTTAAAAGCCCTAAAAACAAAAGCTCGTGAACCGAAACCAAAGGAAGAACGAAGATACAAGTTACCTACATTTGTAAGGCAACACTGCATATCATAACCATAAGTACAACATGAGGGTTGAAATTGAAATGCGATAGACTATACTCTACTATTTCACAATCCACAACGATTTTTTTACCTATTTACGCTACGCCGATTTTTGATCTAATTATGACACTTTTCCCCGATTTTCAATGTTTCATATAAAAAAGCGTTTTAATGTATTTTCAACTTTAGAATTATTTACATTATTTATAATTTTACTAAAAATTTGAGTACATTGTAATCTTAAAATATCCCTTTTTAAATTTCTCTTCATCATAATACAAGTTAAGATACTTATGTACCTAAGCCGTTGGTTTATAAGAAACTTGAATCCTTGGAGTATTTGTTAGCTTATTTATTACTTTTTCATTTCTAATTATTTAGGTGCTATAAGCACTAAATAATTAAGTTTCTTGTAAGCTAATGGCCCATAAAAGACTGTAAATTTAATACACAAAGGGAAATATTTGTTATTTATTTATTGTGCAGACTAGTGCAAGGTTGGTGAAAACTGTCAAAATCAACTAATGTCATTATTCTATACTACTCAAAACATAAGTTTTTGGCTTTAATAAAATAAAAAAAAATTGTGATCTAGTTTTTTAATTGTTATTATAATTTAGATTAGTAATAAGAAATTGAGTAGGTAAATATTTTTAATACGGATTTTTTAATTCAAATTACACACAGAAAAAATATTTTGTGAACATTTTGGTTGGCCACTATTTTTATTTTTGAGTAAATTATTACTATCCCTACCATTTTAATTGCGCCGAATTTAACATCTGACTCATGACGTTTTTGCTTGGACTTGCTCTGACAGTTTTCATGAATCTGCAGTGCACTACACTACTCTACACTAGAAATCTTGTGGTTGAACAGAGCTAATATCTCCACGAGACGTTCAACGAAAAATAACTAGATGCCGCTCTTGAGAGTACTATAATTTTCATATACAATGCTAGGCAAAACTATAAAACCTTTTATAGTATCAAAAAAAAAACTTTTGCTATTTTCTTTGGTGAATAACGAAATTCAATGAAATTTTTGTGCTATTTTTATGAATAAACTTTTTTACTTAAGTATCTTAGCTTCTTAGCCCTAAGATCATATAAAAAAGTACCTTTTTTTCTATTATCTATTTGTAAGACTATTTTTTCATCACTTTTCAGCTATTCTCTTTAATAACATAAGATATCTTTTATTCACTGCTGCAAAGCTAGCGCAGCTAAATTTCCCTCGGAAAACAACAACACTTTGATTGCTGGCGGCTTGCGATGTATGGACTGAGAATCATAGTTTTATTCACTTGAATGCTGTACTAGCTATTCAGCAGTGAAAAAAAAAACAACTACTAATAAACAAACAAAAATGCACAATATTTTTGCTTTAGAAAACGAGTTCTTTTCATGATGATGTGTATGCAACCTAGTTTCTATAATTTTCTTCTCTGAATGGTGCCTAAGCACTAAGCAGTGCCACCAACCAACCTGACCGCCATCTACAAGTTAAAGAGATTAACGCACAATCAACGTTCTAATGTCAAAATCTCTCCAGCTCTCAATCTCCACTCCGACCCAATTTTTGTACATCAACCAAAACCATCAACAAAAACAAACACAACTTCTTTTTCTCACTCTCTCCAATGTGTAACAGCCCTCCAACCGCATGCGCTCTCGTTCTAATCACCGGGCTTTTTGCACTTTTGCTTTTGCTTTTTTCTTGGAATCTGGGAACTGGAATCTGGAAAGACTAAACTCCATCTCCATTTAGTTTTTGGTTTTCCTCTTTTTTTATTTTTAGTAGTTTCTCATCGTTGGTCGTCGTCTCGTCGTGTTGTGTTCTAGTTACCAGTGCGATCTCGCTTGAAGCATAAGAAGCAGAGTTGATTTAGTTTGCAATTAGTTTCAAATAAAACTACTTCAACCTAAAGATATTATATCTAATCTTCGTAAATACATAATTCAATTTGTTTTTGATTAAAAAAAAGCGATTACTAATTTTCATCAGTTTGCGTGTGAATATTTTGTTATCAATTTATATTTTTTGTGTGCGTGCGCCTTTGAAAGCAAAAAGAAAAATATGTAAAATCAAAATGTGCTCCTTTGTGACACCAATACCAGCAACACCATTGTCGTTTTTAATGCGTCTGCCTCACTCTTGCCTCTCGACATCCTGATCGAGTGTAACAGAGCAAGCACTTTATCTGCACACGTACACAAAAATCTTTTGGATATCCCAATCCTACCACCAACAAAAAGGGGATGAAATAATGAGATTTTTGTCTCCTTTTTTTCGAGTTTGTATCGTTGTATCGCAATCGCAACTTCGTCGTTCTCGTTTTCGTCGTCGTCGTCCGACACTGTCGTTGTCGCTATCGCTGTCGCCGTCACCGTCACCGTCGCCGTAGCCTAGTCCTTTTTCCCAGTGCGCGATAGATATCCTCCAATTCAATAGTGTGTATTAATAAAAAAAATAAAAAATTAAATTGCAGTGAATGGTTTGAATTCAAGAAGAAAATTCTGCTCGTTTAGTCGAGAATCCGAAGCAGGAGTTGTCCAAGAAGTACCTGGGTGTATTGAAAATTCATGGGGGTGCGAAAGTGTGATAAAATGCGAAAAACATCTAGGCTTCATCATTTACCCCCTGTGTGAAGTGAAAGTGAGTGTTATATAAATACATGCATATGTATAACAAGGACGACGTATAGTGTGGAGTAAGAGAAAAGCAGAAATAACGAAGAAAAAAAAAGAAAAAAACCGGGAGCAATAAGCACCCCACCCTCTTGTCCGGGCGAATCCTTGTGATTCTGTGATTCTTTTTCTGTCAAATTGTGTACCGACGTTGTTGTCTTCTCCATCTAATAATAGTGCCAATTGCGGCGAAAAAAAAATTAAACAAAAAAAAGGAGCTCAATTTGACAACACGAACCCCCTCGAGCAGTGGGTGAAGTGAAGCGAGAACCATCACCAACACCATCACCATCGCTCCTCGAACCTCCAATTTCCAGCCATAATTATCGCCTCACCATTACCATCAAAAACAACCTTCAACAACCGAACCAACACCAGCTAGAGCCAGCCCGAGGAGCTGCCTCAAAATAAAGGATACAACTTACACTTTTATGACGTCAGCAGGAGGTGAAGGAGCCAACAGTATCAGCATCAGGATCAGCCCCAGCACCAGCATGGACCAACCTAGTATCCTTGTGCGAATTCTACATGCGATTCCGCATGTGAATTACACATTTCGCCGGGTTAATGACACTTTCAATCCGGAGAGCGATATTTATCTCGAGGTATGTAGATGGAAAGCACAGAACTCCAACTTTAACTCTTCCTTTTTTATTTTTACTTCTATATATTATAATCATCACCATCATCATCATCATCGTCGTCATCGTTGTCGCTTCTTACGTTTCGTTATTCCCTTCTTTTCACACAATGGTTGTGGGGTGGTGGGTGCGATGTTTTTTTTTTAAAGGTGTACCTATTCAACATTAGTTCAGCTACCTACAGCAGAATCTTCAGTACTTTTTATTTGTTTTTCTTTTTTCTTTTTTGTGATTGCTTTATCCCTTATCCTTGTATTTACTAAAGGATTCTGTTTTGAAGTTTTATACTTGGTGTGTATAAATGGTGAAAAACTCCTCGTCGTGTCGGTCGTTGGAACAAATTCTATATTTTTTACCAAGGTACACACAAAAAATGGAAAACGTATAGTTATTTTGAAACTTCAATATTACCGGTGGCAAGTAAAGTTTTGTCCGTTGGAAAATTTGTTCAATATTAATAGGCACACTGAATTGGAAAATTAAGAAAAACGAATTATTTAATTAACCGTACACAAAAACGTAGCAATTAGGAACCCAACAAGACAAATAACTCGTCGGGTATTTCCGAACTTAGAGATCTTATTTCTAAGAAGAGGGATTTCAGAGCCAAACTAAAATAATCGATGCAAAACAAAATCCATTTGATCAATGTTTTAATTTGTGGACAGAATCAAATAACACTCATTATTTACTTATTTGGAAGGAACGACTGTCTCAAGCTATAGCGAAACTCTTGATTTAGTAAATGAAATTTGTATCAGTGGTTGGAGTTTGTTTGTTTTTTTTTTTTTTTAATTAAGGCGAACTCAAGGGATCTTGACCATCCTTATGAACTTATGATGAATCAAACAGTGCGAGCAATTAGGAAAGTCGTATAGGATTTGATAAGAGATACCGAAGTGATGCACATTGGTGCCTGAATATCAAAGTATTCCACATTCGTATAGTACGACTAAAGAAAGAATCTCTGTACTTAACAAAACATCGGATATTGGGCAAAGGGTGCATTTCTAGAAGCAAGAGTATAACGGTTGAATTTTTTTTAGAAGGGAGGAATGCAACTGGCTATTTCGCCTATCATTTTTAAAGCCCTCTTTTGTGTCCAAGGGAAAAGAGCACCTACCCAGATATTTGAATGGTAGGGAGTCGAGTTTTGGACAGCTAAAGGCTTTATAGATAAAAGCCAGGTCAGAAGAGGTAAAATACTTCTTACATCGGGGAAGAAAGCCTAAACATTAAGCAGAGTTTTTCAAGGTGTAATACATACTCGTATATGTACATACATATATGTGATCGTTCCACAAAAGATGGTCTGCGAAACACATACCGAGTCCTTATAATAGTTTAGTTTCTTTGATCCAAGGCCGTTCATGGAAAAAGGATCATGCTTTAAATACAGGAGACAGCATTGAATTTTGGAAGCATTAAATTCTACGCGGTTTATACTTCGAGATCAGAATTTAATTATCTAAATATAAGCACAGTCCGACGACGACACACGTAAAGACGGAAGAGTCCAAGAAAGAATAAATAACTACGGTGGCGGAAAGGTGCTTGAAATCGATTCCTGTTGAAAGATCCCAATGTCTTGTAGACTCAATGCAAACGGCGCTGTACAGCTGTCTTTGCAAATAAGGGACACGCCACGAAATATTGATTTGGACAAATTTTTGACTAAATTTAAAAATTATATTCTAGTGTTAGCAAAAAAGGTGAAGTTTTCATTTTGTGAGATGTTTTTAAGATGCGGTGCTATTTTTTTGACCTTAACTGTACATAGTTATAGATAAAAGCTGCGTTTTATTAGACATGAAGATCTGGATCAGCGTTTTTTATTTTTATTTATTTTACAACAACACTACAAGATCTTGATATTTTTCTGGATCAATTTTCGTGATCCCAGATTGATCCCACTACCAAGAAGAAGGGAAATTTTGCATTTCCGAGTGTTAGGGTTTTTTAATTCTAAGATGTCAAAACAGAGTTACGTCAGAAACTATGTTTTTTGATTGAGGATTGAGGAATCGATTCGGGATCATCATCGAATAGCAACTTAAAGTAAAAAAACCTTAAGTTGTGTAGTGGCGTCAGAAATAAGTCAAAATGTTTATTTTTTTAGTATACCTACTACCTATTTAGTTTTTAATTAAATTTCATTTAAAAGGAAATTGGTGATCACTGATCACATTATGTGTAGGTGTAGTGTATATAATAGAACGCAGCTAAAGCTCCTAAATTAAATTAAATAAATACAAATCTAAATAAATAAAAAAAACTTTAGAATTTCGATCGACCGCATTTCTACCTTGATATAAATCGAAATTCGTTTACGTTCAACATTTTACCTTAACGGTGTATGTATATCATATGTATGCTATTTTATTTTATTTTTTTTAAGTTTTTCTTAAAAGTTGTTAAGATTCCCGAAATCAATATCATTTTACCTAAATATCAAATAAATCCGCCTTATATTTCCAGACCAGAAATTAATTAAATTGAATTAATTTTATTACCAAATTGGAAAGTTTGAGTTTTGACATACATATGTACATATGTATGTATGTATGTATTTATTTATGTATGTACGTAGGTTGTTATTTGATATTATGTATCTTATTTGAACGCCCTCTTAAACTTGATAGTTTTAAACTCCTATCAGTTGTGTTGCATAATAAAGATTTGGGCTTTGCAGTTGTCTTAAACCAAATCAGTATTTCTTGCAATCAAATGTTATGACAAAATTAAACAAATAAATGTTTGTGTCTAAAACAAAATGAGCAAATACATAATTATGTGTATAAAATACATATTTATATAGAGCAAGAATTTCCATTGAGCCTTAAGGTACTTTTTTTTTAAAGTGAAGTTTATAAACTTTGTTTGACAAGTAAGTAGGAGACAAATTTCACGTCAAAAAAAAGAAACAAAAAAAAAAAAAAGTGTAGAGACAGCGTATACACTACACTGGCATGCAAAAAGAAGCTCCAGTCTCCACCACCGTCGTAGTTGTCGGTTGTCGCTCTCCTAGTTTCTTGCTTTTGTAAACATTCACGCAAGTGCGAAAATATTTGACAATATGCGAGCTTTTTTATGTTTATGTGAGGATGCCAGAGAGATGCTGTGTGTACATACAATACAATACATACATAGTTGTTTTATGGTTCCTTTGCCTATTCCTTTTCTCACTTTATGTCATCTCACCTAAGTGAGAATCGTTTTTGTTGTTGTTACTTCAATTTTTGTGACGTGTTTATTTGGGGTGGTGGGCGCATAAAAATGATAATATAAAGAGAAAGACAAAAATTTACCATGTGGTAGAAATGAAGAAGGATGCGACTGTCAAACACTAAAACTGGACTTAAAAAAAAAGAAGAAAACAAAATAATTTAAAAAATTGAATCAGTCTTTTTTTCGTTTTTGAATTAGTAAGCAATAAAAAAAAATAAATAAAAAGTGATAAAATAATAATTAGCTGAAGTATGTATAAATTGAACCATTTCAAATCCTAGTCCATTTATGTATGTGTAGGTATTGGATTAGTGAAGGACGAACCTGGGCCTCAGACACTCACTTTTGAAAATTACAGACTGAGTTAGTTCCCATTATGTCAGTGGATTCGGCAAAAACTTCAATCTTATACGCCTGTATTGAAAAAAAAACTGCTAAAAAGAGGAATGAATCCAGTTTTTACCGGTTAAATCAAATTCTACAAACATATATGTATATGTATTTGAAGGAATTCTGAGAAGCGGATAATTAAACAGAAAACAGAAGGACGTTAATTCTTAAACTGTCATTTTAATAATTTTATCTTTAATATTCCTTGCAAATCGAGTTGGAGGTCATTACAGAAGACGATGAGTTTTCTTTATTTTTAAGTTCTCATAAAATTCTGTCAAGAAACACACTCATGATTTTGTGTCCCTTTCGGATTCAGTGCAGCAATAAACAAAATAACAAAAAAAAAAATATACATCCAAAGTGACACACAGTCCCAAACCCTCAGAATTTTCAGAGTACGAGTAGGTATGCGACTAAAGTGAAGAAATGCAAAATGATTACATATGGCTGCTGTGAATCCTTGAAAAACACCCAACTGCTATATATGTACATTATGTATGTATACATTACTTTACTTAAAGTGATTGTGTCTGCAGCACCGTATGTACTCGACATACTGGATTTTTTTTTTTAAAGACTAAGAATAATTTAAACCACAATTCTTCGGACTGAAAAGGCGTCAAAATCACAAAAAGAAAATAAACGATTTATCTTGTGAGTTTGTTGGCCAAGCGTGTTGTCGTCGCTACGACCGCGACGCGACGCGTGTTTGTGCGTTTATTTGTGATTGCTGCCCACTCATTTTTAATAATCAAAAATAGATTCACAAAAGCAATCTCTCCAATTTTATATTAATGTCATTACAGAAAATATCGACAACAAGTTCGACAAAGACGAAGACGATTCCAATGGACGTCCCACATCTGACTACCATCGATAAAGAATCGAGATCGACTTGAATTCGTAAACAAACCGGAAACAGAACAAATAAAAGGGTTTCATAGGAATTTCAACTTACTCCTACTTATATTTTTGTTTCTTCAAAAAAAAAAGAAAAAGAGAATCACAAAAAAAAAAAGAAAGAAAACATTGTGATTGAAAAACTTTCCTCTTCTCAGATTTTTTTTTTATATTATTGTTATGGGCCAAGTCCGCTCGGCGCACTTAAATGACATTCAATGACCATAAACCGTTACAAAAGAAGAATTCTGTCTCTTCTGGATGCATTTTCCCTCAAGTTTGGCCGCCTCTGGTGCACACATGGTGCTCCTGTTGTCTGTGACTGGAATGGTTTTGTTGTTTTTCTTGATCATCATCATCATTGGTGGTTGTTTGGGTTTTTTTTTTTTTGATATTCTTTTGATTTCTTGTATACTTACCTACTCGAAACTAAAACTACTTAGTTTCACAATAAACAATAAATGTATAGAAAAAGTTTTTCTCTTTTACCTAAATGACAAGCGAACTCTGTCCGTGGATATTCTATCATTGAGAAATAAATATTTAAAACCAAAACAAAAAATGAGTTTGCTCAACGATAACAATTGATTACATCACTCGGGGCTCGGGGTCTCCTTTGGGCTTGTAGGGTTGCCATAATATGTTATTGAATGTTGCTTAGTAAATTAGCTGATAAATTCGCTTAAATTTGTAAAACATATTAATTACATGTGGAGTTTGTATTTTTGAGATTTATTTTTGAATCTGGAGCGAGATTTAGAAAACATCAGTACTGTCATTTCTGTTTTAAATATTCAATTTATGATCGATGAAGAGAAATCAAAACCTTATTGTTTTCGATTTTCTACAATTTGTAACGATTCTTCAGAAATGTGTATGTTTTAAATGCTTCACTATATTTTTTTTTTCTCTTCATTTCATCTTCAAAGTTGGTGAATGGTGACCCTAAACTGACTCAGTTAAACTGCTAGACAAAAATCTCAATTTGAACAACAAAAAAGTGTGGAAACATATTGTTGGTATCATCTGGCGATGATACGCGGGATAAAACGTCATTGTACTCATCGCAGACTAAACGAATTTCGAATTGCGAAACGTGACTAGGAACCGGGAGGCAACCGACTACTGTGTGTTTTTTCTTTTGGTTAATTTTTTTTTTTAAATATTTTCTTAATACTATTTGGCATGGAATCTCTTAAAAATCGAAAAATATTTTTATGAAGTAGATTTTCAGCGGGAGATGATATGATAAATTTTTTCTTGCATTTTTATCATGTGGCTCGGAACTACTCTTGTGGTATTCCTTTACAGAGCAGCAGCATTGGCTAGAGTGCTCTCCCGCCAAAATATTGCGAAGTGAAATCTTCGAGAATTGAAATAGTTAATCTTTTTTCTGAAATGGCTGAAGCATATTTTAATTCATCCCAACTGCAATATGTTTGCCCCCTTATGGCTTATTTGTTCGTTTTTATTTAAATAAGTTTTAAGGATATTTATTGACGAATATGAATGAAAGTGGAGATAGAGGTGGAAGTATTTTGGCGACTAAATTTATGTTACATATAAATATATATAATTAGGGCACAAATGTAATTAACTTGAAGTTGAAAAAATACAAAAATTAACGTTATTTGTATAAAATGTGAAGATGTTGTTCTTTTTTAAACCTTTCCAATTCAAGAAACATCATTAATAAGATTAACGTTAGTTTTGAAGGCAATAAAATAAATAAACCTTAATCAGAATGAGCCTAAGTTATCAACTCAAGTGTATTATATTAAAGTACGAGTTTTCTCTTCATCATATCCTTACAAAAACACTATAAATTGAATTAAAATGGCTGCCAGAGAACTTCCCAGAACACATTATATTAAGAATCTCTATTTATGTTTGACTTTGTTGTTGCTGTACTAAGTATTTAATTCCATTAATTTTTCATCTGCCCCCCGAGTGCGGTGCAGCAATCATATAACTACATATTTATTCACTGCCAAATTTTATGTGTCAACTTTTGTTGTAAATCCCGAAATTGCTTTTTTAGTCTGCCAAGAAGCAATAAGCAATCCAAATAGTATCAAAAGTTTAATTTAAACTAAAACAAAAGCAAAATGAAAACAAAACAAAAATAAAAGCAAAAGCAAAAGAGAAATCTAAAAATCTTTAAAAATTATTTCAAAATTCTACGAACTCCTAGTCCCGTATAGAGAAACCCAATTTCGCAAATGCTTCTCGCGGCGCAAAGCACCATATTTAATCTTTTGTAAATCTAATAAAACATCGTCCTGGGCTCAATGAGAACAACCGAACAAATAAAAACGGAAACAGCACACCAGAACCAGAATTAGAACCACCATCAGCACCAGTACCAGCACCAGCACCAACATGAGCAGCAGCAATATAGATTTAGCTGGATATGAATCATCTGAAGCTGAACAAGGAGCATCAACTCCTTGGTTTGAATAATGGCATTCTGTCAGCAGCGCAAAGACCCACGGGAGAAACAAAGGATATACCCAGCGAAACAGGCATATAGAGATACAAACATAAAACACACAATCCAATAACTTTTCCCTTCACATACTTTAGCAGCAAAAAAAAAAAACTAAAAAAAAAACAGCACAAAAAAGGACCCTAAACTAAACTGTCATCGGTTAGAAATGCTCCTTGGTTTTCCCATTCCGAATGTCTGTTTCCCAATTCGTTGTCGTAGTCGTCGTCGTCGTCGTCGTCGTCTTGTAAGTCTCCAACTATTATAACAAATAGTCCTACACCCGCCTGGTTATCTTTGTGCTCATTTTCTTGTGTCGGAAATTTTCTTCTTGACTCTCCTTTTTCGGCGCTACGTCTTCCCTGTATCCTTGTCCTGCCCAATGCCTATGCCCGTGCCCGTACCCGTGCCTGCAAAACAAATTTACAACTAGAAGGCAGATGTTTGGCATTTGTTTCGGGAATTTCCTCGGAGACACCCAGCAACAGCACAGCCACAGTCAGAGTCACATCAGGGACAACTACAATACATATTTACTTTTATTCGTATACTATACACAGGACATGACTTGGTTGGCTCTCGCACAGATTTAGCTTTGGTTGGCCCATTTCATTATACTGTCATATTTGCGGATTTGTAAATCACTATTTTTCAAGCGATTTATGTCACTCGGCCGACAACGTCAACGCCACCGCCACCGCACCATCGCTGCCGATTTCGAGTGAATCACACCACCAGATGTCAGAGACACAAGGGAGAAACCTTAATCCAAGTGTCAATGTTGATAAAAAATAAACTGGGCTGGGCGGAAATGTTTCGAAATTATATCAAAGCCAAGCAGTAGACAATGATTCGACTGTAATCGATATACCAAAGGTGCATAAGTTATTCAAAAAAAAAACCATTTGACATTTTAATGACTTACTTTTTATAAATGGGACAGCAAAATAGATACACTCATAATAAATTTTATTAATGTCGAAATGTCAACCGATACCTAAGTTACCAAATCGGATAACTTACAATGTAATGGTTTTAATTATCAACGATTTGTCGTTATCGATAAAAAGTGTTAAACATCATCTAGCTAAAAGTTACTAAGTTTGCCTAAGTGTAATTGAGATAAGAAGCAATAATAATTAAGATCAAATTTCCAGAATGTCAGTATATATAAAGGGTGTTTTTTTTAGATGTATGGTTTTCAAGAAGAAATAAAACACTGGCTCGAATAAATTCCATCAGAGAGACCCAATTTTCGACCACTTTTTGAAGCAATTGGGGGCGTATGTAAATAATCGAATATTTTCTTCCAAGGCATCAATCGTTTCGGACTTATCTGCTTAGACAAGCAACTTCACATAGTCCCACAAAAAATAGTCCAACGGTGTTAAATCGCACGATCTTGGAATCCACGCCAAAGTTTCCTCAAATAATTTGATTGTTTTTTGGGTTGTATGGCATGTAGGTCGTCCACATCAACATCCTCAAATTCGGGCAAGAAAAAGTAATCATGGCTCTATATAGCGTTCTCAATTGACTGTCACATTATGGCTTAATTTTTGAAGAAATATGGACCAATGATTCCGCCTGCCCATAGAGCACACCAAGCAGTGACTTTTTGAGGATGTAACGGAGTGTCAACAATGGCTTGTGGGTTATGATCATTTCAAATACGACAATCTTGCTTATTATTGTAGTAACGTACCTATTCAACCAAAAATGAATTTCATCGCTGAACAAAATATTCGTGTGCAAATCGGGATCGGTGGCCATCTCGTTGTGGGACCATTCAGCGAACTTACGACGCGCTTGATGGTCGTTGGCTTCAATTCTTGCACAGCAAACAAAGATCCTTCCTCAAAATCGTCCATAAAGTGGATGGGCAAAGCTCCAATTGTTTCGTCCGATGGACTCATTCAGGTCTTGTTCAAATTTTCTGCACACTGAGGATGCGCATTATCCGCTAATGTTTGCTCGAATTACCGACTCTGCTGGGCGATCATGTCGACCGAATATTTGACACCGGAATTGATGCATCGTGTGAACCGAACCTTTATTTTGCTAATTAATTTTGGACGATTTGCAAACGTTGTTCAAGAGTATGTAAGTCTATTCAGTATGAAATTGCAAACCAAACTGAAGATAAATCAAGTGACAGCTGTCAAAAAGACCAACTCCGAAAAAAGTATTGTCAGATTGAAAACCACATGTTAAAAAAAATATCAAAAAGATCTAAGGAAATTAAAAAAAAATGCCATTATACGCATCAGAAAAATGTTTTCCCACGAAGTGGTTTCCCACTTGTAAAAAGAAGTTTCCCTCGTGGCACACATTTAACTGCTCCAATGGGTTGTTCCTTTTTTCTTTTTAAATGGTAAAGATAACCATTTGAAATGGATCGTAGCAGGAGTTTAGATGTCCAAAGAATTTTATCGCTATAATGATAAACTTCATACTGAAAAACTAACAAATTGAGCTGAAACTTATCCGATTTTGTACGATTCGGAGAATTTCTATGAAAAGCTGCTCGAAATTTTGTGACCAACCTTGAATCCTAGAAACCAAGTTATGATCCGGAAAACTAACAACTTTAGATCCCTCATGGTTTTCCACTGTTATGGGTGTGTTTTATTTTTATTTTTCAACCGTAATTTCAAAAACCAGTTTTAAGCCTCAAAAACAATAAAATTTGCAGTAATTATTTACTTGTTTCTTTTTGCACATTCTCCACTACTTTGACATTCGCCAATCGGCCATTAATGTACCATTTTACCTTTCTTCCAGTCCTTGATAAATAATTCTTCTAGTGAAAGAGAGAAACGAAAGTCAGAACAGAACTAATCGAAATTTACTTTAAAAATTCATTCATCGCTCTAGTGTCTAGTAGTTTATATGTATGTCCAAATCGGATTGAATTAAAAATTAAAATTCGATAAATTACTCACACAAATTTGAATAAATAGAACTTTTGTATACAAGCATATAAAACATTAATTCTCTGAAATACTCAATTAAATTCCTAAAATTTATGTGATGACACCCAAGTTCAATCAACAATTATTTATTTATGTTTATGTAAACTTTTATCTTGGTTTGTGTGTTCGCGCATCAGGCATCAGATGCAGCTGCAGTTGTTTAACCAGTCCTTTTTTTTTTTTTTTTTGATGAGTTATATATTTCGCCCTCTGCGGCTGTCAAAGGCCCTATCTGTTCGTCATTAGGTCTGCCAAAGCAAACGACGACGCGACGTGACGCTCATTTAATACATTTTCGTTCTGTTACTTAAACATACATACATATACACAAAAATGAGATACACTATCCGGACATAAGACATTTTGTTATCTCAGAAATAAAAATATTTTGAAAGTCACAATACATTTTTTCTCCCATCGCCATCGCATCGTTGACGTCGCGTCCGTCGTCGTCCGTCCGTCTTCCTGTCGTTGTACAAGTAGGTATATAGAATGGTTGTCGGTCGCTGCACATTTGTCGAATTTGTCGGTTGAGTCATTTTATTTTGTTCAAAGAAAAAAATGTGGTCGAAAAACCACTGCGATTTCTTATCGGTTAATTATTTACTTT
This sequence comes from Scaeva pyrastri, assembly GCA_905146935.1. NCBI lineage: Eukaryota > Metazoa > Arthropoda > Insecta > Diptera > Syrphidae > Scaeva > Scaeva pyrastri. The sequence goes on along the minus strand of LR989927.1, from coordinate 35,243,512 downwards.
TTGTTCCAGATACTTTTAGCTGATATCCATTTAGTAGACGACTCAGGAAAAATAAAAATAAATTGCGCCATGCACTCTGTTTTCAACTATACCTACTTTTATGTGTTAGTTAGATTTTTGAAACACATTATGGATGTATGTATTGGGACGCGTTTGCCAATGTACTTATAGGTTCTGGAAAACAGTGGTTGGCAATAATTAACGATACATTATGTGGCTTTAATCGCATGCATAGGCATACTTCGATATATCGCATTGACTCGGTGACAAGATTCTCATGGTTTTTATTCTTATCGTTAACAAAAAAAATGGAATCAATGACGACCCCTATAATTTTAGTAATTTACATATTGAGTTTTTTTTTCTATTTACGATGTACACTATTCCAAGCACAATGAATGCTTATGATATGAGGTCTGAAACTCTATTGAACTTAAATCTTATGTTTAAACTTGTCAAATACATATTTTGGCAACTAGGTTTTTGTTTTGTACCTATGTATGTATACGCATAAACAAAAACATATTATTTAAAGACATACATAGTTACGCTTTAAAGGTGAGGGCTCCTCTCCTCTCATCTCGGTCTCGTATAGTGAGTTTCGTCTTGGTCTTGCTATTTTTTGAGTAAAGTTTTAATTTAAAGCCTCTTTTCATTCTCATAAAAATCATCGGCGCAAAATTTTGAATAACCTATTGATAGGGGCTCAACATTTTACTAACCAGAATTTTGCTAAATATTTAGCAATTTACTAGCGATTATAAAGTTTTAAACCTTTTCTTTTGTTTTGCTAATTAGTAAATTCCTAACTCTCTTTTATTTCAAAACGGGCATCCGAACATGTCCAAATCTCCAAATAGTGACAGTTCGTAAAAATAAATAAAGCAAACATACTTAAACGGACCTATTAGTTGGAAATGTCACAACTGTCAACCCAATAAGATTAATTGTAATACAGATGAACACAGGTTTATTCTCTTATTCCATCATCCTGATGAATGTATGTATTTTTCTCCCAAAAAGAACATTTTTCTGAACAAAGTCTTCAAAGAGAAAGAAGTCTACGTTTCCCGAAAACATTTTATCAATGCAGCTCACGAATTTAAGAAAACCAACAAATCAAATCTGTCGAGTCAAATCTCAAGAAATCTAATCTAGGATAATGACAGACGCCATAATGGATTAAAAAAATTGCTAACAGTTAAAGTAATGTTTTCGGGAATTTGACTCTAGCAATATGTTAAGAGATAGTAAAATGTCAAAATCCTTCAAATTTCTAAAAATGGCTATAACAATTTACTAAATCGTTTAAAATTACGCGCCATCGTCTTTACATCAATGATGTTGAAATGTTCATGTTGACGGTCAAATATTAATAAATTCTTTTATTCATGTTTTAACTAAAGTCGCGTTTTGTTGTTCATTTTATCCTTAGGTTAGTAAAATTTAACATAATAAACAACAACAAACGAAAACTGAGGAGAAACAAGTTAGTAATCGAGCTCAGTAATTTACTAACGATACATGTTGCGGCTATTTGACACATTTTATTATTTTTATTTCAAAGCAATATTTTGTTTCTTTCTCTGACAGGTTTTGACGTTTAATTTGATTTTTTTTTTCTCTGAAAAGTATTGAAATTTGGCCCAAGGGGATCCAACTTTTAAATATAAAACGAAAGTCAGTTTAAAACTAAGGATAGCGTTTTATTACGATTCCGATTACTAAGCTAAACCTAAGTTTAGCAATAAAACGCGCCTATTGTCTCGTCTCGTGGCCAGTCCCAAAGGATCTGTAAATGGAATGCTGAAAAAACACCTCAATTAGACGGTCATGGAAATCAGAAGTTTTTGGAACTTTATTTTTAGAATACATATTATATGTATATACCTGTCTGTAAGTGTACTAACCACATTTAAAGTAAAAAAATCTGAACTGAATTGTTACGGAAAGAAAAACCTAATATTCGACATTCTCTGTAAAATTTCATGCAGATCCGTTCAGTTATTCTGGAATGATTGGAAAAATAAAAGAAATCTATTCCATCGGTACAAAATTTCAAAGTTTCTGTGCCATATTCATATTTTTTGTGCCAAATCTGTTGACCTCTTTTGATGTTAGTGAAACATTCACATTTATAAAGTTATTTGGATACATTCTTCCCAAAAAACATACATCACTTTGCCAAGGTCAATTTTTACTTGTTCCCAATGGCACTCAAATAAAAGTATTCGCCTTACAAATCATGCGGAACGATTCTCTGTTATTTGTCCTGGTATCGGTTCCACTATATGTATGTATGTACTTTGCTCCTATCAGAAATCTTCTAGAGTTGCAAACTCAAGGTTAACAATAAAGCACGTACCTACACAGACACACAACCTTAACCTCTGATGTGGTGACTACTTATGTATGTATAATGCAATCAGTTCCTTTTGTTCATTAAATCAAATTAAAACAAATAAAAATGCAGTCTTAAGCTTTAACCTATCTATAAATCCGATATAGATACAAAATCCTTAAGCTGAGTGGGTATTCAAATTTTGAGTTATTGGTAGGTGTTTTGTCTAAATTACATAATTTCCAAAGATTTTGTTACACTCTCTCGATATAATCTGGAATCTTTGAATTCTAAGTGTGTCCTTGATGTAGAATATGTATATAGAATGAAACACCAGTGCTGAAAGCTGAAAGCAAGTCAAAATAAATTCCTTCTAGATCCTATAGCAAAACATTTATTACATACATACGTATATGCGCGTCTCAGCTCTCCCTATATACCCTGAACAATATAAATTTATGTTCTAGGCAAAGTCTATAATTGTTTTCTATTTTGTATGATAATTAGGGTGACCATATACAAAGATTTGTTTTATTTTGTCTGCATAGATAAAAAAGCAAAAATACCTTTTAATATTATATTTGCAACGGGATTCCCAGAAATGCATTTTTTCTAAATTTCAAGACAAAATTTTTAAAATAAAAAAAAATATTGCTCCTAAAAGTTATGCAGTTAGAAATACCTATACAAAAGTTATGCGTCAGGAAAATAACCTTATTTTATGATAAATTATATTAGATCAGATGCCTTTTTTGTTACATAGAAAGAGGATAAAAAGAACGACTAATCTGAAAAATGGACACCACTCCTGTTTCACCAAAAAAATTTTGACAATTTTCGACTCCCTCTAACTGCGAAATTTGTATTCGAACCTTAGAATAAAGATGACATAACACAAAATTCCTGGAACTGAAACTAATGGAAACAAAATTATCAATAAAGTCACCCTCATCGCCAATTTTATGGGAACTTCTTTTGCCAGTGAACCTTTTTTCCCCCCAGAAATATAAAAATGAGGAAAAGTTCCCTGGAACAATGATTCACGATAGAAAAGATCAAAAAATTAAAAAAAAAATCGGGGTTATTTCTTGATCGTGATAATGAAATACAATATGTATGCATCCAACCTGGCCAGAGCTCTAATTTGAAGACTTAAACCACAGATTGGAATTTTTTAATTAGGTCACTTTAAAAAAAATTAAGACCCTATAAACAATCTTTAAAGTAGTTAAACTGCGAGAACGTAGAACGTATGGTAACCTCAGATTTATTCACCAGTTTTATTGTATTTAGTTTCGCACTCTCTCTCTCTCTCTCTCTCTCTTTCTATGATCCGGTATAACACGAAAGGACATTGTATAAACTATAAAACACCGGGCACAAAACTGTACATGACGTATGTATGGATGTATGTATGTAGGTATATGAGTTCAGCAACTCTGATTGTTAGCAACGTCATCGTCACTATCGCAGCCATCATCAGCATCAGCATCATCGTTATCCTTGCCATTGTCCTAGTTACTATATCTAACCCATTTGCACGAGAAAAGCTTTTGCGGCACTTTTTTCTGCAAAAACCAGCAACAACAAAAAAAATCCAGAAACTCGAGTAAAGATTCGTAGCTTTGTTTAACGTGGCGATTATTGTTAATGAGTTACAAAATGGGTATGGTGTAGGTGTAGGGGGCATCAAGGACTATACACCGCACTGAGCACCGCCGGCCGCCCCTCCGCGCCGAGGGCCCTTAGAAAGATTAGATAGGTTATAGGATGTAATCACCACACCCATCATAATAATCATCATCCTCATCATCGTCGTCTTCGTCGTTGTCGTCGTCGTTCGCGGCAGCACCACCGAGAGTATCCTCATTTTTACATGGTTGACCTCAATACATATTATTCTCCTCAATTTTTTTCTTATTTTTTTTTCATTTGTTACATGCGATGTACGCAAAAGTTTTGTAAGGATTTTTTTTTCACGCGGCACACGTTGCCCTCCAATTGTCAGAGAAAAGTAGGTATGTATTGGAAATTAAAAATTTATTCCTCGACCTCAATCCGTTGCCGGGTGAAGGATACAAATATACGAATACCAAAACTGGAGCTGAAGCTGAAGCCTTTTTTGACATGAAATTGATACCAAAAACCAACCCATATGCAGTTGGAGTATAGATACAAATACAAGTCGTCGTCGTGGGTCGTCGTCGAGCTCCTCTCTTGCATCACAGCACACAGCACACAGCACAGAGATTAAAGCTTGAAATATGAGACGAGTGCGGTGGCGTTTGTGGAACCAACCTCATTACTTGTTCCGCTTATGGTAAATAATATGCAATATTTAGATACCGTAAATGTACATACATAAGTACATATATATTCCTGGAAGGTTAAGAGGGATAAATGAGTTTTTTGAAGTGCAGAATAATATAAAATACGAGTAGTATCTATAGGTTAACAAAGATAAATGGTGAAAAGCGATATTGGCATGTGTATGTATAAACTGGAACACATATGTATGTATATAGCACGATTCCAATATCATACTCTACTATACACCAATTGAGAATAACAAGCTGTAAAAACAAAGGTCCAGAAGCCAGAAACACACATCAGGAGAAACCTTTATCAAGAGTTCCGGAATCGCCAGAGTACATTTTCCGGGGGAAAATTAATGCAAATTAGAATGCATGGAATAACTACGGCTTCACGTGGTGGATATAGAATTGCTGGAAATGACACACGGAAAAAAGGACTTGAGTTCAAAAGACGACTGGATTATATATTAGGAGTTTTTTTTTGTAAGCGAATGTTTAAGCTAATGAAATACTCTGTTTCCTTTGATTGAGGCCCGGAATTTACCCCACTTCATAAATCAACACATTATAAAAAAAAGACAGTTCGATAAATTCAGTGATTGTTTAGCGAGTTAACGGGTTAGATTTTGAGGATGCGTTTTTCAAACCGAAATTAGCGTCATAAAAAGTATAAGTGTTAGTAATAACTGTTATACATAACTAGCGGCTCGTCTCGGCTTCGCACCGGATTGATAGGTAATAATAGAAAAGCACATCGTATTAAAAGTCTGGTTTTTTATCATATCTTTGTGCCAAATTTCATCCCGGCCCTTTGAGAAAATAATATGACGTGATTGAAAAAATTAAAAGAAATATATATATCCCACGAGAATTATATGAGACTATAATCTATCGCTGTAGTAAATTTCATCCAAATCCGTTCAGTCGTTCTGGTGCCATTTAACAACAAACATCCATATTAGTAGGAAATAGGATTGAAATTGAAAATTTTGAAACAAAATACAAATGTTAGAGTTAATTTAATAATGCAAACACAAAACTCGGCTTATTTTTGAAAAAAAAAGTACCCAAAAACTGCTCAGAAGTACTTGAAAAATATTGAAATTTTTGTAAAACTAACTCTAATCAAATGATTCGCAGTGTATTTAACCTTTATTCATTTCTTTTACTCCCAATGAGCATGTGTCATGAACAAAATAATAATTTTCGACAGGAAATATTTTAGGAGAATTGTTAAAAATTTCGGTGGGTATTTGCGTGTTTTGAGAACATTTTAATTTTGAGGGAAGAAGGGAGAAATATACTCAAAAAAAGTGACTATTTTATCGAAAACGTGTGTTGGTTCAGCAAAATATTACACAAATGTAGTGCATGTCGTGGCAGCCATACATTGATTGCACATTCTCCTGGAGGCAGGAGGCGCCTTGGGAGTGATTTGGTAATCCATATTCCATAACGTTGGACGAAGAGACAGTTAAATTATGATTTATACGCTCTCGTCGTTCAAGTGGTTAATTAGCATAATTAGTACGCTATTAGCGATAAGTTTATCGAACGGAACAACAACAACAAAAAAATGCATATAAATCCTTAAAAATACGATAGCTGATATTTATCTATTTTTAAATCCTGTTGCATTCTATCGTTTTGAATGTAGACCATTCGACACAGTAATTAGTTTTTGATCAGAAGTATTTTCATTTAAAAAATATCTTATTCCAAAATCAAAAGAAACTATTTTGAAATTAAACTTATTTATGAGGATGCACGTGTGTTGCAGCACTTTGGAAATCTAATTAAAAAGAAAAAAAAAAACAAAAAAAAACAATAACTTCCAAGTGTCGAACATTCCATTTTTATCCTTTTCCAAAAGTTTCTCCATCAAAAACTTTTGAAATAATATTGATGAACTAATAAGAAACTATAAATTTTACTTCTATGGCATTTGCATATTGTTTTCCAAGTCAAGGAAACTTTTTCAAAAGCAGAAAAGAGAAAACACATTCGAAAACCACTGTCATGTGTAAAATGAAAACACACTGTGCACCTGCTGCCCCTCTCTGGTGCCTCTACTAACTAAAACTAAAAGTGGCTGAGATCTTGAAGTAAACCAGCGAAGCGTGTGATTCCTATGGAGGATACTTAAGGATATGTATAGAATACACAGAAGTGCTTATCGCCTACTAAACAGCATCACTTCACTTCACTCCACATGACCACAAAGCTGTAAATATTTTCCGTACTTCCTTCCTTCGGTTTCTTTTTTTCATGCCTTTTATTTTTACTTTATTTTGTTGATTCTTTATAAAAGACTAAAAGAGGAACCGGAAATACAAGAAATTTCTAACGTCATGAAATTTAAACTCGAAATTTCCTTCGACTATATACGAGTATGTATGTAGCTACCATAGGTACCCTATAACTGCATCAAGCAACGACGACGATGTTGTCAAGAATGATTTGATGCCAGTACCGGGTTTGGTGTAATGCCCTTCCTCTCCTCCGCTCCGCTTCGTGTCAAAATATGTTTTCATCCTCTTCATTTCGATGATGATGAATAATCATATTTCCATCTTTTCACCATTTCCCGCAATCTTCGTCGCTCGTTCAGTTCAGACGCCGCCGAATCCTTTTTTCTTCGTCCATATATTTCCTGCTTGCCAAGAATATGAAATCCTCTGCATCCGCTCTGTACCTGCTGGCTGGTGTTTGCCGCAATATAAAAATATGGATTATTCTTTGCAACACCGTCGCCACATCACATGGCAACAACAAAGTACGTACCTTAACTATAGTGTATTACACCAAAGGCAGGTTGCAAAACGCCTTTGTGAACTACTTTTATTCTGGAAGTAACTTTTCGCTTCATCTTTGCCTCCGAACGGAAAGGGTAAGATAATAGTGGAATAAAATTAAATCAAAATTGGAAAGTATGCAATCAATGGAGTGGTTAAACTTCAACAGTTATATCATTAAATCCGGTTGTCATAAATTTTATCCAGAAGTCAATCAGTTTAAAATAAATAATTTTTTTGACACCAAGAAAAAACTCAAACTAAAACAAAATCAAATCAGCATCACTAATGGATAGAACTAATATTTATGGCTCCTAAATAGCCACCTTTGAGAACTCCAAACAGACAATTCAACAACGCGTTGGCAACAATTCCAAAATGTCGAAAGACAATACGGTAGACACGCCCACTTCCTAAATACATATCCTCAAATATAAGTTGTGTTTTATTCACTGCTGCATAAACAAGTGCAGCATTCAAGTGAATAAAACGATGATCAAACACATTCCTTATGTATCACCAGCACAGCTGTCATTTTTTTACTGCCTTCATTTTCGCTAGCAATCAAATTGTTGTTGTTTGCCGAGGGAAATTTTGCTGTGCTAGCTATGCAGCAGTGAATAAAACACAAATAATATTTGCCATTAAAACGAAAAGTTTATTTTAAAAATTCATTAAAGGAATTTATTAAACACTAAATGGTCCGTCATACTTAGTCTCGCCCCAATTTAATGCAGAAACTCAAGCTATGGAAAAATATTGATGTTGCTTATTCGATTTTTCATGCAATTTTTTTCGTAGTTTCTTGATTTAACGGCAGGATAACCGAAGTTCACATCCTAGTCGTTGAAACCATCTCTTTCCTTGTGTTAAATGTAAAACAATAACCATAGATTGCTTCAATTTTTGTGGTCAATGATTAATCTTAATAAAATACATTTTACCGGGATAAATACATATTAGCTAGAATATAAATTGCCTCCCTGCCAAATTTCAGCCAAATCGGTTCAGCTGTTCTCGAGTGTAACTACCAAGACTTTCTTTAAAAACGAACTTAAATAGTTTCCACTACAAACTTAAAAACTAAACGTTGACTATTTTTGAGTAAGTCACATTTAAGGGGACACTAAGTGCCATTTTGAAAGGAAATAATTTGAGAAACAAGCGGATTTTGTTTAATATCTCGACATAAAACATCTCTTCAAATCTGAATAACTCATTTAAGTTACTTCGGATGTATATTAATGTGTTAAAAATGTAAAAAAAAAACTTTAAAAAATTCTTCAAAATTTGATGTTGGGATTCAAAAACAACAACTAAAAGAACATTAACTTTTATGAGTTGTTTTACTGTTTTACAGGTTCCTATGCATATTTTTTTTTTATTGATCTTGTTTTGGGTTTTTCTTTTTTTAAATTATTCCAATCAAATTTTTTTTTTATAGTGTAAGATAGAACTTCATAAGAAATAAACTCTGAATGTGTATTGAAGCACCTTACTTATGTGTGGTGACAATAAAATGATCTTAGAGTGCATCTAAAATAGCCGTCTTACTTATGTTTCTGTTGTCTTACTGTACTCATATGCGGAACTCCATAAGATAATAAGACGATCTTTATAACCTCCAATAAGCCTTTCTATACTTCCTACACTCATATTCAAAACGACGACGCACTTCGCCACATGCCTGATGGCCATTTTCGTATGTTAATTATTTTATATAGTTTCTCTACCAGTGGAGCTTCAAAGGTTCTTTTTTTTTTTGTTGTTGTTGAAGAAGACTTTAACTTGTCCAACTGATGTTCTAGGTCATAAAAGACAGATGAAGAGAAAGTATAAAAGAATGTAGGCGTGTTAATCTTTGTAATCTTTATGTAAAGTGAACTAGGCCGTGAGGTGGCGGAGGCACGTAGGTCGGTGTTAGCGTATCGGATTGGCTAAATATGCATTGATTTTCTTCTTCTTCTGTCTTCTGCTTGATAATCCACAAAATATATTCCAGTTTCCAATCAAAGTGGGAGTAACTTAAAAAAAAATAATCCACAATTTTTCAAAGCTCTGCTAATTTATAGATACCTAACTAGATAATAATGTCTTACACCCACGTCTAATTAGCTACGGTACATTTAACTAATTGAAAGTTTCTTTTGTCATCTTCATCTGGATTGTTTTGTAACGCGTTTTTATGTTTTTATGTATCGTCTAGCAACAATTACAATTACTCACAATAATCTATGGAGTAAAGACACTACACCATGGCGACTAAGACTGTTAGGTGAAACTTGATTTCGGTTGTTGACGTTTCTACATGAAAGAATATTAAAAAAAGTCAACCTGACAACGGTCAATAATTGACAAATTATTATATATAATTATTATTTATTAAAAGCTTTATTCGCCATTTAATTTATTTACAAATTTAAATAATAAAGAAAAAGAGAAAAAGTTGAAACAAAAATATAAAGTTAATATTACGTGACTAACAATTTTTGTCTTGTTCAAAGTTAATATCTCAAGTTAAGTTTTTACTTACTTTTACTTAATCAGGCTCCCGATCCAAGGAGGATCTCTGCCTAAGACACCCATCCTCTGCGATCCAGAGCACTTTGCTTCCAGTCATCCATACCAAACTTTCTGGCATCCGCGATGGATTGGTCTTTAAACCAGAGGTTTGGTCTTCCTTGTCGTCTAAAACCAGGTGGCTGGGATTCGAAGATTCTCTTAGCTGGAACGTTGTTGTCCAGCCAATAAAGTTGACGTGTTTTAAATTTTTTTGACAACGTCCAACGTCTTTGTACAGCTCTTTTTTGGTCGTCCTTTAGATCGTTTTTCATTTGGCCGTTGCCATTAAGTTGTCAACTTCGTCCATCTTTGATTTCTTCTTATGTCTTCACTTCTAATTTTATGAGCTTGTCTTATGTTCAGCAATTTTCTATCAATTCTTTTGTCTGACAAATCCTTTTGTCTAAACCATATGTCAATATTGGTATACTTCATCCAAATCGAATGTGCAATTCAGGGAAGATAGGACGTCTCTATCTCACTCTATCTTCAGAAGAATTCCATTTAGTTGTGTGAAAGAAAAAATTGGTCAGCGTTACCGTAGTGCGTATAATAAAATTGCGAAAGCTCTCAAGAAAATGAAAAGAATTGCCAACTATGCTTTATTGTAACAGCATTTTAAGAGATTTCCCGTAAATTCCAATGCAAATACTTAAAAAAACACTATGTTAACCCCATACCATTTGAAAGTTTTAAAAAGCTCTAAAAACAAAAGCTCCTTTACAAAACCCTAAAGAAAACAGAAGTTACTTAATACGGTATGGTAACCCTGTATCTCATAAATATAAAATGAAGGTTAAAATGTGTCAGTGCGCATTTGACTTTGCGCCTAGCAGGACACACTGCGCTGGCTTGTGACGGATGCAATCATGAATCCATAGGTGGGTGAGAACTGTTTTATGTTGGATACTTTTGAATTCAGTACGGTACGAATGTGAGGCGTGTTATTGATAAAAAAAAAGCTCTCCCTTAAAGCCTGTCCTGCACATTCGATTTGGATGGAGTATAGTATTGTTGAGTCTAGTATATAACATTTTTTCACTTCGTTGCTTAGGTGAGAATCAAATACTTGAATAACATTCCAAAACTGATTCCAGCTGTTGTCAATTCTTTTTATTTCTTTTTCGTTTTGAATAACCCGAGATATGTATATTAGTTCGTCAAGATATTAAATTTTTTTGTCAAGAAGTAGAATATCCTTTTTTATGTGGTTTGTCATCATTTTTGTTTTTGTCACATTAGGATATGGTCAATATTGCGAGCATATATCTGACAGTTCGTTTATCATTGATTGTATTTCGTCTGGTGATTGAGAAAGAAGAACTACTTCGTCAGAAAGTCTTAAATTGTTGAGTTTTTGTCCCCAAATATCGAGTCCATATTTTGCTCCTTTGAGTTGTCGAAAAATGTCCTCCAGAACGGCTGAGAATAGAGGTGGTGATAGTGATGGATCTCTTGGGTGAACTCCTTTTTGATACTAAAAGATCTTCCGATTTTGTCTGTTTTTTATCTTGGTCTTGTTGTTTTTGTGTATACTTTTCAAAAGCTTTGGTAAAATCAATTAAAAGTTAATATGGAGGTATTTTGAACTCATTAGTTGGTTTATTGTTTGAAGATGATCTAATGACGTCGAATCAGATGTCCATTCTTTTTGTAATAATTGTATTCGATTTGTTTTTTTCATAATTGACAAATATGATTTTAAATGCAGAGAAATACAAAAATCTATTGACTCGTTTCTATATTGAGAGTAAGTCTCTTCTACCTCATACTTGCTTCAAAAAATCAATTGTCTGCGGTCTTCACCAAGACTATATTTTTTTTTTTTTTGAAAAACCGATAAGAAGAAGAAGAAAACTCTCTTAGAAAAAAAGGTAATTATTCTAAAACAGATTTACTGTAACCGAAGGGACAGGACACAAAATCAAATCAGATTGAATAAAAATTGCAAATAATATCCATCTCTAGATATACATATGTACAATGTGCATTACATACATACATACAAAGATGGGTATCCCTTGGGCCAAATAAAAAATTCATTATTCTATTCAGTGAGTGAGACGACGACGACGACATTCAAAAGCGTAAAAGGCAACATTTTAGTTTTTTCTTCTTTTTTTTGTTCTCCCATTTTTATATCAATACCAATACCACTCGTCTTTCAAAGCATTGTGGCAATAAAAGTTTGCATCCTTTTGAATACATTTTTTTTACACAAATGGATCAAAGAGTGTTTTCTTTCAGGCGCTGCGCTGCGGTTTTTGCTTGGCCTGTCTTTTTCTTCTTCCATTTCTTCTTTTTGTGCTTCTTCTAGTCCTTCCTTTTCTTGGATCCTTCAGCATCAATACTTCTCCGATTATCCGAATCAATCGACTTTAAAAATGTATTCTTTTCATTGAAGAAGGCAGAAGCAGGGTGATGTGCTCTGTCTGTGTGTGTGTTTGTGTGTTTACGCGTCAAAGAAATGTAATATCTTACTTTTTTTTTTTAACTTGTCTTTCGTTGGCAAGAACATGTTTGCATCCCCTCCCCATCGTTCTCCAGGATATTCATCAGGAATAGTTTCGATTTTGTTCTTTGTTTCCTTTCGAAGAGCTCCTGGATGATGGTTAGGAACGTCAAACTGAAAAACAAAAAAAGAAATGGACACGAAGATATATAGGAAACGCTTCAAGACAAATTTAACACAGTTGTGGGATTTTTAAATTGGGAAACTATTTTTTCACGCCCGTCCGTCATTGGCAGATGCTGAGGTGTATAATGTTTGATGTTCCATTAGTTTTAGGATTTTCTGTTATCTTATGTCTAATAGTGTTTGAAAAAAAAAAAGTAGGACACGCAAAAGAGGGACCGGTTATATAAGTAAGTGCGCGTCAATGTGCAAGTTAAAAAAAAAAAAAACAACGAACGGAAACGTTTGTGCGCGTTCCAAGGGGATATCTTTTTGAATTTGAAGATGTGTTAGTTTCGATGACGTCACGCAAGGAACTTACAATAATTATTAATGTCACTTCGTAATTTAAATAGATTACATCCGGTGGTGATATGATTTTGTAGAGCATTTTGAATTTATGTATTTAAGAACCCTCTCTAATAAATTGTCAAGAGGGTTATGTCAATCTGTAGCCTGAGTGTAGAGAATTCAGTCGCTATGTGGAGTGTTTCTTGGGAGTAGAGCGAGCGTTGTGCGTGCGGGTGTTTTACAAAAACAGTGATTCGACTGTAGTGCGTAGAAGATTCCGCAGTGTTCGAAGTTTTTCACTTAAATGATGTGCCAAAAGCATTCCCCTTATTCGAAAATGGGTCAAAAAGTTTGGAAAGACCGATACAAAACCTAAAATCCGGGCGACCAAGGTCATTATCACTGAGTCCAACTGCCGGGCCGTCATTGTCATAAGTAATTTTTACAAAGAAAAAACTATGAAAAATTAGAGTTGCAAAATGCGAGTGAAAAATTGATTTATTGTCACTAGATACCCTTTCGACTGCTCTTAAGTAACGAACCAAGTCATCGAACTGATCATTTTGAATGCAACACCACATTTAAAATTCCAAACATTTGATGAGTCACTTTGGACAGAAGAAGCCTCCACTTCTTCAGAGATGTATCCAAAACCGATGAGGGGGTCGGTGGAGGCGTATACTCAGACTGACTAAATATAAGTCTCCCCTTTCGTCTACCCAAACACTGTAGTGTGCTCCAGGCAGAACTTCGAGCCATCAAAGAAGTCATCTCTTGACTCAAAAGAATAGTGAGATCGTGTATCTTCTCGCACACTCAACCTGCCATAAAATCCTTCGAATCTGTCTCCACAAATTCAATCATAGCCCAAAACTCTAGATCATCTCTGGTCGAGATTGCTGAATAATTCAACATTCACCTGATCTGGGTGCCGGGCCATAGAGACATTCCAGGTAATTGCTAAGCGGACGAACTTGCAAAAAATGGAAAAACATTACCTCTATTACGAGTAGGTAACAAATCTAATATCGGTATACCACTAGCTACATGTAAACATATCCGGCAAACGATTTCTGTAGAAGCTCTATGGATGAGGAAGAAGGATGAGAAGAGTAAGTTCCTCATCTTCTTTGCTATTGTCCTGCACTTTCACAAAAACCTAGACAACATTTCGGAGACTTCTACTGCTATGATCCCAGCGATCTAAATTACGTAGACATTCACAGTTTCAAACGCTTTATTGTCAACTCCAAATGGTTCAACGAATAGGAGGATCTCTTGAACTAAGTGGTGTCAAAATGGACCATTTGTTGGACTTAGTTTGCTGACTTTTTCTCATTGGCTGTTAGATTGGTCGATATGTCACCAACCGATCAAAATTTTCATTACTTTCGGAACTTAAAAAAAAAAAAAATATCCATAATAAAATTATTTTTAAGACCTGCAAATCACAGGCACTGACAAGCTGATGACAAAAGATTTTTATAACTGTATAATGGTGACAGAATGACAGGCAACTTTATTACTTTTCGTTAACGCTGGACAGACGACTGAAATATACAAATTTGACAACAAACTGACAATCAATAAGATATTTTTTTTTTCCAGGTAGAACAAACACAAATTGTATGGCAATTTTCCAACCATCCCTGGACTAACATTTCAAAATCAGCCAAATCGGCTGAGCCGTTCTCGAGTTTTAGCGACACAAACAGACAGAAATTGATTTTTATATACAAGCGACACACGGTGAACAAAAAACTGTTCTGAAGCAGACTTCCATTAGATACCATAATCTAATGTCAACAAAACACAAGACATAAAGACAATTTTTTTTTTAACAATTTTGTTTATGTCAAAATAGAACCTAACTAGAATTTCTCTTTGACATATTCGTATGGGTATTCATTCGATTTTAGATGAAAAAAAAAAATCATATTTTCCATTAAAAATTGTCCCCTGTCATGAAAATAGCTTCGTGAGTTTGACATAGTTTCATGATTTTCACAAAAAAAAAGAATAACACATTGATGTTGCCTGTCAATGTCCTAATAGTGCATTATTCTCTATTCACATTCCTCCGCATTGAACTGATCCAGTTGCATTTTCTATCTCTGTCTCTGTCTTTGATAACCTAACCTAAAAATGTATCTACTAGTTTATGCAACTTTGTGTGGAGTAGAGAGGCGAGTAATTAACACAAATATTTTCCTACAGCAGTTAAATTTTGTGTTAAAACTGAATCTGGAATACAGATCCACTTCATCATGAGCTGAGGTGTGTAGTGTACGTTTGTTGTATGCACAAGCCCAACATTATCAACACCATCATCGGAAGAAGAAGCAGATGCAAGATGCAGCATGGTTACGAGTGAAGTCATGTTGCAGAATGATGATGACCCCAAAAATATATACTTCAGGGAATAAGAGTTCAACGAAGGGAAGCCGGAGGAACATAATAAAAACAAAAACAAAACCTAAAAAAATAATCCGGGTTTAGAAAGAAAAAGAAAAAACAGAAAGAGAAAGAGAAAAGAAATTGTTTCGAAATGCCCAATGGGCATTGGTATGGTACTTTGGTACTGGTTGTGTTGTCAGTGAAACTGATTCAGCATTATTTATCTCTCGTCCTGGCCTGGCCTGGTGTTTTGTGTTCTCATATTCCTGCAAGTCGTATTTTTTTCGCTTGTGTTTCTGACCTTAGTTGTTACAAATTTGACCTACTTCGTGATTTCTATAAGCTGTCACGGTTTCGATTTAAGTGTACTGAGTAATAGTTTACTTTTGTCAGTTGCATATACTTCTAAATGGCATAAGATTGCGAACTTTGACCAATGACCTCATCTCTCATTTTTAGAAATAAAATATGTCGGACAAAGTAGAAAGTGTTTTTGTTTAAAGGATTTTCAAACTTCAATTTGACATAATTGTATAAGTTTGGGTGATTTACGAGTAAAGCAAATGCAATTTACTTTAGCACTTTTTTGTACTTGCAATTTAATAAACACTGAAATCAAAACTTAAAGAGCTATAAGAAAATGTAGTGCCCTTTTTTAAGGCTTAATCAAAAAATACATTAGAACTTACTTGTCAAATGTCAATCACCTTAATTCTTGTGAATTTAAAGAACTTAAATCCAAACTTTCATAATTCCGTTCACGTTTTTCAAGTAAATTTTTTTTTGTAGTTGAACTGGTTTTCATTTTTTTTTCGTTTTACAATTGAACTTGTTAACCATTTGATTTATTATAGCTACGCTTGATAAAACCGTTAACTACAGGAAATAATCTATCCTCATTTTTGTACTTTGTCTCTGATATCTTATTCGCTAGATGACTTATCTACTTGAGCATAAACTATAAATCAACTCAACCACAAGAATGCAAAGCAGTTATATAAAGTTCATCATAAAGATAGGTACAGAATAATAAAAAACGAATATAGTCATCTTTAGAGCTACTTATAGTTGATTTAAAGCAGTTAAGAAATTGACAGACGTCAAATGAAATGACACATGGGATTTCATTTTGGAAATTAAGGTTTAAATAATTGACAGCCATCTTCTTTCCAGTTTCCAGTTTGACACCAGTAAATGGACAAACAAAATTATTATTATTTTGCGTTTATTCATTATAGGAATTGTTAAATTACCTTGCGGACGAAATTTATTCGTAGATGTTTGGATGTTATGTAGAACGCGAATAGATTTTGACATTTTGAAAATCAGTTTGCAATCCGTCACGAAAAATGTGTTCTCTCAAAATATTTTTAGGGACGTATTATCACTCGAGAGTCGAGAGTCGAACATTCGCCTAAAGTCAAATGTTTTGGCGAATTAACAGTTTCGTGGTATTTCAAAGTTCTACCGATTCTGACAGATAAAGGCGAACATTCGCCAAATGGTAATAGACGAACGTCAACTTGGCGAATTGCAAACACTAATGCGAAAAAGTCACATTCGCTTATTTTTTTAGGCGACTCGCGAGTGATAATACGGACCTTAATCTTGTGTATTTAAAAAACTGCATTGCGCGTCATTCTTCCGGCAAAAACACTCGCAAGTTCCTGCGAAATCAATCACTGCGTTACGTCATCGTAAACGCTAGTGTGTCTTTTACTACGTTGCGTTGCGTGATTTTGCCGCTAATTTAAAAACATAGTTTTCATGCAGTAAGTACGAGAAAATTACTGGTTTCTTTTTTATAAATCTCCAAGCCGAAGTGCAGATCGTGGTTTTGTGCGAAAAACCCACCTGTGTGCAAGGATCTATTGCGTCATCCCTGTGTCACCGCAGCGTCAAAAAATCACATGTGTGGTGTGCACCGAGCCTTAATAAAGAAATCGGAACTTCCTTGCGAGAGTGAGTGTGTCATTGATTTTAAATTGACTGCTTGTAAAACTAATTTCCATTTTTAAAAGGACATCTTTCTCCGAACTAAAGTTAGGTATCTATAAAAAAAAAAATATGGTGACACTCATCTGGAAACTTAAAGTTCCACAAGATGGAAAACGAAAAGTTCAAATTCCAGTTATTTTTTCGCTTATCACAATATCACAATTCACAAACGAGGAGGCAGACTCTCAGAAAAAAAGATGCAATAATTTTCTATCTTTCCCTGAAGTTATAAAAGTTACAAACTCACCAACTCTCAACTCTGTGGTAGATACAGACAGAAGAGAAAAAAAAAAAAAGAAGATTGGAATTGGAAGGAGCTTGAACAGAGAAAGGGGAATAATTTAGACAATTCCCTGATGTGTAGTTTGATGTATACATATGTATGTATGTATGTATAGAGTGGTGATGGTGTATCTAAGAATGCCACCTTCCTTTTACACGACTTCCTTGAGTTTTTGATTATGTTATCGATTGAAATACGAATGAAGAAGAGCAAAAAGCAAACAAAAAAACTTTGAATTTTCAAAGATTCATTGATTTCGGGAAGGTAAGGGTGTCTCAATGGCATCATAGGGAGTCGACTGAATGTGGGAGTTGGAGTTGGGGTTAAATGATTACTTGGGAAGGCGTGAATTAATTGGATAGAATTTTTCCAGTTCCTGGGAAAATTTCAAATTAGGATATAAAGGAAGATATTTATGTAATTGCTGTTGAATTGAAATAATTTAATTTTTTTTTTATTCGTTATAATGTTAAATTTAGAAGGAGGGGGGTTTGTGAGGTGCACAGTACATTGTCGATGCAGGAAGAACTTGATGACAGATTTACTAATTGGCGGTTGGTGAAATCTAAAGCAAATTAGAGCGTTGATTTAGATTTAATAATTATTTCGAGTGCGAAAGAGAAAAAATTATTCACTTGGTTGACCTTTTGACATTGTTGTACATATTTTGAGTTTTATTTAAAAAAAAATCGTTCAGGATTAATTTTTCATCTGAATATTGCTGCATGTCAAATATTTAAACACTAAATAATACATGACCCTACATTTTCTGGTATACAATTCTTATAAAATTCAAAATGTCTTTTTGACAGCTGTCACTTATTTTGTTCTAATTTTAGTTTGCCACTGAACAACGTTTGCAAATCGTGCAAAATCTTTACCAAAATAATGTTTCGGTTCGTGCGACGCATCGTGTGCTTCTTCCATTATTCGAAAGAAAGATCGTGCGATATAACATCACTGGACTATTTTTTGTTAGGTTATGTGAAGTCGCTTGTCTACGCAGATAAACCTGAGACGAATGACACTTTGGAAGAGAATATTCGGCGCGTTATTGCTGACATACGACCCCAATTGCTACAAAAAGTGGTCGAAAATTGGGCCTTTTGTTTAGAATTTCTTCAAGTCAGCCGCGTACAGCCACTTACCCAAAATCATTTTTAAAATAAAATGGCAAACCCTTATCTTTATAATTGAGCTAAATTCTTTTGCATAACATTAAATTCAATGTTTTTTATTTCTTCTTGAAAACCACACATCTAAAAAAAACACCCTTTATGTAGTATTGCGTGTGAGTTTATTTCAAAAACAACAAATAATAATTCTACTTCATTAAAAATTGCGCAAATAGTTATTTGTTACATTAAACAGAATTACTGTTAGTTCTTCTATGTGTGTATTTACAATACATGATGATTGTAAAAGTGTTTATTTATGTTAATTACATATTTCATTATTACAGATTAAGAAATAATTTCTAAAGTCAATATGAAATTGGTGCAGTTGTTGTTTATGACATTTTTTAGATAAACACACGTTTTATTAAAGTGTGTGTGGTAATTTTGAGGAACAAACAGAAAATGTTATTCAAGTTATATTCAATTCTCAGTTAATTCTCAATGTTTTCCACACTTACTAAGTCGATTTTGATAATATTTCTTTTTAGTAATTAAAAACGGTCTTAAAATTAACAAACATTTGCGTATGTTAAGTTCACTTCACTTTTCGAAATTAAAAAAAAAACTAAGTATGCAGTTAATTAGAATTTTTTTTGTAAATTAGTTTTGAAATTCCAAAACAATGTGCCCCGATTATCGCCCTTATTACGGTTGTCAAAGATCAATACGATATTTAATATTTATCAATAAAATTAATGAATTGGTATTATCGTTGTCAAAAATCCAAATTTTTGATAAACTGTGAACGCTCTTCAGAAATTAGATCTATTGTGAATGATTTAAATTGACAGTCTTGGTATTATGGTTGTGAAAATGTTTGTTGATTATCAAATTTTCAGTTAATCACAAATTCCTTGTTTAGAAAATATTTTATGAAACCCTGACCACATTATCAAGTGTTCAATATGTGTAATCTAGTGAAGACAAAAGATTTGTATACTTGCGAGACAAAAATATATATATTTGAATAATTGTTTGTAGCTTTTTTCTTTAAAAACAACTTCTTGCCTTGGACTCGATATCATTATTTGTTCTCAAAATGTTCAAACCGAAAAACACTGTGTGTAAAATAAAATCAGCCCTAAGCTGTTTAATTCCACCGCAATCTCTCCCCACTTCTTAAAAAGCAGTTCGTTATAAAATTATAAATGAAATTGAAACGTCAGAAGTAAATAGGCACTATTCACAATATAGATTTTTGATCTTTGTTCACAATTGATCTTTGACAACCGTAATAAGGCTATATGTTTTTAATTTTTTTCTTTCCACAACTAATTTATAATCAAAAATCTACAATTAATTTCGTTTTAAAATTTTCGAAAATCGTAGTTTTTATGCCTGGTCATAGTCAAAGTGTCAAGTTAGCACTACATACCCACTTTTTTTTAAAAAAAAATCATTGCAACAAATGTTTTTTGGAAATTTGTTCTTTTCACAACTAATTTACGATTTGTCAAAAAGTTTGACATACGTCAAACATTTAATGGCAATGGTACAGTGGACGTAGTGCTTGACTGCTATAGCTCTAGGCAATGTCTAATTCCTCCAGCTGGTACTGGACGCCACACGTGGAAAATTATAATAATTGTCTACTGTACCGAAATCTTCTTCCTATCCTTCTCAAAGTTCTCAGAAAATTCAAAAAACTGTATACTTTTTACGGTTTCAAAAAATTTGATCAGTTTTTAATTTTTTATAAAGTGTAAAAGAGGTCGTAACAACATATTGAATATCATGCTGATTTTTATTTTAATATCAGCTTTAAAACATTTATTAATTCATTTGTGTTTTTGTGCTCGTAATTTTGTTTTTCTCACTTTCGCAAAGTGAACAAATAAACTGTTGCATTTTCGAACAGTTGAAAAGCAAATAAATAAAAAACACTGGACTTCGTTTTATAAGTCTATCTTATTATGCAACCGTTCATTTAACAAAGTTCTTTAAACTAAATTTCCTCTCAAAAAGATTATACTTGATAGAGTTTACCCTCCAAGGCATTCATTAGAATACAATTTCTCTGCCAAATGTTGCCATTGACTTCCTATTTAATAAAAAAAAAAAAACCAACTCGACTATCTCAACATTACCTCTCAATTCCACAGATTGTTTCGTTTCTTATTTAAAGCATCACTCTATATGAAATATCTCTTTTACCATTCATTTAATTAAATACAAAAATACAAAAAAAAAAAGAAACCAAAACAATTCAACTAACAATTTCTTTATCTTTTATTTTCAGGTAAGTTGATGAGTTAATTAAAAACAACAAAAAAAAAAAACAAAAACGAAAACATAGACAAGAAATTCTCATCACATTTCGTCTGCGATGCGGAAAAGGTTATACAACACAAAAGGTTAACTACTAAACAAAATAGAAATAAATACAAAATGAAATTTATTTATAAAACCAACAATGAGATAAAATTAGAAAGGGGGCAAATTGCAAAAATATACCATCAACCTGAGATGGGATACACAGATACGAGGAGATGTAATAATGCAGAACTGTATGTCCCTTATCTGCTGTAAATAAATCTGTATATGTATGGATGTACATAATATGTATGTGTGTTCTGTTTATAGGAACAAAAAAAAAACTTGCAGTTTTAAATGTTAATTACCTGCCATTATCCTTAAAACAGAATGATGCGCTTATATATATACGGCATAAGCGCATTCTGTTTTCGCATATACTCACTTTAAGCGGATCACAATTACTGTCAACGATTTTTCAGTGAACACAAGAAAAATAAACAAACACACAAAAATAATAAATAATAACAAATCTGGCTACAGTCAATTCGCTCTATATCGACTGGTCATTATGAAATTTGATGTTTGGAAGCTTCCATTTCAGTGGCACCAAATGCTAATAGCCAACATTTATCTATTTCGTTAAAGTCATTTACATTTGAAAATCAGAGAGGGATAGCACTTTTTAATATTTCTCCATCAGAGAGGTCCGACTGTAGAAACCTTCTACATAACCGCCGCCGCTGCGCCAATTCACCACAAGCGGTATTTACACGTACTTAGGCAATTACCATATGAGTCTTATGACACTGAGCAAACAAAAAAGGTTTGAGGGTAAATGTTAACTTAAGCATAAGCGGATTAAATTATTGTAGTTATAACAATTTTTTAAAACTAACAGCTTTTGTGTAACATCGACGTTGACGGCGAACGACACGACGGCGGCGGCGACGACGCGTCAAAAACTTTGACTTTGTTTAACAATGTGTAGAGAAAACCGCACAACGAAGAAGCTTAAGTCGTTTGTGTCTTAGTTTATGTCACATTACAACAAGTGGGGTGGGTGGTGTTGGCGGGTGGGTGGGTGCTATGGTCTAAGTTAAGTTGAGATATTAAATTGCAATATGCAATATGCAATGTTTTGTGAATTGTTTTGAAAATTATTGCAATTTCTTGGTTTTAATTTCTTATTTACTTGAAGCTAACTTAGAAAGCGTTTATTATTAAACCTTGTGATGTTTTTTTTATACAGTTTGAGTAATTTTGAAAATTATGATTGTTTTTCAAACGAAGAAACGAACAATCCTTAAAGTAATTTCCTGTTGCTTATTTTTTAAGAGGGTTTTTCCAATTTTAATTGTCATCATCGGTTCTCGAAATTTGGTATGTATAGATACATGTATACATAAATAGCTCCACAGATATTACCTGGTCATCTGGAGGATGTTCAAAAATGTTGTAGAATTTAAGACCTTAATTCTTCCAGGAGTTTGTTTTCCTCCTTGAGCGTCTTTTTTTGTTGATTTATGTTAAATTGACTGAAAGGTACATATGTTTTGTTTAACATAAATCAATTAAATCAATTGATCAATGATTGATTGATCAACATTTTTGGTAATTATACATACATCAGATGAAAAGTCTAAATTTTGAAAATTAAATTACCTCAACTATTGGAATAGTATTGTAATAGATTAGCGTTGTTATAGTACAATATTTTTTGATAGAAAAACTTCCTTAGAATTTCATTAGGATCTGTATTGCTTGAACTGATATTCAGTGTTGTACACTGGACTGATGGG
The DNA here is from genome assembly GCA_905146935.1 of Scaeva pyrastri. Lineage (NCBI taxonomy): Eukaryota > Metazoa > Arthropoda > Insecta > Diptera > Syrphidae > Scaeva > Scaeva pyrastri. The sequence continues at coordinate 35,220,623 of LR989927.1, read as the reverse complement.
TCGTCAACAATTGAGGGGACTGGGGGGCAAAGAACCAAAACTTCAATACCGATGGGACAGTCTACAAGTGAAGTGGATGAAGTGAATTCTATTGCTGAACGTAATCTCGAAAGAGGCTATCGTAATCAAAAAATAATCATTATGTCAGGAAGTCAGAAAGTCAAGCTGTACTCAAAGCGCTTACCTCCTGCTTTGTTAGTTCGAAGAAATTGTGAGACTGCATTGACACACTGAACGAACCCGGAAAGGTAAATACTGTAACACTTCAGGTGTTCAGGACACAGGTGCCTTAACACCACTTCTAGGACCCGAAACCTACTGTGGAATAGAAGAAAACGTGATAATAAACGTAATCAAAAAAGATGAGGAAGCTAAAAGTCTAAAAATCTATAAAGAACTTCCAAAAATGAGGCAGGCAAAAACATTTCTTGAAAATTATAACCAAAAACGTTTCACAAACTGCATCATGAATAACCTAAGAATAGTAAAGAGCCTACTCACTGCCCACTGTAAACTAAATAGGCACCTAAACATCCTTAGGCTAACAAACAATGTCCATTGCAGCCTTTGTAACGAAACGCCTGGTTGGATTTTGGTTAAATCCACACGATGTAAATGTGGGACACAGCCAGTATAGAAGATAACTTACCTTCCCTATCTGATTGTACCTCAAATACTCAAATTTCTAAAGGAGATTAATTTAGAGGAAGAAAGTGTAAAGTGAGAACGTCAGCAGTTCTAGAATGGGGCAATATAGATCTTTTAGTTCACAGTGAACGGTTCGCAGGAACGCTCAACCTCTTGGTAAAACTAAACAAAATGTCTGCTATATATACTACTAGCTTTTACCCGCAACTCCGTCCGCATAAGTTTTTTTGTTTTCTCCCGGCTGTAAGTCCCCCTGCAACAATGTCCCACTATCGTGTTCCGGTCCTCAACTTAACATCAAAATTTGTTCAAAAGCAACCTAAGCACATAGTGGATGTTACCTTCCTACCCTATAAGTTAAGTAGTGTCATGGAATGTCGCTAAGTTTCGATCTAAGTAAAACTGTTAAATAATAAAGACATTTGCATCAAAATTTTATCACAAATTCCCTAAATTATGGCGCCTACCTACTTTCAAAGGTAGAAAAGTAATCAAATACTAACTTGAAGTCTTAGTAACACTCAGTTAAAAAAAAAAAACATCAAAATAATTTCAGTAGCTATGGCGTCATGCGCTTCTTGACACGATCATGCTAGATTTCCGCGGGAATGAGGTATTTTCCCGCCGTAAAAAGTAGCCTGTGTCCGTGCCTAGGATCCTATCTTTAAATTAACCAAGTCTTATAAAAATCCGTTCAGACGTTAAGGCGTGAATGAGGTAAACTTTTAAAACAAACGATTAAAAATCACTAACTTAAATAGTTTTCTGACTACTGGTTCTATAGGTTCTATATCTATCACCTAACTAAATTTTATCAAAATCCGTTCAGCCGTTTAGGCGTGAAAGAGTAACAAACAGACAGACAGAGTTACTTTCGAATTTATAATATAAGTATAGAAGTATGGATTAGTATGGAATATGGATGTTTGTATTTTTCGATTTTAAAAGAAAAACTCAGGAAAAAATCTGTAAACGTGATGTGAAAAAAAATTACTCTAATCGATGCAGAATGCCAAAAATGTGTGTACCTGAATTTCGTTAGTGTTTTAACTTTCTATATCAGGATAGCTTCCCAGTGTGATCTTTCTCCCAAAGCTTAGACGATTTTTAGCATGTATAGATCTCATTTTCCAAGCTCGATATTTATATTTACGAGTATATAAGAATTATTTTCATAAAACTGAAACTTGAAAATACTATACAAGATTATAATGGAATAAAAAACGAGGAAGTAATAAATTAAGACTGATTGATTTATTTTATAAAATAATTACATTCATTTCATGTATAACTATTGGCCTTACTTATAGCTGTCACATTAAATTGATAAGCCTTAATGGAATTTATACAACGCTTCTAAAAATAATACATGTTTAGAATAAATTTTACATTACAATCCAATACTACTTATGTTTAATGAAGTTTATAATTATTAAGAATGATTACTCATCCAACAATCAAGTTCGTGTTTAATGCCTGATGCACATACATAGAAACCTTTCTCAATAATTTTAGATTTGCCGTCATCATAGTCGAAGATTTAATAAAAATGAACAAGCTGTGCAATTTGACTGAAACTCTGGAATTTCATTTTTTTTTTTAAATCGACGAACAATATTGTCAAAATTTAAAATACAATAGATGACTTTTCTTTGCTAAAATTTAACTAATTTAATTTTTTTAATTATGCATAATTATAATGCAAATGAATCATAGACAAAGCATTGTTTTCACAAAGTCGTCAAAGTTCAGTCTTGTATTAATTAAATCGTTACGAAAGTCAAATCTTATATGAACGATGTATTATTAGTCATCGTTCAAGTTAAACATAATATAAATTAAACGTGTGTAAACCAACAGTACTTCTAGTATTACCTTATATGTTCATATTGCAAATACAAATACAACCTAAAAGACAACAAATATTAATATAATACTTATTGTGTCAAATGTTTTTATAAAAAACTCAGTAACTTGATAAAATCAGCACAACCGGCAACAAAAAAAAAAATTTGCATATTCCGCTAAACTTTTAGTTTCAACAGTTATTCCAAAAATAAGGCCAACGAAATTAAACTGGACAATACCTGATGCCTTCTACATACATATATACAAATATAAATCTGAAAAGGTGAAGAAACCAAGACTGAAAGTAAAAGTCAACAATAATAAAACCTGAAACGCGACACAACATTCTTGGGACCATTTATGGAAATAAAAATACTCAAACAGAAAAATCCGATATAAGTATATTTATGTATAGGTAAAGTGATCGATGAATTTACAGTCAAAGCTCTCTAAATTGTAATGTATCTATACTATACGTTTAGATTTTGCACATTTTTCCTGAAATTCTGGGCGCTAAACTAGATTTGTGTCTTTTGAAATGTTGTGGTCTAAAGATGGTGATAAATGATAACTGATAATTTTTTGAGTTATTCAGAAATCAGAAGTTTGTGTCCAATTGACATTCAATGAGAATTTTAATTTGTCCCTTTCTCATATTGCATAGTAAAAGACCAGATTAATAAACTTAAAAAAAAAGAATTTTGTTTTTGTATTTGACATTTAAAAATAAAAAATTGAGTTGACTAATAAAGGACATGGCAATGAATTCTCTTCCTAAAATACTATGGGTCCTGTCTGGTTAGCCGGTTGAACTTATCATTGCATCAATTCAGATTGAAAGAGTGTCAAAGTCAAAGAAATTCTTGCATTTTTAATAAAATATAAAATATCATACTAGCTGCCCGTTCCGACTTCGCCTGAGCATTTAACATAAATCTAGAAATTTTTTAAATATTAACACAACACACAAACACAAATACCGTCGACGCCGCTTATAACGATCACATTTCCATCATTTAGTTGGTTTTCATATAATTTGTACTAGTGTAACGTCGCGTGGGATATAACGACCGCCGCGCCGGCTATAGCGACCAGTTTTTCCTGGTCCCTTGGCGGTCGTTATAAGCAGCGTCGACTGTATTCCGATTTGGACAGAAGACTGCTGAGCATTATCAATTTGTGAATCGTATATCTAAAAAGCCGATCTGTTAATATGAGCTACAACCTGATTACGACCCCGAGTTTTTTGACGTCTCTTGTCTTTCTCTCTGATCACTTAAAGGTGTTGGAAACGCTCAGAGCTTGATTCCTTATTGCGAACTTGTATATTTCTAATATTTTGCTCTTCAATGCAGCTGCAAACGCTCAGTACTCAATTTTTGTGCATGCACTTGAGCGGTTCTTAAATTTTGTTCAGCGAACCACTGCAAACGCTCAAGACTGGACTTTTTTGACACGTGTACCTCTGAACCGCTACGAACACTCGATACTCAACTCCCTGGTACTCGAACTCAATTACGACTGTTCATCTTCATTTTCTAAACATTTACATTAGTGACAAAAAGTAATAAGTTGTATTAAAAAAGTTGTGTTGTTGTGTATCCTTTTTAATGGATCTATTTTCATTCGAAAAGGATCCTTCAATATTACTCTGCTCATGTATAAAGCAAGCCAAAGATTAACACAGTAGTGGCTTGGGGTCAATTGCCAATATTGCAGATTTTACAAAAGCTATTGATTGACATTTACATTGTTGTCAAAAGACAAGAGAGAAAAATAGTCACTTGAATTTAAAATGTTTAAGCAAAGTTAACTGAAGCTATAGTTCAATATTGACAGCTTTTAAAAGCCTGCATTAGTGGTCCTTATGAATGAAACTTTTTTTTCCTTAACTGGATTAAATAAACGTTAATTTATGGTATTTTACATTTTTTACAGTAGTTAGTATATTCTACCATATAAGTCCAACATGGACACCATTATTAAATGACTATTTATTTTTAAATCAAAAACTTTTTTTTGAAAAATCGATATATCACTCGTGTAATTTGAGTCTTTTGTCTTTATTTTTAACAACTCAAGAATTTCCCCAAACTCTTCTCCACATAAAATTGTTTTTTATCTAATTAAACGTTTTAAATTATAAAAAAAAAACCAGCACTTCAATTCTAATCAGTTTCAAAGCATCCGCATATCTGATGTCCTCCTTCCTGGGTTCCTCTCCCCTAGTGTTGTGTAAACCACATCTAATAAAAGTACAATTTGAGAGCATACTTCAAAAAATATATACATACATACATATTATATTTACAATCTATGTACATACTACATAAATATGTATAACAAAAAAAAAAGAGAAAAAAAATTCCACATCACATACATAGACCCACTACAGCCACAAAAGTGCTACTATACTTGACCAAAGTCAAAGTGCTATTTGCCAATGATGTCCTTTTTTAATTGGTTTAGGGTTGGGTGGCAGTTTTGTTAATAGAACAAACACAAACATGCGATTCGTATATTTAGGCAAAATATACATACACACACACACTCCTTACAGTATGTGTGAAAATGTCAATCATTGCCCTTTCTGATGACATTCTGTGTGTCCAGGTCCTGGTCCACAGGAGTTGTTGTTCTTTAAACGAAAGTGATGCATCGGAGATCATGTTATTATTTAAATTACAATTGATGTATGGCGCCGCTGCCGCTGCCACCTAGTGCTCCCCCTACTTCTTCTTCTCTTCAAGCTGCTTCGTCAACTCAGTATCTCACTCGGGGTGTATATACAGCATTAGCTGTCAAATCACTCAACACCTTTATGGTGCAACAACACTGGGGGTTATGTTTTATTTTCTCTGCTACCGCGCCGTATTATTTTTTGCTGCACTCTAAATGAAAATTCCGCTTTGACTGGGCTTGACACCCTTTTTTGTTAGTTAAAACATTGAAGCAGTAAGTTGATACAACAACTAGGTACGTATGTAGTTTTTTTTTAACGTACCTATACCATCCAACGTCCCCATATATGAACGCAAACACACACCACCGGTTGCTGCCTAAACTCAAAGTGGTGTTTTTTTTAGGGTGTATATGTGCAAGAGGTCGGGGTGGAATGTGAGGGTGAGATATTTTTTGCACCAATTGAATGGGAGGTGATACACCTGTCAACCCTTTTCGCGACCTGGCTTGGCTATGTTGCGAAAGTCCTACATATTGCTACTTTCTAGTTGAAACTCACAGTGCTCGGTGAAATAGAATAGCTCTGAGTAAGCACAACCTAGAAGGGGTGGGGAAATAACAACAACAACAAAAACTCAAATCCTTATCGTATACTAGTATGTGTGTATTAGTAATGAGAACGAATATGTCAAAGAGATATAAGTTCGACTTGAAAAAAAAAATAAGCAAGATGTATCAAAGAGATTCTGCCAAGTGGTTTCTGTATAGTATAAACTGATTACAAGAAGGATGTCACACACAAACACACACGCGCATGAGACATGAGAATCCCTATTATCCTATTTAATGTGAAAAATTTAAAATAACTTACATACATAGATAGATACTTGATCCTTTTTTATCACTACATAGTAGGTATAGAACAAAGTCGCCGCCTCCCTCTGTCTGTCTGTCTCTATGTATGCTTTGATCTTTAAAACTACGGAACCGATTTTGATGTGGTTTTTTTTTTTAATAGATAGAATGGAGAGAGAGAGGAAAGTTTATTATAACTAGATAATATTTTTTCAGTGGAAAAATTAGTTTTTAAAATTTCATTCTAGAGTGCGTTTCATTCAGTACTTCAATTACTCCTAAAAAAATACAAAATTTACAATATATGTAGATATACATAAATATGTATATAGTATACTTCAAGCGGGTGTTTGTTTGGCTGATTTAGATTATGAATCTATCGTTGTCCAGGGAAGGTTTAAAAAGTGAGAATATGTATATGAAAAAATTGCTAATTAATTTTCCTATACAATTTTTTTTTTTTCCTGCAAAAAGAAAATATTTTTGATTGTCAGTTGGTTGTCAATATTTTTATCTTTCAGTCATCTGTTCAATTTAAACGAAAAGTTTTAAAGTTGCCTGTCATTCTGTCACCATTTTTCAATCTAACAGCCATGTCTGCTTTATTACAACTCAATTGGGGAGGGGCAAAGTTCGTCGGGTCGTCTAGTTTCTTATATTGAAAAAATATAGGTACAATTATAATTGGAATACGGACATAGAGTTAGCAAAAAAGAATCTATATCTATATCTATATCTATATCTATATCTATATCTATATCTATATCTATATCTATATCTATATCTATATCTATATCTATATCTATATCTATATCTATATTTATATCTATATCTATATCTATATCTATATCTATATCTATATCTATATCTACATCTATATCTATATCTATATCTATATCTATATCTATATCTATATCTATATCTATACTCTATACTATTATATAAAGCTGAAGAGTTTGTTTGTTTGAACGCGCTAATCTCAGGAACTCCTGGTTCGATTTTGAAAATTCTTTTTGTGTTGGAAAGTTCATTTGTCGAGGAAGGCTATAGGCTATAATAACATCAACCTGCGAACAATATTAGCGAAGAATAAGTGGAATAAGGACTTCCGTCCCATTGTCAATATCGGATTGCAGAGAAAATCCGTATGTTCTTTACCACAAGAAAATAAAACTTAAATATCCTTTACGAAGTACTTTAAAATATATATTTTTTTAAAACTTAATCTTAATTGCTATAATAATAAATTGAGCCGGACGAAGTAGCGGGGAACAGCTAGTAAGTAATAAAAATAAGACTAATATGTATAATGTAATAAAATAATAAAAAAATAAATAAGTAAATAAAGTAGTAAAATAGCTTTTTCCATAGTTTTCAACAGCGAATTGCTACAACTCATTTCAAGTTCTTCCACCCTGGAATGTTGCAGACTTTAAAGTTCTTTTTGGAATGTGCTTAGCCTTAGACTATTCTTTGTTTGACATTTTTTTTTTTATAAAAAAAAAAACACCTAATCATCTTAATGTTGCCAGAAGGAATTTTGTTGGCGAATATTACGTTCTGGAGGGTGTTTGTCTGGGGGGTTCTAACCTACAACTAGCTTCCATCAGGTTTTCTTAAATAACTACACTTTTATGTAGTTTATTTTTCGTCTCTTTTATACCATAACAAACATTTTTATAAGATGAACAAACAAAAGAGACGACATTTATTACCACAATTATACCTAACCCTACCCGATTTCAATTCAAAATTACGTTAATTAAATAATCTTAACCTCAATACGTTATATTTTGCTGCGTTGGCAGCAATTGAAGGCGCTCTTTACATCTAATCCCTCACGGACTACACTATATACTATAATGTCGACCTGGTCTTAAGACTTGGTCCAATTTTATTTCAAAGAGTGCGGGCATATGGAAGAGCTATACCTAATATACTGCTGCCAGCACTTCGCATACCGAGTCCACTTAAGTTGTTCTATTGTGTAAGAACTAATCCAAAAAAAAAAAAAAAAAAAAATGAGGAGTGTAATTTCGGTGTAATCTTCTTCTAAAACAAAACCCTCCTCCCGCCCTTATACAATGCACCTACAATATTCAAGATTGATGGTAGTGGAACGTGAATTTCGGGCCGAGGGTGCCTATTATTTATATGTAGTAGTAGGATACGTATAAACAGAAGACAGGAAGAAAGAGAGGGCGGCGGGTGTTACTTTAAATCCACTTTAGTATATAGTCAGTTCAGTGGTAGGTATATTACTAAGGAAGGGGTGCTGGGCTTGTTCTGGTGATGTGGCTAGTGTTGTTATTGAGAGAGATTGTAGCCCATGATGGATCTGGTGTACTGACTCTAGTCTGAACAAATCAGTCCCGGACTCACCAATTAAATAATCCACTTGTAAGGGCTGACCACGATTTGGTACTACCTTGATTAGTTTCAGTAGTCAGATTCAACCGAATCAGAATACTGAAATATTTCCATTCAAATTTATTAAAGGCTTCAATATCAAAGACAGGCCCCTAGCCGTTACTTAGAAAAAAGGTATCCATTTTATTGAAGTCCAGCACTGAATATTTTTTAAAAAAGCGAAAAAAAAACCGTTACGAGTATACTTTTAACTCAAGATGATTTGATTCAATTAGTGCTTACATTGAAATTGAAAAAGCGAATTATGAAAACATTGAATGGAAAATTATCCATTAAGGAATTTTTTTATTCTGCATTTTAGTTTTAAAATGAAAAAATTAATGCTTAAAATTGTAGTAAGCTGTTTAAGTCGGTTTAATGTTTTTTTTTTTTAAACCGTGTATAAACTCAGTTTCAGTGTTGAAAAATCAAAAAGTTAAATTTTTATTGAAAGAGCTGTCCATTATCCAAAAAAATTAAATTGAATTAAATTAATTTGAAGTCAATATCGTTGCTTGTTGTGAAGATATTTGAGTCGAAAAACAATTTTTAATACTTTTTGAAAGATTTTTTTATATCTATATTTTAATTTTATGTAAAACAACCATGTATTGGATATTTGTCAAAAATGTACCACACATTAATAGAAGTATCATAAATAACATAAATTAAATTTGAAGTCACAAAACATCACCCGCTATCGAGATATTCAAGCCGAAAAAGAATTTTTGACACTTTTTGGAAAATTTTATTTTTATTTTTTGTAAAAAAAACTGATTTATGTCAAAAATTTACCATATTCTAACAGTTGTATTTTGTAAAAAAAAAACAAAATAAATTTGAAGTCAATATCGTTGCCCGTTCTTGAGATATTCGAGTCAAAAAACAACGTTTGACATTTTTTACTAAATTTTTGTTTTAGTTTTCTATTTTTTGAAAAAGAACTGTCTATTCGATATTTGTCAAAATTATACCATATTTCAACAGTTGTATAATGCATAAAAAAAATTAATTTGAAGTCAATATCGTTGCCCGTTCTTGAGATATTCGAGTCAAAAAACAATTTTTACCAAGTTTTTATTTTTTTTTTTGTAAAAAAAGCTGTCAATTGAATTGTTTTTCAAACTTTCACCAGATGTCAAAAACATCATATCGCATAATTTTGAATATGATATCATTTTTCCTTCATTGTATGTTTGCCCGCCAAACATTTTTTAAAGTTTTTTTATTTAAAAAAAAAATTAAAACGGTATGTTGAAAATTCTCCAAATTTATACCAAATCTGTATGACATCACAATGCACATAATAAAATTTATTTGAAGTCAATGGCATTATCCGTTCCTGAGATATTTGCTACCAACCAAAATTTTCACTTTTTTCTTAAATTGCTTTAGTGAAAAAAACCGCTCACTAAATTTTTATGAAAGTCCTTTCAGCATCTTTCGAAGTTATAATCTGTCGAACAAAATTTAGTTGGAATCGATATCTCTACTCGTTTTTGAGATACCATGGACGAAAAGTTATATCTCGAACGTATAAACACACAAACTGCGAATGGCGGATAGAGATTCTGGGGACCTTGAAAGGTCCAGACCTGTCAAAAAATTTCAATTTGACAAATCGTACTGATTACAATAACTCGCTATATGGGAAGTTAAAAATGGAAGTACTAGAAAATGCATAAGTTTATGTCTCAATATTTTCAATTTGCAAAATTTAAGAATTTAATTTAACCTTCTCTGTCTATTGCATATATCAAAATATTTGTTTAAACAATGTTTGTTCTTCCTCCTCCAAGCGAAACCGACTGCAAGTATAATATCAGTCTCAATTCTTTGAATTATGAACTAGATTCCTGAAATTCATTGGATCTCTATCATAATTTCACCATCATTAGGAAATTCCACATAAATTTATATTCCATAGAAATTATCGCCACTCCCTTCCTCAGCATACCTTCATATAAAAAAAAAAAAAAATGAAAAACAATTAAACAATATCTAGAGTTAAATGTCTGCCAGCCCAAAAAAACGTAAACACTAAGTTAATATTCTTCTGCCATGTTTAGGCATTTTAAATCCTCTGTATTTATTTATCTAATGAATTCCATCGAAATCTTTGTCGGAATGCATTTCAAAAAATATTTATGAAATCATGAATTTTCAAATGAGAAACGAGAAAAAAAATTCACTTGAGAAAGAAACGAATTTTTAAGTGTTGTTTTTATAGAATGGATTTGGTTTTGTGTTTACTTCAGAATCCTCTTCCATCGATGTTTTGAAATCGAGTGGCACAATGTGTGCTTCTATGATTAATTATAGATTGGAATTTCTGTAAAGGAAAAAATATACATTTTCATGACTTAAAGACAATGCATTTTGTCAGGTAATAGATTTAAAAAAACCATACACCACCAGTACGTAGTAAGTTTCCATGCACTGTCAAAAATCGTAAAAAAGACATCCGCAAATGATAATTTTGAATTGATAAAAACTAAAACCATTATCAAAGCAAAAACGAAAAAGTCAGAACTGACCACAACCAGCAGATATCTATATATTATTATAAAATATAAATACGGAAAAAAGCCACAAAAAAATTAAAAAAAAAAACTGAAAATAATTTTATTTGGTCTTCTTCTTTTTTTTAAACGTTTTTTTTATTAAGAACGAATTTGGTAAAAGTGTTCCGTTTCCATATCAACGGAAACCACCCATCAACCACATCATGTTTCCGACTCATTTATCAAACGAGGAATTGCACACCCGTATCTTTACACCACTTTGATATGATGTTCTATGGCATCATATCAGTTCGAATAAAACCAAAACAGAAAAGAAAAGAAACGAAACGAAGAAAAAAAAACACATTCCAGTGATTTAATTAAAACAAGGAACAGAACAGATTGCCAGCCGGCCGGTACTATAAACTACAGCAGCCATTCAGTCTAAAACAAATATTCGAAATGATACTCCAGTCTACAGTGGCGTCTCGATAAGAGTGTGGGCCTTGTATTAGTTTACTCTGATAGAATCGGTATCTTTAGGGCGCTGTGTTAAAATTGAAAGACGAAACAATTACTTACAAAATTGGCAGAACTCAAAGTTCGGTATTTCTGACGACATGTTATGTCATGTGTTCTTTTTTCTTTCCATCAATCTGTCTTGTTTTGTATCATCTGATAGCTCGATTCGCAAAGATGCAGTGCGAATGTTTTCTACCGAGTCCTGCACCAATGCCTATGACCGTTTCGTATACTCCTTGCAACTCTATGCAATCAGTCTTATCAATCAGATGAAAAACTTACTTTGTGCAGTATTTTTGACATTTCATCCAGCACTGTGATTAATACAACTCGTGTCATTAAAAGGAAAAGGAAATAAAAATATTGACCGTTCGTTGAGAGGATGGTGCAATATGACTGATACGGACGGATACCCCATATACTATGTTCGAGTTGAATAAACATTCAAATATCGCTTCGACTACTGCCCTCTTGCCCGCGTTTATTTCATTCATTCATGTTCAGTTCATATTATAATTTATCTTTTGAGTTTTATATCAAATAAACAATAGCAATCTAAATGCAAAATTAAATTAAGGCAGGCAATTTAGATATCACAATCAGTCCGTATACCGTACCACTACATACATACATACATATGTATATTGCGCGGTTTGAATTTGCTTGACAAGTTGCTGAAGTATAAGTCGACTGACTGACATAACTTGTGTGTGAAAATTACTAGAGATGTTGATGATGATGATGGGCGAGTGGGTTGTGATTGTGACGTTTCTATATACGTGCGACATTCAAACAAATGCTTTATGGTATCTTGTTATACGAGTGGAGTGTATGTCCATATGTATGTACGAGTAGTTGATCGTGTTGTCTATAAATATGTTCCTACGAGTATAACAAGTGATTTAATTAAAGATGAATTGATTCAATTAGAAGATTGGTAAATTGATGGTGACATGTTTTTGATTTTTAAATTTGTTCTTGTTTCAATTTCTCTATACACAGCGAATTCTCGAATTCTTTGACGCATGAAATAGTATTTTGATATTTTAAAAACTTAAAACGAAACTTAATTCGAATTCATGTAGTTACTTTATAACTACTTGTTTTTTTTTTCAAATGTTAAATATAACTAATAAATATGTATTTAGATACGTTTTTTTAAATAAGGTATGGGTAAATTTATTTATGAGCAGTACCACCGTTTTTATGTTTTTGAATGTAATCTTGTATCCACAAAGTTAGGAAATTATTGTCCCAAAGTCAAATGCAATTACCAGGGATGTGATTTTGCTGATCTAAAAATTTGAAAAAAAAAAAACAAAATAAAACTGAAAACAGGTAGTTATTCAAAAAAATAAAAAAATTGAATTTAAAATTAAGAGAAAATAACAGAAATATATTAAATTAAAAACTCAATTATAAAAACATTCAACAACCATGAGTTTTTTTTTAATTTCTAGGCAACAACCGCCTATACGGTTTTCCCTTAACAGTGCCTTAAAAGAGCTGAAAGATCTCTGAAAACTCGACGTTGGCAACTTCAATGTTTTCAGAGATCTAACGGTTTGCTTCGAGTTTGACTACTGAATTTATTTGCTTCACGGTCTCAAGACCTTTATTGACAGGAAAACCGGATTTGTACTTTTCCAAAACATCTTTTGCGATAGGCCCCTTTTGTTCTTTCCAAGTTGCCTTTAATTTTGTCTAAAATTTCAATAACGGAAGAAAAGGAAAAAAAGGCAAAATAAAATGCATATATTTGGAATCAGGGTGACACGAAACGAGTTTGTTTAAAATCTATAGCGTCATACGACTTCGCAAAAAAAAAAAAAGGCAAAGTGAGGGATAGCCCATCCCTGGTAATGACTAATGAGCAATTATCAATACTTAATACAAATTTAATGTTTTAGGAAAAAACACTAACAGTTCATTCCTAAATTTGAAAATGTGTACTGAAAAAAATAATACTTAAAATAATAAGAAATAAATAAACATTAAACTAATTATTATTTATCACGCTTTTATGTGATTAAACTAATGTAACTATGAAAACATTGCATAACAAACTTTTTAAGTGCAGTTATCAGTTAACAGCATAAACATTAACTAAACCCTTTTCATTTCTGCTGACAAATGTTTGTTTTTATTTTTTTTTATACTAGCTGACTTGGCGAACTTCGTCTCACACAAATTTAACGTCTTAAATTCCAGAGTGAGTGAGAGAGCACCCAAAATGAATCCAAAGCGTAATAATGAATTTTACAACTATACGAAATTTTCAGAACTTTTTTCTCCTTTACACCGTTCTTCTAATTTTTGGTTTTATACAGAATCATTTTTCGATTTTAATAGTTTTACGACTTTTTCAGATTTTTTGAATAAATTTTCTTTTATAAATTTTTTTTTTTAGTAAGGATCCCTATTTTGTAAAAAAAAAAATATAATAAAACCTATTTCAACCGGGGATAGTGCATAGCTTCCCAATGGAAAAAGAATTTTTCAAATCGGTCAAGTAATTTCGAAACCTATTCAATTGAAACGAACAATCAAATTTTAATTTTTTCGGATTACCGTACATAAGTTCAGATTTAAATGTGAACATTGAAGTGCTTATTTATCTGTCTAACACTCTTAAAAATGTAAAAATAAGCCAAAAGTCGATTATGTCAAACAATGCACTCTTACATTCGTCATTAATTAAAAGTAATTATATTTTATTTTTTCTATTTTTATTTATTTATATTTTTTTACATAACAAAAAAAAAGGTGCTATTACCCGTATATTTAAGCAAAGGTAGTGTTGTGTTTAAATACCCCTAACAGTTGCAGGCCTTTTAGTTTATTAAGTACAATCAGTAGTTTTTGAAAAGCTTATTAAACAAACAACGACTATTAATTTGAATCAAACTGGCCTAGTGCTTTGAGACATTGAAAAAGCTTTTGACACTATGTGTCATCAGGGGTTAATTTAAAAACTTATTGGCGCAAAATTTTAAACAACCTATTGTTAAGGATTTAACATTTTACTAACTAGCAATTTGCTAAATATTTAACATTTTACTAACGACTCCAAAATTTTAAACCCTTTTTTTCGTTTTTATTAAAAAACGGGCATCCGAACATGTCCAAATAGTGACAGTTTGTGAGAATTAGCAAAGCAAACATACTTAAACGGACCCATTAGTTGAAAATGTCGCAACTGTAAACGGGACAATTCCATGCAATCCAATAAAAATAAAATTCACATGAACACAGGTTTATTCTCGTATTCCATCATCCTGATGTATATTTCTCCCAAAAAAAAGCATTTTTCTGCACAAAGTCTTGAAATATTTCGAAATCTTCGTCTTCCGAAAGCATTTTATTGATTAAAAAACAATTTTCAGTTGCCGAATTATGAAATACACACGAATCAACACTTTAAAATAAAATTGGAAAGAATTTTTTTTAGAACAGTGACAGATGTCATATGGATTTAGCAAATTGCTAAAAGTTAAAGTAGCTCTTTCGGGAGTTTAACAATATGTTAAGAGATAGTAAAATGTTAAAACCGTTTAAAATTAGTTTAACCATCTTTTTAGCTTAGCAAATTGATAAAAATGGGTTTAAAAATGTTGCTAAATCGTTTAAAATTTTGCTCCATTATCTTTAACATATATTTCTCATAAAGTTAATGTGGAGCTTTTTACTTAACAGAAAGTTTGCTGTATATGCAGATAATGTTAGATATAAACAATGGTGTACCCCAGGGTTCTGTGTTGGGGCCCATACTTTTCAACATTTACATGTCTGACTTGCCATCTTTTGACGAAAACACTTATATATGTTTATAGACGATACAGCTGTTTTAGGATCTACTATCTAGCGTATTGCCTTAAGTCGCTTTCGAGAACTTGCAATGTTCATTGAACAATTTATAAACTTTTTTTCATCAGTGGAAAATCAAAGTTAATGCTTAGAAATCATGTGCCATCTCGTTTTCTAGGCGAAGAATTCTTACCACAAACAATGTTACAGCTTATTTCTGCTGACATCCCTTGGTCTGGTACTTAGATCTTACAGTTGATAAGAAGTTGACTTTTGAGAAACATATTTCAATAATGAACAAAACAAATCTTTGTGCATATATGAATTGAATTACCATTTATAAATCGCAAATCATGTCCTAGTATGCATAAATAAATTATCATATTCAAAACTATTTATTAAATTTTGGTCGGACTTTTTATTTAAGTTGAACCCGAAACGTTACACTTTAATTAAAAACTCCTTGAAAACGCCGGACATGTACAATGACAACATTTTTTTCGCAGGTTAATTATGATTAAATCTTACTCCCGTACTTCTTCGACAATAAATTAAAAACAACATTTAAGTTTGACATTTTCTATTCTTAAACTCTGCCAAACGCTGTATAGGAAAGTTTTGCTCCCACTGTGCTCTGCATAATTCAGGTAACACTTTCTAAAATCTTAATCACCTATCTATGTTATTGACGCCCATCATCATAATATTATCTTTTAGGTACATATGTATGTATTACCCTTTGGCGTATCAATCGACACAATAGGTTGGTGGTAGAAGATGCCGTTGTTAGACCGATATCGAATAGCTATAACGTTAACAAACTTTTTTACTCGTATTTTACTTCCGGTTTGTATATACTTGAAGTTTATGTTCATTCAAACGTGATGCAGCAAATTGATTTCCCATAAATTAACACTTCCGCTGGAACAGCTTGTTTTTCCACCATTTGACAATCATTATGCGTAGGCAAGTCGCTTCTTCTTCTAATAAATTCATCGATTTCACCTCACACCAGGCACGCGCATACGAGTACGAGTACGAGTGGAGAGAGGTACGAGGCACATCACGAGTTCATTCCTCGTTTTGAGGGAAACATTTTTTGTTTGTATCAAAGTCTTCCCGAGACTCGAGTCCCCCCTCTGGCTGAACTCTGGAGTTAAAAAAAAACACAAGTTATAGGCATAGGTGAATTATTCATTCGACCCGCATCTTTTGAAAGAAGTTAAAAAAAAGTCAAATTAGAAAGAAGATTTGCATGGCATGCATGCTGCTTCCTCCCACACCAGACACCGTTGCCATCGTCGTCGTCGTAGTTGTATCGTACACTCTTGAGTCTTGACGTCTTTGAATACGTAGTCGTTTGGGCTTGGGCGTTCGCTCGGTCGCTCGGTCTGTTGGTTGCTTCTGCATAGTGCATAGCATATGCTTCCCTGAATTTTGAATTTTCATCCCGTATAAAACTCTCGGATTTGCCCCAGAAACAAAACCAACCAGAATTGTGCTCTCTCTATCCAGATCCAGATCCAGAAGCACCATCAATACTCGTACTTCGTACAACCTCTCGCCACAGTATTGTGCGCTCCTCCAAGTGGGCAGAAGCCGATCTTTGAGTTTCGAATCTATGTATGTCTGGTGTGAAGTGTATCCTATCCTATCCATGTTTGCAAAGCATTACCTAGTGGGCTCTTCTTGTTCTGAGTGGTCCAGAAGTGTAACTATTTTTATATGTTGCTGTTTCGGATGTGGAAATTATTATTGGGTCAAAGTGGCAGATGTTTGGTTGTTGTTCCTTCGTCGTACACCAACACCAGTCACCACCACCATCACGCACCGTGTGCTATTTATTTCTATCGAACGAAGATATTCCATCATGCGGGTCGGGTGCGCCTTTAAATTACCAGAGCCTATAACTGATGATGATGGTTGATGGTGTTTTTGGGAAATATGGTTATCGTGAGCAATTGAAGTTTATATTAATCTCAATGAAGATCTGTGAAGAATATTTCCTGTGGCATAGCAACAAACAAAGGAGTAGAATAGATGAGGAAAGATATTTTATTGCATTCGAAAAGCGATTGATTGGTAGAAAGTATCTGTGGTAAGCATTCATTTAACGTGAATGTTGTGCCAAGGGTCAGCTTGCTAAATTAATGTAAGGCCGGTAAAGCTGCTTCAACAACAGTGTATTCGAACTGACCCATTTAAGTAGTTTGCGTTATCTGCTCTGGCCAATTTTTTGTATTCTTCATTTGGTTAAGTTGAATGACATTGACATTGATGAAGTATTGTGGTGCGTTTTCATGTTAGCAGTCATCGTAGATCAGCGATGTCTGAATATTTCGTGGACTCTAAGAACGTTTAGACATTTATGAAAAAAATTACCACAAAGATGTTTATCTGCTCTAGACATATTAAAACTTTAAATAAATACAAATTGACTTTTAAATCTCTGTCAAATTTTGATAAATAAATGAAACACAGTTCTGAACAACAAAAATCAAATTTTTATCCGAATTCACTGACAACTTTGACATGACTACCCGTTGTCCACTACTGTTTGACCAGTAATCATCGAAAAAAAAAAATACACTTCACCGCTCCATCCAGGTCCGGAAAATCATTGCGCCTTAAAAACTAGAGAAAAGTTCGTCCACTCTTTAACTCTACATAGAAACCGACATAGGTACAGGAGAGAATTCGAAAACTATCTGGATGTATATTATTAAATATTTAATCCTGTTGGAGAGGGTTCAATGCAATTTTCCTCAAGGATTAGAAGAACGCCATGAGCTCTGTGGAAAAAAAAAACTGTACAAATCTAGGTCGCTGGGATTTTTTTTCATTCTACTCTTTTATCTACCTCGACCAAAGTTGGTAGTTTTCCTTTTTTTTCTATTTTATTATTTTTTTTTTTTTTTCAAACTCTCGTCATTTACATCAATCCAATTAAATTGGTCCTTATTCCAGGATGAAATAAAAATAGACATCCAATGTTGATATTGAAATTCAGTAAAGCGAATAATTTTATTTCAGTTGTATATTTCCGTTGAGGTTTTTTGTCACAACAACAGAATCGAAAATAGTTTCCATGGTATTCAATGAGACGTATTGCAACATCTGGTGGAGTGTGACGTGCCCTTGGACCACACAAACACACTCTGTGTGTCAATTAGGTGAATTACTTTAGTATGAAGGTTTGAAAAATGTTTATTAACCAACATTATATAAGAAGTTTTGTAAAATAATTCACTGGTTCTTTTAATCTAATAACCTTTTTAACTGAATCTTGGAGGATTTATCAATTCCTCGCAAGACGTAGTACCCGTAAAAACTTTCAGGTGGCACAGGCAGGGATCGAACTCTAGACCTTTGGCATGACAGTCCAACGCACTAACCTTCACGCTACGGGTACTACTACTACTGAATATAGTTCAAGTTTTTGACAAATGATTCCTAATATAAGTTATGAATATTATAAACTAGAGAGCCCGGCAAACTTCGTCTTGTCCCAATTTAATGCAAAAACTCAAGCTATATTTTTGATACTTATTCGATTTTCAATGGAATTTGGCCCGGTGAATTTCGTAAGTTTATTAAAAAGTGTTTGGGTCAATCAACAGGACAACCGAAGTTGTTTAAAACATATGTTTGTGCTGAATAACCGCAGATTGCTTCAATTTTTATATAAAACGTGGTCAATGTTAAATCCTAAAAACTGGGTTTTACCGGAGTAAAAATTAGCCTACGTGCTTTTTAAGACTATATAATCTATCTCTGTGCAAAATCTCATATTTTATATATTTCAAAGATAACTATTTGATAATACTTAACGGTAACACCAAAAATTGAAAAAGTAAAATTCACTGTCGGTTTTCTAAAAAATAAATTTAACTTGTACGTTAGCCTCAGCAACATGTGGTGGTTATACTATTAAATTGTAGCTTATATGACATAGCGCCATCTATTAAACGTTTGGATGTTTGACATAGCGCCATCTATTGAATTCTTTACTTACTCAATCTAGTGCACAGATGTCGCTATTTCATAAAATCGTTTGGAGCTAACATATAATTATGACTATCAAATAATAGACAAATAATTTGCAATAAAATAGTATTGTGATCATAAATTGATATAGCTTACATCTTCTATCTTTCAAGTTGGATAAAACTGCACGCGGTGTGCAAATTTGATTAAAATCGGTTAAGTAAGTTAGGAGTTCATCGCGGACAAACAACGTGACACGTAATTTATATATATTAAGATGTAGCTAACACGACGATATATAAAATGTAATGTAGAAAAAAAAATATTGTTGACTTTTAACATACTTTCTGAATGTAGAAAGTTTAAGATTCGTTAATTTAGATCGATTTAAAGATGTCAAGACAAACGAAATTTTAAACGAAAGTTAACAAAATAACTTGGCTTTTTTCAGTATCCTACAACCACTTAGTTTCAAAATAAACAGATACGGAACTATGTTGACCCAAAAAGAAGAGCTCTGAAAGCCAAAGGATACCTTAGCCATGTATGTACAATATGTATTGTCGAATATTAGAAGAAGAACCTTGGGCAGGTATTAAATTCAATATTTAAAATTCAATCAATTGAAAATTTAAATTTAACAATTTAATTTGGTTAATGATTTAACTTTTTTCATAGCTTTTTAAAAAAATTATGTACACAGATATAGTCAAAGTTCAACTCTGAAATAATACCTGATGCTGTTATAGTTTCAAAAAATAAAGCCAACATCATCGTTGCGCTGTTAAATGGAAACATTTTAATTGGAAATGTTTTGCAAATTTCCACATCATCGGGATCATTGTCCGAGATTATTAAAACATTTTAACATAGAAACACTCACAATTTAATTAAAACATAAAATTTCGATATACGAGAAGTATGTACTCGTATATAAAATGCAGGTTCGTTGCTTGGTTCATTGTGGCCTCTTATACGGATGTATGTATGTATAGGTATCACGGTATGCATTACCGTTCGTCTACCTACACAAAGTTGGGTCTTGTTCATGGTTGTTCGTGGCTCTCACCGCCCGCGCCCCGCCGCCGCCGTAGAATGTGGGTATATAGGGAATGTATCATAATGTTCAGTGGTGGACTTAGATAAACTTGGTGTCTCAAGTGTACTCGAATGTAAGGTTCTAATAAATTTGAAATAGGTTTGCAAATAAAGGACAAAGTTTTATCGGTCTAAATTTGAAGCATTGTTGTGAATGACAACTTCACGTATAGAGTGTCACTGTCTTATTCATGAGTGTTATATACAGGAACAACGTATTGAACGGTTAGTCTGCAGACTAAATTTAATCGTCAGGTTTCATAAAACTAAACCTGACCCTAAATTAAAAAAAAAAGCATGAAACGTTATTGTCTACAAAATGTTAAATCGGTACAAGTTTTAAGTTTGTGACACTTTCTCAATATTTTTCTAAAATAACCCGATACGTTATCAATGAATCTTCTTTTAATCTGTCAATTACAAGAAAACAATGTTCTTAATATCTTTTGTGTAGAATCACACGAACTACATTATCGGATTTTTTTCGACTACAAACGAACTCCAGCAGTCGTTTTCTGCTATGCAATCCAGCTATGCTCCAGGCTCGCGCTGTACGAAAATCCCCATCCCCACTGCTGTCAACTCCACACGCCGCACCGCGCCGCCGCCGCCGACATACATAGCAACAATTAAAAAAAGAAAAAACAAAGTTGACTGATTATAATTCATCATGAATGTGTCCACGGACAGGGTCATAGACTTTTAGTGCAACCTGAACCTAGCTAGCGCTGTCGACTTCATATATCTACTCGTATTGGTAGAAGGTAGACACAAAAACAGGTAAACGACTCCCGGCTGAGCTAACACACTCCACCAAGTCGAGCATTCGCGATTTTGTTGTCCAGTCCATATCTTTTGTCCTTGGAATCATCATCATTATACTCGTACATATAATAATAACAACCAGAATCGCCTGCAGGGAGAAGAAGGAGTCCGCACACACTGAATGTGAAACGCACTTTTGTCAGTCGCAATTTGCAATGAATCCTTCTTCATGTTCACTCCATTAGGAATTATAATGACAGCCAGATAGAGGGTAACATCATCAAGCGAATTCATTTGCATATGAAAGTGGTTATGGCGATTGCTTTACGCTTGCTCTGACGCATAAGACTTTTTATACATTTTCCAGTCGTTTCCGGCCAAAATCGTCTTAAACTGAACAATGAAGTGAAGTGATGTTCAGTTCTGGCTCAAAATGTAAAACTGATTCATCATCATATGGAAAAGAAGCAAGTCAAAGTTTTTAGCACTAAAAAGTGTTGGCACACAGAGGCACAGGTCAGTGTATAATAGTGATGAAGATGATTTTTCGAAAATTCAACATTTAACAATTCAAATGGGAAAGGAAATTTATTTCAGAAAACTTAGTTTCAGAACTTTATAAATATTATTCTCTCCCATGTTGGTAGGTTGTTTTGTTGGACAGTGGGAACACCTCCAGATGTAGATGTACTAGATACCCACGCTATGCTATAGGTAGAATAAACTGCCCACGGTCATTGGGGATCGGATATAATGTTATGCATCATCAAATGTTTTTTTTTTTTTTTTTTGCTTAAAATGTTACTATGAAAGTTTGGACAGCTAACGAATGACAGGTCTGAGCCATAAACCATTCGTTTTCGCATTGGAAAGTTGTTGCAACTGTATACTCACTCGTACCAACTGCAAAATAAACCATTCTACCAGGGAAAACTTTTAAGCGTAAGTTTCCTTCAAATTTTGTTTTGGGATGATTATTTCTGCTATTCCCTTAAGATTCTTCAATTTTTTTTTTTATTTTTTGGTTCGTTAAAAGTTCAAAAACATATCTCGAATCAATTTTTTTTTAACATGATTCAAATCATCAAAAGGTTCAATAAAGAGATGTCAGGTCATTGACATGTGGAGACTTTTGACATGTAAAAAACAAACACACACATGCACACCGCCGCCGCCGTTCAGACGATAAAGCTCATACGTCATACCCAAAGTAAAACCATTGCATTGTTGTTGAACACAAATATGTCAAGTAAATTAAAATGTAGTGTATGAGTATATGCGTTTCCCTCGGCAATAACTTAAGCTTAAAGGGGGTGGGGGGGAGTGTTCTTCGTCTAGGTCTATATTTATCCTACACCTCTTCCGCCCAATGAAGACTATATAAGAATGTAAATCAAACAGAATGTTCTTACTTCGTTTTATTCCTTTGAGTTTTAGTTTTTCACTTTTTTTTTTTTTGTTTCAATTGTGAAAAAAGGAAAAAACGAAGGAAAATAGCGTAAGTCACGTTTCACGTGCGAAATACTGAAATTGTTGCATTTATGACGGCTTTAGAAAATGGTTTCAGTTGCATGCATCATCATCATCGGTTCGGTTTGGTTCGGTTCATCGGACGAGAAGTTCCATTTTGAGTTGCACATTGTGACTGGTGAATCTGAATACTATATATGTGTGTATGTATGTATGTTCTGCTGTTGCCACAGTGGGATTTCTATTGTTTTGCGATGAAAGAAATATTTTTTTTGTCTTCTTCTTTTTTTAGTTTTTGTTTTGGTTTCGGTTTTATTCTTTATATCGTGAATTGTAATATGAAATAGCGGTGCCTTTTTTGTGTGGCTCTCTGTTTAAAGTCGTCGAACTTGGAAAGAAAAGAGAAAGATGATGAAAATGAAAGAATACATCATAAACTTTACATACATATATTTTACACAATTCGTATAGCTGTAGAAGTAGTTATCGATTGGAAAGTAGGTAATTCTACTTTTACCACAATCGCGATTTGAATTTATCGAACTGTTACAATGGACCATTAAAGAACTCTTTAAAAAGATGTATACTATAGTTTTTATATTGATATATGTCAATGTATTAGGAGTACCAATTTTATCTAAGTCAATACCCTCATGATGTCTTTTACCCAAAAACAATTATATAAATGTAGCTATTAGTCATGCTCATGACTATCGATAATGTCCCAATCGATAATCGATTTTGTTTGGAATCATCAAACGCTGATCATACTTTTTTTTCTAAAAAGAACGTGACTAGTTTATTAAATAAATATTAAAAAACCAATCGACACTTCAGAAACCCAAAAAAAGATTGAGTCTCCATAACCATAATGTTATTTCCCACCAAAAAGGGACTTGAGGGGTATCGAATATGTCTGTATTTGTGTGCTCATGTTTAGCACTTTTTTTAAGGCATCAAATGCACCGATCGTTAACATATCACCGCCAAGAGAAGTCTCTGCAATGAATACAACAACAATTTATTCCTACCTATGCTATCGGACTTGCAAATGAGATTTCCGGATCAATATTTATACTTGTTAGCTCCTTAGAACGGAAATGGAAGTAAATAAAATTTTTTAATGGATTTTTAAAATATTTCTAGATTGAGTGTTGTAAAAAAGTGACGTATATACCTCCTATGTAGGTCGAAAAGTCAATAGTGTCAATGTATGTAAAGTTGGGCTTTGTTAATATGGTTATATGGATGTCCTTCTGTTTTGACTCGTTTTTGAATGGAACTTGCACCAAATTTAACTCTTCAAACTTGATCATCCCTTAGTTTCTTCAAAACTTTATATTTGTGCAACCACAAAATGTGTACTTATATCAACATCCATTGGTTTCAGTATTCAATCACCCGATTTCATCTTTTGTCTTTGGAATTTGAAGCTCCAGCACAGAATAATTGTTTACTCATTATCAATGCTAATTAAACATGATGTCAAAACCACTATATTGTCCAACTAAACTAGAGTGCTCCGACGAGTATTCGAAAACGTCAAAAATCAATGCAACCAATCAGAATGCATCTTTTGTGGATTTAAATTTATTTAAATGTTCACAATTTATTCATGTGTATACATCGTTCTTGTATTTAAGTCTTATTTATTGTGTATTGAAAATGTCAATTTGTTTTGATTTGATTTGTGTGTATTTGATTGAAACTGAAATAGTTTCTAAAATCCCTTTTGACATTTATAAAACCCAAACTCCCAAAACTTTGATATTCAATTTAGTTTTGAAATTTTTGTAATTCAATTGCAAAGACAAACGAATAATGGAAACAAAAATGTAAACTACCAAATCTTTTCTTTGATTGACATTAATTCCATCATGTTGGGCAAGAAAACCACATCACCAGTATCTACTTAAAAAATAATTTATGTTTATTAATTGACTGCCAATTTAAAAGGAATTCTTGAATGTTACGCGTTGACAAAATAATCGAAAAAGTTTTAGGAGATTAAGGGTGGTTTTAAAGTATTTTTTGGTAAAATTCTAGGCTAACTGATGTCAACTTACAATACCTAGTAAAAAATACCTTGCTTAAAAATTTCACAGTAAATACAAGTTGCAATGTATTTATTTTATTTTAAAAGTCTGCTTATATCAAATTTTGTTAAATTTAATTTCAATTGATTAAATGTCAAACTGTTTTGAATAAAATGTCAAATAGTGTATGTACGATGAAAAGTGTTTCCACATCCAACTTTAAATCAAATTAAATTACATTTATGTACACACCAATATACAAAAACAAACTGGTATTCTATCATTGCATATCTTAATGCCATCAAAAGTTTTATCATAATTTGCTTGATGATGGAGTCAAAATAATTAACCATTTTTCTGATTTGATTACGAGTACACTTCGAGTTCGAGTGCAGCAATTATGTGTAACGTGTATGTTTTGCAAATGGTGCGAGCGATCTGGGAGTCCTCGTTTCAATTTATCATAATTCAATGCGGACGTGTTGTAAATAAAAAAAAGTATTGAAATGTACCATTGACAGATGTTGCATTAAGTTTTCAAATTTGTTTTTAGCAATATCAAGTCTAATTTTATATAAAAATACGTACTTGAGATATTTCAGCTTAAGGAGTAACTTGTCATGTCTTGATAAAGTGTCCTAACTTTTCGTCCTGATGACTTTAAAAAGATTGACGTTACAGAGAAAAATCTTAAAGAATAATGATACATGGAAAATTTAAATAGTTCCTTAAAAATAGATAAACCAAAGATTCACACATACTGGTATTGTAATTGCAACGCTACTTCTTGTACTATGCACATAGGCACATCATGCCAAGAAATTAATGTCATTGTCATTGACATTTGGCATCAGTTAAACGAACAAGCAAAACAAACAAATTAATTTGCTGAAGAGATCATTTTAAAGTTGATTTAACAACTAAAAGAGGTTCGTAGAGTACCACAGAAAAATAAAACAAACTAAAATGTGCTACTCGCACTCGACTTGAAATTACCCAAAATTTAAAGTGGAAAGCCAGTTGAAGAACTGATATATGATGACATATGATAGGTATGCCAAAAACTAAATTCTGCAACATGAGTATGAGTATTTTGACTAAAATAATAAATCTATAATGTGCTGCATGGTATACTCCTATTTGCATTTGTTTTGGCATATAATTGACGTCCTAAAGATTATTAGTTGTATGGGTGCTTTTGAATCTATTTAAGTATCAAGACCAAGGAGTATGGTAAAGTTTGTTGAACAATAAAAACATTAAATGTGAAGTTTAACAAAAACACTTTATGATGTATTTCAAACATGAAATCACATAAAGTACCTACGGGAAACGATAAAAGGAGTAAACTCTCAGTGACAATTGGGAAATGCTAAACAACATATGTACTACTTATTGTACTGACGACTGACGTACTCTTCGAACATGCGAGATACACAAGAGTTATCAATTGTACTAACATTTATATTCGAGACTCGAGCAAACGTCAAAATTGTATGCGTAGTTTGATCCTACTAATACTTTTATCGGCAGTAAGGTTGTTGTATTTTTAATACGTGTAAAATCTTACTTTACTGCCGATATCGATGTTATCATTAAGCCTATTTAAAGAACAAAGATCACCAAATTTTGGAAAATAAAAATACTCTGTTTTGTTATATTTAACTATCAACATTATCAACAAAATTTAAATTATAAAAGAACGTCATTCTGAAACAAAGTAAAAAACTAAAAAATAAAGTTTAAACAGAACTCTTCGAAAGCAAACAGATCTTAAAGTGTAACTTGACGTCCTTGTTATGTCATTCGAATTTTTAATTAAGACTTTTTAAAAACAAAATTATATTTTTAACACTTTCTCTTAATTGGAATTAGTTTTAAAATCACAATCCATTTGTCAGCTATCACTCAATTTTTATAATTTATAAAAAAAAATTTCTCATGATACAATTTTCGAATTTCCTGTTATTTCCTTTAAAATATTACACCCCCACAGTCTCATCGAAATACAGTCTTCAATGTCAACGAACATGTTATTAAGTAAAATACATACAATCAAGCCATGCAACAGTAAAATTGATTCTTTTATTCAGCCATACTTGAATTCAATTTCAAAAGACCAACCATTTATTCAACTTGCACAAAAAAGTGCACATGCACACGTCAGTGAATTTATCTCTTTAAGTCATCTCTGGAACGTCCCTTTAAGTCAGTTTCAAAAATTATATTGATCAATTTAAAATTTCTGCTCTTCCACTTAAGTTGTTTTCACTATACATACGTATACACATACATATATGTACATACATAGATATGTTGATATTCTTTACTCTTCTGCAATGAATAAACATGAGCAGTCGACGTCCACAAAGAAAATCCCATTCGTTCCCTTTGAATGCCATGAACAAATGAAATGGAATTGAACTTCAATTTTAAAATACCTACTTAAATTACAGTATATGTTATATAGTGTGTATAGACTGTAGGTAGCCATATACGAGCATAACCCCCTCACAGTTATGAACAACACATTTACCCAATTGCTTCCGACAGGTCGTGGCCACTGTATTATAAATTGCACAATCGCAAATCGGCCAGCTCGCACTGACATTTGACATTTTCGCCGTGTGTGTGGTTTACAGGTTGGCAGTAGAATTCATTCGTTGAATCAATTATGAACTTATACATACGCTACGCACTCAGATGAAATAATTTGTGTGTGTCATTTCCGTTTGGACGACCATTCGTAGTATATTCACACACCGCAATTCGCCGCCGCCGCAGTTGATACTTGAAATCAAAATTCATTCTCGTTTTGTGTAGAACAAAGGTGCCGTGTTGTTCATGTAACATTTCAAAATTTTCAAAAAGTAAGGCTCTTCAGGATGTGCTTAATTGTATTATTTCCACTATTGAAGATCTTGAAAAAATTAACAATGACCATAGGAGCATGATGAATGCAGTTACAACGTTTACTTTTGGCGACTTCTTTTTTTATTTGTTCTTAAGGAAAAATGTAAAACTCTGTAGTTAACATGACTGGATTTATTTTTTTAAATTGAAAGATTGAAAAAAATAATCATAATGTTCACATTGGGAGGGGGAAATTGTAAGACCTGTAGTTCCCATGAGACCTATAATAAACTGGTTGGAGTGTACCAATGTAAATACTAGTATTTTTTTGTTTGTCCTAAGCAATGAGGATTGACTAAAATAAGCGACCAAAAATTAAGAAAACCACTTTATAAATTCAAATAAATAAAATAAATTCATTATTGAAGAGAAGTTAGTACTGATGATCAATGGACAATCACCCTTATTCCGGTAGGTGTAACGCCAATTATCGTTATTAGAGCCGTTTCGTTTTTCCATTCCGTATTGCAGAACTAAAACGCCAACTCTCTTGCTCTTGGATTCCACATACGATCCACACAAAAATAGATGACTTTGACACTTATAAATTGAGAATCAAATCAAACAGAATTCCGAATGAATGCATTCCACAAGAGAAATTGACTTGGTAGGCGTTCAACGATTATCGTAATATCATGTTTACACTGTCATTTAACGCCTACCTGAATAAGGGACTATTCACACTGGAGCGACCAACGACTAACTGTGTAATGAACGAACATTCGTCCATTTTGACATCTCCTTAACTTAGATACGAGTAACAAGCAAGATAATTCTTGTAGAATGATTTTCAGGTTGATCGCAAGTTACCAAGTCATTCGTTTCAGTGTAGATGGTATAAGTGGAACGCGAGTAGTGTTTGACAGTTCTTATAGCATTCATATTACAATTCGCGAAGACCAATTTATTTTCTCACATTTTAGCAATTGCAACGCAAATTTAACATAAATTTTGCAAACAAAATGCATTGCTTACCGATAATTCCGAACCACTGAACCAATAAAACCAAAACTTTCTTCAAGCCTTCAATGGAGCGCTGAACCTAAAAATCCATTTGTTGTTTTCCTATACATACATATATGTATATTTGAAATCTTTAGCTTTCCTTTAAACTAAAATAAAATCTTTGTGACAGTTTTGTCGAAACAGAAACATACCTACCCTTGAACCACATAATAGCGTTCATTCAAAAAGAAACCAAAATATAAATACCTCCCTCTTCAAGTCCCTATATAACATTTCTTTCACCCGCACATTCAAAAACAAAAAAAAAAAATATAAGCCAATGGCAAAAACTCCATTATGCCACGGCAAGGTAAAATAAAACCTTAAAAATATCCACAGAATAAATTCGAGATTGTATGTATAATCAGCCAACCAAAATGACGTCAATGACGTCAACAGTTAACGTGGATATAAAATACAATATCTGTGCATTGGAAGTGGGTCCGTGTCCATGTCCTTTTAACCTACATGCACTCAATTTCAAAGTGTACAGCACAATAATAATATATTAATGCAACTGCGAATTTAATATTTTCTTTATCCATTTGTTTGGATTTTTTTTTCTTTTGGTCTCCCATCGACTGCAATGGCGGGGGAGCAGAGTTTTTCCATCAGGAGAGAAAATCATTTCAGAGTACGTATCTCATTACTGTTGATCCTTTAAGCTTTCGCCAATATTGGCAATATTTATTAAGGAAAAAATTCTTTTTTAAAACTTCGGTATGTGTGTATCTATGGGTTGTACAAGTTCAATGGTACCTCAAAACATGGGACTTGGCATGAAGCTCCAACTGGAGGTTTTACAATAAGAGAAGGATTTTCTGGTTTAAATTTTATTTTTGTATCGAAATACTGTATTAGACTGATGATGGTAAAAAAGTTTATTTGAAATCAGTTTAATAACTTTGAAACTTAATTTCAAAAATTTTTAAGTGCCTCTTTTTCGACTCAATAAAGTTAAGACGTTCTTTTATAATTTTAAGTGTCAATGATTGATAGAATGTGATTGGTTGCGAGAATTATAAGGAGCAACGGAAAACGAAGTGAATTCGACAAATGATCGATACAAACACTTTGTGGTATCAGTTCTAGATAAATAGTATGTCCTAAATAAAGGTTGTTACATAGAAGTTTCGATGGTTTGACAGTTGAAAATTTCAAACTGTGTTTACATTTTAATTCGGAAAGGTTTGGAAATTCATCATGAATCGTTAAACTCCAGAACAACGCTTCCAAGATTTGTAACTTTACTTCTAAAAAAATTCACCACTTCGTCCATTTTTATTTTTAAGCTTTACGAAGAAAATATTGCCTCTGTAGGTCGAAGTGTTAGAGACGCCTAAATGTCACTTTGTCGCCGTTTTCAACTTGTTGGCCTCACCACTGCCCTTTGAGTCAGCCATGCTGAATTGCTGACTGATTTTTCTGTTCCCAAAATGCAAAATCAACTTTAGTTCCAAGGTTTCTCGATTACTTTTATTATTTATACTGACAAACCTCATAAAGCTCATAAGCATTGGGAACCAATATTCAAGCCACTGTTGACGCCAGATTTATTGGGAAAAGGTATACAAAATTGGATTGATCGAATAGGCTATAGGTATAACTCGTAGCCACGGTTGATCATGCTCCGTGTAAGCTGGGTTAATTGTTGGCAATATGTTTTTTTACCCAACAGGAAACGATTGATCCACGTTGCTGGATTTTCTCCAGTTAACAATACCAAAACTAAGGTAAGTAAGGATCTCTGATAAGATCAAACTTGATTTAAGAACCAATTTCATACTTGAACTTTGACTGAACCTAAAGTTCATGATATCTGTTCCAAATTGAGTTAAAAATTTGAACCTGCAGTGTACACTAAAATGATTGAACCGGGGGGGTATAATATTGAACCACATTTGTGCAACATGAGCTTTTTAAATTAAATAAAGTTTTAAAAAAATGTATACAATACAAATACAGAAAATAAATAAAAAACATAAAGTACAAAATACGTGAACAAAACAAATATCCAAATTATTCCAGGGAGTCCCTCCCGTTTACGAGAATAAAAACTTGCTCAAAAAATGCAAAAGCATTGTTTAGGAAACCCAACTACCAGTCTATAATTCGGAGCTTGCAGGCTGTGAAGTTGAAAAAAAAAATATATATATATATATATATAAACGAAGTCCATCGAACTTCACTATTCTCCCTGCCAATTATAAAGACATAGTTAGGATTCAACAAACAACAGCCACATTCTTTTAAAGGCCAAATTGTATATAGGTAGTACATAGAATCTCTTATAAATATACATATATACATATGTACATAAGATGACGACGTTTTTCAATCCGGAAATGGCTGATGGCCGTCGACGTCGACTGTGACAAGGGGGCAGATTGGAAGCTATGATAAAATGGAATGTTTGAAAATATATACACGACCAACAAACCTTGCCTGATGCCAAACGGAGACCATTGAAGGGGTGCATTTTTAAAACCAACTTTATTCTGGACCACTGAAGGAACTTTTTCCTATTCTATAGTTCCATTCCAGGGCAAACACAGGAGAGACCCAGGACGAATCCTTTTCTCCTAATTGTATGCAGGGAAAAAGTGTTCTCTTCTCTTTTCCTAAGGCAAATATGCATAGTTCGTTTTTCGTTAAGCATTTTTGTGTAATTTTTCACACGTATTTCAGACTTCAGAGTCGAAATGAAGTCCGGATGAGTGTAGCATACTAACGGAGGTTATCGTCAGGTCATTTCGATGGACTAACTTTTATGTTTTATTTATTTTTTTGTAACCATATGGCCCTTTTTTAAAAAGCTAAAACTTTGGGATAAAGTTTTTTTTTTATTGTGTACTGTGTATAGTTCGCTAAAATATTTTTTTTGTATTTTTTACTTACAGAGTTTGGGAATACTAGCGTCTATCCCCGCCGCATTACTTATATTATCGTTATTTGGTTTACTGCTATACTTATTGACAAGATGCTGTGATCGAAAGCCGAGGAAACCAAGCGCACAGAGATGTCAAAACTGCACACTGGTGATCATCACATTGATGTGTTGTGCAGCGATTGGTTTAGGTAAGTTTTTGTTAAAAACTTTATAATAAATATATTTGTATTATTAAAAAAAAAGAATCGCAAATACTTGGCAACGCTGATACTTATTTTGTATCCCAGTTAGGCCATAGTTTTTTTTTTTTTTTGTATTTTACTTTATTTAATTTGTTCAACTGAACTTCTGTTCAAATAACTTTTTTTTTTTGTTAAAGGAATGAGGTAGTCAAAAAAACAGGGTATTGTTTAGCCCTTTGGTTTTTTTTTTTTATATAGAAAAGTTTTTTTTTCTCAAAATAACTTATAGTTCAGGGGAACACAGTACAAACTATTTTCAAACTCATTCAAGCTTAAATAATTTGATTTAGTGGAAATGCTTCAATTTTTAAGCTCACAATATGGTAAGCTGTTTAAAATTCAGATGTCAAAAAACTTCGTTCAAGTGCTATTCTACTTATAAAAAAAATAGGAGTATTATATTAATCAATATTGATGCAGAAATTAAAATTGAGTTAATTATGTTTTAAATAGAATTAAGTAATAAAAGTTAATCTACGCCGCCGAATTATAGAATCGTAAAGGGTGTTTTGTTAGACGTGTGATTTTCAATCTCTGGCAATACTTTTTTCGGAGTTGGTCTCTTTGACAGCTGTCACTTGATTTATGCTCAGTTTGCTTTGCTATTTTATATAATGAATAGACTTATTCCTGAACAACGTTTGTAAATCCTGCAATTTTACTACCAAAACGTCCGGCGCGGTGTCCAATTTTCGGTCGACATAATCGCCAGGCAGAGTCGGTAGATAATTCAATAAACCATGGATCGTTTTCGCACCAAGTTTACGGATCCCCAGAGAAACCATACAGTACCTACAACTCGTGCAAGAATTGAAGCCGAACGACCTATACAAGCGCGTCGAACGTTTGGTGAATTGTTCACCGATCCCAATTTTGTTAAGCGCATTAACTCGCGTCGTGTCGTGGGCCTTTAACACCGCTGGACTATTTTTTGAGGGGTTATGTGAGTCTTTTGTCTATACGTAGATAATCCCGAGACTTAAGACTTAGTTTCGCAGTAAATCACGTTTCGAGTCGTGTAATCCGAAAAGTTTTTTTACAAACAAAATTCATAATATATTATACTTTTTTACAACTAAGGACAAATAACGGTATTTTTTCTTCTTGACAAGTTTTAAAACCGATTTCTCCCTGCACTTTTTGACAAAGTATAAGTAACTAAGATATTTTTTCACATCAGGTGTTAACATGAAGTTAGTAAAAAAACAGGATAATATAAAATACATAGATTAAAGTTTTAAAATTGATATAGGCATTAATGTCTTTTCCGAAAGTATTGTAAGAGAAGTAAATCAATTTCTTTATTGCTCGTACTTCTTTAAATTATTAACTGAAATATAAAAGTCGATATTCTTACAAAAGAAGAATTAATTTTTAATGAACCTAAATTTAAAAAATCAAACTTCATAAAACAATTTTTTTTTAATAAATATTTATACTTTCAGGTTTATATGGAAACGATGATTTCCACAATGGCTTACTGCAAGCCTTTAGTTCCGGTAAACAAGTTGAAGGACTTGTAGGAAATTTGAAAAAACAGGTGAGTAACAAAATTATTTAAAAAAAACTTACTGAGAAATCCGAGTTCAATGAATTGTTAGAACTGGATCAAAAATAAATAAATAAAAATCAGTTCTCAATTATAATTTGAATTTGAACAATTCGGATCCCAGGGACTTCTCTGTTGGAATTCATCTATCACATTAATATGAAATTAACACATTAAATTTAAATTCACACGTACTTATATATTTTTGTGAGTTTGATGAAGGTATTAGCATTTCGCTGGCATTCTAGCTTAAATATTTTTTTTTATTAAATAAATAAACAAATTTGTATGTTTGACAATTTTAATTACACCACCGAGTATTCGACAAAGCGATTCTTTTTCATGTCATCATCTTTTTTCCAACTTCCCAACAGCAGTGCAACATTTCAAAGCCATAATAAGACCTGAATAATTTACAAACATCTAATGTACGATATACCTGAAACTGTTAAATAAATTATTTCTACCACTATTATAGTAGATATATGTATATAGACCTAACCTTATAGAGCGTCCGGCAAATTATTTGTTCCTGTCCGTTGTCCACAATATCCTGTTACTTCATTTGCAAAAACTAATTCTATTCATCAATTTGTCTACTATTTCTGCTTCATTCCCATCCTCTTGCTCTCTCTTTTGATATAAATAGACATAGACATACGTAAAAGTATGCAACGAAAAGCTTACAAATTGACCAATTAGTGTATCCGTGTTTTTGCCGTTACACCATTTTCATTTGCCTTCCATGTCTCGCTTTCGATTGAAAACGAGTACTAACATTTTCAAAAATAAAACAAATAAAACTTGAAATGAGAAAACATCCGATAAATAATTCTTCCGTACAACTCCACATCTACAGTCCACATCCACACGAGCAATGATAAAAGCCACCACATAAAATCACATACTCGTACAACACATTTTGAGCCTAAAAGTATGCAATGCTGCCATCAGGTTCTCTTCCTCTCTGGTGTGGTATTTTATTGTATACACTCACACTATACAGCAATAGCACTACTCTTACTCGTATACATATCTCTGGCTCTCAGTGAAAAGGATAAGTATTACGGTTATTTTGAGTTTTGGCCTGACGCTTTCTTTTGGTTTGGTGGTGGTACAGTGACCCACATAAGTATTGTTCCTGGGACAACATTTATTCATCTCGCATTGGGCATGATTGGTGTCCATTGGGTGAGGTGGTACATATTAAATTCGTTCCCTCTGTAACTATATTTGTATGATTTTTACACAACTTTACCATACAACCCTGTTTCCCTTAATTCCGGCTAGAAGTTAAAAGTATCTATTATAGTTATAGCGGGAAACGAGTGAAAAGATTTTTTGGGTCGAGGAAACACGTGCCGAAGCGGCATGATTTCGTGTGTACACACTGTTTTTTTTTTTAAAGAGATCGCACAGCACAGCCTCCTTTTCTAAATGACCCAGGGGTAGGCTCTAGAATCCTAGAATGGAAGTACGAGCGAGTAGTACGTGATATGATCCCATGGTATGTTTAGATAAATTGTTAATTTTAACGTTGTAAAATATTAAACAAAATGGTGCATTTAAAGCAACGAGAAAGAGTGAGAATTTGAATCACACGCTTTTGGCAAAAAGATTTTGTTTGTGAATTTTAAGTGAGTCTTACATAGTATAGGTACCTACATCTTTTCACAACAATGATGTGAAAATATAATTGTCAAAGTGGTACAGAATGTTTGTACTATAAGACGTACTCATAATGATAATGTAATCCAATCTTGGTGCAATAACAAAAAAGAATACCTAATTACTGTATTGAATCCTAAGTTTCGGAATGCTTTAACGGATTTTCAACAAAAAAATTTAACTAAACAATGTACTGCAAAATACAGTGCATTCTTTTTCGGTAAAAATTGTCGAGTTGCTGAATGTTTTAAGAAAGACTCAATATGCTTTTAAATGACCGTCTTAATTAAGGCGATCAATTTGGAATATATTTAAATTATATATTCATATGTTATGTACTAGAGGGCCCGGCAAACTTCGTCTTGCCCCAATTTAATGCAGTAACTCAAGCTATGGAAAAATATTGTTGTTGCTTATTTGGTTTCCCACGCTATTTTTTTTTATTTCTAGATGGCCTGGTGAATTTCGTAAGTTTTTTAAAAAGTGGATCGATCGAAGGACAACTGAAGTTGTTGAAAACATCTTTTACGTTGTGCTGAATGTAAAACAATAACCGCAGATTGCTTCAATTTTTATGTAAAACGTGGTCAATATTTAATCCTAAAAAATACATTTTACCGGCTTAAAAATTAGCCTACGTGCTTTTTAAGACTATAATCTATCTCGGTGCCAAATTTCATATTATAAATATTTCAAATATAACTATTTTATAAAAACATTAACGCTAACACCAAAAATTGAAAAAGTGAAATTCAGTGTACATATTTCGGTTTACTACAAAATAAATTTAATCATACTTTAGCCTCGGCAACATGTGGTGGTTATGCTATTTAAATTGTAGCTTATATGAAACATTTGGACGATTGACATAGCGCCATCTATTAAACGTTTAGACGTTTGACATAGCGCCATCTATTGAATACTTACCCAATCCAGTCAACAGATGTCGCCATCTTTTAAAATCGTTTGGAGCTAACAGATAATTGTGACTGTCAAATAATAAACAAATATTTTGCAATAAAATAATATTGCGATCATAAATTGATATGTAAGCTATCCTATCTTTCAAGTTGGATAAAACTGCACACGGTGTAAAAATTTTATTAAAATCGGTTTAGTAAGTTAGGAGTCCATTGCGGACAAACAAGGTGACACCTAATTTATATTGGATGTTGTATAGTATACACAGAATTGTTATCCCCGTATGTGAGAAAGATATGAGTTTTTATTTGTAGTCCGGAAAAAATTAAGTAGACCATAAAAAAGTGTTTCGCTGATGGAAATAGAAAAAGGGTTAATTTGAGTGGATTTCCGACCTCGTGCTGTTTGATTAAAGAAATGCGCCTATTATCTCACCGCTTGGTGGTGTGGAAATGAATTTCTCATCATTATGGTTTGACAGAAAAGTCATACATTTTTACACAGCTCTGTATACAAATCATTAAAATGAGACTTAGGTGGAAATTCTATGCATTAAGTCCTTTCCAAGTTAAAGTTACATTTAAACATCAAATCCAATTTTTTTCTACACATATAAAGTGACGTCTGTCATACAACTTATTTTATTTTGTCGTTTGAAATTTGAATTGTCATTTTTTTGTTACATCAAGTAAAAGGCAAACCGTGATTTCGATGATGACATTTACCCGTACGAGTTTGAATACGCACGTATAAAGTTAAACTTTCTTACTGCAGATTTAATATTTTTCTGGTAAATCTTTAATTTTTCTATACAATGTACATGTACTTATACATACAAACTTGTCTGTATTTTCATATACATATGTAGATTTGCAGGACACTTTTGAAAAATGTTTAAAGAAGTTTAAAAATTCCTTCATGTGATGTTGGCACTCACAAGTGGGGTAGACCGGAAGTCTTTGCCGCTTAGATACACACCCATACACACACACATACAAAGCAGAAATATGCAAGGAGGATAATGTTTTGTGTGTCGCACCTTTTTAGGGGTCTGACCTTATCGATGTTGCATAAAACATGCAAGTTTCAAGTCGTAAATTGGCGGCAACCATGTCTGACTTGCAGCAAAAAGAGATTTCAAGAACTTTGAACTTCTACAACTTTCTTGTTGTTTTTATATTTTTTTTTTTTTTTTATGGTTTTATAGGTCGGCGATGACGACAACGATAATATCTAATACAAGGGCTAAGCGGAGCAAGTAAAAACGAAGTAAAATGTAACCTCTCCTATCTCTACGAGTAGATTTCTTTTTCCTTTCTATATATAAAATGCAATGCCACCAAAGTTTTTGCAAAAAAAAAAAAAAAAAAAAAATCCTTGGGCGTGTCGACATCAAGGATAGGATATTATTGGTTATTGTTGTTGGTTAAAGTTTAGAGAGCATGTATGAGGCTAAATACATTTTGTGTCGATACGGATTCATGAAGCCTCTTAAAATTCAGGACAGGATTTTCCTTTTGATCATAAGTTTTTTGTTCTTTTCTCTTTTCTTAGTTCTTGTTTGTGTGTGGTTGATAATCTGAACTTTGAGTTATGTTTTAAAATTTCAATTTAAAGAATTTTGACATTTAAAAGGATGCAAACATTTATTCTAATATTTATATTACACTAAAACCTAAAATGCAAGAATTAATAACTCTGTATGTACTGGATCATTAGTGTAAATAAAAAAAGAATCTTTTCATTGTGAAATAATGTATAATCGATTTTATTTTATTTCGTTTGGCATTAAGTTTGAATATACACCACAATGTCATATAAAAATGTCGTTAAGTTGTATAAAATGTTGTAACAATCGCAATAACCCAGACTTAATCAAATTATCTCTTGAGAAATTTAAAAATCATAAGCTTTTGCTTATATGTTTCATTGGACAAAATACATACATATGTACTACTAAACTCACCGATGCACCGATCGATGATGGTACAGGAAAATTCTGGTGCAAAAAAGTTTCTTTGTAGTTTAATTAAACTGTATACGAACTATAATTTATAACTTCAACTAAACCATCCGATGCTAGGGGCTTTGCAGTTTATCGTCCTCAAGAAATAATGCTCCGTATCGTATCTAATTCAGTTGGAAGGAACACTGGCAATTTTGTTTTTATTTTTTTTATTTCTAAAAATGTCCTCAAGGTACAGACACCCACCCAAAACCCAAAACAGTAAACTCTAGAAGAAAAATAATAGATTTTACTATGATCAAAAATATCCCCCCCTTATCCCATACACCTTTACAATTAATGTTCATCCTCCAGGGGATGAAACTTTTGTTTTATTTTTGAAAGAAAGTTATTTGCATTTTACCACTTGCCCAAAAAAACGCAGTTTCAGAGTTCAGGATATACAGAATTATATGCAAAGAAATACATACTTAAGGATATGTAAATTTCTTTATAATCCAAAAAAAAAAGAAAAAAAGAATTCAATTCATTGTCCCAACACAAAGCGAAAAAGAGATTAAATGAAAAGTAATTATTTGTTTTTACTCAAAGGATCGGGAGATTCATTCCCGACAAAATAAAGTGGACACAACAATAAAAAAAAAGAAGTGAAAGAACGGACTAAAATTTAAGTGATTTGGGCCATGAAGTTTGGCAGTCTAGGCGGCTTAGCGGATCACCTTAATCCATAGTGTGTTCATGCAGTCCGTTCGCTTGAGCATCCATTATAAAAATGCAAAAAAGAATAAGCATTGAAAAATACATAATGGCCAAAACTGATATCCTTAGATGACGAAACGACAACGAAATGAAAGAGGTATTAATTGAAATCGATATGTTGTAGGTACAGTATATGTATATACGACTGCGTTGTCGGAAAGGACGTTGTCGTTGCCGGGTCGGTCTCGTTTGGTATACACTGGGTGTTCCATCATGTTGGTATTAAAAATTTACCAAAAGGGGAAAGGATTACCTGTCTTGCCAGGGCTATGACACTGAATCAATAATATGAATAACCTTTCCACGGTCTACCCCCATCGCCCCCCCCACCCCTGCGCTGTGCTGCTTTTGGAAAATAATTTCTTGCTCGAATGCACTGCAAGGACATTGACTTTTAAAAGGAATTAATCGAGTAAATAGTATACTCGTAGGGGTATAGGTAAACTGCCATCAGGAAAAAGGAAAAACTCAATCGGGAGTTAATGAGACGGCTTCTTACTCCTGTAAATGGAATCAATACTCGCCCGGTTATGATGTATGTATGTATGATGTGGATCTCGTGCTTGATGATTTGATTGGGGACGGAACTTTTCGAGTTCCAAAAGCTTCATATCATGTATGTGAAAATCAAGACCAAGTGTTAAAAGAAAAACAAAAAACTGTTTTTTTCACATTATCATCGTTGCAACATTCTTCTTTCGTGAACTTTATATACAAATACATACATATGTATGTAGAAGGTACTGATGGTAGCAGGTAGTCAGGTATATTCACATAAAGGACCGAATGAATAAATTGGACTTATAAGTTGCACTACGAAAAATGTTTTCCGCACTTTGTATGCGGATGGAAGTACTGCAAGGGTTAATGGGCTGAATGAAAACCTCCGTTCATTGGATAAAGAGGAATTTCTGACTCTGTGTTTTAATTAAAATTTTAAATGTTTTTTTTTTTAATTTTATTTACTGTCGGGTTTAGATTGTTTTATTATAGAAAATCTTACAAACAAAATCAGGCATAGTTAAAGACGTCTCACAAAACCAATAAATCACTGTAAATATTGAGAATTCACAATGAGTTTAATTATATTTATGATTAAATTGTATCATAATTCCAACAACATCCCGATCGTCATCAACATCGTGAGCATCTCCGCCGCCGCGCCGCGCCGTTTCCTTTGGGAAGATTCCTGTCCAGATGAGGAAAGAAAATTTCTGTGCAGTTACTCGTACTCGTATCTGGGTTATGGGTGAACATCAATGCGATGGCTATGGCTTAGGCAAACATTGAAAACTGTTAGGAGTTTAGTATACGAGTATATAGAAAGAGCAGGAAGAAACCACAAAGTACGAGTAGAATTCCATGTGGATGGCCTCCCATCCGTTGCTTTTATATAAATGCAAAAGGAATTGATTTTTTTTTTAGAGGTTTCTTTGCACTCTGATCTTCCTGTTTTTCTTTTTAGCCTTTGGAATTTAACTTTAGAATGAGAGCTATAGTTTTCTATAAAAGAGGAAGGAAAACGTCCTGCACTCAATAGCCAACACGGATGATGATGTCGAGAGATGATGACGATGAGAGTACAGGCTATGGACAAAATTTATATTTGTATAGAAGAATGTATACAAACACATAGGGTGACATCGACATCAACATCCAGGAACAAAAGAAATGGTGGCACACATACTGAATATAATGTAGAAGTAGATTTACCTTAAGTCGGGCAACAGGAAGACAAGAAGAAGGGTGTTCACTCTTGCTGAGGGATAAATTTTATCAAATGTATTATGACATCCTGTGGTTTGTTTATTTTTTCATTTTCTAGACCCAAACCAGTGATAAATATCTTCCGCTGTTAGTCTTTGATATAATGCTCTTGGAAGACTTATGAATTCATGAAATTGCTTAAAATCTTTAAAGTTTACTCTTGACTATAATATGTAGATGCAAATGGACGTAACCACATAAAACCGATACATACATATGCATATATAAATACATACTAACTAACTATTATTGGCCTGTGAATTTTAATCAAGATAGAAACGTTAAATAACCTCGACAGTTTGAACTTATGTTATCCCAAATCTGCCGCGAGTCCTTCGATTAGTAGGCATATGCACTAATCACTACATATGTAGTATAAAACAAAGTCGCTTTGGCGACAGACATCTCCCTATATATGCTTTAAATCTTTAAAACCACGCAACGGATTTTGATGCGTTTTTTTTTAATTGATAGAGTGATTCAAGAGAAATGTGTAAATAATGTTTTTTTCAATAAAGAAATTAGTTTTAAAGTTACAATCAGATTATATTTCATTTCATACTTCATTTACTCCTACAAATCTGCAAAACATTATACGTCAATTGCGATTTGTAAGGCGGTACAATAATCTGTTTGTTTGTCTCGCTAAAACTCGAGAATGGCGTGGCCATTTTGACTGATTTTGGTTTTGAAATGTTTTTCGTAATCCATTTAAGGTTTAAAAAGTGAGAAAATTTGGAAAAATTGCGAGGAGATTATGAAAAAAAAAAACTTAATTTTCTCACACAATTTATCAGTTGGTTGTCAAATTTTTATATTTCAGTAGTCTGTCTGTTATAAAGTTGTCCGTCATTCTGTCACAATTATACATTAATAAAAATCATCAACTGTCAGTTTCTGAAATTAACTGCAATGAAAATTCAAAGGAAAGGACGAACTTCAACTCAATACAATTCAAATAATTTTATTAGGAATAGATAAACTCTTTTTGGAAGTTCGAAGAGTAATGAAAATTTTGATCAGTTGATGACATATCGACCAATTTAGCAGCCAAGCGTACTGTTAGAACCTAATTGGGGCGGGACAAAGTTCACCGGGTCCTCTAGTGCAGTATAAAAAGTATTATTTTATTTTGATGTGACCAAAGAGGCTTTTATATTTATAAGAAGATATGTTAACAAAATTAACTACGGAACGTTTTTTTGTAACTAAAACATGAATTCAAAAGAAGAAACCGCTTAAAAATCAGAAAATTAATTTTTTGCGATAACGTGAAAACATATATATAATATGTATTGTATACGTACATATATTATATTTTTAACAAAAAGCCAGAACGGAAACAGCTCTTCGAAAGCGAGGCCTTCCGCATAAACATAGTTGTTGTTGCTTGTTGACTTGAAAGTATTCGGCGTTCCGAAACTCGGTCAAATTAGCTGTCATTGACTCCTGGTATTAACCTGGAAACTGTGTTGATATCTTCATTATTGGAAAAGCGAATCCTTTTGGAAGCTTATCTCCATTGACGCCAAGAAGAGAATACAAACACAACTCGTCTCATATTCAAAACTCATGTACAATTTAAATATAGTGGCTGCAATGATTAGCAATTACCACCTTATAAATAAATAAATTCTTATTTATATTTTTATAAAAACACATTATTCACCCCAGAAATGGCTTTAGTTTTACTCTTATATGCCATTCTAATTTTCTTTTACCATTTATCATTATTATTAATTAAAAAAAAAAACGTACACTTTATATTTCGCCAAAAGACACACCTCACTTCTGAGGTCATCATTCATTATTTAAAATATATTTATTTTATGTTTTAGTCTCTTTAATATTCATTGGTTTTCCAACAACGCCAACATTTAAAATACATACCTCCTTTTTGAATCAGGAACTTCTGCAAAGAAGTTTTTAATGATATGATTGAATGCTTCAAAAATAGTACGTTAAATTAGCAACATGCTAAATTCTAATTAGACTCTTTCTAAGCATAAACATACAAAGATACATATTTCGAGACAATTAGCTTTTGTGTGACCTTCTCCCTTGGCACTTGGCATTAATATTCAAGGTGTTGCTTCAGTGCTTTGTTCATTTTTTTTCACTTATGATGGCGTTTCTATTGTTCTGCAACTAACATGTACACATGTAAGTATAGAATTTTTAATACATCCGTAGTTATAGTTACAGAAAACACATTTATACATGCTGAAATATAAATGTATGACCAAAACAAGGAGAAACTTAATTAACTATGTACACTGTACACCCTCCGGTCTGAGTTCAATTTGCAAAACTCTTATAATCCAAAAAGAGCTTTCTAAGGACAAAAGAAAATCTAATGTGAATCTTTAAATCGTAGAAGCAGCAAAAGATTTCAGGTTGCAGTGCAGAAATTGTTGTTTCCTCTATCACTTCCCTTGCAGGATAATATGTATATTTGCAGTTGGAATAGGTATGAATATTTAAGGCGAAAATTAAAAACCCACGTCCCCCCTTAAGAGGATAACTCCGTTAACAGCTTTTCCAAGGTATTGCGAGCTTTTTTTTAAAAACCGATTGATTCTTGGTTTCTGCAAGTAAGCAATGTAAAAGAGTCAGTCTGGGCTGACATCATACCTTAAACTTTATTTTATTCACAAAATGAAGGGTTTGGTTACCGCCATTAATTTACTCTTTTACCCTTTAACTCTTGGTCTCTTCTATTTATTGTTCCCTTCTTCTTTGTCGGTGTGGTGATGTCTGTCGAGTGTCGACTATGTCTTCTCTTCTACAGAAGACGATACTTTAACATAACGTTAACATAATGTAATTTTTTTTATTTTTTATAAAAAAAAATCCATAAGAACTCTGGATAAAGTGTTGACTTGAAAACTACCATCAAGTTATTTCTTCAGATGACTTAATTTTTTTATTTTTCCTTTGATGTTTTTTTTTTTTTTTTCTTTAATGATTCCGAGGATAAAATTTCCTTTTTATTTTTTTACAGAAGTATCGAGTTCCTTGTTCAAATAAGTTTTATTCGAAAAGGTTTCTTTTCAAAACATGTATTAATACTGTTTTTGAAAATTTGAATCGTCAATAACTTATAAACATTGTGTAATGAAATAATTTTGTTTTCAAAGATAGGACCAATTTTCCTTTATTCAAAATAGGTGTGTTTTTTTGGAGAAAATATCAGCATTAAATTAGGA
The DNA here is from genome assembly GCA_905146935.1 of Scaeva pyrastri. Taxonomy (NCBI): domain Eukaryota; kingdom Metazoa; phylum Arthropoda; class Insecta; order Diptera; family Syrphidae; genus Scaeva; species Scaeva pyrastri. The sequence goes on along the minus strand of LR989927.1, from coordinate 35,177,103 downwards.
TTTCCCAAAAAAACGTATCCTCAGTTGTGCGATTTGTTTTATTGTATTGTGTATTTTTTTGACAGATATCAAAACAAAAGTCAAAGGGTCTATTTGCGGACTTTAGTTAGTTTCAGATTTCTCGACATCGTTTCTCATAAGAACGTTTTGCCACATTAATAGCTCTTATACGTCGCTGTTCAACTTCAACTTAAGTATGAAACCATTACTAAAATTAGACAGCTTAAACCTTTTATGTTGCTGCTACAAAAACGCGTTGGTTTAGGAAAGATTACAAACCTTTCTGACACCAACACAATACAGAATACGACGTTTTTCTATCGACAGCGCAGCATTTTAAATTTTTGTCGCGTTTTTTCTTGCGTTAGTCACTTTCAGTGAAAAATGAAAAATGCTGAACAACAAACTTCTACGAACATGCCTTCGAGATACACAACAGTTATCAATTGTATACCATCAACATTGATGTTCGAGACTCGAGCAAACGTCAAAATTCTATCCGCAGTTTGATCCTACTTCTACTTTTATCGGCAGTGAGGATATTGTAATACATACGTGTAAAATCTTTCTCCACTACGTATATGTATATTCCCCCCCCCCCCAAAAAAAAAAAAAAACACACCTAATCTCGACAAGAGACGCACTGCAAAGTTCCTTTAACTCTTATTGCTTAATAATTCATGTGCATCTATTAAAACTTATTATTAATATCTTTGTGTACATTTGGATGAAGAATAATTCTTGAGTTTTCAAACCAAAAAAAAACTTAATTGCAGATAAAATTGATATCCCATTAAAATTGTATAGAAAACTTCAACATGGAAAAAAATTAAAAGATTCAAGTTTCAACTTTTGCTCTACAGATTGTTAGTTAGCTTCTTCCTTTTTTAGAATGCTGCGCTCAAAAGAAATGTCACCTTTAAATTTGCATTTTCAAATAATATTTTGCATTCTTTCCCACCAAGTCCAATTCATAAATACGTAGAAAGAAAAAAAAATGAAGACTCCATAAGTTTTCAGGATTCTTTGAGAGGAAACCTGATGGAAATCACATCGCACAATTGAAACTTTTCTAACCTCTCTTCCTCATCCGGGTTCTTTTACTTTTAGTATAGGTTTGGGATTTAGGTATTTTTTTTTTTTAGAACGAGCAAAAAAGAAAAAACGAAGTGGATATCAACTTCTTTTCATCTTCAACTCATTCAAATATGGTTTGGTTTAGTTGACATAGCCAATATAGAGAAGATAGTGTATAACATTTCGCTGGAATGGCAGACTTTAAGCAGGAGCGGGATGAAATAAAGATTATGAAAACCATCATCAGGCCTACCAGAAGTACCTAATGTACAGTGTACATCTGTATGTATATTTAAGGGACCCAGCGAAGTTTTGCTATCTTACTGATGTATTTTTTAGTACGATTAAGCTTCCCAAATTTATTTTTATCCTTTCAATTTTACTTAAAAAACAATATTTAACACTGTAAAAAAAGATATTTAATAATTCAGCTTTTGAATGCAGTTTTTTTATACTTTCCTGGGTACTTGCCGTCCGGTCTCATGCATTTACCTGCCTTTTTGTGGCTGTACTGACGCTGAAAAGTCTGTAAAATTTGTAACAGATTATCATGTTGTTCCATATAGTGCAGTAATTGTGTTTCTTTGCACGTCTCCTAAATCATTCACATTTTTTAAAATTTATTATCAAATAGTTCAGTAGGGTTCTTAAAAAATAGGTATGTAAACGGATTGTGGAGAACGAACAAATCAGCAAATGCTGAAGGAAGTCTGTCAAAATCCTATCCCTCAAGGAAAAAGCGAACGAATGGTAGAATATTTTAAAAAAGAACTGCGTTTCTGCAAGTATCCTTTTTTATGAAATGAAAATTGAATTAAGAAAGTTTTCGTTTTCGTCGTTATAATGAGTACCAGAAAGAAAAGAAAATATTACATCTATTTATATTTTATTTATATTCAAAATAAACTGGAGATACGACCTGCTTCTTCAAAACTGCTAGCTGCTCACATACCGCTTTGTATTATGTAGTGAGTTGTAGTTACTGTCTGGGGAATTGAATTGAATTCCATTACAGCTACTCTAAATTCCATTTAATAAATTCCCATCAAAGAACGTACATTTAAACACACTCATACATTCAAATATGTACAATGTACATACATAGGTAAATGTATACCTGCATTAAAACTCATTCATCATTGCATTGCAAACAAAATCCCTAGAAGCTTTTTGGGTGGTATGTCTACGTATGTATGTATGTGGATGGGGGTGGCAGGGTGTTAGGAAGGACTATCCTTATTTATATACGAAGCGGCACCCACATCTTGACAGTTAGTCCTTTAACGAATTAGCTTCATAATATTCATACAGCTATATGTGAACTTACGTGACTGGCATGGCGCATTGCATTCGGAAAATGCAACCAAACACAACAATGTCACTCGCACAGTTGGAGTCAGTCAGACGTGTATAAACGTTTGTTATCCCCTAATGAAATATAGCAAATTGCCGTCATTATTTTGAAAAGGCCACCCACCCACCCATCCATCCATCCATCCACGTCCACCAATCCACCTCACGTACACATAACTCGTTCCTATATGTATATATGCATTCCGAGCGCATTGTCTGCGACTTAATGTGTCGCCTGTGTGTCCTGTAGAGTAACTCAAATGATAACAAAAAAAAAACTGTCATGTTGGGCGGGTGAGGGTATTTGGCGGATGAAGAACTATTAGATTCTTATACTCATAATAAGCTCATGTAGCTATATCCGCTTACAGGACAAGGCAGAGAACTAAAATTGTGCACCCTAAGAAAGAAGGAAAAACAATGAATGCAAAAAAAGCTCATTTAATGGCACTGACGTATACACAAGGACAAGGATAACTGACGGTTAATGTGTAAAAGTCAGTCCACCACCACCGCCACGCCACCGGCGACAAACTAGGGTCTCTGGCAATTATGTCATAATCTCTTGCATTTCAATTTTGTGTGAATAAAGCAATGATGTGACACAAGTGGTTTTACTCAGAATGACAGCTGCATTATTTTTTTTTTTTTTTTTTTCAAAATAAAACAAAAAAAAACTGTATAAATGTAAGTTGTGTGGGTATTTGAAAGTTTTGTGAATAAATAAAATATTTTGAAGGGTTCTGGTTCTACTCTTTTAGCTTGAATTTGTATATACGAGAATTAGGAAGGAACCTTGACCAAAAACCATGAATAGATGAATCTGTGGAAGAACGCGCTATGCTTTCAAGAACGTCTATTTTACTTTGAACTGCATTATTTTTGGTTGAACTAAGCAAGCCTCGGGGCTGCACATTATAGTGAGGGAAAAACATATTACATGGTGGTGTCGACTGCGAGAACAGCTGGTTAGATAATCAAAGTAGCGGAGCCTGAATTTGAAGTAGTGCAATTATTTAAATACCTTGGGTCAATATCAGCAGCCGCGATAACAACATACAAGAAGAAATAGTTTAACTTCTAAGTTGCTGCTGCACAAAACTATGGTCCTGCCAGTATACACACATATGGAAGAGAGGAAAGTCTTAAGAAGAATTGTTGGCTCCCGTATGTGACGAAGGACACTTCTATCATAAACTGTGTGCAATCTACATGGAAGAAGATATCGTGAAACAAATTAAGCTCTGGAAACTCCGGTGGGCTGGTCACCTAGCTCGCATGAATGAAGAGGAACCAGTTCGGGAAGTTCTTTGTAGTACATTTTATTGTAGGAGGCAGCGTAGCAAACCATGCTTATGCTGGTGAGGTGGCGTAGACCAGGTCGCCCGAGCCCTTGGGGTGCGCAACATGAATGGCGTCATCGGCTCGCGACCGGGATAAATGGACAGGCTTGTTAAATGATGCCAGGACCGGATCCCGGTTGTCGAGCCGTAAATGATGATGATGATTGAAACTTTGTTTGACCAACAATAATGAACATGAATTTGAAGAAAAAAAAAAAACAACAACTGTCAACAAAAAATATTCTAGCGAATGAATGCTTTAAAAAAATTATTTTGACTTACGGATTTTTTTTTTTATTAGCAACAGTGAAGTTTTCAATAAATGATAATTTTTCAATTGGTAAAACCTTCTCACTTTTGAGAATAAATTATGAAATCTAATACCTTTTTTTGTCTTATAATTTTTTTCCAATTAATTTTAATATCTACGAATATTGTTATATTGAACCGTTAACTTAACACACTTTTCTTTGCGTTTTATTTTTGCAGACTGAAACAATCAAAATTAATCTTGAGACCAAAGTCCAAAGCTACAATCTGGAAGAACAAATTGACAAATCTAAATATAATCAAACAGCTGTTACAATCCTGCTAGATACATGTCGTTTGGTGCGTGATAATACATCTCGAGCCGTGACCAGCTTAGACAACATGGTTCTATATTTTATGAAAACGAAAGGAACAGAAAATGACACCTCACTCAAGGGTGTTTTGAATGTAAGTTTCTATTTCTATAAATTGATACCCTACTTAATGGTTTGATTTTTTAAAATATGTTTTTTTTTTTGTGTTTTCCAGCTAGGCGAATTGTACGAGTCAATACGTTGGCCAGCAACACTCGGTTTTCTTACTCTGCTTTTACTTTTATGCACGATCTTAGTTATAGGTGTAGCGAGACGTTCACGATGTGCTCTTATATTCTTCAGTGTTTCCGGTTTATTTTGTATCATAATTTGCTGGCTGTTATCCGGTATTTATCTGGCATCATCGGTGGCAGCTGGTGATTTTTGCATGCGACCACACGAATACATGTGCCGCCAAGTTGGAATGGTAAGCTTCATTTAATCTTTTATAAACTTTATTTAAAGAAACTAAAATCGATGTATTAGTTTTAATACAGTCAGTGCCTAGAAATGCATGAAACAATCGTTTATAAATAAAAGACCTCTTCCACTTCTAATTCGTATTCACAGTAACACTCGTATATCATCTCCCGTTTTCGTTTCAAAACTAACCAATTGTCAACAATAATAATAATTTTTGATTGGAGCACCAATCCTTCGAAAAGTAAAAAGATCATGAGGGCAGAGCTCTTCCAGTTGGATGAAATTTATTACATGGCTTTAAGGTTATCGGTTTGCAAAAATGTCTGTATCCGGCAGCACCAACTCTGCAACGAAAGGAAGATGTGCCTTCAATTTTTTCAATTCATATTTCGTGTACACTATACGTCCCTTCCTTCAAGTGCAAATATCAATCGTATGTGCATGGATGTGTATAACGAATGAATGTGTGCTCAGAGAATTAAACTCCCTTCCGAGTGGGTTGCTTGCTTATCCAATTCCATGGATCATGTCCCACCAGGGCACGAAAAAAGAAAATAACGAAGACCCCCATAACCCTATAACCAGGACTGAATGTATGTCACGAAAGGATGGTAAACTATATCTATCGATTTATGAAATTAATTTCCATTTAAGGGAGGGATTATAATATGCAACGCGCTCTCAGCAGAGCAGCTGTACCTAAGATGACATAGAGCCATGGAGACTAATAAATTTAAGCTCTCTTCAGAGTTTTCAAAGTGGACCGCTGAGGAAGCAGTGTAAAGCGAGTTTAAATTTTAAATAAAAGCCACCGAGCAGCGTTAATAAGTACATAAATTTGCCATTAGATAGACATACACATTCAGCGATACGTAAACCATTTTCTATTGAAAATAGTTACCGGAGACTTTAACTAAGTTACCGGAGAGATTTGGATGAGGATGATTTAAGTGGGTAACGAAATAAATTAAGCTGAAATGGTGTTAAATCGATATATCGAAGACCGCGTTACTGAGCCTGAGGTGAAACACAAAAACGCGATATCGATCGCAAGTGGAAAACTATGGACTCGTTTTACACTTTCGGAAAATCGTATTTGCTAAACTTGGCAACCTCATGTCATTTAGAACAAAAACTTAAAGCTACTTTTAAATTGTATTGTGTTGAATATTCTATACCTAGAACTCTTAACGTTCAAGTTCCTTTTAAAGTTAAAGTAAAATTGCGAAAATGTATTGAAATGTGTGTTACATTAGTTTCAAAAGGAAAGACAAAAAAGAAAACTACACGAAAACAAGTTACACAACATTACCCATTACGAATATGAGGGTAATCCCGGAACTTGCTTACCTAGATCCTTTTTTGTGTTCTCCTGGCTCTTACAGTTGTAGATAATATAATGTTGTCCTTACTTTTTCACTGCTTGTTTTTTTTTTTAGTTCATCAGTGAGGGTATAGTATATGTGTACTTTGGACATCATTTATATTCTCTGATTAATGTTAAATTACATAGACAGCAGTTTTTTTTTCAGTTTTCTGCAAAAACATTTTCGACATCATTCATTTGCATATGATATTTAGTATGTACTGTACAACATACATGCATACATATGTATGTGGAGAAGATATCTCATATAGTCATCGTCGTCATTGTAGTATGTTCCTTATACCAGCATACAAATATACTTCCAAAGGAAAATATGTATAAAAAAATTAATGCACGTGTTTTTTTTTTCTTGCAAACAAAAATATTGTAAAGTCTTCAACATGATAACGCTGGCTGATGAGATATATGTACATGTATGTTAATGTACCTCAGCAGGGCAATGCTCTTGAATCTGGGTCAAAAATTGCAAATATTGACATTGGAAATGAGGCTACCTACAAGTATGTAGGTTCAAAAAAGTCTGGCCTACGCTTTTGATTTCAATTTTGACCCCTCTTACTTGCAAGTATTTTTAAATTGTTCGATAATCTGGGGGTAAAAATAAGGAAGGGGTTGTGATTATTAATATAAAGAACTATGAATTCATAACTAACATCTTTTAAAGTATTAATGCCATACAAGTTCTTCTTCCAATTATTATACTTCCTATGAATATTTATCACGCTTCGTATAGTTGTTCTTTTATGTTTATATTTTATTCTCTTTACAGCGGAGCCCCTACGTCTACTTTCTAAATTGCGGTACCCTTAGGAATCGTTTCATTCTGCGTTTGAATGAGTCCAGAGATTTAGTCGAACGTGCTAGAGAATCTGTTTACCTGGTATCAAGGTTTGTATTTTAAAACATTGATAATAATTACTCTTATTTTTCTATATTGTGTTGTTTCTAATTTTATTGTCTACCGTTTACAGGATGAGCCAAGATGTCTCTCCGCGTATCGACATCCGTCAAACACTCGAACGAATGGACAACGACCTAGAGGAAACCAAACGAAATTTGAGTGTTTTGTCGGCGACGCTGGATCGTCGGTTCATAGACAAACACTATGCGGATGCCCTAAGGGGATTATGTGGTGGAGGACTACTTGGTTTGAGTCTAATGATGGTGGCTGGCTTACTGACATCATTCTTGCTCACAATTCTGGTCTATGCAGATTCACATGCGTGGATATATTTAACAAAGAGGTATAAAATCAAATTCTTTTATTTAACAGGAATAGTATCAAATAAATGTATACATTTAAACATTTCAGGCCACCAATGGAGGCAGATAAATCCGAAACAACACCTCTTTTCCCTATATCATCAGCGCCAAACCCAACAATATCACCCACCCTTCCGGCTGGCACAGGGACCATTAATCGAACTTTATTGCACCATCAACAAGCGCACAGTGGCACTTTGAGTGCGGGAGGTGGTGTGGGTGTCACCGGTGGACACCATCATCGAAACGGAACCGCTGGATTGAGATCAGGGTTGGCATACACAACAACTACTACTTCCCCTAACACTGCTGGAGGTGGTGATGGAAACTCATCACCGCCGCCCGGCTATGATGTTGTGGTGCATGGCACAAGGCATGGCTTGTATTTATAATTTTTTTTATTTTTGTTTATTTTATTATTTATGAGTTCATTTATTTATTTATAAATATTCATTTCTTCATTTTTTTTGTATCAAACAAGCACAAACTAACCAGGGATTTGCAAACAAACAACAGTTAACATCAATATATAACTTAAATGCTCACATTTAAATTTTGTTCCTATTTTTTCACCAATGTTCTCATTTAATGACAACTTTTAATAGATTGTTTTTTTTTTTATATTTTTGGTTTGAGTTGTTAGTTTTCTTTTATATACATAATCATGGTGCACAAATTTATTTCAAACTTTATGAAGCAAATATTACGTATACGCCCTAGTGGGCACTCACAAAAATTACCATTTTAGTTTGTTAAATTGTAGGAAATTCAATAAATCAACTATGTAGTTATGTTTATACTTTATTTGAAGCTGCCAGAAATGCTATTTTTTCAAGAAGAAAACAATTATATTATAATAACTAAGAACTTTAAACCACATGCTACTGCCAATACTGCAAATATCAAGTTTAGAGATTATAAAACTCTTCCAATTTGATTTCTTGATTGTAATTTAAGTCTTACCATATAATGTTCTCTCCAATTCATTCACAACAGAAAATATTCTCTGATGTTTTATTAATTCGAGAGTTTTTTGTGTCACAAATAACGCCACTAATTATTCATACCATTAGCATTGGCACCTAAGTTTATAGGTTAAAAAATTGTGCTAATGTGACCTTAAATACTTTACATTTATAACTCAAATATAGTAAAAGTACTAAGTATGAGTTGGTCCCAATTTTATATGGCGATCCTAATTCGCCAATAAATTCATAAAGTATGCTTCAAATTTAATAATGTTTAAAATGTATTCAAAAATACAGATTTTCCTAATTTATATTATAAGCGTTGAAAGTTTTATTTTAAATAATTTTTGTTTTTTTAAGTTTGTTTAGAAATGCTTGAAAGTTAAGTGTGCATTTGAATTTGATCTTGTATATATCTGTTAATTAAGGTATAAGTATTTTAGATATGTCAATGTACATAAATAAATTAATTAATATTACAAAATTTTACGGAAATTAAGATTTATATAAGAACTTTTAAAGGCATTTGAATTTACTGAAATAAAAAGTCCAAGTTAATACTAGACTTTCCAAAATCCACATGACCTTAAAGCATAACATACATACATACATACGTGAAACATAGCGACTTACTGCTTTTTTTATTGCGAGAACTTATACTAATTATTAATGATAAAAGTTAAGGAACGTAATATAAATTATTTACTTTATTATTTATCCATTTTGAAAGTATAGATAATTATATTATCTATAATATAAATTATTTACTTTATTATCTATCCTTTTTGAAAATATAGATAATAATATTCATTTTAATATTTAAAAATATTGCAAAAAATTAAATATGTACATCCATTATATAAAATAAATTACATTCCGGACACTTTTGTTCTTAATATGCAATACCATATCCGCCATGGTAATAACAAATAAAGCGAGTAGTTAATGCTTGTTATTTTTGTTCAGTTCATGGACACATTGTAATAACTTACTGCAATTTATTATCAGTATGAGTATCTAAAATGAGAAAGTTTAAGGAAGTACTCCTGCTTTTACCTTATCGTATTAATTTTCAGTTTTTACAATTTTTTGTATGTGTTTAATTACTAGAATTTTGCAAAGTTTTATAAATATAAACCGATAAATATCTTTACCACGAGTTTTATATGCAGTATGTTTCTATTTATGTTTATTGTATGTTTATGTTCATATGTAAATATATCAAGTATGTTGAAAAGTTCTCGATTTGTTAAGTTAATTACGTACGCAATAAATTATTTACTTATTATTATTATTATACACTTAAAACTTTTGGCAGGTACTTAGAAAAAAAAGTTATGAGTACTTGCTAGAAAAAAAAAATGATATCAATATAGAACTGTTTTGAATTGACTCAATAATATTAAGAGTGCTAGGTGTCTTTTTGTTTCTAAATATTATCATGGTTTTTAACATCACTCTTTTTATTCACAGAAGTGGTCACCACACATTGGGTCGGTTACCTTCACAGCAATCGGCGTATTTAGCTGGCCCAAATAATGGAAAATACGCCACCCTTAGCAAACAGTGTAAAACGCTCGAATCGAATGACTTTTACTGAGAATCGCTTGCCTGCAATTTAAATGCAGGCAGCAGTTCGTCAATGAAGAACATCTTCGCATCAGCTACATTACCTCGTTCATCAGCTTCATCCATCAAATCAACCACATCAACTGCTCATACAATCTGCAAAACAACCGACGGCTTCGGCGGCAGCACCAACAAACTAGACGAAAATGGCGACACCAAAGATCCCCGCGACGTAACTAATAATAGTTTTAATCGCTTTGATCCGAAATATATTAGCATAGGCCCAAAGGCGGTGCGGGGAAATAATAATCTTAATATTGTGGCAGCCGCAACGGCAAACAAATGTGCCACATTGCGTCATGTGGGTAGGTATGGTGGGTCACTTAAAGGCGTAACGAGTCCTAGTCCAAATTTGCGAAGTGCAAAGACGCCAAGCATTGCAACTGTTTCCAAGGATTATTGCAATCAACCAGATTGCATACCACCCTACAAGAAGACCCCCACAACGAATACATTTACAGACATTCCAGGTACGACAGGTGTGGGTAGCTCAATTGCTGCAGCTGCCGCCAAAAAAGAAAGTGAGCGACAGCAGCAACTGCAACAATATCATAACCAACAGCAACAGCAGCAACAACAACAACAACAACAACTTCAACAACAACAACATCAACAACAACAACTCCAACAACAACAACAACTTCAACAACAACAACAACTTCAACAACAACAAATACAGCAACAGCAACAATTACAACAGCAGCAGCCACTGCCTTCTGTGTATAGCATTGAAACAGTGCCCTATAGGCCACCACCACCGAGCCAACCAAATCAAAATGCTACCTCCTTGATGCAGCAACCACAACAGCAGCAACAGCAATCCACAACTAGACAACAGATGAAACAATTAAATTCAATAGTCAACCAACCGCTACCAGAAATCCCGCAACACCAGCAACAACATTCAACGAAGATCTCACAGCAGCCCCTTTGTGCTGCAAATTTGAACTCATATCGCTCCTTACAGCGTCCCACTTCACAAAAACTTCAAATCTCGAGCGCTAGAAGCTCCGATTTACTAAACAATTCTCAATCCTATTCTATACAAAGTCAACAGCCGCAACAAAGTAACAAAATAACTCCACCCACCCTTCCACCCAAGAATCGCCATAAGGAAGATCGGTCGTCCACACGACATTCCAATGTGAATCCGCAAACCCTCCCTCCAAAGTCCTCAAGCCTGCGTCAGCAACAACAACATCCATCGACACATAGCACATTCGGCTACGATCGTGGAGGCCAAAATGTAGCAGTTCAACCCCCAGAACGATCCCGAAGAAGCGAAAGTCTAGAAAACACTAACAAATCTTCCTCGGGAATGTCTTACATGGAACAATATAAAACCAGCTCGAAGCATCAACAGCAAGATCAACACTACCCGCAATACCAACAACAGTCGTCATCTTCGTCACACCGTCAGCCCTCGAACGTTATCTCCACTGCCTCATCGCATCACAGCAATGTGAATAATTCCTCATCTGGATATCATCACCAAAGTAGTAGCAAAAACCACTACGACCCGCAGCAACAAAGCGCCTATTATCGATCTCTAAAACGTGGCGGTTCTCACGCCAACAACGACCTTTATTCCGTTACTGAATTGTAGGAGTGTGCCTGCTGCGGCGGTGGCGTTGATGTAGCACGACGATGTCCAGCTGGCAAATCGTCGTCCACCTCTACACCATCAGCCGCAGCGCAGTCCCATTCGTCGTCTTCTTCGAATCATCACCAGCATCGCCAACACCCAAAGTCTAGTAAACGTTCCTTATCGTACCATGCCCCGCCAACCAGCCACCCTAGTTGCGATGACCACGAGTACGATTACTATCCCAAGACACAGCGTTCGGCGACATTCGACGTTGCCGATGCGCGAGATTACGAAGTGCGTCTGTTAAAACAGCAGCAACAACATCATCGTTCCAATGTTGCTGCCACCATCAAGCAAAGCCAACAAATCTTGCAACAACAGCATGCTAGCAACGGTAATCTAGCCTCAAATGGAGTGCAGCGACAGCATCGCAGAGAAAAAACTTTCAAAGTATGATTTTTAGAGACGTCATAAAAATTTCCTCCTACTTCTGGTAGGCGGCAGAGGTAATAATAAAAAAGACACTACTCTACACAAAACACCATCAGTAAAACACTTTCAGTATATCAGCATTCAGGATACACGACAAAAAGATGTTGCTAGGGATTTTTTATTATTAATTCGAAGCGAAATAAATTTTTGTGACGTCAATAAACCGAAACATAATGTGAAGCTAAGCGAAATTAAATCAAAAATAAACATACAAAGTTAATAGAATGTTCTCAAAAAAAAAAATAATAACTGTAGATTACAATGTTGCAATTATAATTATTAAAAAAAAATGCTTACCTTTATATAGAAACTGTTGTGATCGAAGAATCCCATTACAAAAACCTCCTTCATTATAAAAGGAATCCAATCAAGATCAATTAATATTATAAAGGTGGATAATTTTATAGTTTTCGGTTTTTGTAATAGAATTTAAATTACGATGATAGCTGTTTCAGTGTGGATCTTCATATTAACTACTATTCCAAATATTTGCGAACAATACTTCAGATATTTTTTTTAGCAATAAGTTGAACAGATAAAGAGAAATGATCATTTCATAGAAAACCTCAAATTAAAAGTTCTGATGAGTTTTGTTGTAATTCTTTAATTCATAACTTTTTCACTGTACTCCCTCTTGCGATGAATTGAGAAATCTTCCAAGAATATTTGTTTTAATAAAAAGTGCTTCGAATTCGGAATAAAATCAACATGCACTATTAAGTTTCAATTTAACCCTTGCCATTAAAACAGATTTCTGAGGTTACAAACTTCAAAACTCAATATTTCCATGCAACATTGTTATGGTTTTTACAAGAGGATAAAGAGATAACTAGTACATATCTTGAGTAAACCAGTAATGAGTACTCCTCTTATTGTAAAATTAATTTTTCATATATTTCAGTTCAGTTCTAAAGTCAAAAAAATATAGTTAAAAAGAAATGACGAACATAGCATAATTCAGAAGTCATTTTTAATGTCGCCTTTAAACATGTATGTTGAACAAACCACAAATCAAATCATTTTTCTTAGAATACAAATCTCAATCCTTTTTTAAAATCAATGGCAAAGTATATACAAGTATAAAAATAACGGTAAAAATAAAAAATAGTTTTTATTTAGCTACAGAAATCAAAAAACAAGATAAGAAATAAAATAGGAACAAATATTAAAATATTAAATTATAAATAAAAAATTCACAATGTACAGAAAAGCAACTTTAAAAAAAAAAATGTTTTCTTTTTAAAAAAGTTAGGAAAACAAAATAATACATATATAGCTCAATTTATTATAGAAAGCAAAATATACATAAAAATACTAAAAGAATAAACACAACTCAAATAAATTAATATAAAACAAATAAAAACATTCCAATGCATTTAAAAGGTTCTGTCTTCTTTCCTTAATATTAAAATTTAAAATAGAAAAATTTTACTGCCAAAAACATGTACAAACACATAACAAAAAATTATAAAAGTTAGTTTCATTTTTTTATTAAAAAACATCCTTAAATGAGTCCTTGTTCTGGTATTCCTTAGATCCAATATTTTCCAACAATTGATTGCGCTTACCAAAAGATTTTTATTTATTATCACGTATTATTTAGAATTACAAACTAAAAAGGGATACACAAAATTTAAGGACTTAATAAATTTGGCCGACATTGTCGACCATAATCGTTTTGAAGATTGCGTTTTAAAAATTTAGGAATGACCCAAGTTTTCGTTAAGTAAAATCTGTTGAAATGTTGAAAAGGTCTTACTTCTTATCTGGTATAAATGCCAGCTATAATTTTCAAAAATGTTTTTGAAAACTAAGTAAAGGTTCTTGTAAAGATTAATTGCAACAAAACATCTGTATTCCAAGCTTATTTATTTCCCACCCTCTTTTCAATTATTAAAAATGCATTATTAGACTCCTTAAATTCCAAAGTCCATGAAAATGTAGATATAGTCACAAATTTCGGTCGCAAAAATTTATAAATTAAAATTAATAATTAAAAAATCGTTAACACCTCCAATTAAAGACGAAAACAAATCTAACAATCTAACTGGCATTAAGTTGTCGATTTATTTTTGTCACTTTCCATGAAAAGTATATAATATTTTACTCAAACATATTATAAAGAAAAAATAATAAAATTAATTCTGAAAACAAAACAAAACACAACACATAAATTAAATTAGAAAATGGAAAATGAAAAATGAAAATTAAGAATTGTTAAACAAGCGGATAATTACATATTTTAAATTGTAGTTTACACACAAATATACCAAATAACCTATGAAATACAAAAACGAACCCCTAGAAATACACAATTTTAAATGTAGGTACTACATTAATAAAATTCTTAACAATTAAATTAATTTTTTTTTAAATATGAAAACTTTTTAAAAGCAAGAAAAATAACATGAACTGTTGTTAGTGATGTTGAATTTTGTAATATTTAAGCGTTTTAGTCGATTTATATATGAAAATTAAATTATATACATAAAAATATTATTAAAAATTAAACAAACAAAAAATATAGAAATTAAATTAATAAAAGAAATACATACATAAATAGATTTTAAGAAACAAAACCCAATTTTAGCCTTTAAATGTATATTTGTTAAATATCCTATAATTAAATGGACGTTTCAAGAAAAACATGCAAAATACAGATGGTGTCCTTTCATAATAAAAAAAAAAACCTTTTTGATAAAACATTAAAAACAAATTTCTAGAATAAGTACGAACGAGAATAAAAAAGCGCTTATATACAAATTAAGTAAAAGAATTTCAGAATAAAAAGTTTTGTCAGTAAAACGAAATAAAAACAGTAATATTATACATTATTAATTAAGAGTAAATAAAACACCACTTTAAAAGTATTCATAAGAGAGCGATGAACTTATGACGAAAAAACGATTATTGATCGAAATCGATTGCCTGCAAATGGAATCTCATATTTCAGAGAATTGTTTTAAATACTGAATATTTCATTAACTTCTTTAATTTGTCTTTTGCAACATTTCTTCCTTTGTTGTTATTCTTTTATAATAGAATTTTTTGGTTGAAATCGAGAAAAAAAATACGAGTATGTAAGATTAATTAAATGGTGGTTAACATTCAAATATGGAGAATAATAGAAACAATCGCAATGGGATTTAAATTAAATTCAAAAGATCAAGGCCTAAGACATACATATTTGTTTAAGATAGCTTCTAGTTTAAATTAATGAAGTTTTTTTCGTTTACTTGTGGATTTATGTCTACTAAAATATTTTTGTTTTCATCTTTGTTTTATTTATATTACCCACGTTATGGAGGATGCCTTGTAAAGTTATTTTGTAAAATGAATACAATAAAACTATGATCTTAATTATTTTATGAGGGTAAATTTAGATGAAAAAAATGTTTTAATGGATTCATGTTGCATGGATGAAAGTGTTAAATTAAGGTCCGAATTTCTCTAAGAGATATGATTTTATTTTTGTTTTAACAAAGATATTTGATCGGTCGTTTATTTGTTGGTCGCTATCGTATGTCTGCCAATAAAATCAGAAAAACGATTAAAATCAATTCTTTGAGTCAATTCGATACAGCAGAATAATAACATAAAAATATTAGAAATGTTGATATAAAAGGAAATTTATTAAAAATGTATGTTTTAATTAAAAAGTTAATTTGGAATTTAAAACAAAAATTATGGGAATTCAAAGTAAAAGTCGAAATATTATTTTAATCGTGCAAAAGAAAAAACTTAAAGGCACAAGTTAAAAAACGAAGGAGTAACATATTTCAGTATTTTTTTTTAATATGCACTAGCAAGATCCAGATATTGAATTTAAAACAATGTTATAACAAAACAAAATTTTAACGTAGGGGTATACTATTCCCATTTGTCGGAGGAAGAAATTTGCTTACAAGGTTTCGTTTATCTTTAATCTTTTCTTAAAAACTTTATGAGAAGTAAAATGTATTTAACGATTTAGTTCTAAAATTCAGCGTTCGTCCCTGCAAAAGATATTTAAACCGGTTCATGAAGAAGAAGAAGTACATTTAAAAGAATGCAAAATATTTTAATTTTTTTAATATCTGCGAAATGAATTATATTTTTTTCTTTTTTTTTATCTTATTGATCAATTAAAAAATATATATTTTAAGACATAGAGTCTTCGGAGAACTAATATTAGTAAATTTGAAAGAAAGTATCTTTAATTGCCTTATTCTCAGCATCAGCACAGTTAACTTATTTGCTTAACTTTATGATTTACTTTTCTGACTTTGAATTAATTTGTATATAGAGCCAAAAGAAAATGTAATTTACTCTGTGTCATCTTAAATGTTTTATTTGATCATCACAGAAAAGTTAGTCGATTGCCAAAATTTGCAGTAATAGCATTCATATTAACTCGTTTCATTATTTTTATGGAAGCAAATTATATTACAACTATCATCACTTTTATGTATTGTAGCTATTATATTAAGGATTGCTTGTTATCTACATTCCTCATTTATGACAAACTCAGCAATTTTTCCTTGGCTTAAAGTTCAGTTATTTTATTTAAGCATTTGATACCACAAATATACCATACTTATTATCTCTGTACCCTTCTTACGCCTTGTCTTCTTTGATTGTTGAAACATTAAATTTGTTTTGAATCAAAGTGGCTATGCACGAAAATTAAGTCATCATGGATATAATATAGTATACGACGTTTAACATGAGAATTACATTATTTTATACTTATTTACTGTCAAAATAAAAAATGTCTAAAGTGCTTGGAACGACCATAATCCAGCCTTAATAAAGGTTCATAAAAATAATTATTTTCTATTCATTGTGAATTCCTAGTTTTGGCTATTCGATATAAATTTAATGTACACTAACAAATTGTATTTACTTTTATCACAGGATGTATGTATTCTTAAATTTTTTAATTTAAATTCTAAGAGACTGGAAATAATTTTACAAAAAAATTAATATTTTTAATTATTAAAAAAAAATCATTTATAGTTATAGTAGTTATTTAAACATAAATAATTAAAAGAAAATCTTCGTCGCCATATTACAAAAATAATGAAGTTTGTTATTAAATTTAATATTTAAAAAAAACATACATAAATAGGTTATAGCAAAAAAATCTTACGTAAACAAATTACATAAAAAACGATGAAATGATATGTAATATAGAGACATAAAAATAAGCCATGTATATATTATAACAAAATAAAATTAAAACAAATATGAATTCATTGAATAAATTCATAACAATATAAGGAAATAGAAACTTGTGTTTGAATTTTTTATTATAAGACCTGTTCTTCTATTAAATTTCAAGTTAAAGCCCTGCCTAACCAATGAGGTAGAAAGTCGCTCAAAATAATGCAATTTAAAAAAAAATCGCAACCATAACATTTTTAATTAGATTAAATTAAAAATCCATAACTGTTCAACTTTTAATAATTTGATGGGGCATTGATGCCGAAGTGAACCTCAATTCAGATTAGAAGGCTTTTTCTCTCAGTGAACCACGAAAAAATTAATTAATTTTTCTAAAAAAAAAACTTGTTACAAATCTTATAAAAATCCTCACTTAAATACATATCTGTTTAAATTTGATAAGTATGTATGTGTGTACATAAATCCTTGAAACTCAACTGATACATCAACTTTTTCTTAACGAATACACCTGTGTCCTTAAACAAATTTGGGTCAATTTATTGGTATAAGTAGTAAGTACCCCATTTTTCGTAGAATAATATTACATAGTTTGGAGATGTAACTCCGCAACTTTTGAATTTTTGGCAAGTCCGTGTTCTTTTTGGTAGTGGTTTAAGTTGCATGAAGATTTGGAAGAAAGAATATGTACGTAATATTGTTTTCGGTTAAGAATTTCATAAGATTGATAAGAAGACTTATATTTAGAGAACGCTCCTGCCATGCTTTTTCGATATCGACACTATTTTAAGAATTTAGATACTTGTAAGGGACAATAGATTATAATTGTAAATACATTACATATCTTCTTTTTAATTAAAAAAAAGTCAAAATTATTTACATTAAAAATCTATTTTAAATCGATCGATTTTTTTTTGCTGGAAATCAAAATAAACAAATTGATTTTATTTTTGGAATTTATGTAAAAATAAACTTTATTGTGTATACTTTTCTGCATCAGTACTACTTGCACTTTGATAATGATTAATTCTAGCTTCTTTGTACGTCCTAAAAAAGAAATGATTCCACTCGTTTGCAGTCCTCGTAAGCAATTCAAACCAAATTGCCTCAGTTAGCTCCCCTGGAGCGTTGTAAATTTGGTTACGCGGTGTCATAAATACTCTTCGCCTTAATTCATTTGCAATTGACTGCAAATCAGAGTGAAAACTGCTGGCTCCATTGCCTACAATAGAACACAATATTTGTTTAGTGAAATGTACAGACAAAATTCACCTCTTAGCTACCATTAATTTCTGGCACCAGAAAGGAGTTGACAATCCTTTCTGTGTCTACTATAGTCGAAGATATCTTTTTCTGCTCATCTGTCTCCCCAAAAAATATCTTGAGTTTAGTTTCAGCAAAGCAAAACCTAAGCATTTTATCCTGCATTTGTTTTTCGGCTTCTAAAAAATCCAGTCGCTTGGCTCGATTTTTTACAAATAAAATATTAGGGTAGTAGTCTTCTACAAACGGTTTTGTGTCCTGATTTGGCTTTGTCATTTCAGCCATCTGAAACAAGCGAACAAGACTCATATCGAAATGGTCATTTTGAATAAAGATCACCAGATGACAAACGGTGAGGAATATGATCAGATTATGCAAGTCATCCATTTCATTGGTGAGCTCATCTTTTTTGTAGGAGTTACATAGTACTGGCGGGCTGTCGAGAAGGATCATCCTATCTTTGGTGATATACATATGGATACTTTCTGTTCGTGGCCAAGCTGCACCTTTGTTGGGTTTGATCTTAATAGGGAAAATACTCTCTTGTTCTTTGAAAATAGACGTATATGTTTCAGAGTTAATCTCCTCCGCCGCCAACAAGTTCATTATAGTGGATTTTCCCACACCTTGTCTACCAACAACCCCTACAACCAGAAAATCTTTATTGTTCTTTAAAAGAAATTTGGAGGCATTGAAGTTTATCTGCGAAGTAGAAGAGATCACAGTTGCTGGGCGAGTCATAATTGGAGTGGGCTCAACGATGGTAACGTCAGTTGTGGTTTCTTTTGTGGGTTGTGTTGAAGAATTATTAGGACTTTGAGAGCTCGGATGACCGGTCGAGTTTGACGTTTGAGTTTGAGTTTGAGCAGTACCTTCGATGGATATGGAATCTTTCGTGACAATAATAGTTTTCTGTGGCACGAAGTTCGATAGTGAAGATGCATTCGTTGTTGTTCCACCACCATCCGTAAGGTCCTTTGCTTTCAATAAGATCTTTGGTTGAATGGGTTGATGGTCTTCAAAAGTTTTTGTCGCACACCTATCTGGATCACGTTTGGCCAGAATCACTGTTCGTTTTTCTTCTTGCTGTGAAACACTGGTCAATAAGTATGTACCTTCTGTTGTTCTTTGTAAAATAATGAACTAACCTTTGGTTTCCTATACCGTTTCTTTCTATTTTCAGACATGATAGACGATTCTATAGTTATAATAAAATAGCCGAATTAAATTCTAAAATCTAAATTGAAGAGTGAAAACTTCCTTGGAATACAAGTGCAAACAAAACTTGATAAAACATCTGTCAAATGTCAAAAAAAAAGCAACATGATGGTTGAGATGAGAAATATATTTATTGTACGTGTTTGGTATGCTGTATTTTCTTGGAATCTAGATTCGGAGTGATTTTTTCCATAGTGCAAATGTCGAAACTAACATTCAATTTTAATTAACCCAGAAGCCTACTTATGGGATTGTGTAATCGGTGTGAAAATTAAAAACAAAAATCAGAATCCAGAGTTTGATATCTACACTAAAATTAACAATAAAAGACAGTCACCTCAATTATGAAATTCGTATTTCAAGTCGTAGTCGAAGTCGAATTGTATCGTATCGTATTTCAAAAGCATATTATGAAAGTAGTATGTCGTATATACGACTCTAGTTAAATGCAACGTATATCAACGCAATTTTAAATGTCAAATTCCAAAATAAAAAATTAGTTTTGTGTTCACAAGAAGTTTATTTTCATGTAAATAGTAAATAAAAACTAAATAAACGAGATTAAATTGAAGAAATTGAATTCAATTGACTTGGCCACTATTAACCTTTTCGGATAAAGTATACTCTAAAACATTTTGGCATCTTCCTTTTACAGGCCACACTTTCCGTGCCCTCTAACTACTTCGACATTTTGTTGGAGAGCAGACACAAGTGCCTCTACTGGAGAATTTACTTTAAATTATGTATTTAGATATGTTAAGAATTCTCTTAATAAATTAAAAATAAATAAAATCTTGCATTTGTTTTGATTCCATCAATAGCATTTAATTTTATCTTTGAATGAAAACAAAACTCGCAGACAGTCGTGCACAAAATTATAAACGACACAAAAACGGATAAAATACGAGTAAAAGTGAATTTCATAATAAGGGAAAAAACAACGACTTATATGCGATGATATGCAATAGGTACTGTTTTTCTGTCAAATTTCAAAATTTGAAATATATCCCCTGTCTACTATACGATTTTAACTGAGATAATTCAAGAAAAGCGATTTTAATAATCACGATGATGTACGACTAAAGTATAACGTATACGACTCTAAAATACGAATTTCATAATTGAGGTGACTGTTCTATTCACATTCGACTCATTGTCGTCCCATCTTATAGTTAAATGGCGTTATTCATTCATTCATATTTCCAACCACGGAAAGAGGCAATATTAGTACCAATTTAATTAGTAAAGGTAGGATAAAAAATGATCAATAAAAATACCATAATTAAATTTATATTTAATTTGATAATGGGGCAGTCATTAATCAGGCCCACCATAGACATCCGTTTCCTTCCGCAGCCTAATCAACGGATTCTGTAATTGGTGTGAATATAGGTGTGATATTATAGTACTCTTCGTTATTTTGCAGAATCAGCTTGACATTTGTATATTCTGACTGGAATAAAATCACCCATTAAAAGTTTTATAGATTTTTATTGTATCCAGGAAAGATTTTAAAGTAACTTACTTACCTTGCACACAGTTCTAAAAATTTTAATTAATTTGCTGATATTCCTCTTTTTTACCCAGTACAATTGGCGACAATGTACAAAAATTATTACATTTTTATATATGTATTTCTTATTACTAATGAAACAATCTAACCAACATACAATTTTGGACTTGGCTCTTTAAGTGCGGATTCGATCGAGTTGAATCAATAATACATTTTTACAGAGTCCAAATGCATAGTGTAAGCGAGGTATTAAACAATTTATCTTACACGTTGTTTTTGGTCTCATTGTGAATGCACCTAAACCAAAGTTGTCATGTTTTGACAAGTCGAACTCAAGCATTTTTCGTGATTTAATTCTACCTGCTGGAGCACTTTTTGTTGCCTTCTAGTTTTATGAAGTTTGTTGTAAAATAATTGTTACCTTATAATTTATATCATCAACAAAAAAATATACCTCATAAATATCACTATATCAGCAGTAATTATGAACGACAGGCCGCCAATTTACAGCCCACCACTTCGTCCAGAAGATGAGGAAGATGAGCGCAGGCATTTCCTCAATATAATTCAAGCTCTTAAATGTTATAGGTAATATTTATTTACATTTATACTCATTTTTAATTCACTGCTTATAGTAAAGTATTTAAGTAACACTTTCAAATGCAATCAGTAGTTGTTTTCTTCCTGCTGTTTTGATAATCTAATATGAATAGTAATTTCCCAGATGTGAGAAAAGGTTTTGTTGATAAGTTACGTCTTTTTTTAAAAATCATATTCTTTTTTTTAAGTTTTGTTTGATCTTTGATGGTCATTAACCTCAAACACAGCTGTGTATAAAAGGGATATCTGTCCAAAATGATGTAGCGTAATAAATCACTTTGAATTATTACTATTGCTTGGAAAAGCAGAAAGTATACATATAAATGTATGAATATTGTGGGTATAAGTTATACCCGGGTCAACCTTACTCTTTTTCAAAGAGTTATTTGACCTAGTTTAGTTTTTGAGTTCATACAAAATTACAATTAATTGTATTGTAATTGCAATTGTCATTACAGAGTTTCTTTCTCTTGACTACTCGAATGTGGCGTGCTTTGCCCAGCTCAATAGAATATTTTGACATTTAAAACCAATGCACATCGGTCTGTTATCTAAAAACCTTTCCTAATCGCTCGCATATAACTCCTGTTTATTACTATCTTACAAATTTTTATTATATGTATGTATATGATTTCGACAATTTAACCTCTTAAAACATTAGGTCTTGTAATTGAGCTTCAAAAGAAACTTTTTAGGAACATTTCCATGAATATAATGAATAAAAGAATAAAAAAATAACTTTTCATTTAAATTTATAATCCGAATATATGACGTATCAATATCAAACAAACACCACCTATTCCAGGTCTTATTCATATGCTCGAGTTGATAAAACTGAATACTACCTCAATACTCTTAACGAACGCCATCAGAATATGTTGGCTAAGTATCGAAACCACATCGGAGCCGTCCGCTATTGTATTGATGAAAATTTCAAAGTTATCCAAAAGATGCTGCGCGACTCAGATGAAGTTGAAAAACTTTTTTGTCAATATCCAACAGGCCCAGTAGTTCACCAAGACGAAGGACCTGCACAAAAAGTGCGTTATCAAGACATGGAAAATGTAAGTAGAAAGTTAAAATTTGCATTGTATGAGATAGCTAGAGAATCTTTTCGATTTTAATCTTCTATGGAAAACATGTTCCAAAACAATATGGTGTGACTTTTCTTTCGTTTACATAATCATACCAGCCAGTCGTTGAACCTTTTAAATTATTAAAGGTCCAGTCCACACTGAAGCAGTTCGCACGCGATTGGAGCGCCGAAGGTGAACCCGAACGCTCGCAATCCTACAAACCAATTATTGATGCGATAGAGAGTTTTTTTGATCCGGAAAAAATGTAAGCATCGTATCACATTTAGAAAAATAAGTAGATACATTTTCCAATTAAAGGGAACTAAATGAAGTTAAAATTTTGGTACCTGGAGCTGGTCTCGGACGACTGGCGTACGAACTGGCATGTAGAGGATACTTCTGTGAAGGCAATGAGTTTTCCTATTTTATGTTGATTGCTTCCAATTTCGTGTTAAACCAGTGAGTATTGATTCTAATGCAACTTATTTTAAAATAATAATAATATTTGGTTTTTAAACTTCAGGTGTACAATTGAAAATCAGTTTACACTATACCCATGGGTTCATCAGTACGTAAACAATCTCAGAAAATGTGATCAAGTTGCTCCTATTAAGTTTCCCGATGTTTGTCCACTTAAATCACCGCCGAAGGGTGAGATTATGATTACTGCTGGTGATTTTCTTCAGGTATTTTTGTTGCAATTTCTCGAAACAGCTAGCCTAAATATTATTTCCTTAGGTGTATGAAATTCCAAATTCATATGATTGTGTGGCAACATGTTTCTTCATAGACTGCGCTAATAATATCGTAGAATTTATCGAGACTATATATAAGTGAGTACTTTTTCATTTTGAATAATTAGTGTTTAATTATATTTGGGAAAGTGTAAAATGGTAAACAAATCTTTATCACTCTGGACAATTCTAAGTTATTTTCTCTGTACACAGAAAAATGAATTTTAAGGGAAAACATCCATATTGGGCCTTTGCTTTTTCGGTCTCATTATCATACGTATTCTAAAAGTCCGAAAAACAATTATCCCGCCATACCAAAAATGTGTTGATTTCTGTTACATTGCAAAATTTACAAATCCCAGTCTTGCAGTGATCCAATTTAAATTATTTTCTATTATTTACTCTTAAAAAATAAGTTTAAATTTCTTTCTATTTCGTATTCTCTTTTAATTTTTAGAATTTTAGTTCCTGGGGGAATTTGGGTGAATCTAGGTCCTCTGCTGTATCATTTCAGTGACATGCAATCAGAAAACAGTATCGAACCAACGCACGAAGACTTAATGACAATAATTGATGCAGTAGGTTTTGAAACAATCAAAAGCGAGACTGGTGTACGTACAAAATATGCACAAAACCCTAGATCCATGCTGAAGAGCGAATACGAAAGTCTATTTTGGGTTTGTCGAAAGCCAAGCATAACTACGATGTCGGCAACGGATAATGAAAAGAATGGCATATCAGTGGAAATGAAAATTTAACGAGGCAATAACTTTGTAAAACATCACCTCCAACAATGAATTAGCTTTACGTTCCTTTTTTGACATAAACACACATAATTTTCTTTTTGTTTTATTCACTTTCACTTTTTTAAACGTTACAATTTGAATTTAAAAACTGTACAAATAATTGAGGTACTTTTTCCAGAGTGCTACTAGTTGAGTGCATTTTGCTATAGTTAAGAAATTGCCTTCGCAATCGGTTCAACTGAATTGCATTAATATTATCTGGCAGGTCGACTTTGATATTGCTACCCTTTACTGGAACAGGTCCAATAATTCCTATTTTGCGGGACGACATAACATCTGCGACTATTTGTTGGGTCAGTTGATCCATTTCGAAAAGATAATTCGTTGCACTTATAGGAGCCTGAAAATCGATCAAATATATAAAATTTTGATTTAGAATAGTAAATCCATGTAAATTATTAACCGTGACGATTGTTTTGTTTTGTTTGTATACAAAAGTTAAAATTATAACATAATATTTTCTTTTGTTTGTAAATAAATAACATTTAAATATAAAACTGAAAACTGACTTACGTTTTGTGTGCTCATGTTGGGTGGTAATGGGGTTGAGTCAAAGAGTGCACTATAAATACCCTCACAGTCGAGATCATCTTCGGGAAATACGACGAACAATGGTTTGTCCCATCGGCAGTTGCCATGAGGTTCTTCAAAACGCATACACAATGCATCGAAAATTTCCCTGGTATAAGGCACATTCGAGTTATTGAGGTTGTAATCTTCATCAGAAGCTATAGTAGTTTCCTCTTCAATACGCTGACAATTGAATTCCCAAGCTTTATCTTTTTGGATACCACAGAAGAGTGTACATTGTGTGCCGCGAGCTGCCTTTGTTGCACAAAACAGTTCATACCGATATCCTTAAAGTAAAATTTTTCTATGTAGGTATTACCAGAATTTTTATAGTTTTCGTTTCCTTTTTTGTTTATGTTCTTAAAAAAAGATTTTAATAAGAAAATCAAACTCATCAAAAAACAATAATTTGTCAATCTTTATCTTGGTCAAATATGAATAGGTATGTAGCAATGGAAACTACAATAATTTTAAATTATGATTATTTTAATTTATTGGTATTTGAGATTATGACTGTCGATTGGAAACTAAAATACTCGTAGACATTGAAAATGTAAAGGGTTGTGGTTAAGTAATTTGTATTCAAACTTATACTGGGGAATGTGTAGGTATGAAAGTGCAGTCATGCTCTGGGTCATTGAAAATTAAGTATTTTTAAACGAGGCGATGTGCTGTCCATTTTATCGACTCTTCTTGCCTATTTTCAGTTTTGGTATGTACATACCTTTTATATAGTTTCCGGCATCCAGTATAATCACATCATCCTTATTTAAGAGCCTAATAGCTTCCGACTTCAAGTCGCTGCGGACTATCTTTTCCTTCTGAGAATCGGCATAGTAAACATTTTTCTTGAATCCAGCTTTGGGGATGGCTGCATTTTCTGATATTAATTTTACTCGTTTACCTTTCGCCGTAAGGAATTCCTGCAGCTGTTTCGCTCGAGTGGTTTTTCCACTTGACGGGAAGCCGGATATTATAATTAAAGGCATGGGAGAATTTAAAATTCAAGAAAATTTAAGCACAATTTTTGTTTTATAAGGGTAATTTCGATTTATGAATTACGAACGTGTTTTAAGAAGGAATGTCAAAAAATATCAATTCACCACATCTACCACATGTATAACAGATCTGTTTCCTTTTGAGTATGCATAGTATAGAGTGGAGTGCTCGTTTTCGTTCCAAAATCATTCCTTTCTACTTTGACTTGTGTTACAATCAAAAATAACTTTTCGAAGTTTCCACTTTCTGTATCAATAACTATAAAATTTTGACAATCGATTGGTTTTAATAGTTCTTTTTTGTGTGGTTCATTAAAATTAACAAAAATATAATACCGATAATAAACTTTCTTTTGAAGTAAAAACAACACCTTGGTTTAAGCTCAGAGCGACATTGATTATTATTTCTCAAATTTGTTAAAATATTTCGGAACAGAAATGATGTAGATTGAAAATCTGCTCAGTTGCCAAATTTTATGAGAATAATACCTGAATCTCAGTAACTTGAACATGACAAGAGAACCACAATCACAAGTTAAAAAGGCTGGATCACAATAACTAAGAACTAGTAGACCGTGGTGAAAACATAAAACGGCAGGTGTTTAATGTTTAAAAACCATTTTTTTTGTTTTCAAAAATGGCAGTTCGTCCTTTGTTGCTTGGTTGATCCTTGTTCTTGTTCCTCGTCATTATATTTTGGCTTGTTAAAACATTAGTTAAAACAAAAATAAAGCAATAAAAAATAATAAATTTTATATTTAAAAAAATGTCTTGTGCCGTTGATAATAATGCCTTTGAAGTGATAATTACACCTTCACGTAAAAGAAAACGAGATTCGGGACGCACAGAAGTACCTTTGGATAGTACTCCTTCGAAAACACCTCACCATCACCAGAAATCATCTGCATTTACCAATGCTGCGTTTTCATCTACACCAAAGAAAGAAATTCAGAGTATTATTCAGAAATTTAACCGATTTCCTCCAAATAAAAGACGTCCTCTGGGAAAGGAAAATGGAATTCGTTTTGCGACAGCTGATCCGTGCTTGGAAGTGAAGTCCATATCTGATTTAGTGAATAAAAATGAAGAATCTGTAAGTGGTAATCCATTTGAAGTGATTCGAAAACCACCAAAGAAGAAAAAAAAGGCTGACCTCGAAGATGCTTGCTTTGTTAATACCGGATTGAATCTAGAAATACCAGAAAAACAGTTCAATCCATTTGAGGTAGGTGTCGTCTTAATTTGTATATTTTTAAAGAATCTGCGCAAGGCAAGACATGAAATCAGAACTATCGGATCTTCGCAAGGTTTTTTTTTTCATTTAGATGACGAGAAACGAATTGTTCCAATTTGGTTATTCTCAAAATTGTTTTGTAAACCATACATCAGGATTTAATAAATTATGTAGTTTGTTTTCTTGTCTATAGCATCAAAGCTTCCAGTAAGCTCATTTGAGCAAAGAAGTCGAAGTATAAATGAGGCTAGAAAAAGTTATTAAATACCTATCTATTTACATCTTAATCTTTTTAGGTGAAGCGGGACTCTCCAACTAGATTAGTTAAATCAAATGAACCACAGTGTTTTGTTAATCCAGCACTTAACATTCGCACACAAGACACAACTTCAGCTCGCAATCCTTTCGAAATACAACGCCACAATCCGATAATAAGCAAAAACACATCAGACGGCTTTGAAAATGCAGGTTTAGACTTAGCAAGTACAACATTGCGAATTGGAATTCCATTTATGCCAACAGTTGGTTGCAGAATTGATTTTAATAATTTGACTCCTTCAAAAATGTTGTCAGAGAAACTAGTATTTTCTCCAATGAATAAAAAAGGCAGAATATTAACAGATATCAACGAAGATGATACAACGATGGATATCGGGAAAGAGCTTGATCTTTATCAACTAGAGTTAGAGAATAGTATAAATGAGGCTAAGCAGAGAAAAACTATAAACAATGATTGTCGAACGCTTGGGGAGAAATTGGAAGACATAAAAGAAGATTCACAAGAAGAAAAAGAAGAATTTGAAACACAAGAACCTAAAACACCAGAAGGAAGTAATATAAAATCAGTTTTAGAGAATACTCAGAGCAAGTTAAGGCTAGAAGAGGTGGAAACTCCACCAGTGCAAAAGTTATCAGACCAAAATATTGCTTCTACTGGAGCAGCAATTCCCCCTTTGCAATTTAATGCAAACAAAACTTACGTAAAGGAAGCTATTAACAACGAATCCTTTACAGATGATGAAGGTATTGACTATGACGATACCGATGATGATGTTGGAGTAGATTTCAAAGCTCCTGCTCCATTTGTGCGTGCCTATCGTAGGCCGGACCCGATACCGCCATCACCACTAACCGTCGAAAGCCATGGCAGTGAATTGTTGAAGGACGAATTAAGAGTTCCGATCGTTGAAACTGAAACTAAATCTTCAGTAAAAAGTATCATTCGCAATAGTATTCGGAAGTTAATTCACCCCAACAAAACCATTAATGATGATAAAATAGAGAAAAAAGCCCTTGCCTCATCGGAGCATCATTCAAATGGCAATTATTTCATGGAATCAATAAGACATAGTTTGCGTCGAAAACCACAAAAGGATACTAGTGAAATGGTATCCGCTGCACCCTCTGTTCGTGAAGTATCCATTATCGATACAAGCGAAAGAAAAATGAAACTTAAATCAAATATAATTTACGCAGATTATAACAAATTGCAAGATTTTACGACAGAAAGAAAGACTACTTTGCGAAGTAGCTTAAGAAAATCTACTCGTGATGTTAAGAATCAAATTATGAAATCAGTTTTTCATAAAAACAACGAGGAGTATAATTTTTCTAAATAAATGAAAAAAAACTTACTCTTTAAGAATGCCACTGACGGTGTCAATTTTTTAATTTATATATCTCGTGCACCAGTATTATACATTTTTTTCTTGTTTCACCCATGTTTTATTTATTCATTATCTTTATATACTTATTATTAATTGATTATAATTATTATAATAATATTGTTTTAATAAAATATTTTAACTATATACACAGATAAATGCGTATTATTGCTTAAGCAATTAATAGGTGACGATTTTAGGGTTCGTTACAAAAAGAATACATATTTTCACTTTGTTTACTACATTTATTCTATATGTAAGTGAAATTCAGGTTATAAAAGTTAACTATTATTCCTTTGGTGAAAAATGCCACTGTGTTGACTCAGAAGCAAGAATTAAGAATGAACATTGTTTTGAATAACTTAATATGTTTAAATTTCAATAAAAAAAAAACTTATAAACAAAATTATTTATAGACCGTTTGAAGAAGAGGTCTTTTCCTCTGCTCAATGGGTTTATATGCATGTTGATATACACTTGCTAATCTCCAATGTTCTGGGTAGCCACCCTGTCCCGCTCCACCTTTTAAGCTTGTAAAGGGAGGAACTAACGTCTCTATATCATAATTTTTTTTATTGTAGGGGTTTCGTGGTCTCGGTACGACAAGAACTTTATTGGTTGTCGAACAAGATCCACTTGACATTGAGCTGCAACCACTATCAGAGCTTACAATTGTTCCTGCTGCATTAAGTTTAGGTATACCTGCTCGAAAAGCTGATTTGCATTCTTCTTTTTCAGTTTTATCTGGATAATGTGGTCCGACCTTATGACACATTCTGGCTGTTCGCCTAAAGAATCCTGGTTGTGGTTCACTATTTTTCTTCGGACCATATTTTCGACATGAATGTTCTCGTGCTGGTTTCTCATTTTCCTTTGGGTAATCACTCACTTTGAACATTGAAAGATTTGGCGAACTTTGATATTGCTTATGGTCAAAAACACTCTTGGTGGTGGAACTCCCGCCACGCGATACACTCTTTGCCCTGGAGGTTTTACCGTTCTTGAATTCTATCGGAGATGTTCCACAGGTACATTTTACCGGTTCCGAACGACCAGCTTGAGCGAAGTCTGTTTTACGCCGCATGATATCCTTATCGAAAAACCCCGGTTCTCCAAAGGTACTTGTAAAGACACCTGCTGAGCGTCCAGTTTGAACTTTCGTTGGACTTCGAGGTGTCTTAACAAATGTAAACACAGCTGGACCAGCGGAGTCATTCGAACCATCTATGTGACGAGCAAGTTTTGGTTCATCGGCTGGATTGTCCGGTCTGTAGTCCCAACAGATAGCCAAATCCATCGAACCCATTTTCTTTGCATCAATTGATGAAAAAGGGCGATGATTGGATTGCACATCCTTGTACACCTTTGGAACAACTCCACAGGTTTTCGGACGAAATATTTTCATTTTTGTACAATGAGTAGGGCCAGCATTATAGGTCTTGACTCCTACTCCCGTAGCAATAGGATTCATATTCAAGGCCAAACCCGGATGAGGGATTCCTTCAGCTTGAAGTTTGCGAAATGCCCTGTCAGCCACACAGTCTGGTAACGGCTGATGATCCAGATTCTCCTGATGCATTTTTTTAGCCATTTGAAAGTTAGTATAGGCCGGTATGACTGGTGAAGGTGAACGTTCATGTGGTTTCTCCGTTACTGCCCTATTTACTGATAGATGCATTTTTTCAAAATTATTTTCAACTTCTTCGTTGGTGATAGTATTATTTATTATAGGAAAGGCTGATTGACTACAATTAGTTTTTTTTAAAAACTGATTTTCGTTGTCGTGTTTTAAAAATAAGTCATTTGTTTCTGAGTGTGATTGGATATTATTATCAGGGTCGTATTTTTGTTGCAAAAGAAGATCTCTCGATATGTGTCGTTGGTGGTATGGTGTTATATCTCCTGGAAAGTATTCTGTATCTACAGACTAAAGAGATAAAAGTTTGTTGTTTTTTATAGAAGAGTTTATATTATTTATTAATATTCACTGTTTATTATTTAAAGTTGTGGTAATTCTTACGAAACTCAAAATTTTGAAGGGATCCGGGAATTACTAGGTGGGAATGATGAAAAGTTTTTTTGGATTGCGGTATTTTTCTTTCAATTCGTTTAGACTTACTTTTGATTTTTCTAGATTTGTTGCATTTTCACATTCTTCTTCCTTTCTATCAAATGATGTGTTGTCAAATTGTTTCCATTTATCTCTTCCGGTTAACTTACGATTGATTTCTTCAGCTTTTGCACGTGAGATTTTACGTGGAAGTTGATGGGTACCTTTGAAGTATCCCCAAGGAGAGTCTTCAGATCTGATAAGATGAAATGTAAATTTAAAAAACGCCACAAAAAATACAAGTAGGAACCTTTTAACGTTTGGTAATAAATGACCCCTGTCATTGGCTATTATTTTTGTTGAAAATTTACGTTGACGTGGGCGTGGCGGATACCATTTAGGTACTTCCCAGTTACAGAGCCGTTGTGCTTTAAACGAGTTTTCAAACTGAAATTGTTAAGAATGACTGTTTACACAAATCTTACGTTTTCAACATAAAAGTAACATGTCAAAAAAAGTATTAGTAGAGATACAATAAATTATATTATACTTGTCTCGTATAATTTTGATCTTTTATAATCCCCTTAAAAAATGACTTGTACAACCCTAATTGATTCTACCCTCGACCTCACTCGGACAAAATAAAACACCCTTAAATTCTCAATAGAAATCGGCCTATTACAGTGTAATTTTAATAATTCACTGTTGGTGATATTTCCTATGATGGGGGTGACATGTGTAAAATGCATTTAACATAATCCTTCAAATATGTTGTTTACTTTTTTAGAAATTATGTATCACAGTCACAACTAAAAAGGGGCATACTATCAAAGCCGCATTTTATTTTTATTCTATTCTAAACAAGTGAATCACACCTAAGCTAGATATCATTTATCATCGATAACACCAGAAGAAGCAAGTGCTTTGACATAATATTGGGCATATGGATAGGATTTTGTGTTCAGTATAGTGTTATAGTTTGGTATATGAGGAGGCTAAAGCATCTGTCTTTCAATTTTGTTTTAAGTAATGAGTGCAACTGAAATTCTTTTTGTGAACGTTTTTAATATTAATTCTGTATAGCTTATAAGTTATAACTTTGATTGTGGGTGGACATGTTTTAAAAACAATTGGAAAACAAACCAGACAGAAGGAGGAGGGGATTCATTTTTACGGTGGTTTTATAAGGCAACGGACTATAATTGTCCTGTCATATTATGTGTTGTTTTGTTACTTTTCTCTCTCTACTCTCTACTCTCTACTATTCTCTTTTTCATTTTTAATTTCAGTCATAAATGTGATTGCAGTGAGTATCTACTTGAGATCCTGCAGCCTACCTCTATTCCTAGTAGGTATACTTCCTATTTAAAATGATTTTAGTAATGGCGAAATTTTAGCATCTGTTCAACGAACGGATAATATTACAATGATGTTAAGCTAAAATAATTGAGAAACCGACATTATTAAAATGTACATTTGGGCGTGTTTAAAAGAACCGTTGGACTTATGGTTGCTGAGAAAATCTTTGAGAAAGTTATCTTAAGCACATCTCCGTTATCGAATTATCTCGGAGAATAATGAATTTGTGTATTAAAGATGAATAACAGGTCACCTCGTTTCCAAGGGAAATATATTGTGTACCAAATAATAATTAAAGTTTTAAAGAGCACTTTGAAGAGAATAATAATAGTTATAAAATATCTAGTATAGTAATATTATATACAGATGTATTGAGAAAAATTCATCCACTTATTGCTCCTGTCTGAGATGAAAATGAAGGTTTTAGGTATATGTACCTATACCTATGTTCCTTCTACCTATTGCTTGTTACACAAAAAGTGTGATTCAATTCGAAGGCTAAAGTTTTTACGCCCATAGTACTATAATAGAGGAGGAAAATAATATTTTACAAAGCAACCATGTTTACAAATTTTTGGTCTCACGTTTTTGCATAATAATTTAAAATGATATTCAAATTAAGAACAACAACCATACCCGCAGTCAACACCCGCACAATAAACTCATCACTCACTTCGCAATCATCCACAATGGACCAAACGAAGGACACGTTTACCACTCAAATATCGAAACCACTCCCTGACACGCGATCAAAAACTCATTTTTTCAACCCCGTGTTGCAAATCCTACCTATCTATTATCACATCGCTGCTCGAGCTCGTTACATAATTAAATTTACACGGCAATTACATGCTGGTTACCACAGTACGTATTTGATTCAACTTTCAGCGGCAACAAAAAGTTCTTCATTCAAATTGATTTTAAACCCAATTACATTTTCACACTTCCGACAATCGAGACACCTATCTATTCGTGTTCTTCTGCTACAGAAGATGGTTCTTGTGTAGTGCAACTCTTAAAATTAGTTAGGAAAAAAATGCGATGCGCCTGCTAAAAGTATCTATTTCCCCCATACAACCCTCCGGGGAATAATTTATCACGTCCGAGGGATTATTCAGTCAAAAAGTTTCCGTCACTCCCTTCCCACATGAGGAAGAACACGTGTAGAACTTTGTTTTTTAAGGGTGCTACTGCCAGACCATACACGATTAATCTTATGTTTGTATACTCATATCTCTTAAACGGACTTGAGCTGGTGCAGAAAATCGAATAGAAACACTTGTCTCATTGTCAATTAAAGTAATTTCACGCTTCTGATCATCACAATAGTCCGACTCATCTTAGACAATTCAATTGCTATCGATAGTCGTTTATCTATATAGCCTTCCAGCAGATGGCATTTCGATTGTCTTAATTGAATTTGAATGGCAAGGAAAATCTGCTTTACCTTTGTACACACGTAAATTATGCGAAACTCAAATTTGAGTCCTATTAGCAAAAAAGTCACTTATAAACTGTTTCCATGTTTTTGGGAGAAAAAATATAAAAATAGTAAATAGTGAGGAGGTACTTACTATATTTGTGTCTAAAGATCTAAAAACAAACAAATGCTTGGTTACCTGGAAATAGCGTGTTAAGAATTCTATATTTAGTCAGTAGTTAACGAAATTTTTGTCAGTTTTTCAGTGAACTATAATCTGATTTTATCTTCTTTTAATTGGCAATGGTTTTTGGATTTTTGAAAGGGTTCCAATATAGAGACACGACAGATCCATACATACCTACTCATATATTAATTAAAACGATGGGAGATGAGACTATAATAAAATAATACGAGTACATATGTATGTACTATATTTACATAACTAGTGTACACAAAATGTAACATATTGGGAAAGTTTTGCAGGAATTTATATGTATTTTTAAGCTAACATGACAATAACAAAACTTTGGGGGCTTCCTAGTTTCATATTGTACATTATATCAAGTCGGCATATTAAAACTCTAGGAATTGTGGGTATTTCCAGTTATGATTATGATTTTTTGAGGTGAAAAAGTGAGCTATTTTTCAAAGGGCTGGCTTCTATTTCTGGCACTCTTTTATAACGTGATTTCTGGAGCTGACATTTAAGTCTTACAATTTCCATTTTTTGATTTTAAGCTAATCAAATAAATTACTAATTATTATTAATTTAATGATTTTTGTGTTTGAGTTTAGGGTGACTTTAATTGTACTTAATTAAAGATATGCATTCCAAATGGTACTTAAAATAAAAATTATATTTTCATTTAATTCGCCTAATACATAAACATATCTACTATACACAGCTGATTTTTAATGGGAAATTTCATGTGCAATGTTAATATAGTTAAGGCAGTTTTTTGCAGTTTTTACCACTTGTTTCACCAAAGATCTGCAAAGTTTAGGTAGTTTTCGATACAATTGTAGTTAAACGACTGAAATTTTGTCCGAAAAAATATAATGTTAATTCATTTTGATATTTTCACATTAAAAAGTCCAATTTATCTACGTTAAACTCAAAACTCTCTTACATTCGCCATAGAGCTGAATCACGGAATGGTGGTGTATGTATAGGTATTATAAAGTTATATACAGTTATGTATATTATTCCCTCACTAAAATGATTGAAGTGAAGTCTAACAAACTTAAAATAAAGGACAGAAAAAGTCTGAAGACGAGCAAAATGAAAAGGCACTTAGATCTTTTAACTATGTTACTATATTGTATTTAGAAGGTAAAATAAATATTAGAGATCTTTACTAAAAACTTCCTTATTTATCCCCCTGTTAACCAACGTTATAAGCTGAGCCAACAAAATAGTGAACCCAGTAAGAAAAAGACATTTTTCCACCATGGTTTTCCGATTTGTAGCAACAGAGTTAAAATTAATGAAGCTTTTTGCCATTATAAAAGCACTACAAATTTTTAGAGCTACACCACATTGAATTAGTAAACTCAATTTCATGCTTCACTTTGGTAGTTTATTGGGTTATACTCGTAGGCATACAACAAATTTCATACATAGGTTATAGGAACATATCTACTGAGAAAGTGTTTGCATTGTGTATATCGTATAGAATAGGGGCCAGATTCTTAAAAAAATAAGCAAAACGAACGTTCGTTTTTCAAAGCAAAAACTTTCGTTGGAAATGTTTGCTTCACAATTTCTTTTTATCTTTTTTTTTTATAGAATCTGAATTGTCAATAATTAATCTGTTTAAGCAAAATAACCTAATTAGAATAATAATGTAATCAAACAACATATGTAGTAGATATTTGGTCTTTCAACCTGGATTGTAAACTCCTCTGCAGTATACATACATAATGTATGCATGTGTGTACCTACATACATTTATAGATGCATACATATGTTATGTATAAATAATTTGTCAAAATCCATTTATGAGGATGGGCCATTTTGAATATAATAAGAAAATAAACAATTGTAAATAAAAAAGTTAAGATAAACAAAACCTCTATGCAATTATTATGATCCACTTATTACTCCATGGAAACCAAGTAACAACAAACTACGATATTGCAATATTCAATGTTTGCATTATACCTACATAAGCATTTCGAACAGGAAAAACAACCTGTAATCAATATTACACATACACATACCTGATTAGCGCTGAAGTTAAACGCCATCCTTTCTTGTCCTTTAATCAAAGAGTCTATCGAAAATGTTTTTTTTTATTTTTTATTTTATAAATCAAACTTCAAAACATAAATTTTACAAGTGAAAAAAAAAAAACAATGAGAAATAAAAATTTAGAAAAATTCAAAGTAATTTAAGACCGAGGTAGATAATTTATAGAAACACTTTACAAGAGGAACTAATCAAGTAGTAGAATCTAATGTAATGGTTAACCAACCTGCAGGAATTTTTCTTTCGCACATTGGAATTTCCCTAACAACTTGTTATTTTGATATTTCAAATTATTCCCATTAGGTAAGAGGACTTTAGTTATTCCAGAAAACTAGTTTATCCCAATCCCATAAAAGCACGTGTTGAGGTACCTTTACAATATGCAATTCCATAACTACCCTTACCCGTACAAGGCCCGTATGTTTGCTCGATTTTGTGTTTATATTTTTTGTATTACTGTTCCAATTTTCCAGCATAGCAACATTTTCAAACTTATAGAGAATCAGAAAAATATAAAATTTTTCTCTTTTATCTGTAAACATATACATATATGTATGTATGCATGTACATTATTATATCAATTAGATACATACTACCTAACCTATACTCTTGATCATGCTTTCTTCATACATAAATAAATGTTATTTAATACTCAACAAATGGCTGATAGTAAATCATAAAGCTCAAGCCCAAGTGGTCCAAGAAATTAAAAAAAATTGTCAAAGAACCAAAAAGGAATGACAAAACATAACAAATGTATCTAAGTACATACATACCTGAAACTTTCGCTCATGACATCATAAAAAAAATGTGATAACGCCCAAAAACTAACCCTTTACCGAGCTTCTCTCACAAAAAGAATCAAAAAGCAATATAATGATTAATGACATATCGCCAAAATTAAAAAGTATTATCGTGGTCGCATATCATTCAAAGATAAATATTCTTTACATTATCGGCTTTATTTGGAAGCACAAAATTAATCAGTATCAATCCTTTAAAGTTTATTTCTCAGTTTGGATTTTATAAAAGCGTAGTCAGTTGGTAGTTTCTTCTTATCTTATGCATAAATAATGCTATTTATGCCTCGCATCCTAAAGATAAAATTATACTGGAAGATACTTACTAATTTTTATAATCTGATTTTTTCCTCAGACATAGAGAGTGTTTAGCTTACCTACTAATAATCCAAGCCTTCGCAACCCATCCGATTTGGACGAAATCGGGGAATTCTCCGTTCTGACGGATACCTTGCTATAATCGAATAGTATCTATTACAAACATACATGCATATATCATGTACATATGTATATTATATGGACAAATTCAAAGTTTCACACAACCTCGCATTAAGGTGGGCAGCATGTCACCCCTTCTATGTATCACTGTTTTTAGTTTTGGATTAAGAGTTAATAAGAGCTTAGAGCAACGAATTATAAATCAAAAAAATTGTATATTTTATAACTTTAAATTTACATATTTTTAAACAATTTTTTTCCGTTTAATTTAATTTTTTTATAGTCAAATGGTAAAAAATAAATTAATGAAAGCATTCAGAGCGTTTTTTGTTCTGTTTGTTTTAGAGAAATTACTTAAAAGGGTATTCTTCAATGAAAAATATTAAATTGAACTGAAAATGGGTTTAAGTTATCCGGGTTTTCACTTAAAATGGAGTGTTTTACAGGTAAATTGTTCGGAAAATACTCGTGAGAGAAATGTTTCAGATAAGCGGATTTTCCTCTTAGGCGGGTTTCTCTTATGCGGGTTTCACTGTACATAAATACATTTAATTTAGTTTTACTCCTGAAGGAAATAAATGCTGAGACAAGTTACACAAACATAGACATTATATTGTATGAGTACTATATGTATACCTTATCATAGCGCAGGTGCACTCCTAGACGAAGCCCATTTCAATGTTCCAAAATGAAAGTACACCAACTGATGCCCACTGACATTATAGATATACAAATACAAATATACATACGTAACGTACATATATAAATATTAAAAAAAGGCGGTTGACGAAATAATAAAGTGACAAAGAAAGAGATATTTAATGTATGTTGATAAATTGTACTTTTTTAAAGCAATTTCTTTTATTATAATCTACGTTTAAGTTAAAAATAAAATCAATAAATTAAGTTACATATTAACGTCTATAAATTAAAAATTATCACACAGTTGTTTACCGAACTAGAGGGTTAAATATTGTTTTATGAGAAAATAATAATCATTTAAGTTTCAAGAACATGATTCAAATATGCAATATAACAAATGGCAAGTTTCAGAATCTCGATTTTTGATAGCTTCTTATCAGGTGGTAGGGTTGGAAGCAACTTACGAAGCTCAGCAAACGATACATTAAAAGCCTCAACTCGTATTCGTTCCCGTGTAGCATGGGCCGTACGATATTTAAGAGTAGCCCGACGTCGTCGACGACGTTCTTCTCTTGACAATCCCACCAATTCTGATGGATCCAAATTCGTAATTGGAGTAGTTCGTCGCCGCGGTGTATGTGGCGTCGTTTGGGGAACATTTTCACACGGCATCACAGCATGTTCTTCAGGAATATAGTAACTTCCCAATGAGATGCTTTGAGATGGTACCAAATGGGTCATGTCATATACCATATTTGTCCTGCAAAAAAAAAAAAAGAAAACAGAAAATGAGACTCGAAATCATTGTTAAATATGTCAACCCCTTCGAATTTCAAATACAATAACTTAGAAATAAACAACACACGTTTTATTTGAGGATGCTGTTAAATGGAATAATTCGAAAAGAATTTGTTCACCCTTTAGGATAAAGTGTATGGACGCGGACGGTGGAGGTGTTTTATTTTAGTTGTTCTACAAACACAATACACAACCCTCGGGCTAAGGAAATTCTTTTAGATACCGCAACCGCACTTAGATATTTTGTTTTTATTTATACTATTTATTATTATTCGTTATTCGTGGCATATTTAAACACCTAGAAAAATATCAAGTAGGTTTATACTTGAGGGGTTACATTCCCTTAAGGACAAGCAGAGAAAGGATTTTTTTTAAGGGATGTCGACTTATTGATCCAATAATCTCAAAAGCAATAAAATTTAATATTTATCGAAATATTTTGCAGGGATTGCATTTTAAATATAATTTTACATTGTAAGTAATCTTTAGATGGAAACTGAGGTTAAATATAATTTACTAATCATTATTCACAGTTATGTGATTTTTACCGGGCTATAAACACTTTATTGTTTTTACAAAGTTATACATATTACAAAGTATTTTTAAATAAATTTAATTTGTCATTCGTAAAAAAAAAATAGTTAAACAAGTTTGCATCAGCATTTGTATCGTATATTTAGTTTTGCCTTGTCCTGTATTCGTTTGATGGGTTATACAATGTAATAGTTGTGTTTTATTCACTACTGCATAGCTAAGGCATCAAAATTTCGCTCGTTTTCGTAAAGGGTATTACGTGGTAGGTACATGTTTTAAACTTTCTTGAAAGGTTCGTTAACACATTAAGTTGCTCATGTTAGGTTCGAATCTATTGGATTAGTTTAGTTGCGAAAAATGCCCCCAAGTTTCACTGAAAAGGAATACGGTCTCTAGTAGCCCGTTTTTCATTTACTATAAAGCAGATGATAGTAGTGCCAGAATCTGGGTTCTATACAAGATTGTACTATCTAATCACGTGTACCGCCTCTGGACAGAGGAATTAACAAAGCCTTCAAAAACATTTTTTCTATTTAAAGTTCTTCTCAAATATTCCGTTTATATTCGGCATAAAATTAAGGGTCACATTATTACTAGCATAAAGGGAAGGAGTTGTAAGTCAGCACATCTGGTTCGTGATAAAAAAAAAACTTTAAAAAAGAGTCTGGGTTGACCCACACTGAAAACTTGGTACGTATTAATCGATTTAATTTTGATGTTGATTGATAACAATTTTATTTACAAAAAAATTATCAGACTTGCAAAGTTTCTCGAGATATTGAAGCGGAAGTAAAATATTTATCAATTTTTTTAAAAACTTTCTGCCGTTTTTTATTCATTTAAAAAAAATGTCAATTTGATATGCTTCAACATTTGAAATCAATTATTAAAAATTATTTTTGACTATTTTCGGTAAATTTCAGTTTTAGTTTTCGTAAAAAAACTGTCAATTCGATATTTGTCAAAAAAGTACCATATGTTAACAGCAATTGTACCATGAAAAAATGAAATAAACTCGAAGTTAAAATTATTGATCACTCTGGACATATTCAAGTCAAGAAACTACTTTTGACATTTTTTGATGCATTTTTGTTTAAGTTTTTTATTTTTTGTAAATAAAGTGTCACTTTTGTATAACATTTTGTATAAACTTAATTAAGTTTAAAATGAATATCGGTACCCATTCTCGAGATATTCAAGTCAAAAAATATTTTGTATCAAGCTTTGGAAGATTTTTTTGTGTTTTTTAATTTTTTTGTAAAAAAAAACTGTCAATTGAATTTTTTCGAAAATTTAACCAGATGTCAAGGACAGAATTTCCTATAATAAAGAATTGATCCAATGATGATATAATTTTTCTTATTCCTTCATTGTATATTTGCTTAAGTTTTGTTGTTAAAAGAGATGAAAAAGATCTCTAGTTTTAATAATAATTTTGGAGCAAATCAGAGAAATTGTAATTAATAACATGTAAAACAAGGGGTATTTTCCCCTTGCCAGTTTGAAAAGTTGTATTGTAGCTTCAATCAGTTGTCAAGAAATTTATTTATGTCAGAGTTTTCGTATATAAGATTTCGTTTCCGTCATAAATTTATTAGAAAAAAAAGGTTTTTATTTTAAAAGAAAACATTCCGAAAACAAATATATCTACAAATTTCCTTAAATGGAGTAAAAATTAAATGGAAGCGAAAGCTTATGAAATCATATGATTTAAACATTCCGAAAAAGTTGAAAAATTATTAAAATCGAAAATTCATTTTTGTATAAAATTTTGAAAAATATACTGAAAATTCACATTGGAAAACTCGGAAAATTGAATTTTTAAAATTTTTTTTCGTCGAATTAATGATTTTTAGACGAAGTAAATTTGGATAAAGTTGCAAAGTTTAGAAAACTTCGGAGAGTTGTGAAATTCATTGTGATAACATAAAAAATATTTAATGTCTTGCATGTATTATTGGTGGAGAGATTAACAAGATAAATAATAAATGTTGTTGTGCCAAAACCTGATAGCGTTATACGTTGTCTTTGATTTGCAATTTGAAAGATGTCCTTTCGTATTGTCATTTTCTATTGATCAAATGTACTTTTTTTTTGAAAATGATTGAGTTTTATGTATTATTACACTGATTTGTTTACCGCCCATAACATCCGCTAGAGGTACAAGCAAACATTTTAAAAACTTCGATTGGATTAGTGTACGACGCGACCGCGACGGGAATTAAGTGACCAAAGTAATTTTTGAACTTACAAACCCTACAGCTATAGAGGTTTGATCGATCATAATCTCCGAAATTGCTGAGCAGTTTATGTCCTTCAACAAAGTGAGAAACAATGTAATTCAATAGACGAAGATCCTTATCCTATGGGAATATTCCATTCCAATTATACCTAGCTTTGCCCGTTCGATTGGCTTTTGTGATGACAGTCAATAAAAGGCAAATGGTAGAAAGTTTGTAAAATTAATCTTCCTGTTTTTAATACGATGCCTATTGAACCGTCTTATTTGTTTGGTTTTGAACCGGATTAATTATTTGAAAAATATTGTTTTCAATTCAAATAAATCACATTGAAATTTGAACTGTGTATCTGTATCTGTATATCTGAGTTTTACTCTGGAATTTATTATAAACCGTTGTATTCCGGTGAGACGAAGTTCAATGTTTAATTATTTTCACACAGGTTCAATTTTTTTTTTATAAAAGCAATCAGCGGGTGGGAACTGTAGCAGGTATGTACACGAAGTAAAGAAAATTTGAATACAATTCTTGATGAAAAGAAGGTAACAAAAAGTATAAAAGTAACGTTAACAGATTTAAGAACAAGGAACTTTGCGGAATCGCTGTGTAACATATATGAACATATGCAGGTATTAAAAGCTATGTAATGTATATATGAGTATGTATGTCAGACTACCATGTCTCCGTGTGACAAGAAAAAGTTATTGCGACAATTTGGAAAGCTAGGTTTCAATTTCAACTTTCCGAACCGTCCGTCATTCCAAGAGGATAGATCGTCATATAGTATATACTCCACCTGACAAAAGTATCTAATCATTATTTCTTTTTCCTTCATCCGGCTACCTTTACTTCACCGAAAAAAAATGTACACATAGAATAAACAAACAAAAAACACAAATTGGCAGGTTGTTAAATATCCAAAAACAATTATTTTATAACTATTAAATTTCTCTAGATGTTAATTGAGAAGAAGTAGAATTTAAATGCCGGTAGGTAGGTAGGTACATGGCGAAACTTCACTGTACATTATTTTTAATTGAATTCTTTAGAAACAAGCACTTTCAAAATATGTATGTATGTAGTTCACCTTAAAATGCCTACCTTTAATTATTTTTGTTTTATCAATCCACAAAAAGCCTCCGAATACCTATATTTTAAATGTTGGCAATCAGAATCACAAACTTTTTACTGACCGAATAATATAGAGTTCTTGCCAATGTGATATTTTAATCTATACTGTAAAGCAAATCATTTTGCAGCATCGATTTATACAGGATTTTTCATTGGGAAGTAGGGGTTGGTTATTTATTACGAG
This sequence comes from Scaeva pyrastri, assembly GCA_905146935.1. Classification (NCBI taxonomy): domain Eukaryota; kingdom Metazoa; phylum Arthropoda; class Insecta; order Diptera; family Syrphidae; genus Scaeva; species Scaeva pyrastri. Next base: position 35,134,268 of record LR989927.1, on the reverse strand, counting down.
CGAGAAGCCATTTCCCAACCCTTAAAAATGGAAGATTTTCTAACATCCCTTCTGGTACACAGATGAGTGCTTTCATTTGGGTACATCCAATGAGCATCATCTGCTCGTCAGAAGATGGAAGTAATCCCGCCCATTTTTCTTTATACCATATACTCATGAAGCTATGTATGTATGTGATATGCATACATTTCTGCAGAAGGATAGGGTACAATACTTATGTAAATAACGTTAAAAAATATATTTAAAGTTAAACATTTTGAAAAAGAAACCTTTCATGTTTCATACACACAGGAAATAACCAGAAAAAAACAGGAACAAGGTACCTAGTTAAGAAATTTTGAAAATCTTGTAAAGATATTAGCCAAGTCAAAATAGATATCAAATTGTTATTGTAGATATGTATATATTCTGTTTTCAATAAAATTAAATTCATTTTTTTTACCGAGTTTTCAAAAATGCGTTGGGATCATACAATAATAGGTTGAAATAATGAAGTGGCTGCCAAGAATGTAGAAGACGCACTTAGTCCAATTTATTGTACATTGAGACAACACGTGAGTCTATAGATTTTGTTTTAAGTTCAATGAAAATAGTAAGATATTCGAGCTCCTCACTGAGCATAAAAGATCATTGACGTTAAAAATATGTTTGAGATCATTTGTAGACTTGTAGTATTATTCTATAGCGCATTTGAGAAAGAACTTGGCAGTTCCTACAAAAAGTGAGTAGTCAAATTGAATATTATGTTAATATTTGACATACATTCGATAAATTAAGGTATATACAAAATTAACAGTTTTTTTTTCAATTAATATTCAATGAAATTAATTCATGCAGATAGTCATAATTTATAGTACCTACTCTTACTTGATTTGAAGTCGATATATGTATCTATTTGTTCAGGAAATATGGTATCAGAAAAAATGAATGAAAATAATAATATTTCTCAATTCAATTCAATAGTGCTATAAACTTTACAAATTTAAGAACAAATTCTTAATGCAATTTGCCGACGTAAGCTCTTTGGTTTAAGAATAATTCAGACCGTAAAAATATACAAAAGCTTTCCAAAACGACTTCAGGAATTTTCCCAGTCGATTTGTTTATTTGATAGATAAACACTAAAAAACACTATTCATCGTATTCTTAAAGTGAGAAACAAATATTTCTATTTTTAATTAACATTTAAAGTTTCACTTTTTCATACAAATCATACAAACTAAAGTAAAATGCATAATAATCTAATCAGTATCTATTTATATAAACATTATAATAAAAACAATATAAAAACAGAAAACTGTAATATAAAACTTCCGAATCAACAATTTGATTACAAAAATAAAATTAATTTAATTTAATTTAATTTAGCTGTCATTTTTCATCGTAAGGAAATTGAATTCAGATAATTAGTATATATTTTAACGTAGGCCAAGTTATTTTTATTTTTATTATTATTATAATAATTATTATTATTATCTTTATTTTTTCATAAACAACTTTTACACAGCAATGTTAAATATATTTACAAGCATACATTTGCGATACCAAAAAATAACTTAGAATGGGAAATCTTAAAATTTTCTTTTGTTTCTTTCTGTCTGCCAAAATGTTAACAAGCTCTGCAGACTGTAGCCGTTTTTTTTTCTATAAAAGTGAATTCTCTTGTCCAAACTGCTAATAACTATGTACTTTCAAATTATTAGGAATCAATTATTGAGATATTAGTAATTTTAAGTTAGCAGCACTCATATTTAAAAAGAAATTAGACCTTTATATGTATTTAAAAACACAACAGTCATACTTTTTTCTTTTCGAAAGAAGAATAAATTTGTTGTTTGGTTGAAATGACATGAACCAAACGTCAAATAAATCACCTTTTCCTTTGTGTAAACACCACAGAATATTTTGCCTCAAATCTCGCATTCATGTTTGGTGTAAATGCAGTATTAATAAATTGATTTCAGAGGCCGAAACGTACGCAAGCTTTCCATCTTTATAATTGATAATCTCTGCACAAAACCCTATTCACCTTTTATACTCACCACACAACTATCAAAATCAGATGTTTGTTTCGTAATCCTAATCGTAACTCCAACCATACCATGCATATACCACAGGCGTGTTTTTAGTAAAAGTCGAGAGCATTTGATTTATATTTTTATTTGAAATAATAATAGAAAATGGAAGTTTCAAAAATTCTTCAGACCTTACGATTGTGTGTACAGCCTGTCCGCTCGTATGGAAAGCATAATAAGAAATATGTGTATACCAATGGAATCAAATACGAAGGTATCTATTACTATCCACGGTAAGGAAACTACAAAAACTAAAGTTTCTTTTTCAATAAGTAACTTGAAACAATTAATTATAATTATATAGCACCACGGAACACAAAGATCCCCCAATAACACCAGCGAAACTATTTCGTGTTCAACGAATAAAACCCGTCAAAGGAAATCCTTTCTGGGAAAAACGAATCCTAAAAGATCTTGGACTAGATGGTAAACAAGGTAACTTCACTGTTATCAAAAATATCCCTGAGAATAATGCTAGGCTATGGAAGATCAAGCATTTGATTAAAGTTACTCCAGTTGTTTTTAAATTCGGGGAGCCCACAGAGAATGATATTAAACACACTATACTCAAGGAGAACGGCGAATGTATTGTTACCAAAGAAATCGGTCAATTAGCTGAACGCTTTGATGCCACTGAAAAGTTTGAATCGGATCCTAAAAGGCTGGACACCGAATTATTAAAAAGGGATGCTCGTCTTAAATGGTTAAATAATTGGTAAAAAAAAAAGAGAATAAAACTTGTTTTAGGAAAATACAAATTCTACAAATTTATTGTTTCAAAACATATTTTTGCCCTCAACAACTACTTTTTTATCCAGTCGCTTGCATCCTGATGTTGCAAACAATCCAGTTTTCTTTTCAAACGAGACGGATTCATTGATAATTTTTCTGAAAAAAAAAATAATAATAAAAAAAGTCATATTCACAAGATTTTTAAAACTTACTCAATGACATCACTTGTTGGTGTCTTGCCCCACCTCCGAAACTCTGCCTCTATGCACTTAGCTACTTGTTCTTTTTCTAGTGGTAGAAATGGAATAAAGTGGTCTATGACATGTGCTTCTATCAGACTAGTCTTTTTCATTCCACCTTCTAGGTTATAGGCTCCAGTTTCAAGAATATTCTCAAAATCGCTCATTTTAGTTTCTTCTCGCAAAGTTCCTGTGCTTAACAAAGATCCCAAACGTAAGGCAATGTTTACTCCAGCAGTATTTGAAATAAACACAAAGATGGCTTGTCTGTAATCAGTTCCTACGTTTTTAGAAGAATAATCTACAAGCGATGTAAGTGCTTCAAATATTCCTTGAGGCATTTTATCCACTTCATCAAAGACAAACAATGAGCGGGGGCATTCCGTGACTGCCTGCTGAACTGTTGCTTTAATATATTTCTATAAAATGATATTTTGACAATTTTATTCTTTTATTTAAAAAATTATGACATTTGGAATTAGAATTCTCATCTTCATAGTCTTATTCTGTGTTGCTGTTTTTGTTAATATCTTAGTATGATGTTGGTCCTCGAGAAGTTGGTAATTTACAATTACCAACTGTATGCAATTGCAATTGAAACAATAAATTACTGATTACGTAGAATGCAAAAAAGCTATTTTATCGGCTTGGCAAGTCGTTTGTTGCATAGGTGTAGGTATTGCATGGACAATTATTTTTCATAATATTAATTGAATTTTCTAACAAAATCATTTTTTTCAAACTTAAATCGAAGAAGTGGATTCTATCTACCAAATGGTTTCTTGTTGTTAAATTAACTTACAGAGTATTTTTCACTTTCACTTTGAAGCGGAAAGTCAGACCTACCATTAAAAAAATGTACAAACTTGCTTTGCAACCCCTTCTCATAGAGACATTTGGCCATAAAATCTGCAACATAGTTTTTACCCGTGCCCGGGGTTCCATGGAAACTTAGTACCAATGCTTTCTTGGGAGCCGTATCTTTACTGAAGTGTGCTCGCAAAGCAGGAATAACTTTTTGTATGACAATATGCTGGCCAAACAGGGCCGAATTTAATTCTCTCTCCAACACTGAATTTATGTAATAAATATGATTATGATACAGTTTTGTATATTAATGTAGTTACTTACTATAGATATTTCCAGGAATGGAATAATCGTTGCAACATTCTTTCAGCTTACAGTAAGTCTTTTCTTTAACATAATCAAAATTATAGCCTAAGCCTGCTAATACTGCTGCTCCCATGGAAATAGAAAACGGATCTATTGCAATCGAAGGATAGATAAACAAAGACATAATAAAAAGTATTATTAGTCTATAAGTTTCCATTTTATTTAGTAAAGTAACTTTGTTCTTAGATTGTTAAAAAGTGCGACGAATTTACAGGCACTCGCCCTAAAAGACAAATTTATAGGGAAATGAATGAATCTGTCAAATAATGTGTACGTAAGTGGGGCGAAAAGTTGTTACAGTAATGTCAAATCGACGATTGAATCGAAAAAAAAAAATAAACAAAGAGTGATAGAATATTAAATCCATTCATAATGCATTATTAATAAGGAAAAAAAATAAACGGTTTGAAATGGCATACAAATAAATTGTATATATTTGGTAAAAGAATAAAAATATGTGAAATGCAGTGTAATATTATGTAAAAACAACCCGGGATAGTCGCAAAAAAGCATTTCATTTCACAGGCAAGTTTTACTAAGTATAATTTACTCAAAGAAAGTGATGTGAATTGTTTATATGTATTTTAATTAATCACTAATCAAGTGACACATTTTAAACGATTTAATCTTTAAATAAAGCTAAAAAACTATTAATTAATTGAAAACTAGCATATAGTTTTTTGGTTATAAATGTTGAGTACTAAATGTCAAATTGTGGACCTGTGAAACAGGGACGTACTCGTTTGTTTGCAACTATTTCTATTTTCAGAAATTTTTGTAGTAGTGTTAGTGGTTTATTTATTTATTAAACAACCGAACCGAATCAGGTTTTAGATTAGACTTGGACTCACCCGTGTTTTAGAGACCAACCTGGAACAAGAACTAACTGCTTGTAGAACTTCCAAAATGCATTACTCAGTTTTGACCTACTGAGTTGCATTCTGGAAGTTGGCTTAACCAACAGTGCGTTGTGTCACATTGTGTGACACAGCTTCGTTTGTGAATTGTTCTTTATTACTTTATGAATTGAATACAGTTTAGTGGGTCAGCTCTGGGTGATGCAATATGAACATAACATCCCTGACCCTTAGGAAGTTGAAGCCAGGGTCGCAAAAACTAGTATTACATATAATTTCTGCATTATTATAAATAGATTAACCTAACCTTAGCAATGTGCATACAAAGTTCGTATATCGAAGGCGTTAAAAATGCACCAATATATAATATAAGCTTTTGTTTCTGATTAATGCTAATTTTTGGACTTGTATTTAATATATAGACATACAATTTTTATTTACTTTTCGATAACCATTTAACGATCAGCCCTGTGGAGGTAGTCGTTCGGAGAATTTCCGTAACAAAAGTGAGCTCCGATCGGAACTTAGTTTACTCTCGAAGTATCCTTTGCGGAACTAAACAAAATGAATATTTTACTTACAATTTTGTATTAAATTCGTCAAATTTGTTCAGAAATTCTTACTAATATATTGCAACTGTTTCCCGATAACCAACGACATTTGCAATATAATTATATAAAAATATACATTTTTGTACTGCAGATAAAATAGTTGATTTAATTTACCCACAGCAAAACCGGAATGGAATTTCCAGCAACTTATACTTACTGAAGACTATAGTTGTCTATTGGGTCTTGTAATTTTAAGTTTCTAAGTGAAAGGTAGGCCTTATTTGACAATCTGAATACTTTACTTTAACACACCCTTGATGTCAGCCATTTCCATTTGTAAACTGTTGGTTTGACATAATTGAGGTGAAAACTAAAATCTTTTGCGAAACTTCTTTCATCCAACCCAACGCGTGGCGAAATATTTTCCAATTTATCTGCAATAATAAGGACATTAAATTGTAAATAAAAGTATAAAACAACTTCTAAAAATTACTTTTAATTTGTACTTGTTATTTCTATATAAAAAAGATGCCAGGAGTAGGTACAATCAAATCTTCATGGGCGGATGAAGTTGAACTGGATTTCGGGGGTCTGCCACCATCAACTGAGAATACCGAGAATGGCTTGAAATACGTCACTGAGTATAAATACAATAAGGATGACAAAAAAATCAAAGTGGTACGTACGTACAAAATTAGTAAGCAAGTTGTTCCAAAGACGGTAGCCAAACGAAGAACATGGTCAAAGTTTGGTGACTCCAAGGATGACAAGCCAGGTCCGAACTCGCAAACAACCATGGTATCCGAAGAAATTTTCATGCAATTCCTCAACTCGAAAGAAGAAGAAAAGACAAATGATAATCTGCTTGATCCTTCAAAGAACATTGCTAAGTGTCGTATATGTAACGGGGAGCATTGGTCAGTCAATTGTCCGTACAAGGGAACGGCTATGGACACACAGTTAATGGAAAACAAAGCAGCCCCTACAACCTCGGATGCACCTAAATCTGGTAAATATGTACCACCATTTATGAAGGACAGCCAGAAGGGTGGCCCTGGCATTCGTGGACGCGATGATACCGCGGCTATTCGCATTTCGAACCTCTCTGAATCTATGACAGAAGCTGATCTGGAAGAATTGGTAAAGAAAATTGGCCCGCAAAGTAAAATGTACCTCGCCAGAGACAAAAACACCGGTCTTTGCAAAGGTTTCGCCTACGTACACTTTAAACAGAAGAAGGATGCAGCCGCTGCTATTGAAATTCTCAATGGTCATGGTTATGATCATTTGATCTTAAATGTTGAATGGTCTAAACCACAGACAAATTAAATTTATTTTTCTTATTTTGTGTAATTTGTAATTAACACGAGATATAAATAAATCATAAATTGAAGGTAGCTTATTGTGCAGTTGATTACTTTCGTTTTGGAGTACGTCTCTTAGCTGGTAAACAAATGTTTAACTAAATAATTATTAATGCATAACACATCGGCTGTTTTTGGCAAATTATGTATCCTTATAATAATGAAAACGACGATCGTGCAATTATTTAATTACACCCGAGAAATTAGTTGTTTTTTATTTTCTCTAAGAATAAATGTTTTCAAATAAACACCAAACATGAGTGATTGAACAAGTAATTTTCAAGTTTAAAATTATTTTTTAAGCAACTTATGTAAAAATATTACATTGAATTCTAATTCTGATTTCAGAAAGAAAACATCAAAATTAAAAGTCAAATCAATAAAAAAAACATCTTCAAGAACAAAACTTTTAAAAAGGCATCGTATTTGTAACAATGTTGCAAGAAAAGAAATCCAAAGAAATTTTAGTGCGGGATATTTCAAAAGCTGTTCGTATAACAAATATTCCACTTTCGTCAAATGAAGTAGATTTGAAATTGCTTGCCCGAAAGTGCCGCGGTATTACAGAAATGTACTTGACCAAGTACCATAACACCAGCGAATTTAATGGCACTGCTTACATGCATTTCAAAAAAAGAAGACAAGCTTTAGATGCAGTATATACTCTAAATGGTCTTAATTATAACAAAAATCTCTTGAGGGCAGTGTGCTGTACCAACTCTTAAACCAAGGAGCAAAATGTATAAAACAAAAAATCTAAACTAATATAAAATTTTATTATTTAACAATATCTTGATGTTTTACAATTCTACTTACGTTCTTGTTTTTTGAGTGGACGGAAATTTAAATATTTACATAGGCTATCAAATGTCGTGGAAAGTCTTTCTTCAACTTTACTAACTTTCCAGTTAACTTCCAAAAAAGATTTATTAATTGGAAAGTAATTTCCTGACAGCTGACCAATAGAAAATTGAAACTTACCTTAACCCAAGTGCAAGTGCCTTATGTCATTTGATTTTGAACAAACTATTATGTTATATGAAGTCGAAAAAAAAACTAAAAGTTCACTTATTGCATCTTCTTGCTGAGTGGACGTATTTTAATAATTTATGAGTACATCAGGATACAAATCCTTCAAATATTTCAGTTCTTGTGTTATATCAAAACAAATATATCCACCGAGCCTGACCACTTCTAAGTCGACAACTGGAATTAGTTTGTTTTAAGTTAAGTTTCGTTTGTAAATTAGACTCATCTCTTCAATCTCAATTGAGTTAACTTCTAACTAAAAATAAGTTTGAAATTTTCTTGCAAGCAAAGCTGTTTCAATTCGTTTCAATTCAATTTCAGTTTACTTCATCACCTGTCAAGTGAGAACAAAAAAAATTGTTTACCTCACCTCCACCTTTAAATCATCTAAAATAACATTTAACACTACAAGACCACAACACTTTCGCTAAAATGCGTTTCTAAAAATAATTACATTTCTATTTCTTGTTTTTATGATTGATGAAGAAAGTTACTATAAATTTGTTAATTCAACAACACAAATAAATACTAAAATTAAATTCGGCGAACGTCACCACACTGGGAGGAGAGACTTACCCCTATAATTTAAATAAATTTAGAAAAGCACGAGCGATCAGACTTCTTTTGTAGCATAATAATTGGAACAGGAATCAGTTTTAAGTTGCTAGTTATCAGAGAAGGAAATTTCTCACCTGCTTAACCATGCAATCCAGATCAAAAAAGAAACTTATTAAACGTGGTGATCGCATCCTAACCGAGAAGCCCTTCGTTTTTGTTCTTCATTCAAAATATCGCAAAGAACGATGTGACAATTGTTTATCGAGGTAGCTAGTTAATATTATAAAATAGACTATTCCTTTGGCGAGTCAAGTTCCACAAGTTTTTACTTTTGTTTTTGTTAGCGGTAAGGTTCTCAAGTGCTCTAACTGCCAGTATGTTTTCTATTGCAATCGAGCATGCCAAATGCAATCCTGGATGATGCACAAGCATGAATGCGGTGCCCTAAAAAAAGTATGCCCTCGTGTTGTGCCAGATGCAGCTCGAATTATTTTTAAAATTATCGTCAAACTCTCATCAGGAGGTGATTTGATTAAGGGCTATTATACGGAAAACTCTTTTCGCAGATTTAAGGACCTCATGTCACGTATGTAGAATTTTGTTTTCTATTTATAATATAGTTTATTTGGTATTGTTAATTAGATTATGCTGAATTAAAAAATGATGCAAAGAGAGTGGAGCATTTGGAATCATTACACTCGGTGCTGTCTGAGCTAATGGAAAATAAAATTGTGCCAAATTTGTCAGAACTAATGGGGATCTACGGACGGGTGAGTAAACGTTCTGGAATACTCTTTAAATTTGATTGATATTTAATCATCATTAAACATGCGGTATGCTTTTTTTATATATGATACATTATTTTATATATAGTTAGGATTATTGAGTTTATATTTAATTCTACCAAGTACCTATTCACTTTATATTTCGTATCAATCTGTCCAACTTTGTAGCCGGTCAATCCTTCCGTTAAAATAACTGAAGAAAATTTAAAAAACTACGTTCGACTTAAAGCTTAGAAACTTCAATCAACAATAATAACATTGATACCTGTTTGTATTTATTTAAAAGCCATTTCAGCCATTAAGAGCCAACCATTCCTATATACATATGCATATGTACATATACATACAAATTATGTATTCTATTAGAAACTTACAGGGTTAAGTCATATGAAAGTCAAGTTATTATCTTTTCGCAAAAAGTATGAGATGACTTTCTCTTCATTACTTTTTTGTAATTCATCATTTTTTTTTGTTTATAAATAAAGAAGGTTTTGTTTATTTTTCTTTAAAAGTACGTTTCCTAAGCTCATAGAAATGGCAGGAATGTTATACTATGTATGTAATTTCACATTTTGGCCCAGTGCATTCTTTATTCTTTTCTTGCGGTTGTGAAAATGTGTCGACGCCAAACGCATTATTTCTAATAATAGATAAGTGTGCGATCAGAACTAAATCCAAATGAATGTTAAGGCACACGCACTTTATTTCCTCAATACAAAGTGTGTTGCTATTTTTAGGCTAGAGTCAAAAATTTGCATAACTGTCGGCGTTAATTTTTTTTTGTAGTTGGTAACAAATGGCTTCAACATACTTGATCCCGAAATGAATGCCATTGCCACTGGGATTTATTTAGGAGTTTCTGTAACAGATCATAGTTGTAAGCCAAATGCTGTGGCAACATTTGAGGGAACAGAACTACACATTCACGTTACAGAGGATATGGAATATCTCGACTGGTCAAAGGTTAGTTAAAGAAAAAATTATTACTTTTATTCAATTTAAATATTTATGATTTTAGATTTTCATCAGTTATATTGATCTTCTTAACACTCCCGAACAGAGACGTCAAGAACTGAAAGATAATTACTACTTTCTATGCACTTGTTCCAAGTGTGTTGATCCTCAGGAATCAATTGAAATGAACGGTGGTGTGTGTCCAAATAAAAATTGCAGTGAAATGGTTGACATGTCACTTAATAATTGCACTAAGTGTGGCACAGGAATAAGTCCTAAACATAGAAATGCATATAACGAAGTTTTGGCAATGACTAAGCTTCATTTGGCAGATATGAAAGATACTACATGTAACATAAAATTTAAATTCTCAACGATAAATACAAACATTAAAAACAAATTTTTAATCCTTATAGACCTTGATATTTGCAAGATGTGTCTACCCCGCCAAAAAGGAGTATTACATTCGTTGAGTCTTTGGCATGTGAAAACACTTGATGCTGCCGTAGAAAGTGCTTTTGCGATGCAAAAATGGAATGATGCTTTAGGATTTGCCATTCAACTTATACCAGGATTTAGGTGAGAACTATTTTTTGCTTTTCCAGTAGACAAACGTTTTATATCCATCTTATAGAAAATACTATGGAGTGTGGAATCCGTTGTTGGGGTTATTATATGTAAAAGTAGCAAAACTTCAAATGTACGAAGGCTTTTTAAAAGAAGCGCAACACAATCTTAAGGAAGCTTTTAAAATTATAGAAGTTACACACGGCCGAGATCACAGTTTGTACAAGGAAACATTATCTTCGTTGATGATGCAAATAACCTATGAGCTATCCAAGTAGATACAGATTTTCATTCATAATGTGATATAATATGTGTTATAATTTTAAAACTGAACATATTATTTTGTTTTTTTTTTTTTTTTTTTGTAATTTAAACTATCGATGCCAAGGCATTTGCTCGACGGTCTGTATTTTGGAAAAGTGCTCGTATAAGATGTTTTACTTCTTCAGCCTTATAATTTGCCGTCAAAATGCCATTGCCTTCACACCACTGTTCCGTTATTTGGACTAATGAAGCGCCAAGAATCATTTTCAATTGTTCCAATTTCATCCATGCTTTCACATGAATAATTTGATGTTTGTCCTTTAATAAAAAAATAGAAATAAAGATAACTTACTTAAATATAATTAAAACTCCAAACCTTGAACAATGTAGGTGCTCTTTCCAGAATAACTCCAATTAATTCGGCTAACTGGTCCCCGACTTTCGCAGAAATATCCTCCATGACCATAATTTTACGAATAACTTCTAAACAAAAATCGTTTATTAGGCCACATGTGGTTTTGTTATATACTTCATCAGGCAATATATTTTGCCAAACGTTCTTCAGCAAATCTAACTGTCGCAAACATTGACCAATCAGTTTCTGTGGTGCAATTCCAAGAGCAGTTATGGCATCAGATAGATCTATATGTTCAAAGTAAATAATAATAATCATAGCACTTCAACGGGTGTGTGAAATTAAAAAAAAATAAAAAAAATTGAACATCATTCAACATCTGCAAGAATACCTTAGACCAAAACTCTCCGAACCGTATAAAATCGGAACATTTTTCGCTCGGAACAGATACCTTGCTAATATTTCTTTTTTTTAAGAAATAATGACATATTATTTTTGAACTCTTGTCTTCTTACCTAATTCAACGAGAATGCCCATCAGTAAGTTTCGCTGATTTCTTATCTGGCTATTAAAGTGTTCTTGTGCGAGTCCTTGAAGAGATTTAACTAAAGTTGCAAAAGAAGCGATACCCTTGTCAGAGTTTTTCGTAACCCAATGACTTAAAAACATTGTGTTATTGTAGAATAACGCAGACTGCTGTGGGATGTTTTGTAAGTATTTTTCATGATGTGTTGGCACTTCCGCAACATAACGATGAATAAGTGTCGGAATAACGGAAATTAGCTGTTCGCTGAGAACACCTTCGACAGAACCAGCATGACGAATGATTTTTTCCATCAAATGTACAAGTTCCTAAGTAGAAACATAGAAATAAATCGAACTTAATTTCTTAAATTTTTTGTATAGATCTAAAGCCTGTGTTTTACCAAAATACTCTTGGAGACCATGCACCGGGGGAACAGGAAAGGATTGTTTGCTACATCTTCTGTACTGTTTCGTTCAGCTATCAATGTCATTTCGTGCAGGTCCTTGTGCATGATATCTACTGCAGTGTCCATAATTGTTCCACAGAAACGATTCCGAAACAAAATATCAACTTTTTCTGTGAAATCAACAAGAGCTAGATCACTTTCATCGTTGATAAGCTGGTAATCAACCAAAAATTTATGAAAATTTAAAACATCCTCCACCAGTGATGACTCATGCATTTCGTCCATTGTTTCAGGGACTGCATGTAACAGACATTCATTAACAATAGTTGATAACAATCTTTCCTTCATCTGATCACCAAAAATTGTAAAAACGTAAAGCTGATCAGATAATTGAATATTCATATGACTCAAGCAAAGTACAAGCATTTCGATGTTCTTAAAAACAACTTTATAATTCGGTCTTAAGGTTGCGCCTAAGTCCTTTAAACTGTATGACAGCGAAAGCTGGAAAAAATCGGGACTGGCATCGTCTTTAAATTCCATAGACACAGGTTTCATTACTATCGGCTCGAAACAGTTGTCCAGCAAAAACTCGCACATTTTCTTTGGATTATACCGAGCATTAAATAAAGCAAGTACAGTGTCTTGCAGCTGATTTTCATCTTTCGAAATTTTTAAAGTCACCGACCTGGTATTTTGGAAATTTTTATCAGAAAATTGGACCAAACGATCGAAACACTTTTTCATATTTTGTAGGAGCATGTCGGATTCGAGTCGAAATTTGACTTTTATAATGTGATAGCATTCTAAACGATTAAAGATCTTATCAGTGGGGTCATCTATGAGATTCTTCAGCTTTCCAACAATATCCATCACAATTAGGTATTCCTTATTACTTTTGGCTTCTTCTAGACTCTGAAACAAATCATCAATGCGAAGTATTTTACATGAAACCCTTAGACCAATTGATATTTCTCGAAGTTCGTCAATGTATTGTTGCAGATCTTCGTTAGCTTGCTGGATGGCATTTTGTGTATCTCCTTCAATGTTTTGAAGTAAGTAATCTACCTGTAAGTAATAATGTATTGGTACAGTAAAACGTAAATACCAAAAATGTTTAACAATAAATTGCTAGCATAACGAAAAATGTGACAAAGTCAATGGATTTGCTATACATTTAAATCAGTACAGTTAAAGTTATTTTTGCTGGGGATGCAGCACTCACCTCCTTAATTAAAGTTTCTCCCTCTTCCAAGTATAATTCATTGCTAGATAAATTCACCAAAAATTCTACGTGATTTGTTTCGATGTACGATTTGATTTTCTCCTGATATCTTTTGATTTCGGTAGTGATTTTTGATATTTGTCTTTTCGTGTCGATGTTATCACTATCATTTAGTATTTTTATAACATCCTGAGAAATGCTTGTGGTCATTTTTGCATTAAATAATAAATACAAGACTTCTTTCTATTTCTATACAAACACTGGACTGTACGCCCGGAATTAAATATTTCTTTTTTTTTCAACGAATACAAATTTCGAGTGACAGCAACAGCTTTGTATTTGGTTTCAATTTAAATTGAACTTGGTTGAACGATGTCACAGAATGGTTGAAATTTCTGGATGTGTTCGCAGAGAATAAAATTATAACCATCTTGTGATTGTAGCATACTTATTACACGACGACATTTGCCGTTGAACTTATATTCCAGCAACCACCTTATCATTCCGGTTATAAACATATAATTATTATTACTTAGCTCCGTTAACTATTTTTTTCAAAAATGTTCACATTTGCTACTAACACTTCTTGTCCCAAAGTGTATTAGAATTTAGTGCAATGGTTGATTAAGTGATGTTCTTTTAATTTTGTTTTCCTTTAAGATATTATTGATTATAAATTTATTGATTAAATTAAAATTATGTAACATTTATATGAACATCTTTTTATTTATTTTTTATTTGGAAGACTCTAGTCAGAAATTGGAATGGTTTGGAGATACCTAAAGGCGCTCTAGCTTCCCCTCAAAGTACTAACACTTAACAAAACTCATTGAATAATTTTATTTATGTAGCCCTAAAATAAAAAAAAAAACTTAAATTTAAAAATACCTTTTTTGAAGAAAAGCATCATTATTTTTTTTTGTTTTTTAAGTTGCTGTTCCTTTAATTTCCGAAAGAAGACACACAACTATGGATTTTCTTTCAAAAATTTGTACACAGATACATTATGTACGTATGTACATGTGTACATATGTAAGTCCTGTTCTTATTTGATTAAGAATTAATAGGAGCATTGAATAATATAATCAAAAGAAGTAGTGAAATACATAAAATAGAATACAAAATAACATTAAAGAAGAATATAGCTTTTGCCCGCGGCTACGTTCACGTTAAATTCGTATTAGGACGGTTACATGCTTCATACAATAAATTGTTCATTTTTAAGTTCACCCAAGCCACTTTTAATTTTTATCGTAGCGCTTTGTTAATGGTCATGGTCACAGAGAAACTAAGCTTAAGAGGAAATTGTAGCGTTTTAGACTGGAACGATACATCTGTGGGAATTATTGGGATTCGTGGGATCATTACATTTTTATCCTTTTATTTACTTTTAACCAAAAATAACAGAACCAATTCACGAAGCAAAACTATATCCGAAACCAAATCGATTGTCTTATTCCTTAAAAGTCTAGGAATATTATAAATGTAAACTAAACGAATTAATCCAATCCGAAAAACAACAACGGGCCGATGACCACAGAGAGCACACAACGTTAATAAGTTTCAAAAACATATCAACGCCATCTGTTTATTTGTTTATGTTTCAAATAATGTTGATTTTTATCTCAAAAGGTGACTGATTTCAATGTTGTTTTATTTGATTTGTTTTAATTAAATTATTTTATTATTCGTTTGTATATTGTAATTATGCACGATTTTTTTGTTAGCCACAAATAATAATCGAACTATACCTATCTCCACTTAAAAAATCACGTCAATTCGTCCATCCGTTTTGTCGTGAAAGACGGACACACACACTTTCCCATTTATAATATTAGTATAGATTTTAAAATTAACCCAACATGGCTTTTCAAACTGTAAAACCAATCGATTATTATTGTTCCAACCGTTTTATCTCCACGTATCCTGAAATGAAGCATCATTTTTTTTTCTCTTTAATGACAAACAAAATGCATTTTCAAAAAGAACACGTCATTTGTTATTAAATTTGTTTGCATTTAAGTAGGAACAAAGCACACCTAGAGTCACATATCAAAGTAAACCTCTATAAGGTCAAACATACATTTTGGAGCCATTGATTCATTATTAAAGATTTTTAAGTTAGTTGATATGGGTCTATCGATATCTAGTCTACTCACGCGTTTCTTTCCTAAAGAAAATATGAGAATTCTGATGATTGGACTTGATGCAGCGGGCAAAACGACAATCCTCTATAAACTTAAAATTGGAGAAGTTGTGACAACTATTCCAACCATTGGCTTCAATGTGGAGACAGTTGAATATAAGAACTTCCTATTTACTGTGTGGGATGTAGGTGGACAGACAACAATTCGCAAGTTGTGGTTTTATTACTTTCAAAACACTAAAGCAGTTATTTACGTTGTGGATTGTTCGGATAGAGAGAGAATTCACATAGCGGAGTCTGAGTTGTCGGCAATTTTGGAGAGTGACGAGCTAAGAAATGCAAAAATACTGGTTCTAGCAAACAAACAAGATCTACCGAACGCTCTGAATCCATCAGAGTTAGCTGAGAAAATGAAAATGCACGATCGAAAGCATGATTGGCATATACAAGGTACGTGTGCGCATACTGGAAGTGGGCTATTTGAAGGGCTTGACAACTTACATAGAATGCTATCGAAGAAAAATTAAAGTAAGATAATTTTATTTACAATAACACTAAACAATCTGTAAAAAAAATGTTTTGTATCTAGTAAGAGATTTATTACGCTTAAAAATATAATATAATAATTTATTTATATGTATGTATATCCTAAAATATGGGAAATTAAAAAATAATAATATTAATTGTTCACGAATGTATCATCTGTAAATAATTTTACTTACTGTTATTATACCTAAGAATTTTCTTTTCAAATAAAAAAAAAGAAAACAAACGATTTTTTTGTTTTAATTACAAGATTTTCAAAACACTGGACACAAAAATCCAACATCCTAGAGAAAGAAATATTATTTTTTGAACCAATTATGTATATTAGATATTTTCATTGATCGACTGCAATTAAGGTTTATCTCGATATCAAACATCACCTCTAAAATAGCCTACACCTCTCTACATTGAACGGTAAAAAGGCTGCAAACTCACACATATATTTAAAAGTTTTGTTTTTTTTTTATTTTAAATTCATTACATATGTACTTATATTAATTGTTGTATATGCATGCAACATAAAAATATGCATTACGTATACAACACTGAAAGTGATTTAGAATAAGAACACAAGAGTATTTATTTTCTATTTATTAATGCTAGTATAGTACTCTTCTTCTAAATCATACAAGTCCATAGCCATTTCATCTCTCAATTTCATTAGTTTCTTGTCGCATTCAATCTGTGTTGCTCGAAATAACTGTGAATTCGATGTGATTGCCTCATTAACCGAATGAAAATCATTCAAAATTAAATATTGCTTAATATCAGATACTAATTTCATCAAAGATTCTCCAGCACGCACTATAAACAAAAAAGAGTGTTAGTACTTATTAAAATTTCACATAATGCACAATTTTTATTTACTTACCAATATTTGCAGCACGAACTTGCATTTCATATGTATCCTGTTCACATTGCGTCGTTTTGGATATCTGAGAGTCACCTTCACCTCGTGCAAGTTTCACTATTTCTGTGAGAAAAAAGGTTAAAATGTTTCACATTTCACAACAAAGCTGTTAATACTGTAAAATTAAATTATTTAATGTTTCAATCGTTTTATCTTTACGTTGTTCATACCAAAATGAATTGAAAAGTATATCAAATATCAATATTATTAAAAAAAAAATTATAAGAACTCATCATAGAACTAAGACTATTCTCTGTATATCTAAATTTGATTGGGGCAGTTATCAAACGATTCCAATTTCAAAAATATACAGACAATTTTTTTTTATTTTCTTTCTATTTCTATACAAACACTGGACTGTACGCCCGGAATTAAATATTTCTTTTTTTTTCAACGAATACAAATTTCGAGTGACAGCAACAGCTTTGTATTTGGTTTCAATTTAAATTGAACTTGGTTGAACGATGTCACAGAATGGTTGAAATTTCTGGATGTGTTCGCAGAGAATAAAATTATAACCATCTTGTGATTGTAGCATACTTATTACACGACGACATTTGCCGTTGAACTTATATTCCAGCAACCACCTTATCATTCCGGTTATAAACATATAATTATTATTACTTAGCTCCGTTAACTATTTTTTTCAAAAATGTTCACATTTGCTACTAACACTTCTTGTCCCAAAGTGTATTAGAATTTAGTGCAATGGTTGATTAAGTGATGTTCTTTTAATTTTGTTTTCCTTTAAGATATTATTGATTATAAATTTATTGATTAAATTAAAATTATGTAACATTTATATGAACATCTTTTTATTTATTTTTTATTTGGAAGACTCTAGTCAGAAATTGGAATGGTTTGGAGATACCTAAAGGCGCTCTAGCTTCCCCTCAAAGTACTAACACTTAACAAAACTCATTGAATAATTTTATTTATGTAGCCCTAAAATAAAAAAAAAAACTTAAATTTAAAAATACCTTTTTTGAAGAAAAGCATCATTATTTTTTTTTGTTTTTTAAGTTGCTGTTCCTTTAATTTCCGAAAGAAGACACACAACTATGGATTTTCTTTCAAAAATTTGTACACAGATACATTATGTACGTATGTACATGTGTACATATGTAAGTCCTGTTCTTATTTGATTAAGAATTAATAGGAGCATTGAATAATATAATCAAAAGAAGTAGTGAAATACATAAAATAGAATACAAAATAACATTAAAGAAGAATATAGCTTTTGCCCGCGGCTACGTTCACGTTAAATTCGTATTAGGACGGTTACATGCTTCATACAATAAATTGTTCATTTTTAAGTTCACCCAAGCCACTTTTAATTTTTATCGTAGCGCTTTGTTAATGGTCATGGTCACAGAGAAACTAAGCTTAAGAGGAAATTGTAGCGTTTTAGACTGGAACGATACATCTGTGGGAATTATTGGGATTCGTGGGATCATTACATTTTTATCCTTTTATTTACTTTTAACCAAAAATAACAGAACCAATTCACGAAGCAAAACTATATCCGAAACCAAATCGATTGTCTTATTCCTTAAAAGTCTAGGAATATTATAAATGTAAACTAAACGAATTAATCCAATCCGAAAAACAACAACGGGCCGATGACCACAGAGAGCACACAACGTTAATAAGTTTCAAAAACATATCAACGCCATCTGTTTATTTGTTTATGTTTCAAATAATGTTGATTTTTATCTCAAAAGGTGACTGATTTCAATGTTGTTTTATTTGATTTGTTTTAATTAAATTATTTTATTATTCGTTTGTATATTGTAATTATGCACGATTTTTTTGTTAGCCACAAATAATAATCGAACTATACCTATCTCCACTTAAAAAATCACGTCAATTCGTCCATCCGTTTTGTCGTGAAAGACGGACACACACACTTTCCCATTTATAATATTAGTATAGATTTTAAAATTAACCCAACATGGCTTTTCAAACTGTAAAACCAATCGATTATTATTGTTCCAACCGTTTTATCTCCACGTATCCTGAAATGAAGCATCATTTTTTTTTCTCTTTAATGACAAACAAAATGCATTTTCAAAAAGAACACGTCATTTGTTATTAAATTTGTTTGCATTTAAGTAGGAACAAAGCACACCTAGAGTCACATATCAAAGTAAACCTCTATAAGGTCAAACATACATTTTGGAGCCATTGATTCATTATTAAAGATTTTTAAGTTAGTTGATATGGGTCTATCGATATCTAGTCTACTCACGCGTTTCTTTCCTAAAGAAAATATGAGAATTCTGATGATTGGACTTGATGCAGCGGGCAAAACGACAATCCTCTATAAACTTAAAATTGGAGAAGTTGTGACAACTATTCCAACCATTGGCTTCAATGTGGAGACAGTTGAATATAAGAACTTCCTATTTACTGTGTGGGATGTAGGTGGACAGACAACAATTCGCAAGTTGTGGTTTTATTACTTTCAAAACACTAAAGCAGTTATTTACGTTGTGGATTGTTCGGATAGAGAGAGAATTCACATAGCGGAGTCTGAGTTGTCGGCAATTTTGGAGAGTGACGAGCTAAGAAATGCAAAAATACTGGTTCTAGCAAACAAACAAGATCTACCGAACGCTCTGAATCCATCAGAGTTAGCTGAGAAAATGAAAATGCACGATCGAAAGCATGATTGGCATATACAAGGTACGTGTGCGCATACTGGAAGTGGGCTATTTGAAGGGCTTGACAACTTACATAGAATGCTATCGAAGAAAAATTAAAGTAAGATAATTTTATTTACAATAACACTAAACAATCTGTAAAAAAAATGTTTTGTATCTAGTAAGAGATTTATTACGCTTAAAAATATAATATAATAATTTATTTATATGTATGTATATCCTAAAATATGGGAAATTAAAAAATAATAATATTAATTGTTCACGAATGTATCATCTGTAAATAATTTTACTTACTGTTATTATACCTAAGAATTTTCTTTTCAAATAAAAAAAAAGAAAACAAACGATTTTTTTGTTTTAATTACAAGATTTTCAAAACACTGGACACAAAAATCCAACATCCTAGAGAAAGAAATATTATTTTTTGAACCAATTATGTATATTAGATATTTTCATTGATCGACTGCAATTAAGGTTTATCTCGATATCAAACATCACCTCTAAAATAGCCTACACCTCTCTACATTGAACGGTAAAAAGGCTGCAAACTCACACATATATTTAAAAGTTTTGTTTTTTTTTTATTTTAAATTCATTACATATGTACTTATATTAATTGTTGTATATGCATGCAACATAAAAATATGCATTACGTATACAACACTGAAAGTGATTTAGAATAAGAACACAAGAGTATTTATTTTCTATTTATTAATGCTAGTATAGTACTCTTCTTCTAAATCATACAAGTCCATAGCCATTTCATCTCTCAATTTCATTAGTTTCTTGTCGCATTCAATCTGTGTTGCTCGAAATAACTGTGAATTCGATGTGATTGCCTCATTAACCGAATGAAAATCATTCAAAATTAAATATTGCTTAATATCAGATACTAATTTCATCAAAGATTCTCCAGCACGCACTATAAACAAAAAAGAGTGTTAGTACTTATTAAAATTTCACATAATGCACAATTTTTATTTACTTACCAATATTTGCAGCACGAACTTGCATTTCATATGTATCCTGTTCACATTGCGTCGTTTTGGATATCTGAGAGTCACCTTCACCTCGTGCAAGTTTCACTATTTCTGTGAGAAAAAAGGTTAAAATGTTTCACATTTCACAACAAAGCTGTTAATACTGTAAAATTAAATTATTTAATGTTTCAATCGTTTTATCTTTACGTTGTTCATACCAAAATGAATTGAAAAGTATATCAAATATCAATATTATTAAAAAAAAAATTATAAGAACTCATCATAGAACTAAGACTATTCTCTGTATATCTAAATTTGATTGGGGCAGTTATCAAACGATTCCAATTTCAAAAATATACAGACAATTTTTTTTTATTTTTTTTAAAAGTTGATATGATAAATGTTAAAAGTATTGGTTTTGCAGTGCTATTCTTTGTTGTTTTCTTTAATAGCTTTACGTAGACCCAGATAACACATTGACTTAATTTATTATTTTGAAATTGGTAGAATTAAAAAAACAATCGATTACAGCCACGTATGGTTATAAAAGTCAACAGCTTGTTTACATATGTACGTACATTATGTACATAGTAGAATCTGAATGTAAAATAGGAACATTTCATAATTGTTTACGAACAAACAGTCAGTGGTTTTAGATAGATAGAATTTTATTTTTAATTAGATTCCAAATTGAATTTCTTACAATAAATGTGGTTTTTTTTTAAATGGCTTACAGGAAGTAAATTTGTGCAGTATCGAGAGAAACACTAAAAAAATGCAATGATTCTAATGAATTAAATGTAACACAAATCCTTGGAAAATAAAATTACAAGAAAACGAAATAAATGGCATTTTACATCTTATATGGAATGAACTACATATTAGTATAACAAGTGATGACCAGAGTATTTACATTCAAATGTTTACATCAAAAATTTGTTTTAATTCTCAGCTATTTAGTTTTTTTTTCTTTAAACTTTAACATTGTTGCGACTTGAAACAAAATTCTGTAACAATAAATTGATATACATAATTCAGATGATGCAATGTTAAACTTTTTTCAAACAAAAAATATTTGTACGTGTCTATCGATAGCTACTTTTGTTTTCAATGAAAAAATGACGTGGCCTATAGACTAGACATGACGTATTACATTTTTATCAATGCAAACAAAACCTTTCCTACCTTATTCTTTTTAGTACATAGTAAAATATTATAAAAATATAATGCGTCTCCCGTTTCAGTTGCATCAAGTAGGTTCCCATGGTGCATAAATTTAGACTTTGAGCTTCAAAATGTTTTTAAAAACCTTTTTTTTTCTTATACATATATATTTCTATAATATACATACATATGTACATACATATGTTATTATTTTTACAGAAATAACTAATCATCCTACGTGAATAACATTATCGTGATATTTTGCTTGCGAGATTTGAACGCAGGTTTTAATGCTTTTGTTAAGAATAGTGGAATATGGTTCAGTTAATGTCAATTTAAGATCTGAGGAGGGTTTTTTTTCAAATAAAACAAATATATGTATCAATAAAATAATAGTTATAATATGAAAATAAAAGAAAAAATAGCTTAAAACTACCATTTTTTATTTCACCGGTAGGTAGGTAAGCAAGATTTTAATATGTTCGGTGCTTAATACCTTCAAAATTTTCCAGCATGCTTTTAACATCTTCTTTAAGCCTTGTATTGTATGATTTTAAAAGTGCTTCTTTTGATTGGGGTAATGACCTACTTGCACTCATTTTCAAGTTTTTATTTAATATTTTTGGCTTTTTGCAAACAAATTATATTAACACATTTAATCAAAATAAACATAAACAAAGCAAAAATGTCAAATTTACTTTTTCTAGTTGCCGCTAATTAGAGAAGTAGAGGCGTGTAGAATTTAGAGTATGTCTTAACTAATCCCCTGTCCACATTTGGAACCAAAAAAATGTAGATTTTTGGAGAAAATATTGCTATAAATTTGCAACAAAAAGTGAGTTAAAATGTTTTCGGGTGTAAGTAAACAATCAGCAGACCTCAAATGTGAAATTAGAAATTCTCAAAAACCGATGCAGAAAAATTCAAGTTTATGTTCCTCGAATTTTTATAGTTTACTGTGATTGAAAAAAATAAAAATATTTTACCAATTACAGAATCCCATGAAAGAGATTTTTTAAAAACTGAGTTAAAGCTGACATTTATTTCAACCACAGCCTACTCATAGGATTATGTAATCGTTAACCTAATAGTATGCCAATCACTATTTTCAGCTTTTAGAAATATTAAGAGAATGGACTAGTCATTTTATGATTGGGATAGTCCGAATAAATCTAAATTTCATCAATTCAGTAAGCCACGAAGCAAGTTGGGTCAGCTAAACACTTAGTTCGGTCGTGTGTGCCCGCCTTAAAAGTCTTTTCTTCTATTGCTCACCTGATGACACTGTTGTCATATGAAAGAATTTTCGAGAAACACCTCGAAAAGAGAGCAACTTTATTTAACGTGGGCCAATCACAATTGATCAAAAATGACATCCGGTTAGCCAATCAAAAAGCACCACGCTAGATTTTAAGGGGTAAAAATAGGCGGCCGGTTCGAGGAGAGCATTCAGTTGAATTTTATACGCCACAGAGAAAAGAACGTACGTCTAATTGATAGCAAGTGAAACAAATTTTGTGATTTTCCAATTGGAGAAAGAAACGGATAATTTAATTTATTATTTGTAAAACAAAACGCATCAACATTTTATTGTATTTTTGAAAAAAATATATTGTAAGTATTTTTTTTTTAAATAAAAGTGTTATTTTGTGAAGATTTTTAAGTGCAAAAATATATAATAGGCAAAAAGACTGAAAATGAAGTTGTGTGTCTAGAAGGTTTTTAAAATTTCTTTTTATTAAAACTTACATTTTCTATGATTATTTCTTTGGACATTATAAAATGTGTTACCTTACCATTACTATAAAGTTCTAGAAGAATTATTCCGTCTATCTCTCCATGGCAACGATTTTCTACTTTCGAATAAAAATTTGTGTGTTTGGAGAGATGCGACGTCATCATTTTGTAGTTGTAGAGCTTTATTTTCACCTCAATTATCCGATTTTTCTCATGTATTCAAGTTTTTATTTTATTCTCATACTCGAATTCTAATTTTTCTGAAATTGAAGGAACTGCAAAGTGGTTTTTAAATTACACAATATATTTTATGGCTGACGTGTCCCGAACTACGATATGAGAACATGTACTACAAACAATAAAAATAATGTATATTCTATGTGGTGACGTTGAATGCTGTTAACAGTGGGCGTTTGCCTTTAAGTTGAATTGGTATTTCTTTTCTGCACCAAAGCCGGGGCAAAGTTTCTAAAAAAATTAGTTTTGACAGTGTGTTTAAAGAATTAAGTACATACAAACATGTCATAGTTTTCAAAAAGTGTATAGTAAAAATTTCTCTTTCAGTAGCATCGAAACAATTTTATAAGTTTTGTTTTCTGTACTCTGTTATAAATATGTACCTCTTGTCCAAAACCAAAACTGAAACACATCGATTTTTGAATTAGTTAAGAAAAGATCCTTCATAAGAAATTTGATGTTATGATTAAACATTAAACTTATGTACCTATTATAAATTATATGATCACGAAATTGGTATCATTTTGATACCTGTACGAATTTATTTTTTTAAATAGATATGTAATAAAGTTGATGACGTAGTATACTTCAACACGTATACAACACGTCAGACAAAAAGACTCAAGTTACACTGATTCAAGATAAGTTATCGATTATCATACCCGGCAATTTTTGTTTAAAATTAGTATCTTCCATCTCGTTCTGAAAAAAAAAAATATTTCATTCAAGATTCCAAAGAAGTACATGTATTTCCGGTTATTTTATATTTTATAATACAATTCTCCACGAATTGAACTTGTGTAGACTTCATTTAAATGCCGGTCAATGTTCTAATTGTTAACTCGTCGACAGATTCTTGTTTTAAAGGTAAAGACATCACGTTCACGAACCAAAATACGGTTTTGTTAAAGCATAGACAGAAGAACCTAAAGTAGGTCATCATTTTTTTTAAAGAACAAGATCGTATAGGTACCTACCATTATATACAGTTTACCCACCCATAGCCACGTTAAGTTGATTATACTATTATCTATAAACCACGTAGGAATGCCAATTATATTTATAACTCAATAGATAGGTATAAAGTTTTGATTGATTGATCAAATTTGTATTTCTTTTTGTTTTTCAGAAATAAACAGTCAAAATGAGATTTTGCATATTATTGGCTGTAGTGGCCTTTGTTGGCCTATCTCTTGGAGAAGAGAAAAAAGAAAAAGATAAAGAACTCGGAACCGTGATCGGTATTGATTTAGGAACCACGTATTCATGGTAAGTTTAATAATAATAAAAAAAAAGTACCTATTTAAATACCTAAGAATAAATGAGCTTACAAATATAAACCTGATATGCCAGGTATGATAAGCATTAATCTCAAAACCATGTAGGTACCCACCCTTTATTGTTCCTACTTTCCCTTTTACCTAGGAACGCACAAAGGAATTGCAATAAATCTGCCATTTAATTTTGTGTTCTTGTTTATTTGTGTATATTTCAAATAAACTAATAAATTTCATTTACAAAAAAAAAATTATTTCAAAATTCTGCAAACTGTTTAACTCTTACATCATAAGAAAAAAGTTTTTTCTATTTCAGCAAATATTTAAGACTTTTTTCCATTACAATAAACATTCGTAACTAAGTTGTTACCGAAATTAAGGCCAGAGCTTCCATGTTTATTTTTCCGTTTTAAAGTATAAATCAACCACGACTTGGCTCTGATATGGTGCTTAATTCTGTTAAAGTTTTAAGCTGTTTTGTCCTGAGATTATGTACTTTTGTTCATGCTTAAAAAAAGAAGATTTTTTATTTTAGTTAATCAAGAAAACCCAATCACGAATAAAATTTCTTTCAAAATTCTGCTCATATCCAATAATTGAAAATACCATTTCGTTTCTACTCGTTAATTCCTTGCAGGATGAAATTCAGGAAAATTTTCGATATTATTTACGTTTCGATTTCGGAAGTTGAAAAAAACAAAAACTAAAACTAAATAAGCAAACATTGTATTATTTTTTTCTTTCAGTGTTGGGGTGTATAAGAACGGACGGGTTGAAATTATTGCCAACGATCAGGGTAATCGTATTACGCCATCATATGTTGCATTCACTGCTGACGGTGAACGTCTTATTGGTGACGCTGCTAAGAATCAGTTGACTACCAATCCAGAAAATACAGTTTTCGATGCTAAACGTTTAATCGGACGTGAATGGACTGACTCTAACGTTCAACATGACATCAAATTCTTCCCATTCAAAGTTGTTGAAAAGAACTCAAAACCACATATTAGTGTAGCAACCTCACAGGGTAACAAAGTATTTGCTCCCGAAGAAATCTCTGCTATGGTTTTGGGTAAAATGAAGGAAACTGCTGAAGCTTATCTCGGTAAAAAAGTAACACATGCTGTTGTCACAGTGCCAGCTTACTTCAATGATGCACAGCGTCAAGCCACCAAAGATGCTGGCGTTATTGCTGGTTTGAATGTTATGCGTATCATCAACGAACCAACTGCCGCTGCTATTGCATATGGCCTGGACAAGAAAGAAGGTGAAAAGAATGTATTGGTATTCGATTTAGGTGGTGGTACTTTTGATGTGTCCCTTTTGACCATTGATAATGGAGTGTTTGAAGTCGTTGCTACCAACGGTGATACTCATTTGGGTGGTGAAGATTTCGATCAGCGTGTAATGGATCACTTCATTAAGTTGTACAAGAAGAAACGTGGAAAGGACATCCGCAAAGACAATCGTGCAGTGCAAAAATTGCGTCGTGAAGTTGAGAAGGCTAAGCGTGCACTTTCATCCAGTCATCAAGTTAGAATTGAAATTGAATCGTTCTTTGAAGGTGAGGACTTCTCCGAAACCTTAACTCGTGCCAAATTTGAAGAATTGAACATGGATCTGTTCCGATCAACATTGAAGCCAGTGCAGAAAGTTTTGGAGGATGCTGACATGAATAAGAAGGATGTACATGAAATTGTTTTGGTCGGTGGTTCCACACGTATTCCAAAGGTACAACAGTTGGTCAAGGACTTCTTCGGAGGCAAGGAACCTTCACGAGGAATCAATCCCGATGAGGCTGTTGCATATGGTGCCGCTGTACAAGCTGGTGTATTATCAGGTGAACAAGATACCGACGCAATTGTTTTGCTTGATGTAAATCCTTTGACTATGGGAATTGAAACAGTTGGAGGTGTAATGACCAAGCTAATCCCACGTAACACTGTCATTCCAACCAAGAAGTCTCAGATTTTCTCCACTGCCTCTGATAATCAACACACAGTTACCATTCAAGTGTACGAAGGTGAACGTCCAATGACCAAGGATAACCATTTACTAGGTAAATTCGATCTCACTGGAATTCCACCAGCACCAAGAGGTATCCCACAAATCGAAGTATCGTTCGAAATTGATGCTAACGGTATTTTGCAAGTAAGTGCTGAAGACAAGGGCACAGGAAATAAGGAAAAAATTGTTATCACCAATGACCAAAACCGTTTAACCCCAGATGACATCGATCGCATGATCAAGGATGCCGAGAAATTCGCCGATGAAGATAAAAAACTAAAAGAACGAGTCGAATCAAAGAATGAACTTGAGTCATACGCTTACAGTTTAAAGAACCAAATTGGAGACAAGGAAAAACTTGGTGCCAAATTGAGCGATGATGAAAAAACCAAAATGGAAGAAGCCATCGACGAAAAGATCAAATGGATGGAACAAAATGCCGATGCCGATCCAGAAGAATACAAAAAACAAAAGAAAGAGCTCGAGAGTATAGTGCAACCTATTATTGCGAAACTGTACCAAGGTCAAGGCGGCGTTCCACCAACAGAAGAGGGTGATGACTTAAAGGATGAACTGTAAGAGATGAGTGTTCCGATCATTGAGATACAGGAGAGATAAGATTGAAGGGGAGAAACAAATGGAGAGGGCATCAAAGAAACCATGAACCCCAAGCTCTCCAATTAAAGCGCTCACACAA
This sequence comes from Scaeva pyrastri, assembly GCA_905146935.1. Lineage (NCBI taxonomy): Eukaryota > Metazoa > Arthropoda > Insecta > Diptera > Syrphidae > Scaeva > Scaeva pyrastri. Next base: position 35,106,241 of record LR989927.1, on the reverse strand, counting down.
AAGAAATTCTCCACTAAGTTAAGGCATTTCAAAACACAAATTAAGATCATGTTTTTTTTTGTAATTTAATTTAAATTAATTTATTGATTTACTTCTAAGAGTTTTCTTCATTTTTACACATTTTTGTTTAATGATAAAAAATATATACATCAAAGTCAACATTTTCGACTGACTAATAATGAAGAATTTAGAATTGTTTCAATAGAGAAAGAAAAAAAAAATCAAGAAATAAAAGATTAGTTCTTTCGATTTTACGAAGGGGCTATACATATTTAAAAAAATGGCTTTTATTCAACAACAAAAAATATATTTTTATCATTTGTAAGTAGCGCCCACCTGCAATTGATTTGATTCGACTGAATATTTTAAAAGTTAAGTTGCTTAAAATCTTGTTAAATGATAACAATAGGCCGAATTATTTGCGAAGATTTTAACTTTATTTTGTTCAAGACAAAAGTAGTAGACATTGTATGATAGTTTCCATTTTGTAAGAAAATAAACTAAATCCAAAAAATTATTTTGTAGTTTCTTTTCTTAGGGGTCGCTTTTATTTGACTAGCGCAGGGCCCAAATTTGTACACCAAAAACTAGTGAAGAAATCAACAGAAAACAAGGACACAAAAAACCTTTATTTTCTTAATCAATTTTCATTCCTATAAGCTTAATTGTTGTGGATATGTCCCTTACCCAATGTCTATTGATCCAGTTACAGTAGATAAATGTTTCGTTTTTTTTTTGTTTCTTCGTCACTATAGTTTTAGACCATACTCTGTCCGATGAAAATTGCCTTATGGGGGAGCTTTTTCACAATCAGATACTTGCCTGACATTCGAACAATGCTGAAACAGAAAAATTCCATTTGAAAAAGAAATTACCCACCTACTGATTTTTCATTGTATCCGACATACATACGAACATTACAGATGACCAGTGGCGGCTGTACCTTAATTCGCTGTATTTTCCCCGTAAATAATATTCTCGTGCGCTTTGGCGAGCAACTATGGGTAGCGATGGGTATGCGTGTATGTACATAAATTGTTGTTTTGTTTATGTTATTTCCCAACTTATTACTTAGTGAGTGCACTATCTGTTGCATAACCCACCAGTCGCCACTGCACACGACCAGCTTTACGCTTTACACTTAGATGCGCACTTTTGGCAGTTGCATTTCAACTCCATTAAGTTTGTTAACTTATCTTAGGGCGTTTTAAAAAGTTCTTTATTGTATGGGTCTTTCGTAATGTTCAAAGTAGCTTTAGAAAGAATAGTACTTATGAAAAACAAAAGGAATGAGAGATTTTAAATAAATGACATCGAATTAATTCCTGTGGTTTTATTATTATGGATTTCAAATGCGAATCTATTACAGGAGGGGTCATTAAGATTATTGGATAAAAAAGATCTTTCGGTAGTTGGTAGTCATATCATTGTTCAAAATGGCCAGACTCCCCAACCTCAAGTACCACAAGTAAGAGATAGATACACTCAAAGACTGAAATTTCTGTCATAAATAGTCACCTATCATATGATTTTAATGTTTTTTAATTTCTAAGCACAATCAAAGAGTCGTAAATAGAAGTAACGGTCATAATATCCAGATTTGTCAGAGGTGCATTCTCGTTATACCTTACCTACTATATACGATTTATCTCTAAATGGACTTGGCGTCTTAGTCCAACTCGTTAAATTCATTCACATCTTTTGTCCAACTCATTTCGACACTGTATATGTTTCTTTGCAAATTTAAATTTAATTGTTTAACAATTAATTCTGTTTTCTTAGCAAATAACTACTAATATACATACATATGTACATATTTTTCATTTGTAATATTTCCAAGACTCGAAAATAGAATTCGATTTTGCCAAACAAAAAAAAATGGTGCTAGGAGTTTAGGAATTCACGCACTATTCAAGAAATACTTAATAAGTTATAGCAGGTACAGCTGCAGTCAAAAAAATAGCACCGCATCCTAAAAACACGTTAAAAAATGAAAACTGCACCTTTGTTGGTAATATTAAGACTATATTTTTTTAATTTGTTCAAAAATTGGTACAAATCAATATTTTGTGGCATGTCCTTTATTTGCAAAGACAGCTGTACAGCGCCTTTGCATTGAGTCTACAAGACACTGGGATCTTTCGACAGGAATCGTAGCCGTAGACCAAAGTTCATTATTCTTTCTTTGACTCTTCCGTCTTTACGTGTCGGACCAAACGTTTTAGTCTGGGGACTGTACGGGCCATTCCATAACGTCTACTCTGTTATACAGAAATCATTTTTAGGCGAGTTTGTTAGTATGCTCGCGTCATTGTTCATTTGGAATAACCACTTTAACTGTATTTCCTCAGAAGCATAACGCAATATTTTGTCCTGCATTAGTTTTCAAATAATGATATTTATGCATGATACTTTTGAACCAGTATATGGAGCTAATACCGTAATACAAATAACAGCCCCAGATCATAATGGTTCATCCTTCATGTTTGATGATTTTTGAAGTGTATTTCGGATGGTCATATGCTTAGGCTTTCTAACATATGACCCTGATCCTCTTCCACCAAATAACACAGTCTTGTTAAAAAAAACGGCAGTGCAATTTTTTGACCACGACTGTAAGTGTTCATTTAATTAGTTAATAGTTTCTCTCGAAATTTATGGACATAGACAGCATCCATCAAAACAAAGGTTACAGATACTAAGATAATTATTGTTGTACTCCGTTTTACATGGAAAAACGTTTATTTTTTGTTTTTTATTATAATGTTTAACACCTTACATCACATTTAATCCAAAAGTTTACAGTAAGGATGATTATTACATATGTATATGTATGTACATATGGAAATGCATAAACATTATACATAGCAACGCAAATTCGAAGGATAAAAATGTGTGTGATTTTATACTAAAACAACTGTGTTAATACTTTCAAGTTTGTTCTTTTTATTCCAAATGTTTTTTTTTTTCATTTGCACATTATTATATTTAGATGTTATTTCTAGGTATTCAATGTATATAATTTTCTGTATACATGTATATGCATATATAATTATATTATACATAGGTTAATATTCCTGTTCAGTTGGAATTGAAAACGAAAGACCTTTAAACAGTTATTGTTTTCTTATCATTAACTTAAAATTAAAGATTTATATTTTTTACAATTTCATAGAATCATAATTGGTTCAATTTTTGTCCATCATAATCAAATTAAATACTTTATTTTATGATTTGGGATGAACAATTAAAGATGAATGTTGAAAAGGTGCCAACATAAAATTATTAAAAAAAAAAACTGCTAATTTAATAGAAATACCAACAAAATATTTGAATTAATGTTATACGAAAAATGATTCAGTCGTTGGTTTATTGGTTGGTTTGTCTTTACATCACATTCAATATTAAGTTAAGTTAACAACTTGTTTGAACTTATTTTTAATTTTCTTTCCTGTTGAATTGCCTTGTTGTACCCTGGTCCTTTGTTCAAAGGGCCAAATGCCAAACTTTTACACAGTGCGTCTTATCACTGTCTTTTGTTCTCACCTTTATAATTCAACACCTAGTTTAACCATAACTTTCATTTCAAATTCTTAAAATATATGCCAATGATACTAACTTGTCCATTTTTTTGTTTGTAATCGGCTTTTCGTAAAAGGGAAACAACTAAATCAACTGAAGAAAGAAACCGAGTTTAGAAAAACAAATTTTTGTGAGCTAAGTGGAAAATTAGGATTTATGATGAACTACAAACCTAATAAAACATAATTTTAAGATAAACTTCTCTCGGAGAACTTGCTGATTCCTTATGTTCATGGAAAACACATACATAACATACATACATATATGGGGTACACATTGGCGACAGCCGGGAGCAAACTATGTTGTTACCGGTTTAGATTAATTATGAAATTTTAACATGAATCAACATTTTTCGTCTCTGTCAAAACAAAAACTCTTTTTCGAAAAGCGTTCAAAACTACTCACAGAAGCACCTTCATTAGTTTGACTGCTTCTCTTTTTGAAGTCAAATTGTTTATTAAAAAAAAGCTATGATTAACCAGATTTTAACGAGGAACTGTATTTATTTAAAATACAAAAATAAAACATTTGTTTTAAAAAAGAAATGTATCTTATGTTGAGTAGAAATAAAAATAAAAGATAAGTAAAACAATATTAATTATTGGTAGTAAAAATCTGTTTAATCCAACCAGCATCTCCCCTCTACTGAGCCATTAAAATTAAATTTGTATTTAAAAGGCAAATTAAAGATGTAAAGCTGAACTTCAAAATTTAAATTTATCCCTAATAATAACACGTTATGATCTTTGGTCCATATCATTATAAACCTTCTTTATTTTGGAAATATAATTTTCACTTTAAAAAATCATAATCATACAGATACAGACCTATAATGTTTTTGGGTGGGTGTTAGTCTCACAAGACTAAAGAAATGTGAAATATCAAAAAATGACGATGAAAAGAACTACACAAGATGATACAAAAAAAAAATTTATTTTGAATCAAGCGGATGTGTCATTTTAAATAAAATATTTATAGAGATTTATGTTTTCTTTTTAATATAACAAGCGTGACCAATATAAAAATTACTATATAATTCTCTATCCCTTTCTCCTATACATATATGTGGTTGTATGTACCTTAGTAACAATATTCTTTCTATATGCGATTTGGACGGTCATTAGCCTCGCCTTCTTCGTCCTTTTGTGGACCACGCTGTGGAAGAAGAAAAAGAAAAGAAAAAAAAGAAAACACACAATAAACATAAATATACGAAAAACATAAAAGAATAAAACAAACACTTGTTTTTGCATTTTTGTTTAATTATGAAATTTATTTATATTTTAAAATTTGTTTATAATATACTTTCTTGAATCTAAACAGTGGTCTATACGAGGTAAAAAAAGGAAGGGACACGTTCAGATCAGTGAAAATACAAAAGGAACAAAAAATAATATGTACATAATTACATACATACATACATTGAATGATCATCAAAAGGTGCTTTTGGTTTGAAGGCAAGCACAATAGTTTTCAACAAAAGGAGCACAAAAAAGAATTATTTTGTGGAAATAGAAAACTTCATCTTCTTAATTTATTTACATATCACAACACTTAGAAGGCGGGGAGACGTAACCGTTTACCACTTTTCTTATAAGTTCGGTAGATATATCATTGAAAAAAGAACTTGAAGAAAAAATATAGTTCCAAATTCAAGCAATTAAAAATTTGCTGCTTTAACTGGTATCTACTCTGCCTCGGGTTCGGGTCGGCTTAAGATTTCCTGACATAGAGCAATGTAATCCTGAAAAGTAATTGATTTATAGTTCACGGTGATAAATGAAAAATTCCATTTTGATTTTGTTCAATATTACCAACAAATGTATTATTCACGGTGTTTCATACAACATAAACACTCGATATTTATTTTTTGTGCTGTTTTGGGGATCTTTATCACATACATTGTTATAGAAACTATTATCTGTATAACAAAGAGTAGTAACTTTGTAGTTCTTAAATTATATCAAACTAATTATGCAGTCTTCAGTATTTTCATTATATTGAAGTATTAATATGGTTCAATGTAAGTAACGGGGATGTTTAGAAGTGCTAATTATTTAAGGATATTTATAACATATTATTGTAGGTAGGAATTAGGATTTTGAAATATTTTATCCATCATTCATGTAACCATTTAAAGGATTTCAGCTTTTTTTCATAATATTCCAACTATGTAGGGTAAACTCCTGGACAGTTATATTTTTTACTTTCTGCCGGTGTTAAGCACCGGTATATTTATTCTATATTGCGTAGTGTTTCATTGAACGAATTTTTTTTATAAATTTACCTGGTGAAAAATCTTTCCTTTTCTTCTTTTATCTTTCATTACGGACCCAGTTTTGTAATTTTTCCATATCTACATCTACATACATTCATATAGTAGCTGAATTGGTCCAGGTGCTTAAAAGTACGAATATACCAGTAAATCTTAATACAGGTCCCACATTACGAAAGACGATTCGATGTCCTTCGATCGTCTAAACTGGTATTGGTTTATATTCTTTTAAAAAGCTTATCTATCCCTTAACGTAAGAAATTAACTTCTAAAACATTTAATAGGAAATGTTCATGCGGGAAACTAATTATTGCTGTAGTTATTTCATAAAATATATTTTTTTTATCATTTGTGTTATGTTGTCAGCTGGTACTATTGATTTGTAAAATTTAAAATTAATGTTTTACAAAAGGAAATAGAAGTAGTCAAATAAGATTGTACATTACAATAACAACCGAATCATTCATTAGTTTTGCTTAATGACGAAAAAGTCATTCATAAACGTGCAAACGTCAGAGCAAGTTAGAAAGAATAGTTTATTATCAATATGTCAAAAAACAATATTCTTTTCAAGTATCTGTCAAGGTTTCTTATCGACAAATACATATGTATGTACATATTATATATGTGTATGTTAGAAACTCTGAGCTATCGCCAATTTTATGGGAACTTTTTCTCTCACAACTTAGTTACGGAAAGTTCCCAAAATGAGAAAAAACTCGGAGTAATTTTTATACGTGATAAAGCAAAATTTTTCAATGATACGAGAATTAAAAATTCCCTAATAAAATGTTTCTGTTAAAAAACAAGGTTAGAATATGTATCTGTTATACTATGCCACAGAAAAGCAAAAAGTTCTTTTTCAGTAGGCCAATGTAACAAGAAAATGAAGAAATTTCGTGGATTTAAGAGATTTAAGGATTTTTTTGTGAGGTGATTCACTTTACTTACTTTAATAAGAGCGAATTTAATAATATTTTAGAAACAAAGCAAATGTAATTGTGATTTGCAAACATTAACAAATAAGTATTTGAGAGCATAATTGTACGCAATTTTAAAATGTCCTTTATAAAGACAGAAGGAGGACGAGCTAAAATAACAATTGTTATATGCATGTACATAATCACTTATAAGAGTTACAAATAAATGCATTTGAATTATATAAAAGAGCGAAATAGATTAGGAATATTTATAAACAAACAACATTCAGTCCTTTTAGAAAAAAGTTTTTTTTTTAAGTGGAACTGAATGCTCTTAAGACATTCTAATTATTTATTGAAAAAAAAAGGATTCCATCAATATCAGAAGTTGTGCGAGCTAATAAATATGTAAAGTCTGTCAGTGCAACTGATAAAAAAAACTTTAAGTGTGTTGCGATCGTGCGACATGTAGTTGATTCCTTAAGTAACAAATAAATACATGTATCTATGATATTAACGTAGGCTTAATTATATGTTCCATTTACATTTTAATGTAAATTACAATAGGTTTCAGAATCTTCTCCTTCCAAATATTATACGAGTTTGCGAAAAAATAGATTTGCAATTAAAAAATACAAAATGCTTGGTCCAAAATTTCGTTGTTGGAAATAAATATTTTTCATTAAATGGACATTGAAAATTTACGCTTTTAAATTATATGTTTTTCATATCAACTATAAATTCTAAATCCCAGATCACCGAGGTAATAGTTACATTATTCATCTTGTCCTGATGTCAAAAATCATGAAATCATGTCAATCAAACACACAATTAGTGTTATGCTACTCAAATCATTAATTTTTATACAAACATTTATAGAACAGAAACATATAATCAGTCATTATAGATTTAATATTTGCCAATAGTTATTCAAAGAAATACACAAAACTACTACGGAAGTGCGAAGATATTCTATGAACACAATTTTTATAAACTACATAAAAATGTTTAATAACATAAAAATAATTCAAAATTTTATGTAAATAATGAAAGTGGTGGCATGAATTTGATATTATGTTTTCCTCTAGTTGTTTGTTGTATGTTTTATAAACCAGAAGAGTTTCTTTTTTATTTTGTTTTGTTTGCTTGCTATTCAATTAGAGTTTGGCATTTTGTTTTCTTCTAACATTATTTTTTCTCTTTATTGTTAATATTATTGAAATTTTAGTTTTTTTTTTTTCTTTTTTTTTAATGTATATAAATGTAAATGCAATAAATTTGTGAGGAAAATAAAAAATATATAATTAATATTAAATTTTTTCATTTCAAATTTACCGCTCGAAGTGGAATTTTAAAATTAGCTGCGGCTTGCAGTTGAATTTGATAAGCTAAGCTGTGTATTTTGAATCCATAAAGTCTGTAAAAAAAAGTGAATCAGTAATATTCTTTCATAAAATTTGAGTTAGAAAACTGATACCTTGGAACAAATTGGTTGGTGGGTCGCTTTGGGCGATATTCTGGATGAACCATAAAGAGCATATGAGGGAAGCCAGTACCGAAGTATGCCCCATCTGTGTGATGGTGACGTGATGACTTTGGTGTATAGACATCAATGCATTTAGGGCAATATGTTTTCACCATTGCTTCGCCAGGAATATCGGAAAGACCTTTAAAGTAAAAACAATATTATTTAAACGTTTATTAATTCAGAATGAAAAGTTTCTTACCCAGTGGAAGCATTGGTTGGCTTTCACAGTAAACACGTGGGCAATGACCAAAGTCTCCAGTTTGATATTTCTCTATCATCTGAGCAATTCCGCGATTTGTCAAGATGTATCTGCAGTGGATTAAGCCATAGAGCATTTCAGCTGCTTGTTCAGTCATATCCGATTGATGAGGGTTGTCTTCCAGTTCGTCCTCTAAAAATTAAATTTATAATTTAATATTGTATTATGAGACACAAACAGTTAAGTTATATTTCATTTAAATTGATTAGCTAAGCAAAATTTTCCACGGTAAAAAAGAAGCTAGCAAAAATAATGGCAGCTGTACTGGCGATATATGTATGTAAAGTGAGTTTAATACTTTTATTCCCTTGAATGCTGCACTAGCTGTACAGCAGTTAATAAAACACAACTTAAGTAATTTCAATTCCGGAGAATACTACGCATGCAAGTATATGGATTTTTTAGATTTAACTTGCAACGCTTGGCGAGTTCGATTATTGTACAAAACGATTGTTGAGTATGGGTTTGAAATGTCTTTACACAAAACATTAAGTTGTGCATTATATTTTTATATACCTACATAATTTTTGACGAATAGTTGATGCTTTTCTTATGTTTATTTTATAATATTTTATTTTTCTACAAAGTCCGACTTTTAGCATTCACTTCGATAAAGGTTTAGTTTTCGACGTGACGTAATTATGTATTAAAAAATGTTTAACAAATTAATTTAATTTCCAGACCTCCTTAGCTTTAACATATAACTGGATAAAGTTAAAGTTTTTAGCAGGACCAGGTAAAAAACATTTTTTAAGGTTATGAGTGACGACTATGAATAGAACTCGTTTTAATATGAACTCAAAATAAACGTTTTAAACATGTAAATATTTAAAACAAGGGCTCAAAAAAAAACTATGGACTCGAACAAATTATAGGCGAGACTTTTACTAACATTGACTTGAGAAAGTTACGTTTTCGACCTCAATATTTAGATAGATAGATGAGCTTTAAATCTAAGGAATGCTTATTTTTTTTAAATGAAGGGTTGGTATATCACCTGGTTCAAGATCCAAAATCATATCAAGAGCCTGTCTGTAGTTCGGGACTTGTTCATTTAATCCAGTCAAATTAAACTTGTCCTGTATGTAGTCTTCATCAACCTAATGAATAAGATATGAAACACTTTGCTTTAATTTTATTCTTTTGTTTTAATGTATATATCATTAGCATGGTTACCTCACAAAAGAATTCATTTCCACGGAGTCCACAAAACCATGTTACCCAGGATACTTCCTCTGAGCTGCTCATTTTTCTGCAAATCGAACTAAACAGTCTTTTATTAAGTTATTATAAATCAACTTTATACAAAAAAAACAAAAATTATTATAATTTTTCCATATTCATAAATATTTAGTTGTCCTTAATTTGGATTTTTTAAATGGAAAAAAATATTTCTTAATTCGCCGCCATTTTTTCTTGAATATTTTCTAAAAATTTTGTAAAATCTCATTTTTTGTGCAGCGAACTTACTTTTCCCGACTTTTTTTTTCTTCTCGCTCTTTTTACTTTTTCAATAAAAAAAATGTTCAAGAATGTTTTCTTGGCAAGTGAAATTTGTTATTTTTTTTTCGAGAAATACAGTTTTACGGTAGAATTAAAACAGAGGTTTCAACTAAAATTATTAAAGGAAGCTTATGATGTTATTATTTTTTCACTTAAAATACGTAATTTTTAATGAAATTAGCCGACTCACCTTTTTTTTTTGTTTTTCACTCTGCACCACCACCACTTTTTTTCAGCCAAGAGCCAAGTTTATGCTACTGCTACATATGACTTCTCTATCTTTTCCATGCATGCCTTATTGAATTTTTTCTAGTGTGTTTGCAGTTGGCAGTCGAAAAACAGGGTTTCCTGTTGATAAGGTAGTTTGAAGGTGTCATAATGTGGAATCAAACTACGTTAATGCTTTTTGGGGTATGTTCATGCAATGTTGTAAAACTTTCAGAAAACGTACAGAAATACAGAATAGCAATAACCAGATAATTTTAGGCCTGGAGAATAGAAAAAACTCATATAAAAAGAAAAGACAAACTAATTGGGCATGCAAGAAAAATTGACAGTAGAGGAATGATGGAAAATTAAAACACTAAAATGTTGGTTAACTAAGTCACATGAAATTTTGTTTAAAACTTGTCTTTATTGTTTTATGTGCTGCTATAGAATTGATGAAGATTTATGGGCAGCAGCAGGATATAAATTATAGAAAAGAAGGCAAATTTCATTGAACATTCTCCTTCGTCGACAAAAATAAAATGAAAAATGCTGTCAAAAAGAGAACGCTTTAAGAAAGAAAAAATCAGTTTTAACGCAAAACTGCTGTTACACCATGAATCTAGATGAATGTGACATATTCGCTGTTATCCTATCATGTTTCCCAAGTGCTATAACACGTTGAAACCAGATTCATGAATCTATTTTGACAGTTGTCTTTATTTTTTATTTTGTCGAGGTGGAGTAAGCTAACACTGGTTCTAGCAGTTTTAAAGCTGTAGTAAAAGTCATTGTGACATTTAAAAAAAGAGTAAAAGAATTGTTTTTGACTTCTTAACTACGAAAAGGAGAAGGAAAAGCACTATAAAACTCGGTTTAATCCCATGACAATGAGAGATGTCAATTAACTATCTTTTTTTCAATTATCTAAAACTTTTCTTTGATTAACTGTCTGAGAAGTATCTATGAACATAAAAAACAAATTTATTTTTAGCTGTTGTAATTTGCAAATTATACACCTTTAACTTTTGTGATGTTTTTCTTTTATTTTGTTTATACATTTCAATCGGCATTTGTTACCAAAAAATTAATTAAATCAATTAAAATGGATAGTTGTGCGAATCAGCTGGGGTTTGTTCACGTTTATAATAACCTGAGTTATGGATTGGTCATTTTTCTAAAACAAGATTTGACATAAGCAAGGCATTGATTAAACATTAACGTCAAATTAATCTCCCTTGATTTATTTGAAACCTCTTGCCTCAAGTCTGATTATTTTTTGGTGGAAGCGTTTGGCAATAATGCAGTTCACAAAGCCCAACATAAATAATTTACCTTATTTTACCCCGAATCATAAGTCTGTTCAATGAAGCTCTTCCGAACAGTTTGGAACAGTTTAGAACAGATTAGAACAGCTTTTTGCTGTTCAATGAGGTTTTTGCTGTTCTAAAGTGTTCTAGTTTGCTGTTCAATGAGGCAATCTAGAACAGTTTGGAACACTTTAGAACAGCATTTTCTACACTTGCTTTTTAGGTAGAACAGAATTGTGAAAAGTGTCAAAATCATCTGCCTGTAATTTGTGATTGGTTTTTATTTCGTCTGTTGTGCTTTATATTTGTTTTGTGTGAGAATAAAGTAAATAAAATATTATATTTGGAACAGTTTTAATTGATTTTTATGTCGGAAACTAAATAATTGTTTTTTTTTTATCAAAAATTGTTAATAAATTTTCATTAAACGTGAGTCAAGGCAAAACAATTTTTTGTTTACAATTTTAGATGCCAGATATTTGACTGTTCTAAGTTGTCTGACGTTTATTGTTCTGTTCTATCCTATCCTACGCTGTTCTACTCTGTTCTATCCTACTCTAAAACTCAGTGAACAGACTTCATATGTCTATGTATTGTCAGTTCAGTTGTCGTCATCGTCACTAGAAATGTCAAATCTTACAAGTTACAAGCATAAGCACGTTGCACGTTGAACTGTTTTTCATTTAGGAATTTAGAATCAGAAGTTATATTTTATTTGTTCTTTCTATAAAACAACGAATTTAAAAATGGTAAACGACGATATTGAATCGAAGCCATCAAAAAAACCTAAACACAAAACAACATTGCGCTACTTTGATCAACCCGTCGATGAGTCGGAAGTGAAAAAAATAAAATTGATACCAGAAAAAAAACGAAAATTCAAAGGTGAAGTAATTCTTGTGAAACCTGAAGTCAAACCATTACGAAAACTTTTAAATGCAAAAACACCACTTCCTCCAAGAAAATCTAAAATTCCAAAGGAACTTTTAAAAAAACATTCCCGCGGACCACAAATTGAATCGGAAGGCATCAAAACAAATTTCTTTAAAGAAAAGCTCAAGAGAAAGGAAGTTTACCATGAGTACGCAACGGAGCAGGCCGCTAGAACTGAAATCCTTCTAAAAGAAGAGGCAGGGTAAGTTGTTTACGAGGTATCACTAATGTTAGCTTAGGCATTATAAAAAGTTCATAATCGAGTTTTTTCTTTTCAATTTATTGAAATAAAATCGTTTATGTGAGCGTTAATTTAACTTCATAAACAATTGCAAATTATTAAATATGAAATTGTCATGGACAAATTTAAATTTTGGCTATAGTAATATTGCTTAGTAAAATATAAATCCAATTGATATATAATAAAAAATAATGTAAACAATAAGGTTAAAGTTATCTTTTGGATGCCATTGACATCTGCGTCCAGATAGACGCATATTGTGGCCATATTTAGAGCCAATTAGTCCAGCGCAGCGTGATCTTCTTGAAGTTGTTTTCCTCGCTGATTAAATTTTTGAAAGTATCTTTTCCTTAATTCTTAATTTTGTTATAAAACTGTCAGTAGATAAAATTTAGATTTTTTGTAGTCGCTGATCCAAAATATATTCCGAACTTGTATAATACTCAAAAACTCCCTTCTTAATCAAGTTTATTTTAATGATTCATTCTGTGTTGTGTTCCAATTTTTGTGAATTCTTCGCGCTAAAATGGTCCAGGACGGTCCAGGATTTATTTTGAATAAAGTAATATGTTAGATAAAAATTTAAATTTAAATTATGAAGCTATGTTTTGCTTAAGTTTTAATATGTACGTGATTTCCATATAATAGCTTATAATGTAATTTTTTTTTTTACCAATAGATTTATTGTACCAGATGAAGGTGAACTCACCAAAAACTATAAACAGTCAGAAATAGCTGCCAAAGTTGATATTACTACTGCGTCGAAGCTCTTTAAGTTAAATTTAGATTTTGGACCATACTCGATGCGATACACAAAAAATGGGCGGCATTTGCTTCTCGGAGGTCGCATGGGCCATGTAGCAGCATTTGATTGGGTCACAAAACGTTTGCATTGTGAAATCAATGTTATGGAAGAAGTTGTCGATGTTGCCTGGCTTCACATTGAAACAATGTTCGCCTGTGCCCAAAAGAGTTGGGTTCACATCTATGACAACCAAGGAACAGAATTGCATTGCGTGAAACGATTGTATCGTGTAAATAAAATGGAATTCCTTCCATACCATTTCCTTCTTTCATGTGCCAGCACTCAAGGGTATCTTTCTTGGCTGGATGTGTCCATAGGCGAACTCGTTGGGCACTACAATTCAAAATTGGGTGATATTCGAATAATGCGTAGTAATCCTTCTAATGGTGTTCTCTGTGTTGGAGGAGGAAAGGGTGTGGTGTCAATGTGGTCGCCAAAAGTGAGGGAATCTTTAGCTGAAATGCTTTGCCATCCAACTCCAATTTCGGCTTTGGCTGTGGACCCGAAAGGTCAGCATTTAGTGACCGCAGGCTTAGACAAAACTATCAAAGTATGGGATTTAAGAGAACTCAGCGGGCCCATGGCGATATACAAATTGAAAACGCCTGCAAATCAGTTGGACGTTTCTCAGCGAGGAGTTCTAGGATTTTCTACCGGGAATCTTTGTAGCATGTATAAAAGCTTATTCGTTGAATCAGATAATCATCCTTACCTACAGCAAAGCTGTGGCGATTTTATACATGGACTACGTTTTTGTCCTTACGAGGATATTCTTGGTTTGTCCACTGCGAACGGTTTCCAATCAATTATTGTTCCCGGTTCTGGGGAACCTAACTACGACGCCCGCGAAGATAACCCTTTCCAGACAAAGACACAGCGAAGGGAGTATGAAGTGCATGCTCTTCTAGAAAAAATTCCTCCTGAGCTAATTTCTCTAAATCCAAACGAAATTGCTGGTGTCGATGTACCAACACTGCGTGAAAAACTTGATGATAAAAAATCATTGTTCTTCCTGAAACCACCGCAGATAGAATTCAAATCCAGACACAAAATGAAAGGTCGTGGTGGTACTGTGAAAGCAGCTAGAAATAAACAGATTGTTAAAGATACTGCACGAAAGGTAAGAATAAATTATTTAGAAAAGCTAAGCTTAATAATTTTATTTTTCCTTAGGAATTTATTGCCGATATAAGAAAGAAGAAAAAAGAAGTAATCGATGAGACCAAATTAGAAGAACCCGAAAACTTTATTCCACTTCAAAAAAGCAAACCAACGGCTCTAGATAGATTTAAACCAAAAAAGAAAAAAATAAATACTTAATAATGTTTAGAAGAACAAACTTTTCAATTATTCAATGTAAAGTTTAAGTCTTAATATAACAAAATATTTAAATTTTAAAAACTTTACAATTAAAATTTTCACGAAACTCAAAATTTATGGTACATGCATAATGTTTACACCTAATATGAACATATAATTAATTCATACCACCGCTCCTTAGGGTGGTGACGTAAGAGTGACTTAATATGGAAAGAACTTTCTTCAACATTGAGTTTGAAAATAGATTTTTATTTTGTAATTTATTCGTTGTGGCAAATAACGAATAATACTGAAAGAAAAAATTCAATTCAAATTTGTGTATCACCTATTCCGCCAAAAATAAGATAATTTTAGGCATGCATTTAGTTCCTCAGCAACAGTTGATGTTGACCAAGAATAACGGGAAGAGTATGACGAAAATCACCTGATAACAAAATAATTATGATTTATGTATTTTCATAAGATTTTGTGATTAATCAACAATACTGTTAGTTTCTCTTTACATAGCCCAACATGGACTACAATAAATTCTACTTTTTCAAGAAAAAAATGAGTGAAATTATGTTTTTTTAACAAAGCCGAATTGAGTTATATGTATCTATGGACGTAGTTATGTACGTATTATGCAACTATATGGGTAAGAAAATTGACCTGTTTGAAGAGCTTAATAATTACTCAAATCTAAGCCAAACCAAACTTTTCCAAAATCAGTGAACGTTTAAATTGTTTATACATTTTTATTACGGGTATTCATGCATCATGCAACAGTGTAAAACACTAGATAAGTTAATTATTTGCTTAAGATTATCATTTGGTTAATAAACTGTCAACATTTTTACTGGAAATGATTTACACAAACGCCAATGAATTTTCTTGGGAAAATGATTTGGTAAAATTTAAACGTAATTGTGACTTTTATAATTAGACGATGGAATAAATCTGTTGTTTAAAAAAAAACTGATTTTTTGTTAAAGAAAATACACAAACCATCATTCAAAATTTTGACTGCATGGATACTTCTATTGTTTTACATTTTTACTGATGAATCCAAGCAAATAGACTCAGTGTGTCAGGGCCTTAATATATGAAATAAGTGACCTGCATTCATCTTAAATATGTATCCACCTTAAGAAGTATTCAAATTATGTACTACCTTTTGCCAGCCAGCCATTATTCGTCGGTAATGCAGTACATTGACAGCTGCGTATAAAACAAATATCACTTAAGTTACACTTACAACAAGTAACCTAAAAGCGAATTTATCAAACTCTCTCTCACTCTTACACATGGGATAGTGAAGTGAGGAAATATCAAAATGTCCGACTTGAAGTAAGAAAAAAAATTATCTCGGAAATATTTTTGCAATTTTTCTTGTTTAAGCACCTTTTTTATTTAAATAAAATACATTAACTAACAAGAAGAACTTCTATTTGAGCGAATATTGGTTTTATTTGTATCTAATGAAAACGATTTAGATTGAATTTCGAAGTGAAAATATCTATGTTGGGGGTTTAAGTTTTTTTTTTGTTGAAGTGTGTTATAAAGCAATGAAGTGAGCGGTGGACAGCTTGCATTATGTACTTTTTTCATTAGCTGTGCAAATTAATTTCATTTTCTCAATAGTTCTATAGTCTTTGAAAAGTTGTATTTTTGTTTTAACATGGCTCTTAACTTTCGCAGTGATGATCTATTAAATTATGAACTCGGCGATGATCTGGATGACCATGCATTGTATGGTGCTGACGAGGACGAATTGCTCCTATCTGATGATGGTAATATTAAAAGTTTTTTTTTGTGTTCTTTTGAAATGTGCGTTTATCTTTTAGATTTAGAAAAGGATGTAACTCAAGAAGAAAAAAGACAATTAAAAGAAGAAGCCGAAGAATGGGTTAGCGAGCAAACGAGTGAAAAAACATATTCTAATGGTAATCCTTTAAAACTACCTGAAGAGGTGTCTTCGTCGGGGAATGCCAAAGCAAACAGACAAGAAGAAAACACAACGCCAATTGCACCGGCGGCGGCAAGTGACTCGGATGTGTCTACAAGTGAAGAATCTCCAGTAAAGCAACAGCCACCCGCTCCTATTTGTGACTTCAAACAACCAATGCAGCAAGCGATATCAATAGCAACGACAACAAGCAGCTGTGACGAAGTTGTCACGTCGACTAACTACGAGGAGCAATCACATGGGGAATATCCGAATGTGAGTTCGTTGAATATTCACGCGCCAGAATTCATGCTACCAAGCTCACAAGACAGCTCAAGTGTGGCTGGAACTGAATTCTCAGATCCCCGGGAAGATCCTGAAGAAGAACGTGAAGAACGAACAAACATTAAGCAAGCGACAGAACGGGAAATGGAAGATGGAATCGATTCATCTCCAGGTAATGTAAACTTTTGTTTTTTTTTTTATCATAAAGAATATTAGTAAAGCTTGTTAAGTTTTTCTATTGTTTTAGCTTCAACAATTACAAATTAATGGCATGTACAGAACATTAAATCTAGTTTATTTTGATTTTTGTCTTCTAAATATGTAGTTGTTCGAAAGATCGAAAGACTTATTTTAATCATTTTACAGTTATAATCAGTGGACATTCACTTATATGCAGTTTCTAGTTATAAGCAGGTTAAAAGTTTGAGGAAATTAATGTCTTTGCTTAGTAGTTCCATGATTACCGGAGTTTATTGTAACTTAAATATTTTTGTCTTTACCCTGCCTCAAAACCCAGATAAAATGATCGCAGGTTATTTAATCCTCTAAAAGCTTATTTATCTTTCGTTTACTTAAAGTCATATAGTTCAGCAATATTCTCGTACTCGATTCGACCAAATCTTTTGAATTACGAGAATGTTTCGTAAAACTTGCTCAATATTGAGCCCTCAGTTTTTCTACCATTTTAATGGATTTGAATTAAAATGGTAGAAAAAAAAAGTGGTAGTAAAAATTATTTTATTCAATGTTTTTACAATTGGACCAACCATTTCCATTTTATCCTGTACGTCATAATATCATTGACACCGGATTAAATAGGAAATAACGATGTAAATACATTTTGAATGTTTGAATATTTATATATATATATATTAAATTTAGTTTTGTAATATTTTGTTGCCTTCATTATATGCATTATTGGAAATGTCTAATCGCTCATTTATTTTTTTAAGTATAATATGAATTGGACGATTAAGTTTAAGTAAAGATGGCAAAAATCAGTGGGTATAACATTCTACTTGCTATTTTCTTTTGTTGTACTTTTTATCACGATCGTATTTTCATCATCATCATATAATAATTGGTTTAATTTAGTGGTTAGGTTGGTTGTTTATGTTAGAAGTATTTTTATGGAAAGTTAATCTAACTATAGATGCAAAAAAAGGACCTCAAATCATAGTTTGAAATCAAGTTCAGAGTTTTCTTCATCGGACAGAAATCACATTTTTTTATTATCATTTAGCTAAACAACTATAACAATAACTTATTGTTAAAGTTATCTGTGAAAATTTTGTTTAAGATTTAATTTTTTACTAACTCCGAAAATAACACATTTAAATAACAGCAGAAAATGGCTTACAAAAGTGTTTATTGTTTCAGACAAACATCAAAATCGCTTTTTGCATTCCAAACGTGGTCGTGGAGGCATTGGAGGTACATCGATGATGCGTGGTGGCATAATGTATCCCGGTCAGAGGCCATTGCTACGATATCCTCCGCACGGTAGTGTTATGGGCCCAGGCAGTGCTGGTGGTGGGTTTCCACAATATCCTCATCATCCCAATGAAAATATAAATCCTCAATTAATTCCAGGTCAATTCCCTGGCCAAAATCCTTATATACCCGATCAAAAACCACTGCGACACACATATCCCCACAATCAACATCCAGTGCCTGGTCCTAGAATGGATTTCCGACAGCCAGGTGGCAGTTATCGCCTTCCTAATCCTAATATGTATGGGCAGGTTCCACACAACGAGTATTCTGGTGGGGCAGTGCCCTCAAACGGTTTGCCCTACGTCGGCTCGTTTCCTCCCAACCATCATCAGCGCCAAATTTTTCGACCCGAACTGTCGTCCGCAATGCCTGGGATCAGACCACCACGCGCACCGTTGCATCGTCCGCCTGGCATGATGATACAAGGAAACCCAAACTTTGTTAACCCAGCTGCTCAACAACAAGGGAATCTGCAGCGACAGCAAATGCCTCCTCAATCCCAATTGCCAACAGCTTCAGCTGCGCCAATAGCGGCAACATCGCAGCAATCCATTCGCCCTAGCAAAGTGCTCATTAACCCTAACTTCAAAGGTGGAGTTGAGGCAGCCACAAGCAAATTTATCCAAGAGACTCAGTTTATGCACACTATAAGTAGTCATGTGTCGCATTTACAGAGCGACCAAGAACTATTACGGCAGCAAGAGGAGTTCATAAATAAAAATCGGCAGCATATAGAAAAGCGTCGAAATGAGAGATCACCGCCCCCAAGACAACGTAGCCGCAGCCGCGAGAGAAGTCGCAGTCGAGAGCGGAGTTACTCGCCACCAAAACGTGAGCGACACATGGATCGTGGTAACAATAGTGGTGTTGGCGCTGGGGGCCCTGGAGGTCTAGACAGAGATCGTGATCGTCGGGCAGGAAGTCGTGACAGATACAATTCGTTTAATAGAGGAAGATTTCGTCGTGCCAATAGCAGGGATTATGAAAATAGAAATTATGGCAAAAGAAGGAGAAGTGCATCGCCAATGCGAAGGAGAGATCGCGACAGAAGTGATGTGAGTTTAATGAATGCTAACAAATTTAAAAAATCAGATTGAACTTTAATTAAAATGTATCGCTTTAGATGGAAGAGGACGAAGAGACAAGAGTGTATCGGCTGGAAATTGAGAAGCAAAAGGCCTTAAGGGAAAAAATCTTAAAAGATAAAGAAATGCGTCGACGCAGAGCAGCAGAAGAAAAACACCATGAGGTGAGTCATTCTTTAATATTGTTTATTTATCATAAGACTTGTTGAAGTTTATTATCAATTATTTTATCAATACATGCATTTAATTTAAGTTATTTTACATCTATAAAAATAACATCCATTGGTATAATATTTGTTGTGCTATATTTGTGCTATACATACATTACAAAAAACTAGCTTTTCTTAACATGACTAGTTCCACACGCAATATGCTGGTACATTGATAGTTTTTTTTTTTTTTTGAATAAAAGTTATTACCTCCAATAATGCAACTTAATCGGTGTATGCAATATACATAATAAGAAAAACTAAAACCATAAAATTATGAAAACATAAAAATTCTTTTAAACAAATAAGCGTCCTGACATCTTCTATGGAATTTTAATTTACAAAGTTGGTTTCGTATTTTCGGTAAACATAAAATAAAAATTACTTTTCCAGGATAAGCCACAAAGTGATGAGGCACCACAAAAGCTTAAACCAATTATAGTAACTGAGAGTAAAATAATTTCATTGAAGCGAAAACAAGCAGATATTGATGCTTCAAAGAAATACGAATCATACAGTCATGGAAATGGTAGCAGTAATAGAAACTCAACAAAGTCCATACCAACTGCAAAAATTTTACCCGAAGCCAAAAGAACACTTTCTGATCATATATCGACTGGCCATGGAAATGGTGGGGGTGGAAGCAGTGCAAGTTCACATTCAACTGCGACAGCCATTATCAAACCTGTGATAAAGAAGCTACCAACACCAAGCTCTCAACAGATTGCAGCTAAGCCAGCCAAGCTTCACGACACACCTTCAGAAGATGAACTTGACTATGACGACATTGATTTGTTAAACGATGAAGATCGTCTACTTGCCGATACGCCATCTCCACCACCATCACCTGGTCCTCCATCACCAAAGGCTTCGGGAAACAAAAATTCGAAAGCCTTTAGTTCATCAAACAGGAGAGTCGTACTGAAATCTTCTCCATCATCATCGTCGGGCGAACGTAGAACAGATGAAGGCCGAGGACGAGGAGGACGCGGAAGATCTAAAAACAAAGAATCCAATGATGAAAATTATCGAAAAGGCATTTTCGACAGGCTCGATAGGAAGATTGGTGTCAGCGAACCAAACAAACGAAGAATTCAGCGCATCGTTATGAAGAACTCTTCCGAAGACTAATACAAAAACACAAACAAAAATGGTTTGAATGCGTATACATAAATGTATTGTTTGATATATTTTTCATCCCAAAGGCGAGATTAAAGCTCGTTCCTCTTTCAAATTGTATCTATTCTTACAATGCTAATAATTTTACATATATACTTGCCTTCTATTTGGATCCCATTTGGATGTCATTCTTTCTCTTTTGTAACAATTGTTTAAGACATTGATAATTTTCTTTGACTATTTTTTTTTTGTAATTATTGTTTATTTTGTTTACACTACCGCGCATATATATGTTCAAAAAGAATATGACTTTTTTAATTATTATTTGTAATGCTTTACATACAAATAGATACCAGTTATCTATTATTTTTTTGATACAACACTTGACTAAAGACAAATTATTTCAGATCCACCCAGACAGTTTTAATTATTTTTCTTTTTACCAACTAAAATTATGTTTCCCTTATGAATTCCCTTTTTATTTTTTTATATTTCTTTATTTTTCTATGAGATCCTCAACCCATAAAACCAAAAAAAAACTAATGTATCTTGTTGAAATTTAAAAACAAAATTAAATTTCCAGAGAAATGTTTCGTGTTTGTTACAATTTTTTTTTTCATACAAATAATTATTTCTATAGACAAATATGATTCTTTTAAATGTTTTTCTTAGTATATAAGTTTTATAGTTATAGAAAAAGATAGCTTTTAAGAAGAAATAGATTACCCCACCACCCATAATAAAGAATAACTTGACTTTGCTGACAAAATATACATCTTATTATGTTTATCAGTGCAAACAAAAATAGTGTTTTCTTTTTTTCATAGTACATTTTGTATGCATAAATTATTTAATTTGATTTGTATTTTTGATGTGCTGCTATATAAAGATTTAGTTGTCTGCAATTATCAATTAGATACTAAACAACCGAAAATGCATTTTAAGCTATAAAATCGATAGTTATTTAAGACTTTAAAATTAATTTCTATATACAATATAATATAAAGCGATTGTAAAAATAAAATATTTTATACACACAACACATACAAAATATTTTGCGTAATACATTTGATCTTTTAAAAATAATTTTTTTTATATACTTATGCCTATCAACTTAAATAACTTGAATGTCAATCAGCTTGTAATAACATTTATAATTCTCTATCAATGTAAAGGACTTGTCGTTTAATATTCAAAACAAAAAGACCATTAAAAATATATTTAAATAAAGCCAGACAAATTAAAGTTATAACGCTTTAAATCTCTGAAACTGTAGGCTGGTAGAAACTGTTTTTAAATTATTTTTTTGTGATTTCGATAAAAACATAAAAGTTTAAATTTTCCTGAACATATTCATTGTCATTTAATAACAATCCCTTGCTTCCTACAAAGGTAAGCAAATCGCGAAACATCATTTGTCAAGAGAAAAATTGTTTTGGGAATAAAAAGCTCTTCTCTTATCTTTAGTGCGCATACCACGGTTTAAAAAAAGTGTTGGAAAGTGAATCTTCAATTTTATTCTGAATAAAATTCTTTGTTTAAGAACTTTCTTAAAGATTTGTACGATCTTAAATAAATTTTAGTTCAAATTTGTCTGGTTATATAGTAATCTATAAAAAATAGTTATATTTATGTCATTATGTTTTTATATATAATTTTTAAAGGCTTCATTTAAAATAATAAAAATTGTTCTAAAGTTCGAATGTACCTAAAAACACACTTTTAGAATTAACATTAATTCTCATGTTTGTATTTTCTGGATCTAAACCTGAATACCGTTTTTAATCAAGTCACATCAAACAATCACAACTATCCATTTATTTTTAATTGTAACTCATTCCTTAGCATGATTTGTGTCCTCCATATTATGATAAAACTATATTTATTAAGTGTATGTATGTTTGTTCAACTATTTATACTATCATCAAATACAAAAACATAAATATTCGAGGGATTACCTTTTTACTGTGAACTTAAATATTTAAAAACAAATTCTTACTTAAATTTTTGAAAACAATTCAAATTTAAGTAAGAAATTTTTTTGCCATGTCTTTTTAAAGCGTTAGACTTTTCTATTTTTGCATCTTGTATTGGATATTCCATTGTTTAAAAATTGGAAAACACTTAGTGAGTTGTACTTACTGTATTAAGATTGTAATTTTGTTTATAGAATTGTGAACTAAAAAAGTGCATACTTGTTTTGTGATCTTACAAAACAGATGAATTAGAACAATAGTTTTTGATTTTTAAGCTTAAATGAAATTGTAGTTTTATTTTTTAAGTATTCAATATATTCGAAATAAGTCTCAATTCTGGTTTTAGAAAGTATGTTGTTTAGAAATTAGGATCTTTAGAAAATCGATTAAATTGCTTTAAAGCCTTTTCTTTTTTCCCAAAGAAATATATGGACTTTTAACAAAGAATTTCTTAGGTTTTTTCAACAGTAAAAACGATTTTTCTATGACAAACTTAACTTTGACATATAAAATTATACTGCATTTCTGCATATTATGTAAGTTTGTTTATTTGTATGTAAAACGCTTGAAAAAATGTTCGTATATGAGAAAAATTACTCAAAATCTATCGCAAAATGTAAATGATAGCTTTAATTGACAAAAAACTTTGTGAACAAATATAAAATGTATTGATTCATGGATCGACTTAAATATTGAAAAATAGTTTCACAGCTTAAAAAAAAAAATACTTCAAATGATAACATAACACCGTTTAAAAAATTAACATTTTAAACAGAGATAAGATTATGTATAACAATAATAATTACATATAAAAGTTATACAGCATTGGACTTTGAAAGAAAAAAGAAACTTCGTTTCTGTTTAATAATAGTTATTGAAACGTAAGTTAGTCATACTTATAAATTGATTGTAGTCAAAATAAAATACAAAACAATTAATAAATCATTATTCAAAACAAACAAAACTATAAACAAATATATTTATTACTAATTTTAAAATAAATTTTACTCGTATGTGGCTTATTTTGTGTGCGTGTTCTCTCGTTTTATTTTTTCTTGTTAATTTAAATTCCATACAACAAAATATTTATTCATGATTAAGTAAAACTACTCGTATAAAAACAAATAATTACATTGAATTTAAACTATTGATATTAAGATTATGAAAATAAAAAAAAATATATTAACACAACCGATAATTACAAAAAAAAAAACTAAATTGTGATATTTTTTCCTCGTACTATTTTAAATCTACAAAAAGCCATATATATACCTGTATATATATACATATATTTTAATACTACTTATTATTGATTATTGTGAATAGTGTGTGAATGCTGATTTAGACGCCCCTGGGCGTATTTTTCAATTTGACCTAAGTTTTATTTATTTTTTAGAAGTTTAATAACTTCGAATTTATTTGAATTTATATTTATATAATTTTTTTTTCATTTTATTTATCAATTCAATTGGTATGTTTTTATTCTGATTACTTTTGTTCCAAATATTTTCTTTTGGTTCAAAGATTTTTTATTCCAGATGACTTGTTAAATTGATAACAAGGGAAACTGGGTACGTTTTATGTACTCAAAATCAAAAAAAAAAAAAAATCAATAAACAAATTTTTTACAAAGAAATTTTAAACTGTATTTTTCTTTCCTCGTATTTTTTTTTTCATAAAAAAGGTATTCATTTGGAAATTGGGCAGATTGTTCGAAAATTTAAATCGATTAATTGGCAACGTGCTACTTGTTCATATTTATTAACATTATTTGAGGATTCACGATTACAGCCCGATGCAGTTAAGTTTGTTCTCGATTAGTTTTTTTTATTTAGTAGATTATGTAAAACATAAACTTCGTTGACACAAAAATTTAGTTCAAATGAACTTATATTTATAAAGTGGTTGTATACTAAAATTGGTATTTGCCTTCTTGTCGACCACAATTTTCTAAACGACTTTTTTGTCGTTTTTTTTTCGGAACGGGCTCGGGCGACTAA
Organism: Scaeva pyrastri; assembly: GCA_905146935.1. NCBI lineage: Eukaryota > Metazoa > Arthropoda > Insecta > Diptera > Syrphidae > Scaeva > Scaeva pyrastri. The sequence continues at coordinate 35,081,260 of LR989927.1, read as the reverse complement.
AACTACAATCTTGAACAACAAGAATGAACTAAAGAAATGCTAATAAATATTATTATCAGATGGAATCAATGTAACCGGACTTCCTTTGAAACAAACAAACGATTATTACTCGCGAAATTCAGTTCTCAAAGAAAACTCGCCATCAAGGAGATTGTACCGAAGTATTTTTTAATTTGGTTGAATATATGCATACATTTGTTGAGTTAAAATTTCACTCCTTTTTTCAATACAATCTCAAAGAAATTTCCCTATACAATTGGAAAATACAAAAGGTGTCAAAAACGACATAATTTGAAAAAATCACGGTTAGATTTCTAAGTACCATAGTCAAGCAACAACATTTTTAAAAGACAGCTAGAATGGCAATTAGTTTTTCAAACATCTGAAGTAAGTAAAATAAAAAATGAGTACCTATGTAGGTATTGATGTATTCATACGTTTATCATATACATGTATTTTTTATTAATATATTAGATATGTATTTATGTACAGTGTACAGCCATAACTTTCGAACGACTTCACCAAATTGGATGATTCTTGGTTTTATATGTATTCGTTATTGTTAGGACAAGGTTTGTGTAATATAATAATTACAAACAATTAGCACACCATGGCTCATTTTTGTCTTTCACTATTGAACTATGTACTATGTCCAAAATAAATATGAAATATGTTTTTTCCTTCCTAGTTGATAGTCAAAGTTGACACTAAACTTCAATATTTATTATTATCGAAAGGAAAATGCAAAAAGTATAATCCTAGAAGTATGATCAAGACATAGCACTTTCCAAATCTGAATTTTTTAATTAATATACATACATACATATCTACATACATACATTTGTACATACATACATAGTATGTAATCAAAGAATCCAGCTTATTTATATAAATATATGATGTGTGGGCTGTCTCAAAACGACTTTCGAATTTTCTTTGCCAAATACGAATGTTTACAAAACAGAGATATGCCGAGATATGCGTTGTCAAAAACTAAGTTGCACTATCTAGGACGCGTATTTTAGGAGATATTCGCATTTGAAGTTTGGGTTCGATTTACTTTGGTACATTTTTATAAAATGGTAAAGAAGGAAAACCGTTGGAAAGAGGAGGTTTCCAGGATCGCAATACTGAAATTTCAGCCTTCTAGGTGGTTGGGGTGCCGAGATATGCGTTGTCAAATAACGCAAAGTTTTCCCTATCTAACGGAGCATGAATACCTTGGGGCATTAGTAGCAATAGTATATTACGTTGAGAGACTCCCTTCATTGGTTATTATTGGTCATTGGTCATTATTGGACTTTGGTCATTATTGGACTTTGGTCATTATTGGTCATTATTGGTCATTTGTAATTATAGATCATTGGTAATTATAGGTCATTGGTCATTATAGGCCAAAGGTCAAAGTTCAAAGGTCAGAAGTCAAATTTCAAAGGTCAAAATTCAAAGGTCAAAGTTCAAAGGTCAAAGGTCAAATGTCAAAGGTACATTGACCAATAACCTATAAGACCAATGACCTAAAATGACCAATAATGACCAATGACCAATAATGACCAAAGTCCAATAATGACCAAAGTCCAATAATGACCAAAGACCAATAATGACCAATGATCAATCATGAGCAATGACCAATGCATACATATTAAGGTGCATATTTCTATGTAAATATACATATGTATGTAAATCAGAGCTCACGATTATTTATACGTGTATTTGAAAAACACGGATACACGAAGTCCGGGTAATAAGTTTGTCCTATCTAGCATCTAGGACGCGTATTTTAGGAGATATTCGCATTTGAAGTTTGGGTTCGATTTTCTTTAGTACATTTTTATAAAATGGTAAAGATGGGCACACCGTTGGAAAGAGGAGGTTTCCAGGACCACAATACTGAAATTTCAGCCTTCTAGGTGGTTGGGGTGCCGAGATATGCGTTGTCAAATAACGCAAAGTTTGCCCTATCTAGGACGTGTATTTTAGGAGATATTCGCATTTGAAGTTTGGGTTCGATTTTCTTTGGTACATTTTATAAAATGGTAAAGATGGGCACACCGTTGGAAAGAGGAGGTTTTCAGGACCACAATACTGAAATTTCAGCCTTCTAGGTGGTTGGGGTGCCGAGATATGCGTTGTCAAAAAACGCAAAGTTTCCCCTATCTAACGGAGCATGAATACCTTGGGGCATTAGTAGCAATAGTATATTACGTTGAGAGACTCCCTTCATTGGTTATTATTGGTCATTGGTCATTATAGGTCATTGGTCATTATTGGTCATTGGTCATTATTGGACTTTGGTCATTATTGGTCATTGGTCATTATTGGTCATTGGTCATTATTGGTCATTGGTCATTATAGGTCATTGGTCAAAGGTCAAAGGTCAAAGTTCAAAGGTCAGAAGTCAAATTACAAAGGTAAAAATTCAAAGGTCAAAGTTCAAAGGTCAAAGGTCAAATGTCAAAGGTACATTGACCAATGACCTATAAGACCAATGACCTAAAATGACCAATGACCAATAATGACCAATGACCAATAATGACCAAAGTCCAATAATGACCAAAGTCCAATAATGACCAAAGACCAATAATGACCAATGATCAATCATGAGCAATGACCAATACATACATATTAAGGTACATATTTCTATGTAAATATACATATGTATGTAAATCAGAGCTCACGATTATTTATACGTGTATTTGAAAAACACGGATACACGAAGTCCGGGTAATAAGTTTGTCCTATCTAGGACGCGTATTTTAGGAGATATTCGCATTTGAAGTTTGGGTTCGATTTTCTTTGGTACATTTTTGTAAAATGGTAAAGATGGGCACACCGTTGGAAAGAGGAGGTTTCCAGGACCACAATACTGAAATTTCAGCCTTCTAGGTGGTTGGGGTGCCGAGATATGCGTTGTCAAATAACGCAAAGTTTGCCCTATCTAGGACGTGTATTTTAGGAGATATTCGCATTTGAAGTTTGGGTTCGATTTTCGTTGGAACATTTTTGTAAAATTGCAAAGATGGGCACACCGTTGGAAAGAGGAGGTTTCTAGGATAACAATACTGAAATTTCAGCCTTCTACATTGAAGGTTGAAGCTTAGAATGGTCGAATTAAATTTTTGACAAAAGGGCCACAGTACCTAAATCCATCGTTTCTCGAAAGAGTTGGTGAAATTTGTTAGATTGTAGGGGGTAATTTCTAGATCTACTGAACCGATTTTGAAAATTCTTTTACCAATAGAAAGCAATTTGCTTTGTGAGTAACTTAGACTATATAGTGGTGATAAAGTGGATATATAATGAAGCAGAAAATAGTGCTTGAAGTTTGTGTTTAAGAGAAATACAAGGGTAAACATGTTGAAAAAATATAAGGTTCATTTATAGGTTTTTATTCTGGTCTGGAGCTGGTATCTTTAAGCCGTCTATTGAATTCACAAATCTAATCGTAGGTATAATATGCTGCTGTTCATGGTCCTTATGAGTATTCACATACATATGCATTCTTTCTTGAGTATTTAGCAAGAGGAGTCTCGACCTCTTAACAACCGGTTAGAACAACATATGCGGGGTCAGCTAGTTCGAATTAAAAAATCACTAAATAATATTTGATTTATAATTACAGCTATTTTTATTATCAGATAATTTTTAAAACCCTCCCAACCAAAAAATTAACAAAAGTCGAAACCCGTTACATAATACTGTGTCTAATTGTATTCACGTGTCTTAAGGATAAAGCCGGCTTTTCGCACCATTAAAGGGTTCCAAAAATATTCAATATAAGAAGTAAATGATAACGATTCCATCCGAATTGAACAAAATCTTAACTAGAATAATGGTTTTTAAAGCTATGTATATTTAGAAATAGTAGGTGTTTTTCTTATGTGTATGTTAATCAAACGTCTTCTTTGTTGAGGGTTGCGGGTAAAGTTGTTGCAGCTGGGGATTGATCTTGAGCTGAGGATACTTCATCTGTAACAATTATCGCAGGAGCTTCATCGTTGTTGTTGACGTCGGTTTTTTCTTCGACTATTGCCGGGATTGATTCGACAGTTTGTGGTTGTGATGCAACTACTGCTGTAGGAGCTGTTTCAGCTGTAGGTGTTGGAGGAGTAACTATAGTTACGGGGACAGTTGAAGCAGGTGCTTTGGATTCAGTATTTATTTCAGCTGCTGGAGCTGGAGGTAATTTTTCACATTCTACTGCTGCTTCAGTTGCTGTCTCCTGTTTTGCAGGCGTTTGAACTTGTGGTTCCGCAGATTCTATTGGTGTTAACTCTCCTGTTACGACTTGGATGTTGTTTTGAACTTCTGGTTTTGATTGATCTTCAACATTAATTATTGGATTTGCTTTTTGGGCAATAGGCTTAACGATTTCTATCTTGGCACCCTCAGTTTGTTCTTTTGCCTTTTTCGTTGCACTTGGCTTAGCTTTTGGTTTTGGCGATGGTGATGGCGATGGTGACGGACTTGAACGTATTTTCTGTTGATCCATCATAACAGTTGTTGCTTGAGGTGCGGGACTGACACTTCGCCGGATTTCATCTTGTTTTTCAGTAAGTATTTGACGAATTTCCTTGATTGGTTTTAACAAGAAAATGGGAACATCTTCGTCGCGATGCTGAAACAAAACTTCTCCTTCGAATTCGATGAGTTTGTGTTTTCGAGCCCGTAGTAAAATACCCACAACCTTGTCAGAAATGTAAGTGTAGATCTATTAAAAGATGAACATGAAAACATTATGTGAATATGTATTAGTTTTGTAAATAATAATAAAAAAAAAAAAACTCACATTGAATAGTTCACCAAATGGAATGACTTTCATTTCAGGTTCATCCTTTACATTATAGCCTTCAGAATCAATAATTTGGCAAAGTTCAAGCATTTCCTTTAGTACATGTATGTTGGCTTTTTGACCACGTTGTTCTGTTAAGCTTCCTGCCAGCGGCCTGCACGTACAAAATTGAAAGTAATGCGAAATTTCTAAATTAGGTCATATGTATTGGAAAAGTTTAACTTACCTTCCATACTCGCCCTTCTTAAAAGTTGGCTTCGGAAGTCCACCGGTTTGTGAAAATGGATTTAAATGCTGTGATTCTTGGTGTTTCGACACAGCGTTATTGAACATTGCAACTTTTGATGATAATGGTGATTCCTAAAACAGAATTAAGAAATAGAGCTATTAGTTATTTTATTTATTATTATTATTTTTTTTGTTATGTTTGTACTTCAGTTATTTTTATTTCATTTTGTTTCATTTTTTTAAAATTTTGAATTTATGTAGGTCTTGGTTCCCGAAATGATTTGTAAGAAATAATTTTGACTAGATTTTAATATGAAGGCATATTATGATCTTATGGTTGTAGTTTGCTTCATTTTAAAAACTTGAGTGAGTTTTCAAGAACTTAATTATTATTTAATATATTTCCATTTTTTGAAAATAAAATTCTGCAAAGGCGGTTAACGTGCGTCTTGATTCTTTTATGCCGACGAGATCAGTTGATTTTGTTTTATTTTTATTTATTTGATACAAACTTAATTAGGAATCAATCCTGACAGACTACCAATCAAAGACTGTTTTTGGTTTTTGAAGTAGTGGTGCCGAATATCGAATACCATCCACTTTATTTTGTTGACATATGAATAAGTTTTTAGAAAATTACAATTCCAACCAATCTGATGAATTAGATAGTAGGTACGCGTTTTTAATCGATTTCATGCATAATCCATTTGCATCGAATTATATGAAATAAAAAAAAATCAGGAGATGGTGTAGTCAGACAAATTTCCTGCCACAGTTGGTTGGGGGTATATGAAAACCTGTAGACCTTGGTATGCCGTCATATTGAATCATAATTCACAAAGATTTCAGCAACCATTTTGGCCAAATCACAAATAGTCACCGGTACTGAGATGTACTTTCGGGGAAAATAATCCTCAAAAATAAAAGACGTTATTTCCTTTTGGAACGTTTTTAAATTCACAGAGAGATAGAATATCGTTAAAGTGGTTTCCCAAATATTGTGCCAAGAACATTTATACAAATCTTTGTAGGTAAAACCTGCGCCTGATGTTAGAAATAATTTATTTAAACATCAGTAGTGAGTTAGTGTTTTTTTTTTTGGCAGATTTTTGATAGTTAATTCAAATTAAAAGCCCCAGCACACACGTGTGAACGCTTTTTTTTTTTTGCTAATTAAATTTAAACTAATTTACCTCTTCCATGTATCTATCTACATGTCTGTCTTAATGTCTGACACTTAAAAAAGAATTGGCAGAATATGAGGATATTTGATGAGTAATTGCAAAAACTTTTTTTTTTACGCTGGGTTTTCAAATCTTTTCATTCATTTTATTATTTTTTGTAAATTGAATTTTTGTTGATTATGAAATTAACCTGTTAAAGTAAGCGCTTAGAAGTTCCTGTTGAATGTTTATACTTTATACAATGCTACGTGGACTATGAAAATTATATTTTTGAGCGTGTCTGCGTATTTTTTCGGGTATTTGGCAGACTGAAGCGGTATAATGTCCGTTGTACAACTGAAAGCTTTTTCAACCATCCGTTAAGATCTTACTTACTCGAGAGTCTCAAAATTTCTCGAAATAATTTATCTCTTCGATATTTTTTCTTTAATTGATAAAAAAAGTTGCATTTATATCTATATACCAACGTACGAGTATGTGTAATGTTAGTGGTAGAAAAAAGTCTGTGACCATTAAATTTAAGTTTTTGGCCTTTCTTGTTGGTTGGTTTAAATTCAATCACCATTCAATATCTTCAGAGATTTCTTCCCAGATTACTTTTAATGGTTTAAAAATTAGTTTTGCAAATGGTAAAATAGTTCAAAAACACAAAGAAAAAAGGTATGACTTTTGGGAATATTTTTGTAGAGATTCGTATAATTTAATTTTAATTGAATAATTTATATGGACCGTAAGCGGAATAAAGCACAAGTAAATTTTTGTTGAGAAGACTTTGGTGCAATACTGTAAATCTACATCTATGTACATACATATACGAGTTAAATTGCCAAATCTCTGAAGATAGATTGTTGAGAATAGAAAAACCTCTAAGCATAATATTTGATACTTTTGCTTTAAGCTATGTTTTTTTTGGCACCAACATGGGGTGTGTTATTTCTATTAAAATATAAACGTGCTTTTAAGAACAATTGATCATGCCGAGGATATGTGACTCGTATTGTTATTTGTATGTAGGTGTATCAGCCGTTGCACATTCGGTTAACTAAACGTACATTTGTGTATTCTAGTCTATTCTATACATACATACATACATAATTTAAATTCTATTTATTTACATTTATTGAGTTTTAATTCAAAATCAGTAGCTACCTATGTACATATGTATGTATTTTATTTTATATTTTTGAATATATAATTTTGAAGTACATAACATACGAGTACCTATAAAAGGTAAATAAATATAAGCTTATTTTTTGATAAATATGAGAAGTTAAAAATTTAATCTAAATCGGTGATTCTTTTTTTGCGAATCCAAAACTTGTCCTTAGCTACCCTGCATAATGCCATTCGAAAGCACTTAATTTTTAAAATTTAAAAAAATGTTAGAACTTTATCAATTAAATTGAGGGCTCTCAATAGATAAAGTATATTTATATCATAATATGATATCTACTTTAAATCTTTTAAACCTTTCCTAGAATTACAACAAACGAAAGTCTTATAAGCATACCTACTTAAGTTTAAAACTGTTATATTAAGGGGCTTTTCAAAGAGGTGTTAAATTGCAGTAACTCAAATTATATGTAATTGCATTGTAAATAAAGCGATGTTTTAATACTTGTAGTATGAATGAAAAATGGAAATTAAGGAAAATGAATTTGTCTCATATTAAATTGATGAGTTTGGCTTAATGTCATCAATTTTTTTTCATATCTCACTTGTTAGGCGCAATTACAATTATTATTATTGTCATTAAGGTTTAGTTTATAATCTGATTTTTATGAATATTCTATTTTTTGAAATTTTAAAGGCATAAAAGCAGATTTTAACGTGAACTTTAAACAGAATAGGAATGACTTTAGTTGAATTTAGTAAAGCAATTTTTTTTTCGTAGAATCATATTTTGTTAAGAAGTTTTGGACAGACTCAACCTGAGCTTAATGGGAAAGATTTATCTTATGTATATATAAAATTCTCGTGTCACAATGTTTGTTCCCATACTCCTCCGAAACGGCTTGACCGATTCGTATGAAATTTTATATGCATATTCAGTGGGACTGAGAATCGGCTACTATCTATACTAACATTTTTTTTTGAGAATTTTTTTTTATAATGTTGCATTACAATATTCATGCAACCCTTAATTTTCACCCTTCTATCACACCTTTAATTTAATTTTAATTCATTTTCTTGATTTTGTATTAAAAATAAATGCTTACTTCAGTTTTAAAAATTTAAACAAAATACTCGGCAGTTTACGATCTATATAATTATGTTCTCAAGTAACTTTATTAACCTGGAAAACTTTCTCCATCCTAAATTGAGGACATTATTGAAGTCACGAATTTTTGGTGTGATGTTAATTTGTGCTTCAATTGTGTTTTCTGTTAAGGCCTATACATGAAAATTGAAGCAATCTTCGGTTTTGTTTTACGTTCAGAATAACGGAACAGAATGTTACAAAGACTAGGACATGGACTTCGGTTGTCCTGCCACTCGATCCACTCTTTTCTAAACAGGCAATGCACAGCTTTTTAAGCCAAGACCATGTATTTCGATTTTTTTTCCAAATAACTATTAGACTGAAGTAAACTTTTTAAAGATTGGAAAGAATAAAATCATCATTTGGGAGAGTTTTAATATCTTTTGGATAAATGTTACGAATCACACCGGGCCATCTAGAAACTATAAAATAATTGCACGGAAAAATGAAAAACTAACAAAATATTTGTCCATAGCTTGAATTTGTGCCATAAATCGGGGCGAGATGAAGTTCGCCAGGCCCGCTAGTTTTATCTAAAATAATTTATGTTTTTATTAATATTATTATATGTACATAGTTTATTTTACTTTATATGAATGTATAGAATAATATAATTTAATTAAACCTTAAACCATAACTTAAGCTAGTAGTGACTAAGTAAGGTCTCTATAATACATTTTATTCATCAACAAAACTGTAATAACTTGAACTTCTGTGAATGTTATAGTTTCAATTGTTCTCAATGAAACCTGGAACCTGTCTTTGCAGTTTAACTACTCGTACTTCGTCGTTATGGAAAAATGTTGATACGACTAGTGATAACTTCTAAGCTAAATCACTTAGAGGTACAATGTGTTGGCATTAATACATAGAATGCTATTTGTTCAAAAAGTGGCAGAACCTGTCAAAAATCTTTTGTCTCTAGGGCGACGACTTGTATGCAATGTAAGAGCATTTCTTGGAACCTATTAAATAGTCAATTTCTCAAATAAGCATGGAATTGTAAATTACTAAATGTATCTTCTTTGTTTTACTTTATTACATCTGCGAAACTTGCAGGTGTATCTTTTAGGTTTCACCCATTGTTCGTCGTTCATCAGCCTGGCCCTTGGATGGTTGTACTTGCTTGTTAAGTAGGAATTTTTATTGCAAAACTTTGTATATACAAATAAATATGTATGTATACATACATACGTATACGAGTATGTATGGAATAATAACTTAATTATGGAAAAAAAGACACACTACTTTCACTGTTGATTTTAATTAGTAGATCTTATTTTGGCCTACATTAAAGTGATTTTCTTTGTTAGTTTTTTTTTTTATTTTTTTTTTTATTTACAAATGTCTTTTCACGCCTCCTTTTGATGTTGGAAAGTCACTTAAATCAAAATTTCCATGTTATTCATGTTTATCAATAATAATAGGTTTTTGTTTGTAAAATAACCTGGGAAAAAAATATAATTAAAAATCTTTCTCTCTACAAGAGAAGACATGGCTATGGGAAATTAACCATTTATAGGTGTGTGAAGAATTTTTAGCAAATTTATTCAAGGTGACTTAAGAATTTGTTTGTTCTGCCCACTCTTGAAAAAAAAATTCCTTCTTCAAAAATGTTTAAGTGTTTTATAAAATTCACACATATCACAACAAAAACCATTGTCAAATAGCGGATGTTGTGTTTTTTTTTTAATAAAAATAAAAATAAAAATAAAAAGGCAAAACAAAAAAATTAAATATTTATCTTAATTTTTCCGACTAAAAAAAAAATTAAATTAAAAAAGTAGGAACATACTTGAAGAAATCATTTTTTTTTGATATTTCGGTGGCATGCGAAATAGTTGTTGCTTTAAATAAAACAAATGAAGACAGCAGCGGCGGCGACGAATATGATGACACTTCTGGGTCTTTAAACGACCCGGCTGCGGCTGTCCGGCTGGCTAAGGTGGCATGGCGGCGAAAATCTTGATGGTCATTGCCAAGAATTTTTCACCCAGTAGCAACAGAGACGGTGGCGGATGCCGTGTATATAAATACAAAAACGACACACACACCTTTTATGTTTGTATCGCATATGTAATTTGTTTATAAATGCACATAAATAATACGTTATTCTGCCAAATGGCAAACAATTTAAATTTCATTTTCCGACTTGAAGTAGGAATTTTCTTGAGGTTTTTGTTGTGTGATTTATGTGTAACAGATTGAAATACCGTAGCCAAGGGGCACAGTTGCTCTTTATATTCCACTTGTCCAATTTTAGAAGTTAGGTATACAACTTAGGTTCAGCAAAAGCAATGATCTCTACTTGATTTACATACATACCTACATACCATAAACATAAACTACATGAGTGTCGTACATTAACATTACAAACATAAATAATTAAATATATGAAAATGAAGGAATGGCCGATACTTAGCCAAAAAACGAGTATTGTTAAATGTATATATTGTGGGTATCCATATCCGCATTCTTATAGCATTTAGGTTTTTATAGTATATGTACACATGTACGTATGTATGTATGTACGTGTATATTACTTTATTAAGTACATAATATGCTTATTTTTAAGAGATTTAGACATTTTTTTTTTCTACCTACAAGAAGAAAGGGCCCACAGTTCGTGCACAAGATCAATGTTTTGACGTTAACAAAATTTGACCTGCGAAATGGACTTAAATTTTCAAAATATACGAATCAAATTTATCTGTGGTATGCTCCTAACAACAGTTGACATTTTTGATATTTAATAAAACAGTTCAAGCTTTTGAAAAAAATAATTATTTCGTATATATGTAAATACAAACTTTTCTGTCAGTAGTAGGATTCTATACAAAATCAATTACATTTTCTACCTTAGTTAAACTGTCTCACTAACGAACGTTCCCGACATTGAAAACCTACATTGTATTTATTTTATAATTTCATGTTTCTAATTTTCTATTTGGTAAAAGATATTCCTTTAATATTTTCATAAATTATTTTAAAATAAATATAATTTTTAATTTTTGTATTACTTACAACATATCCACATGTATGACGTATGTATGTATGTATGTATGTATATGTATGTCAATTTCTTTGACCACGAATTTACGAGACTTGACGAAATGAGCCTCGTCTCGGTCTTGTGGTTAACTTCAAGTTTACGTATAATAACTATATTTTCAAAACTAGGTTATGTTTTTAAATGACACCTCGAAACTCTTATTTTCCAATAAAATTTGACAGTTTTGAATGGACCACAAACCATATGTTTAAATTTTTACAGTATGCTCCATTGCCAAAATAACGCTCTGAGTTCTCAGAAAAAAAATCAAATTGTTTATACGATAGTCTGATAAATAATACATAATTAGTTTTGCAATTTAAACAATAAATTCATAATAATTGGCATTTTTGGTAATAAAAACAAAATGATTGAACTTGAAAAAACTGACGAGAAATCGGAGAGAGACTCTGCAAATGTTGGTCGAAAATATACAGTCTTGTTTAGCACTCGTCTAAGGTGCTGAGGTATCGTCTTGTCTTCTTTTTGGGTTTAACAATACAAAATTAATATTCTTCTTGCATTTACATATAAACATTCAGTTAGGTTCAGTAAAATAAAATTGTGAGTTCTCAAGTTCATGAAAAAGAAATTTGAATGATCTTCGCAGTTTCTTTCCTTTTTATAAAAACTTAATTTACTATAAAAACTTTATACTTCTTGTTCCCAAAAAGCAGAAATATATGTGTAAACAAATTAATAAACTTTAGTTAGGAATAGCAACCATTGTCATCACTGGAAGTCTTCATTCCTGTCACATCTACCTAAATGCTTTTAAAATTAAATTGCTTAGCAAAAGTGAACTACACCTACACTTACTATACAAGTTTTGATATATTTTCAATAAAAATACTTTTCTATTTTTTTTTTTTTTGTTTAAAAGTTAATTGAATTTCAAGTTTAAGACAATCTGAACTCCCGAAGTAAAATCCACAGAATTTATAAGCTGAGTGTAGGTTGAAATTTGAAATTTTGATAATGCAGTCGCTTATTGATAATTTCTGAACTTACGAGAAATCTTTTCATGGAGAGTTAATTCTTTCTATAAGGCTAAGATAACACTATTTATTGTATACATTTAGCAACAATCGACACTTTATCAACAATAAACGTGCTACTTGCATTTTTATAGTCTTGTTACTCTACTAAAACAAAATTATTTATACAAGTTCATTACTTTGGGCTTTCTTGTGTGGTTTCCAACTAAAAACTAGTTATGTAATTAAAGTCTCCAATTTTGAACTTACCACTACGAATCGTAACGCTCCGAGTTCATGTGACACATCGGCCATATTAGATTAGACAGTTATAAGTTATAATTATAGTAAACCGCTTTAAAGTAAACTTTCAAGATAACAAACACAAAACTAGGCCTTCTATTGTAAAACTAGAGCAATTAAATGCTTTCCAGGAAAATCTTTCTTCGCACTGAACTGTCTTATTATGGTTTTTCTTTTCAACTTTGGTTACGCACTTTATACGACTTGACGTGCGGATATAAAAAAAAAACAAATTAAAAACTGATTTCCTTTCAATCACGTTTGAATCGAATCGAATCGAATATAACAATCTATGCACTCAATAACTCCGTTAAATAACTGCCGTTTGTTTTTAAATTGATTTTCTGTTTTGTTTTTTGTTTTTTGTATCTTTTATCTGTCTCACATTTACTGGCGCACTATCTGCAAAAACACTTCTTCCAAATGGCGTTTTTTTTTGTAATTTTTGTTTCTATTTTTGCGCCTTTGTTCGACTGTTTCCGCGTTTCACTAAATGAACAAAGTAAACTACTTTTATGGGAGAACAAAATTGAATTCAATGAGTGGGTTAGTTCACTTCACTTCTTTTCTGTTGAATTGGTTGAAGAAAAGTGAGCTGCGGTGCAGACGGTCTTCGCCTTTTATACCACCGGCCACTAGAAATTCAGCTAGGAAAATATAAAGTATGTGTATAGCTTTTAAGAATTTCCCCTGATATTTTCTGAATGAATTCTTAATTGTATGCGTGGAAAAAAGCTCAGTGATTTTGCGCGTTGCAAAATATTATTGTAGTGGGTGTTGTTTGGCCGGCTTTTGTTGGCTTACACTCAAAATGCACTTCATTGAAGGATCTTATTTTTGACTGAGTCTGAATTTCTTATTAAATTTAACAGTAGTTTTCTCAATTGAGGGAAACTTTTTTATGTTAGTTTTGGGGTTGTTTTTTTTTTCTGTATCAGAATCAAAAAAGTTCATTTAAGAGTATGTGCCGATTCCTATTCCTATCAGATTATACGATATTAATGGTATAATTTATGTGTGTGAATTTTCTGAAAAATGTATGCAAAAGTGAGATTACCCCTTTCATCACTGCTGTTGGAAGGAAAATGACAGATCTTATTGATTCACTTTAAATTAAAAAAAAAAAATTGCCGCACAGTGGTTAAAATTCAACAAAAACGGAACCGCTCAACCAATCTTGATAAAACTTTTTACAAAAGTAAAAGGTTTAATAACATGTCATTGAATAATAGTCTTCGATACACTTATGTACTTTTGAGGTGCGATTTAAAACAGCTTTAGTTTAAATTTTGTTTAAAAGGAGAACTTATGCATGTTTTTTAACATTTTTCATAAGCTATTAATAAGCTGAAACAAGGTAGAAACAAAAAATTCTAACATATACATACTTAAAAAATTCTTTTTCAGAGGAAGTGTATTTTAATTAACTTTGCTTTGGAAAGGGTGAAATGGGGGACAATTGTTCAATTAAATTTTTATTTTGGAAAGATTATGTTTACGTACGTAATTATTTACTTAATCTTTTCCAAAGCTATTATTTTAATAATTTTTTTAAGGACTTCTTGAACATAGTTTTACTTTCATAGATTAATACATTACAATATATGTATGTATATTAAAGCAGCTTGCTTAGAGAGCATAGTTTTAATTTTTCAAATATAGTTTAAGTATCTACTCAATCACAAGAGTAAAAAAAGAATCGAATTTATGAAGCGAGCTTGGAGCCAGGGTCAAACCAACCAAGATACAAGATGTGCAAATGCACTGTGCGCAAAATTATGGGGGAGCATTACCAGGTGCAAAAAAATGAAATCTGATATTAAGCTAACAAATATACCCTTCTATTTGCATTTATACCACAAACATTCTTCAACCAATCCCAAAATTAAATTAATCGCAACTGTGCTAAGTTATTTTTTCCACACTGAATAGAATCACTTTCATTAGTTGTGTTTTATTCACTGCTGCATAGCAAGTTCAGCATTCGAGTGAATAAAACTATCAAACTCACTAGATATACATATGTACATATGTATTTACATATATCAGCAGCACAGCTGCCATTTGTTTTGCTAGTCTCCTTTTCGCCAGCAATCAAATTGTTGTTTTTTGCCGAGGAAAATTTTACTGAGCTAGCATAGCTACACTGAATAAAACACAACCATTGTTGCATTCAAGGAAAATTTAACTCAAAATATCGTTAAATTAAAGATTCCACTTGAACCATGCAAGTTCAATATACTTCCTGGGTAATGTGGAGAAGTCTTTTATACATATTTATGTGGTAACTGGTATATTTTAATTTTAAAATTATTTTTTTCAAAAATTCAAACGTAAAAAAAGAAATTGTCATATTTTGCTTTACTGATTTTTATGGTAACGTTTTATCTATAGACAAATACATTATATATGTACAATATACATAACCTAATGTATGTATTGTATATCCTGGTGCGCACATTATTAGCAAATTTTTGTCAAAGAATGTGCTATATAAGAATGTGCTTTCGACTACATACAAATACCAAATATGGAAATCTGTCCTAAGATGTCGGTCGTTAAAAATTTTAAATCTTAAATTTATTTTTAACTCAGCTGCAATTGAATTTCATCATTCATTTTCCCGAGCAGCATTTTTGAAATTATAGGTCGATCAAAAATCGCTCATCTGATGACTGGGCATCGCATCTTGTCTTTGTATGCCAAGCAAACGCAACGCTTAGTCAGTTTGTTTTTGAAATTCATGAATTAAAAAATTGAATCTAAGCGTCAGATAGATATATTGTATATATGTACATATGTATAATGTTTATGTACATTAGAAACTCTCAAGTGTAAATAAAACAAATGGCGTTCTCGATTTAAAACTAGGAAGACGTTTGCTAGGCATTCCCTATTCCTATGCAGTATTTTTGTAATAAATAAATTTGAATTTTCTCTATTAATTGATTAATTGATTTATGAATTGAGGATCTACAACACAAGATATGATTGAAACGTTAATAAAATATTTATTTATTTCACATCTATCTGTAATTTACATATTTTATTTTAACGTAAACGATTTGCGTTTAATATGACGGTTAAATTAAACTCTTTCAGTGTTCAAATAAATTGAAAAAAAAAAACGTTTGTAAGAATCGAAAAAAATAGAATAGAAAGCTTTTCGGGGAACTACGTTTTTCTTTCTGTTTTCTCTCGCAAAAAAAAAAATAACACAAAGAATATAGCTTGTCGATTCTCGAACTTGCGACATAAAGTGCGCCAGGGTATTTCCGCCAACTTCTAAAGACTGCCACAGACAATTATTGTTGTTGACAGTGTCAGCAATTTAAAGTCGTAAATAAAGTAATTTTGTTGTAACTATCGGGATACCTGGAATTAAAATGTAAATCTAGCGCCGTTGTCTGGAAAATTATTCTATAGAATTTTATAGATTTTGATGGATAGTTGACTTCTTTATCCTGGTTGATAATTGTATAAACCAACGAAAAAGACGGTCTTGGTTGGAACTTAAAAAAAATGGTCTTTGTTTTTTGCCGCTCTCACTTAGCCAAATCAGTCTTGAAGTGAAGACTAGAATTATATTTGGAAAAACACGGTATAATAAACTGAGTCACAAATTTGACGACTTTAAGAAAGAAGCATGGATACTTCGAAAGGCTGGACACGCAGCCTTACAGACATACAGGCTTCAATTTTTTGAAAGGAAAAAATGCATTATCATAAAAAAAACTTTTACCCCCAATAAAAATAATATTTCAATATTGTTTTTTTAATGTTTGGTTTTTATTTTAGCACTTGAATGTATGATTGTAAAATGACGTCAGAGTCACCTTAACACTTACCTTGCCCTCTCACAAAACAGACGGATTTGTCTGGGAGCATCATGAAGCTAATTCGATAGAACAGCGTGATTTGTGACTAAAATTACTTTTATCATATGAGTTTGCCATATGTAATTTGTTTACAATTAGTTCTTTTTCTGTTTTTCTTATAAATAAAATACTTTTTTCTTCTATTTGGCTATATTCCCGATTAAAAACTTAAAACAAGATTCTTTTGTAATACCTACATAATATTTAAGTCAAACAATTAGTAATTTATGTGACCTTGGGAGTTGAGTAATAAGTATATGTATGTACATATGTATGATTTTTAAACATATATTTTAAAAAAGAAAAAAAAAATAGTACACAAATTTTCTCCGAGATTTCTTTTCATAGTTGAAATTTTCTTCTCATGAGTTGTTTATCTAATATTATTTGTAGCTAGAAAAATCAAAAGAAAACATTTTTTTCAACAAATAGCTAGCACGCTTCATGGCATTTATGAATGTAGGTATACATATGTATGTACCATATATACCGTATAAATACATATTTGTTTCTTCCTGTGTCTCGTCTTTGACGCTATATTGTCAACGATTTTATGCCACTATAACTGCGTAATAATTAAAATTTATTTATTCTTAACAATTGGCCGCCTAGCTAAGGAAATGAATACATAAATCATCTGACATAAATATTAATGCAATAAAACAATAAACGTGTGTCTAATGGTTAATTAAATTAGCGGGTAGTAGTATCCTTTTTTTAAGATTTTTTCTTTTTTTATGATATTAGATGAAATGATTTATTTTATACTTATGAATGTATCTAAATATGTATATAGATGTTTCATTTGGATGTTTATAAAACGAGTATAATTCAAGATGAATCAATTGATGTTTATTGAAGTGTAAAAACGAAGAGGATAATAGCTAAATAACCGGCACGACGATGGTTGAAGCACCACATCCTTTTCATGTAATTTTCCATGATCACTTCGCACTTGGGGCTATATGTCCTCGATAATTGTGACCACCTCTTCTAGAAATATCAAAAATTGGGATTGTTACGTTTCTTGTGCGGCAATTAGCGCCGCCTTCATATGGAAAATAAACGTACCTGCCTAAATAGCGGGTGTTTCAAATTGAATAGAAAACGCTTAAATTTAAAATGTTAAGTATACGCCCGAGTGAATTTGAAAAAATGTGTTCCATTCTTGTTCTGAGATAGCAGATTCGTGTTTAAGCTATCATATTCAACTGAAAGAAGACAAAATTTTATAAAAACTAACAGTTAATTAAAAATTAGAACAAAATAATTTATAAATATCGTTAGCGGTACCAACTTGGTGTAACTTGGTGTATTCCCAAACAATTGTTCAAAACTTACCCAAATTGGGTGTTATACTTGAAACTTGAGCTTTCGGAGTTAAAATTAATTTACTATGTTGGTTCGTTGTGATACCTACCACATGGATCCTAAGATCTTACTTACTTGTTATACCATTTGGAGTTCACAATAAAGGCTTGGAGACAATAAATGTCGGAATTACTTAGATAACTAGAACATTGTAACTATAAGAAATCTTCCAGGTGGCAGGACAAGAACATAGAAGGTAATTCCTCTTCTTCTTCATACATACATATACAGTTTTTGCAAAAATTAAGTAGCTTTGAATTTCGTTGGTCTTTTTGTCAATTCATATACCATTAACAAAAATTAAATTTAAAAATAGAATTTACTCGCCTAAAATTGGTTGACACTGAAATTTGAGTTTATTCAAAATAAGTTCAGATGAATATTGAATTCAGTTAAAAAAGTAATCCTCTTTACTAGATTAACGTTAACGGTGTATTTAAGGATTACCAAGATTCATATTTGCGTAGAGTGATGTAAAACACTACATTATGCATATGGGTTGAATATTTCATCGTTGGAGTTTCTTCGTTCCTCCCACGGCATATTCTCAAGAAATCTGTATTTTTATCGTAAAATTAAAGAATCTAATGTGATCTTTCATTTCATTATTAAGCAGATATGATTAAATCTAAAATTGCTATATACTTGCCCAAATGTCTCTAATGCGTATTATAATATAAATATTTATTTCCACAAATTTTATCTGGCGATCCGTGAATCACGAGCAAACTTTCATCTCAATAGCTTCTTTTGTCAATTCATATTCCCCTATAAAAATATTGACCGATCGAGATCTATTTTAGAAAAAGCGTGCATAAACTACATGACGACCCGTACGTCAGAGTTTGTTTTGAGAAAAAAATATTGTTGGTTTTTCGTTTCTATATAAATTCTTACTTAAAATTCTTTTACTCCTTCGCATTTAAAACAAAACAAAAAAAAAACAAAAATCAAAATCAAAAGATTCCCGTCCTCATGATTTAACACACACAAGCATACAGACAACAAATTATGGCGCCGCATCGTAGATTTTTGCAATAAATTTTCGCTTAATTTTCTGTCAAAATCAAGGTCGTTGTTTTTGAAAAATTACAAAAAATGAGCCAACGAAATGAACAAACATGTTTGTTTGTTTCCACACTAAATTGAAGGGAAATACATCTTTGAGGAGAAAAACTGCTTCCGTAAAATGTTGATTTGGCATAAATGCTTTTCCGGTGAAGACTCACAGTGAAAATGTCGAGTCATGCGTCTGGAAATCGTTCACTACAAATCCGAAAATAAACTTGAATGTATATGTATTTATATGTTCTTCTTTTAGCTCTATGTATGGGGATGAAAGGGTGAATAATTTTAAGTGTGTATGCTCCCCGATCAATGTATAATGGCGTCCTACAATAATAATACAAGAATATGATTCATGATCAAGGAATTTAAAAAAATTCTTGCATTTATTGTATACCATACGGATATAGGCAAGCGGTGATCGGCAGTCAAACTTTGTATTTTCGTTCAAAATTAAATAGGTATGTACTTTTAAATGTTTATATGTATATACGTTAAGTCGTTTGATGGTAAATTCAACATTAAAAAATATGCTACAAATTCAAATCTTTGCTTTAAAGTTTTTGACTCCAAAAATTCAGGCTAGTCAAGAATATGAATTTCAGATCTTTAATAGCACAAGTGGTCCCTAATATATAGAAATTTAAAAAATAAATCCGTAACTGACTGACTCACTTACTGGAAGATCACCAAAATTAAGATGAACTTTCCCATATTACAGAAACACCAAATTTCTCAAGAAAATCGGTTTTGTGCAGAACCAAAAGAAAAATCCAAAGTATGCCATTTCCATCCTCGTAAGATTATGAAATTTTCTAAAACACTAGAAGTTAAAGTATAAAGTAATAAAAAATAAATGAAAACTAAAGATTTGTGTAGGGGCATCCACCTATTGTTTAACATTTATTATTATTCATGTGGAACAATTCTCAAGCTTATGATAGAATGATTAAATTTGGTATTTTAACATTTTTTACAATTTTTATGAAAAACTTTATATCTAGTGGTAGATATTAATAAGTTTTATAGAGCTCTAAAATACAACGTGTATATACAAATGTAGGTAATATTGTAAGCGAATTTACCTTTTACTATTGTCTGAATTTTTATCCAAGGAATTCCGATGGTTTTATGACCCCGTGTAACATTGAACTTTTACGTCCGATCATTCATCTGTATCCATTTAAATTAATGGATTATTGTTTAAAAGATTTGGGTTATTGTATACGATTAAAAGAAGTTTGAGCATGAAAATTATAATAATTTTGAAAACGTTTTTTGCTTTTGTTGTAATATTTAATCACTTAAATTTATTGATCTGTAATATGTGTGTAAATTCAAATTTTTCTAGATCATTTATTTCTACAAAAACATATGTACATATATGTATAACTGAAAAGCAAATACAAAAACTATAATACCTTGGTTGTTAAGATAAATTTTCAAAAATTAAAACTTCTTATAGTTTTCCCTATCCCACTTAATTAAGTGAACGTAGTGAATATATTAAAATTGGTGGTGTATTTTCAATTGATTTTTCCAATGAACCAAAACAGAATATGTATATAGATAATGATTTTATACATTTTTGAATTAATTGGGGTACTAACTTAAGATTTTGAAATATGTATAAGACTGTAAGATGATATTGACTATATTGTTGATTGGTGTTCAATATTAAATAATTTTACTTGATCCATTTTGTTTTAATTAAGAAATGAATAATCATATTTGCATAGTTGCATAGAGCCATAATAAATAAATAAACGCGTTTAGAGGTTGAATAAAGCCTATTTAAGGAAATTGTATCCATAATTGAGATTAAAAAAGGATAAAAATACGTTTCTTTCTTTGTAAATGATTTTAATGATTTAAATCCAGCTATCCTGACTCCGAGAAGTAGGAAAGTATACAAAATAAAAGTTTTTTATATTGATTCAACAGTTGCCGAATTACCGCATCAGTTAACGAGTAATACGTGA
Source organism: Scaeva pyrastri (assembly GCA_905146935.1). Lineage (NCBI taxonomy): Eukaryota > Metazoa > Arthropoda > Insecta > Diptera > Syrphidae > Scaeva > Scaeva pyrastri. The sequence continues at coordinate 35,060,165 of LR989927.1, read as the reverse complement.
CTGAATTATGTCAATTTGGCATTCCCTCTCACTTTAACGAGCGATCTAGTACTTCAATTTTAAATCCTGTGATCAGCTATCGAACGAGATTTCACTCGACAGACTAAAAGTTAACTGATAGTGATGGTATGTTTTTGCAGCAAATTTTATTGTTGTATTTTAAACAAAATTTGTCATTCAAGTTCATAAATAAAATTAATCAGGAACAAAAAACTTCAATGACAAATTATATGTCTAGACACCCCGATTTGGTCAAACATCAATAAGATTTTGGCCTGCGCTCTATTGCTTCGTACTTTTCATAGTCTGAAATATTTAAGTTTCATTAAAAATACTTCACAAAGGTTGTTTTTATTCTCACCTTCAGTATCACAAAATACCTATTATAAATTATTCATAATTTCTTTTTTTCAACCTATTCACAATTCACATAAACACAGATGTTATCTGTCACATCACCACCGTAGAGAGAGAGAGAGAGACTCGATGAAAATTAAAAAGGAGTTGAGTTGATGTAGTAGATTATTACTACTACAATTATAAAAATCTAAACTATACATCCCACTACGTATGCCATCATCCCAATGTAGTCACTCGTTCGTTCGATAACTGATGGAATTTACTCACTCGATGACTGATGCGGTAATTCGGCCCCTGGTCTTTCATACAAACCTTGTTGGAAAAATCCCAATTTGCCCGTTTGCCGTGCGTGTACTTTTCGCTTTCTATTCCATTTTGTTGTATGATAGTTTTTTTCATGGTTAGAAGAAGAAGAACATACAGCTGATTTTATAATGACAACTAAATGGAATAGATTTTCCATTTTGGTACTTTACTTTTGACATAAGAACTGCATGACTATTCTTAAAAGGAAAATAGGAAAATGTTTTATAAATACGAATTTATGCAACGTTAAATAGATCCTAAGTATCTATTCATCTGTTTAGAGGATTCTATTAAATACATCTATTGAGTTAAATAATTTGGAGTAATTAATCATGTTTTTTTCTAGAAGTCCTTTACAAATTCTTATATTGAAAAACTCTATCTATTTCTTCTTGAACCTTTGCTAGAGTATTAGTTTCGTTTTATTCACTGCTGTATAGCACGTTGAGCATTCAAAAACGAGCAAACTCACTTTATATACATCACCAGCACAGATGTCATTTTTTTTAGCTGACTTATTTTAAGCCAGCAATCAAATGGTTGTTGTTTGCTGAGGGAAATTTTGCAACGCTAGCTATGCAGCAGTGAATAAAACACAACTATTGTTGCTTAACATGGAATCCTTTTACCCAATCGAGTCATTAAGATAGTATTTTAACTCAAGTGTTGTCTTATAAGAGCATGTGTATTGTGTATGCTTGATGGATTTAAAACCTTTAGTAATGAGAACAGAGCCTTGATCAGTACTATTTCATATTCTTATTCCTCGTTCTGTTTATTTTATCAAATGTTTATATTAATGTAGCTTCCCATGGCTTGTGATTTAATGGTTATTTCTTTTAGATAATATTGGTATACCGCTAGCTAAGTGTAAACTCATGCTTATACAAGATATCATAGAGAGGCCAATCACAGGTGGCCTAACACATCCACTTGTTTGGCAACAAAATTAATTTGGCCAAAGCTCGATGCTAAACGCTCGAAGCAACTCATCTCGATTGGTAAACTGCATATTAGCTCCATACCTTACGACGACTTCGAGCTCCGGCAAATGATTTTTGTAGAAGCTGTATGGATGAGGAAGAGGAAGAGTCAGTTCCTCATCATCTACACCTATAGCTGACGTCTACTACTATGATCCCAGCGATCTAAATAACGTAGATATTCACAGTCTCAAACGCTTTATTGTAAGCCCCAAATGGTTCAACGAGTAGGAGGATCTTAAGATCTATATGTATCACAATGGTCTAAGTGTGCTGGCCTTCTTTCCAGCAGCCACCGTAACCTAACCGAACCTAACCTAACCTATCATAATAGATGTTTAGGAAAAGATAACACTTGGCCAAAAAAGTTATAGGTAACAAACTTTGTTACATTTTATTATAATTTTTAAAATTTCGCTCAATATAACTAAATATGTACATACATAGGATAAGTATATCCTCTAGGCGCTTTCATTCTTAGTCTTATCAAACGTTCAGTTATTAGATATTGGCTGATCACAGTATGAGGTTTAAAATAGGTAGTAACATTGGCATTGCGCCATGCGATCTCCTATAACCGTCACTTAAAATGGCTAAAATTAAAGTTTCATTCATCATATTGTTATATTTTTTTTTCTTGATTCAAATTCAAACAGTGTGTAGATAATATTAAACATTTGAATAACTTTTCTTATTCATCAAAAGTTGCAAATGCAACATCTAATTTTATAATTAGTTATCTCAAAATGTCAGCTGTCAAAAAGATATCACAAAATTTCTTGATCACGTCATAGTTATAATCATATGTACATACATATATGTTTAAACGTACACTTTCAAATGATCAGAAAATAATAAATGGAATTATAATCATAAATGAATTTAAAAAGAATTTTCCTTCATAATTAGAAAACAGAAAATATTGACCAGAAATATTTTTTAATGAGCTTGAAACGAGGTAGCTTATTGAGAAGAATTTCTATTTTTGCAAGTGCACTTTTATTTAAACATCAAATAGAAATGTTTGCAACAAATGAATTTATAATACATACATAATGTATATGTGAGACATTTAAGGAACACGAAATGAGACCCTAAGGTCAAAGCAGTATGCCAAAATTTGATTGTAAAAAGAAAATATAAAAAAAAACATAAAACAACGACTGACTGCGACGTGATGTGAATAACTTAAGAACAAAAATATATCTCATGAATCATTTCCTGTGCTTTTAAAGACTGCATTTGTCTTAATGACGTTAGTGGTTTAATTTGTCATTAAGTTATTATAAGACAGATAAAGATGTATGTAGGTACCTATTTAAAGCGAGCCATGTGGATTCAAGACGGATAAACAAGCTATATAATTACTTGCAGTACTGGAAATCACAAAAAAATTACTTTTCAATGTTTTTGTTTTTAATTTAAATCATTTATTTAAACTATCCCAGCCTTAAAGAATTACATCTATAATCTTAAATATAAACCTATCTAGTACTTTTGGAAGATATTAAATTAGGTGTTAATGAAAATCGCAATTAATTATAGATCCTTGGTTTCAATCTAAACAACAAAGGATCACGAGTTCGCAATATCAGTTCACCAATCAACAATGGTTCCCCCAATTCGCTCTCCACATATTCAACTTCAAAATTTCTCAACACGTTAGTAACGACACTCTTGATTTCCAGCATTGCGAATTTTTGACCAATGCAATTTCTTGGTCCAGCCGAGAATGGGATGTAAGCATAAGGATTCATTTTTTCTGCATTTGTGACAACATCAAAGCGCTCTGGGATGAATTCATTGGCATTGGGAAAGACTTCCTCCATGCGACCCAAATGTAGTGGAGAAATTCCAATATTGGCACCGGCCGGAACTATTTTACCATCTAACCAAAAACAAAAATCCCAGTTACTTATATATGTATTTCTCGAATTTCCAATCAAGTACGAGTACTTACTTATTTCACACTCCTTTGTTACTCTTCGACCTAGTAAAGGTACCGAAGGAAACAATCTCAAGGTCTCCTTTATGCACAATTCCGTATAATGAAGACTGTTCAGTTTCTCATATGTGACCGGGGTGCTCTCATCTTTTCCAAATGTTTCCAAGATCTCCTGGAAACATTTATTCTGAGTATCTGGATAGCGGGCGATATTATAGAACAAAAATGTTATAGCCGATGATGTAGTATCGTGTCCTTCGAACATAAACGTGTCGACTTCTTCACGAATGTCAAGATTTGACAGAGGTTTTCCATCGATTTCTGATTGCAATAGAATATCGAGGAACGCCATTTTGCGTTTGCCACCCACATCGTTCGTGTCTTTTGGATTTGCATTCTCTTTTTCTTTGAGAATCTCTTCTCGGCGTTGAATGATGATTTTTTCGGTAAAACCGTGTAGAATTTTTAAGGCTTTCTTTTCTTCGCGTGCCAGTTTTGTGAACCAGTAGGTGAAGTCGAACCGGTAAAATATGTCAAACATCCGTTTGTGAAGTACTGTCGAAATTCTAAGAAAAAAAACAAGGTAAATTAAATTATATCTAATATTTAGTCTTTAAATTGAAATTTTACTAACGCTATGTCACAATAGTTTCTTATTCGACACTTATGTATGTTTGTTATACATTATTATTGTTTCCTTTTTTATTTTAAATTAAGTGAGATATTCAAACATTCTATTATTGGCTATAATTAAATACTTAAGCATGAGGAAAGCCATAAAATTGATTGATTCAAAATTGATAAAAAATGGATGAAAGATAAAAGCATGGCTCCTAAATTTATTTATGCTTATTCAATTAGTAATAATAATTCAATAAATTCATAAAAATAAAATCCCATGCAAAGTTACTTATAAAAACTTACAAGAAAACAGACGGAGTTTTTGATATTTCCACTAGAAGAACCCTTTTGGAGAAAATATCAGTGAATACTTACGTTTTAACGGCTTTAACATATTCCGAATCGGTGTTAGTTTGTGCATTTACTGAAACACCCATTGCGCTTTCTGAAAAAAAAACAACAGTAAAAGTAAGAGTAGAATAAAATTACAGTAATATTTTCGTCGCCTTAGTCACACACAAACGTCATCTCAGTATGTGATCATTTCCAGAAGAACCGATTTTGTGATTTTTTTTAATAAATTAGAAAAGAGTGTTGATACGGATAGAGCCAATTTCTAAGCTGTATTACTCAAAAAGGTGGCATACCCAGTCAAAATAGTTAATAATGTTGTAGTACTTTACGTACAAAATGAATCAATTTTGCTTCCCAAAAAATTTCGACTTCCCAACATTCCTAAATCAATCACTTGTGAATCCGGAAAACCTATGTAGTTTTTTCCAACTTTATACAATCTTAAAGTGAAGTCAACAAAAATTTAAATTATTTTTCAATCCGAACCCTTTTCAATTTTTTTTTTATCATACATGTTATAAATGAAGGGCTCATTGCAATAGTATGATAAGCTTTATTTTTAAATCATCAAGATAATGGTCTTTGAAGGTACAATAAAATCTGATAAGCCACAAAAAAAAAAAATCTAGTTGATAAGCCAACAAAATAAAAATACATTGTCTAATGGTCTTAAATCAATATCAATATCAAGGTGATCGAAATCTTTTCAAAATTCAGCACTATCAATAGTTTGTTCAAGAAAACTCATAAGTTTTATATTGACACTTAAAAACTCGTTTGACTTGTTGCTCTTGACGTTATTGCAAACAACAAGTCAAGTAGAATTTTATTGGCACAGGTCACTTTTTTAAAAACTTTATTGGAAAAAAATTTTAGGTTTTAATAGAGTATGAATATAAACTACTTTATTATAGATTTAGCTAAAAGTTGGCGGTTTTGAAAAAGTTTGACTCATTATAATATTGATTCTTCAAAATATATAAAACTAGGCGTTAAATTAAATTAATCATGAGTTAACTCATCAATAATTTAAATTCTAGGGTTAACTGGTTTCTCTAATTCGATGACACATCTAGGCATATTCAGGTTATATGGATTTGAATATTTAATTAATATTTTTTAATTAACACTCATATTTATCACATTTGTCACGTTTTTAATTCGTTTTGATTCTCTGTCTTGTATTATTATCTTTCACCCGTAAATTCACATATGTGCACAATAATGTAAGTTGTAATGTAATTTAATTTTATGTCATAATTACCACATATTATATCCAAAGTGCAAGTGGTCACAAAAGAATATAATTCGAATGATTCCTTATTGATTTGTGTTCTTAATTGTTGTACCATTTTTTGGCTGCCTTGGTCAAAAACATCAATGAATTGTTCCAAAATCTTAAAATGAAATGCCGGTGTGATAATCTTTCTTCGTTTGAACCACTTTTTACCTTTTTTTTTTTTAAAAAAAGTATTAGTAGAGTTTTTTTGAGTACCACTTGAGAAATTAAAAAACATTTCAAAAACTAACCTCGGCTAATAAGCAAACCCTCATTGAGCCAAGGTTCCATAGTCTTGTATTCTGAAGCCTTGTCGTTTAGTTTTGTTGTTCCCAATACAAATTCAATATCTTTCAAATCGCTTGTCAGTATATTCAATTCAGGACCAATCCATATTTTGAAAGTTTTGCCGTAGATTTTAAGAAAATCATTTAGAATAACAAAATACTCATGGGGTGATTTTCCAATAAAAAGGAGTCCATGTCCAAAAAGTGGTAAACTTGGTGGGCCCTTAAATGCTTTAGCCAGGTGTAGTATGCGAGCAAATTTTAAATACAAGTAAACACTGATAATTGTGGTAAAAGAAATTAGAATTATCACGAAGAACATATTTTGAACAAACTCTTTCTTCAAAAAATAACAATATAATACGCGGGGTTCGACAATTAATTCGATTAAATATAATTTGGTAAACAGTAATTTTTCCTTCCTATCTCAATATTTACGAGTATTATGAATAGTTATCTTATCTCGCCTTGTTAGTACCTAGGTACTTGTTTTGTGGGGAAAGTATTGGTTTTGGGTGAAAGACAGAACTTCTATAGTTTTTAGAAGCCAAATATTTGTTTGTGAGTATTGAAAACTAATATTTTATTTGTTCAAAATTTGATACGATTCAGAAAATTCCTGGAAATGATATGTCAATTTCTGCATATAGGAACATATGCTTTGACAATCTATCAGTATTTTGATGGTGTATCTTTAGTTCTCATCTAAATTGTTTTTGAATTTTATATAACTTCAGAACTGAGTGAAATAAATTAAATTTCTCAAAAACACATAGTACCGAACTTTGACACAATTTCTGATATTTTGTTTTTATTTTGTGATGTTTATTTCTTATAATTGGTATATTAAATTTTGTTAGATATTTGTATGATTTAAAGTGAATTTAAGTATTTATATAAAATTTAGAAAGTCTTGTCAATTTTTGTTTGAGTAAAAAAAAAAAATGTGTACCCACATTTTTTCTACAATAAATCAAAGTTTTTGAAAACTATTTTCATAAACTACAACCAATAAGGTTCAACTCAAAAATTAATGAATATCTTAATTGGAGCAAGTACGAACAACTGAGTTGTGTATCTTCTAAAAAACTTTGTAATTATAAATATTTATTACTATTTGAAGGTTGGCGCAGCTTTACTTAAATTATAATCGATATCTGGAAAAGTAATGTTAAACAAAAGAATGAAAATTTGGTTGTCTTCTTATCTATTTTAATTTCTTTCAAGTTAAAAAAAAAACACAAATACAAATACAAAAAGGTTTCGTTCAGTTCAAGTACCCTTTTTTAACCCTGAATCGTATCTTCATCGTTTCTGAGTAGTTATTAGGTATTTTAATATAATTTAAAATTTTAATTTTTTTTGGGATTAATTCAACTTAAAAATATATATAAAACACAAAAGAAGATTTTCAGAATAGGAACATTTGTGAAGAATCTTGTGGGAGATGATTTATCTAATGTAAGGCATTAACGTTTGAAATGTAATTCAAAGATGCTATGGTGTGTCATGTGGAATTATAGTTATTTGAAAATTGTTGCATCTTTGTTTGTATCTAATTTATTAAAATTACTATACAGGTAGGTAAGTTTAAAAAATAAAGAAAATAAAAAATAATACCTGAAAATAACTGCAGAGTTTATTTCCCAAGCTAAGTGTACAGCTCTGGTTTATAAACGGATTTAAGTTTGTTTTTTATCCAACTGATATTTTTTCGTCCAGTTCGGGCCACTGCACTCAGACCACTTATTTCATCAAGAGCCGCAGGAATGATTTGAAAATTATTTTTCAACTAGATAAGATTAGGAGGATGGCATCGAACAACTTGGGTTCACAAATCTCCACTGATTCTCATCAGATATGGATTGCCGTTAAAAAGATTTCTTTATGTTTTAGATCGTAATGACACTGGGAACATTGAGAATTTTCTCGTTTTTTTTCCAGCATTCCAATTTAAATGGAGCAGCTTTACCGACTACCGTAACTGTGAGAACAAACAGGAAAATAAAAGTGTCTAGATAAGTGTCCTGTTTTGGCAAGAATGAGAATTTCCTTATGGGAACCCATTCATTGAAGATCTTATGATGAGCAATAGGTGTCTATTTTATGGAAAAGCATGCATTTCGACTGTTAAGATGATAATGGGAAATATGAGAATTCTACTACAATGATTGTAAAGTTTTAACAAATTTTGAATAGAAATGGTTTAACTATTAAGGGAGTTCTTTAGATCTAAATACCAAATGGTATCATAAAACATCAACTACTGGCCCGTAACGATGTTCTTCTAAAAAGTTTTTCTAACAATCTGTGAAATGGTTTGTTTTCATATAAATGTATAATTGTATACATATTATGTGGGCCACGAAGCCAAGTTTGCTTTTAACGTCCATTTCTCAATTCCGATCTGCCCAGTTTTAGAAGCATACGTGATTGACTGCATTTGACATATTTTGTTAAAAGGATACTGCAACCGAAGAAAGTTAAGGAATAAAATCTAAAATGTCTTCTAAGTGTAAGAAGAATAAGAATTTTTGTTTAAGGGGCCAGTTAAAGCTATCATTGGTTTTCATCATTGAAACCAATCATTGGAATTTTTTTGACAAGTTGGTTATAGCTATCATTGAAAAATATGTCATTGAAAATAGGTCTGTTCCAAGTGTGTGAAAGTCGCCGAAAATCACCGAAAAACTGCGAAAAGCTGTTCCAAGTTATACATTTTTCGTAGTTTTTCACAGAAGAGAGAGCTCTTGAGAGAGCAAAAAATTTCCCCACCCTGTGAATTTCAGCCACAAAAATTTCTATGCACAGAAAATTGAAGACTGTCAAATTCAAAAAAAAGCATTTGACATTTTAGTTCTTCCGTTAAAATAAACGAATACACCAGTATTGAGTTCCAAATCGAGTCGTCAGACTCTCTTGAGTACTCTATTCGTAACAATTTTAACAAATCCATTTTTCAATTAATTTTAAACAATTAGCAACTTTTCACGCGCTTTCGAATCGAATTTGTTGAAATGATTTTTTGTTTAAATTTTTGACGTTTCGTAGATTCTGTGATTTTCTGTGAAATGTCGTTCCACTTCGTTGTGTATTCTCTCTCGCTGAGAGAATTTTACCCCCACTCCTTAAAAACATGTGTGCTGTGAATTTCTGTGCACAAAACACTTGGAACAGACCTAATATCTATCATTGAAATTAAAAAAAAATTAATGTTTTTTACACTTCCTCTACTCTTTGGAAAAAAGAACAAATTAAAATTCTAACAATCCGTAAATGAAAGATTTATTTAAATTTCTTTTAAACACTTCGTACAACTGCATAATTTAAAAGAAAACAAAAAATAAACAAATATTTTCCAAGTGTTTTAGGTTAGAGTTCATCATTGAAAGAAAAAATGATCATTGAAAGAAAAACTGACAGGCGGGAATACAACGAGAATGGAATGCTTTCATTGGAACGATTTTGTTCCAAATCGAAACAGCTGTTCATTGAAAACGATTTCATCATTGAAAAATTAAAAATGAACTTACAGAAAAGTTCTGGGTTAAAATAAATGTTTTTTTCACTAAAAAAATTCTCCAAGTCATTAGCTTCATTTTGATACCTCCAATGACTAATTTGACTTTCTCTATCGCTTTTAATAGCAAAATAAAATGTTCAATGATGAAAACCAATGATAGCTATAACTGGCAACTAAATAATTTCGCGTGCTATTAAAATCCCTCGTGAAAAATGTTTATTTTCCTTTGGATTAATAGTGCACTTAAGAATTTTCATTCTGACATTACATACTTTTGATTTGACATTTAAGTCTGAATAAAAAGTACACATTTCCATTATCACCATAGACTTTAATATTATTGTCGTTGGATAACTCTTAGAATGAAAATAATGAAACCATATGCCATTTTGACCGAATACAAAATTTTATCTCTTATTTTTCTTCATTTGAAAACTGAAAATTAAAACGAGTAAACATAAAAAAGGTAAAACTGTACGAATCATTCATGTGTTGCATAATTTTACAAATCAATGAATGAGATCACATAGTTCGTGTCATGCTTGGAGTAACATCTACTTTACTGATAAGAATTATTTCCTACCTATAAATGTAATAAACAATATTAATTTATGTTCAATTCAACAACAACTCAACACCTACACTCAGAAAATATTTTAGTCATTATATCAACGATAAGCTTTCAAAATAACCAAATCGTAAGCAGATGCAAAGGCTTAATGTAGATGAATTTTAGTCAAATTATGCAATGTTATCATTATTTTGAGATCAACTGTTCATCACTATGTAAAATTCATTATTTGGCAACGACTTTTTTAATTTAATCATATTTTTGTCAGAGTGCAAAAATTTGTTCAAAATAAGGCAATGCACTTTTGAGTTTTCCCAACCTAGTTCATTGACTAACCTACTTCAGTATCATTCTACAATTTATAAATTTAAACGATTTCTGTATCAATATTTTTATGTAATGCCAAAATGTAGATTAACTCATTATTTGTAAAAAATCAATTTTATTACTGAAACCAGCTCATATGTAAATTTGTAAAATATTTTAACAACAAACAACGATTTAACAGACCAAATTTAAAGATTTCGTAAATTGACATTTCACTGTTTTAAACCACAAACTTACGAGTACACACATATGTCTTTGAAAATTTAAATATCTATTTGTGTAATTCTTCAGAATGAAAAAAGATGTGTCAAACTTGTAACATTTTTTAATGAAGGTGAACATCTGTTTATAGATTGAAAAATATAATCCGGTTTTTGCTACCAAGGTTTACCAAGATGTTGAAATTATTATAAATAGACTATAGAGTCTTAGAAGACTTCGATTTAATCCGAAATTAATATGACGAACAAAAATTATTTAGCACCTTTACAAATTTAACCTTTTAATCGAAAATACTCGTAGAAGTCCTTCAGGATAAACGCACATTTCGAGTGTGGGTTAATATAACTTTGGTTTAATTTGTTATTCGCTGCTTTTGACCTAAGGAATGACAAATAATAAACCATGAATAAAAACGAAGCGAAGATTCCAAAGTCCAGAGCACAAGCGACTTACATACATATGTAGTATGTATTTACATAACATAATATTGTATTTAAATTGCGAAACACGTTTTCTCAGAATATAAATGAAAAAAAACAACCCATTTTTAGGGAAATCATTTAAAAATAACTTTCAAATCTGACATACCAGATATTACATCCATTGTGTATCTATTAACTGGCTGATAAAGCTCAAATGCACCCAACTTCATAAGTCTTTTCAAAACACCACAGAGTATCTGGCTCTGCTTTTCGAAAATTTGTGTATATTGTTCTAGAATAGTAAAGTGAAATGCTGGAGTGATTATTTTCCTACGGGTGAACCACTTTTTTCCTGAAATAAAAAACTTCTTGTTATTCACAGCCGCAAAAAAAGTATTAGCAAAATAAAGTACTACCTTTGCTAACAAGTAATCCTTCATTTAACCAAGGTCTCATTAGATCGTAGGGGGAACCTTTGTTTAAAAAATTTCTGTCACTCATGATAATTTTCAAGTCTTCACTGTTTTGAAAAAACACATTCAATTCATTTCCGATCCACACACGATAAGTTTTACCATATTTCACAATGAATTCCCCTAAGATGCGTAAATTTTCTTCCACTGGGGTGTTTATGAAATATTGTGCATTGCCGAGTAGTGGCCAGTTCGGTGGTCCCGGAATACGGTTTCCAGCTTTTGTGAATGCGGCATATTTTAATTGATAAACTATTGTCGCGAATGCAATTATCACGAGAAGGAAAATTAAAAAGATCATCCTAGCTTCATGTTCTGTTAACTTCTGACAGACGAAACTTATTGAGAACAAAACAATGTGGTTCTACTTCACAGACTGTGAGCTAACCATAATGTGGATTTCCTTGGACTCAAAGCGGATTTGTGACTATCAGAGGGTTATACATTTTATTATCTCGAGTAAAGCAGCAAACAATATTGCTCATACCTTGAGTGTTACATTTTTTTTTGCTTACAATGTAGTATCCCTAGTGGCACAGATTTGAGTTTTGTGACTAAAATCTTACTAAAAGAGTAACATTTGAGTAGCACTATAGTTTCAAAAGACTATTTTGGTAAACAAAGCAAAAATATTAGTTACATATAGGTTTAAACACAATTGTTTTGCTACTAAAAATTTTAATATAACAAAGAAGTAACACTCCAGTTTCAATGTTATTGATTCAAACATTTACTTTAAAGTTACTGATTTGCAACTACTTTGCAATTTCTATTTTTTCCGAATTCACAAACCAAAACTTAAGTAGCAAGAAAGTAGCACACTAGTTTTAATGTTATCTAATTGACATTTATCTTATGTTACTGAATTGAAACCACTTTGTTACCTTATCCATTGAAAAATTTAATCTAATGTTTGAACCCTGATTTACGGTAACAAAAAAGTAACTATCATGTAACATATACATAATCATCATCATCCATTGAAAATATTTATCTTATGTTTGAACCATGGTTTAAAGTAACAAAAAAGTAACTATCAGGTAACATTTAAATTACTTCAGAGCAAAGTAAAATAAACACTTTTGTAATATTGGAAATAAAATATTTTTAAGTTATTTTGGAAGCGCTTGAATTTTATGGGGGGTAGAAAGTCATATTTTGTGATAAAACTGCTAGCGTTTTGAATATTAAGTTTCCACATGACCGAAATTCGATACATGAAAATGATCATCCCAACCCAAATAATCACTCACAGTAGTGATTGCGTTATTAATTTGAACATATATGTGGAGAAAACTGGAAAAGTTTCCACTATAAGTTTTGTTATTATATTGTGACAATAAAATAATAAAACCTTTTAATTTTAGTTTCAATTTAGTAACACAAAATTACTTGCGTGAATGCGTATTGTCAACATTTTTAGTAACAATGTAATAATATTGTTACTACTTTGCAACAAAAGTTTAGTAACAAAACTGAAGGATTTTCTCGCTTTTTTGGTAACAAAGTAGTCATTATTACTCATTTGTTGTCATTTTGTTATATTCCATCAGTCACAAGAGAGTCGCTGTGATTCAATTGCTACTAGCTGTGCCACTCGGGATATGCATTAATATTTATATACCTATATACATAGGTATGTATGCAGGGTTACTAATGCAAGTTTTGCATTCACAAAAAAATAGCTTAGTTTTAAATAAAACAATAATTTGAAAATAAATAACAACTTACAGAAAAACATATGTACTAATATACATACATAGTCATTCGTAAATAATCTATGCATATATGATTTGATGATTAACTTCAGTTTAGATTATGTACTTTTTCAATAAATCTTACGAATACACCATATTCAATTGGCCGAGTAAGTTTGTGCAACCTAGATGTGCATTTAATTGCTTATACTTAATTTCATATGCAGTTGATATTCCAGAGGAACATTAAGACAACAAAAGTTGTAAAATGCTCGTTTTTATTGTCGATGTGCTGATATCGAAAATCCAATTACGAGCTTAATTTTTAAGCCAATTGTAGGGTAAACATCCGTAGGTTGTTGGTGTTTTTAGTATCCACAATGAAGGGTTTTTAAAACAATTAAGTGCACGTATAATATAAAGAAGGGAAATTACTAGAGTAGAATTTAATAAAAAAATATAACGAACGGTATTTGCCCCATGTTGAGACTGTGTAAACTAAAATTGAATGCTGATTTCTGAAAAAAGTGATTTGAATTTTAACAAATACCTACCTATTTGTATTTTTAAATAAATATTTCTATTAGTAAATTTATGGAATGTTAAGTTTGGCTTTTACTTTAACAGAAAATTAAAAAATTAATTAAATTTAAAAAAATTACTCTTGAATCAAATCAAAATATCGGGCCTGACCTACTGCATAACCTTTTCACGTCGTCGTCGGTCGTTTTAAGTAAATCTTTGGGTAATTTTTGTGATAACCCTATATTCAAAGTTTATATTTATTAATTAACTTAATTTTCTAAAATGCAGTAGTTATTCTTACTCTTATAAAAAAATAAAAATAAAAATAACTGTCCAAGTTGTGCACTTGGGCGTATACGCACTTTTCTTGAAGCAAAGAAAGATTTTCAATTAGAAGTATTAGAAGATTTGAAATTAGATCCAAATTTCGGGGTGACAGAATTAGGATAAAATTTTTTCATATTTTTTCACGGCAAACTACAGCTTCCGAAGGCATGTAATGATAGTTGAAAATATGAAATTCAATTATTTGTTTTAATTGTGCAAAAATCACACCTATAATGTTGTCCCATACAATTTATATATTTATGTGTGTATGTAATTAAAAATATGAATTTCCATTGTAATTTTATATTGAAGAAAATAGTTTGTTGTCAATCAAAGTATATTATAAATTACTAGCTGGCCCGGCGAACTTCGTCTCGCCCGATTTATGGCAAGATATGGAAAAATATTTTGTTGCTTTTTCTATTTTTCGAATGAGTATGGGAACAAACATTGTGACACGAGAATTTTATATATAGGAAGATAACCAATCAAACAACACCGTATAATCAGTCAACAATCAACTTAAATCAGAAATTTTAATGCAGTACATAAGTAATGAATGAATTAGTCATAAAAACTCTTTTACTAATCACGTTTGAACAAATTTTATGATTTAATTAATGGCTCAATGTTAAAATCACAATCCCAAAATGATAGTAAAATAACATGGTTTGTTGAGTTTAATTACGCATTTTATGGAATTGTTTCCTCTTAAAATAAAATTGAATTAAAGTTTAAAGCACTATTTTTTCGTGAGCTCTTATTTAAGTTCAACCGAAATGTTCATAATTTTCTTAAATTGACATATTTAATTAAAAACAGGATCAGTTACTTCTCTTATTTTTCTTGGAATCTTCAACAAGTTTCTGCCGCGAATCTGACCATCTTTTTTGTTCTCATCCTCACTGGTTCAAAAACATTCCACACTATCAATTTTTTCACTTAGTTGCCAGAAGTCACAATGCACCCTGGGGCAGGGTGTGACGAGTTGCTTATAAAATGAAATAACCAATCAAATGACAGAGACTTGTACTTAATTTTGAAGTTTTGTTTTTAAATTTGTCGATCGAAAACGTCATATCTATTAATTTTTGAAACTTCGGCGACATCGATAGATGGCAATACCGACAAACTACTTCAAAAATAGGAGTGATTTGTTGTGAATATTTTTTGAAAAGCATCAATATGTGTTTTCGGGATTTGTTTTAATAAGCCACAGTATTGGCAGCTGCACCAACAAAATTTAATTGAAATACAGCTGATTTGCAAATTTTGAAAGAAATTATATACTTTACTATAGAAAATATAATATAATTTTAATCACATACAGGAAGAAAATAATTTGGTGTAACCAGCAAGTTCTATTCGTTCCACAGTGATTCACTATTATAGATCTTTATCAATTCGTTATCTAATTTCTGCAAGAAGCTTTTCCAGATCTTACTCAATTAAAAGTAGAACACAAGAGTTTCTTAAAATAAGGACATACCCGAAATCACATCCATTGTATATCTATTAATTGCCTGATATAACTCGAAGCCATCCAATCCCATCAGCTTTTTTAAAACATTACAAAGCATACGGCTTTGCTTTTCAAAAATTGTTGTATATTGTTCAAGATTGGTGAAGTGAAATGCTGGTGTGATTATCTTCCTGCGGGCGTGCCACTTTTTTCCTAAAATTTATTAATATGTTCTTATTTGACAATAGTTTATCTATACTATTCAAAATAGTTTACCATTGCTCAAAAGAAGTCCTTCATTCAACCACGGTTTCATTAAATCGTAAAGTGAAGCTTTATTTGCAAACGTGCTTCCACTCATGATGACTTTCAAGTCTTCTCGGTTTTGAAAAAACACATTCAATTCTTTTCCGAGCCACACGCGATAAGTTTCACCATATTTTACGACATACTCTCCGATTAACCTCATATTATCCTCCACCGGGATATTTATGAAATATTGGGCATTACCAAGTATTGGCCAATTTGGTGGACCGGGAAAACGGTTGCCAGCTTTGGTTAGTTTGGCATATTTCATATGATAAAATATGAACGCGAACAAAAATATTATCGCCAGAGGAGAAAGTAAATAGTACATCATTTTTGTAATATGATCCGCTTAGATCTGACACCCGAGATAGATTTGTTCAGTAAATGAAACTAAAGTAAATGTGTGGACTCTATTCAACCGTAACTGTAACTATGATGAGTAATTTAAGATTTTACTTCATCATGTTGAGCAACAATTGATCGTCATTCTCGGGGTAGCGTGCGATGTTTAACTAGAACATACATACTAGTTTTTTTAGTTAAACATCGCACGCTACCCCGAGAATGACGATCAATTGTTGCTCAACATGATGAAGTAAAATCTTAAATTACTCATCATACCTACAATTTATATATATGTACGTACATATGTAGTCCCGTCAGATTTCTTCGGCCATACTGGGTTTACATTATACAATCGAATTTGATCTTGACATTTAATTGAACGTAAGGGATGTGAGCCCTATGATATAATCCTGAGAAAATTTCAGTATTTTATCTTATAACTATATATGCATATGTATCTAAAAGAATGTCGTTTTAGTTACACTATTTATAACTCAAGAACGACTGGATCGATTTGACTGAACTTCGGTTGTCCTGCCGGCCGTTCGATCTACTTTTTACTAAACTTACAAGGCACACTGGCATATCTAGAAACTATGAAAAAATTGCATGAAAATTCGAATATGCAACAATATTTTTCTATAGTTTGAGTTCTCTTCATTAAATTGGGGCAAGACGAAGTTCGCCGGGCCCTCTAGTTAATATAATAATATATGTATGTATACTATTATCCTATTAAATAAACTTAGACATTTTGTTTAACTAGACCAGACTTGATATACATATATAGAGTGGTTTCCCTTTGGCATTAAAGTACTAAACGTAAAGAGCTTAAAATTAACCATTTCTAATACAGGCAATATAACAAATATAAAAAATAATAAACATTAGAATTATTATTGATAAAACTCTAGAGAAAGCAAAGTGCAGCACAATATTCGATTTTATTTTTTAGCTAAGTAGGTACACACAGATAAATATTGATGAATAATAATTTTCCTTTATTTCAGTCAAATTAAAACAATCGAATTGCCTTGTCTGTTAAATCAATAAAAACATTGCATGTCTATATTAATTGACATGCAGTAATATAATTATATCTTCGATCAGCTTAAAATGGTTGTTAAATTTTGTAATAATGCATTTAAAATGTTTACATTTCTATTAAATGAGTTTCGTGTCAGTATGTAAGAAAAAAAACAAACAATTAATACACTATTAACATAGATAAGTAGCTACTAAGTGATAATGTAATCAATCAACTCTGGGAAAAAATATCATTAACGCATGTTTTGACGAAAACAATTAGATAATTACTTTCTGTTCCTATAATAATCAAAGTGACTTCAATTGCAATTTTTTTTAATTGAAAAAAAAACCAAAAAACAATATTTTGTTTTCTTAAATGCCAGTTCAATTCTTGATACTTTCGTAGGTATTTAAAATTATATTTGGATTTTTTACCAATTTTATATATGTACATATGTACATATAACTACCATACAATAAATTTACTGTCATTCTTATTTTATGTAATTATTGGTGAAGACCTTAACAAGGACATACATACATGCATATGTATATATCAGAAAAGACAAATTAACTTTTTTTTTATTTTATGTAACCAAAATCACCAAAAAATTGTTGTATAAATTGCTGGTTTACTTTACAAATGCACATCTCGTAATAAAATAAACCTAGATACATACATACATACATATCTACATAGTGTTTATTTAAAATTTAATGGATTTTTTTTATTTGTCAATAAAATAAAATTAATCGATTTAAGTAGTGTGGTATTTAGTTCTTATCACATTTATGTTTCCCCAGCGCAGCGCCAGCAGCGTTCCAAAGGCGTATCCAGACTTTTAGCCAGGGGAGATGGGTCAGACACTTGCCTTCAAATTAAGTTTTTATGCAGAGCTTAACATACTGACAATCAAAATGATGTATATTTTATATGTACCAACATGTTTAAATTGTATTTAATTTATAAATTTTGATCGTTCCTTAAATCGAAAAGTGTAAATTCAGCATTAAGACGCAAGACATTGTTTGCAATTTCATTTATTTATTAAAAATGTAGTTTCAATAAAACTGAAAACAGTATTTTTACCATTTATGCATATGCATACAAAAAAAAAAAATACTCAAATTTACAAATAAACATGTGGGCTGAAATAAACTAAGGTTTGATTTTGAAGATGCATTAATGTATTGGAACATTTATCATGAAGTGATTTTTTTATTAAATTGAAATCTAGAATATATAAAGTCGAGTGGGGTCATAACCACAATGCCTTCCCCTGTAACCACACTAGCACTGTACACTGTTTTATAAAATTTCAAACTTAAAAAAGGCCAAGACTTCAATAATATCAAATCGGTGTTTGATTAATAAAGCTTAATAAAGACAGTAAATACAGAATGGTACGACAACGATAAATTAATCGATGTGTGATTAAAAATTTAATTACGGGCGGTAAATATACTAAGCCAATTATTGAAGAAAATAACAATCATACATATGTATGTATATGTACATTGTATTATTTTATTCATTGATATAAAAATTGAAATAAGAATGACTGTCGTCGGTTTTATAACATTTTGTTAAACTTTTGATTATCCCTAGGAACTTGGTTACTTAGAATCACTCCCAAGAAAAATCTTCCCGAGTGAGATAAAATTTTTCGGAGCGGAACATTGTCTACACCGCATACCTACTTCTTCGGAGGTTCAAAAGTTACACTACTACAAAAATGCGTCGGAAAATTTTGTTCTACAATGAATTTAAGTCCCATGAATTCGGAAGAATAATAATTGCACTACTTACTTACTTACGCCAAACTTGAAAACATGCACTTAGGCTGTCAGAAATTTCAGCCTTCCAAGTGGTCCGGGTGCCGAGATATGCGCTGTCAAAAAACGCATACTTTGCTATATCTACGACGCGTATTTACCGAGGTATACGCATTTAAATTTTTGGATTGGATTTTTCTGGTATAAAATTACTACCATGCTAAAATGGGCACACCGTTGGAAAGGGGAGGTTTCCAGGGTCACAATACTGAAATTTCAGCCTTCCAAGTGGTCCAGGTGCCGAGATATGCGCTGTCAAAAAACGCATACTTTGCTATATCTACGACGCGTATTTACCGAGATATAGGCATTTAAAGTTTTGGATTGGATTTTTCTGGTATAAAATTACTTCCATGCTAAAATGGGCACACCGTTGGAAAGGGGAGGTGTATTTACCGAGATATAGGCATTTAAAGTTTTGGATTGGATTTTTCTGGTATAAAATTACTTCCATGCTAAAATGGGCACACCGTTGGAAAGGGGAGGTGTCCAGGGTCACAATACTGAAATTTCAGCCTTCCAAGTGGTCCGGGTGCCGAGATATGCGCTGTCAAAAAACGCATACTTTGCTATATCTACGACGCGTATTTACCGAGGTATACGCATTTAAAGTTTTGGATTGGATTTTTCAGGTATAAAATTACTTCCATGCTAAAATGGGCACACCGTTGGAAAGGGGAGGTTTCCAGGGTCACAATACTGAAATTTCAGCCTTCCAAGTGGTCCGGGTGCCGAGATATGCGCTGTCAAAAAACGCATACTTTGCTATATCTACGAGGCGTATTTACCGAGAAATAGGCATTTAAAGTTTTGGATTTAATTTTTCTGGTATAAAATTACTTCCATGCTAAAATGGGCACACCGTTGGAAAGGGGAGGTGTATTTACCGAGATATAGGCATTTAAAGTTTTGGATTGGATTTTTCTGGTATAAAATTACTTCCATGCTAAAATGGGCACACCGTTGGAAAGGGGAGGTGTCCAGGGTCACAATACTGAAATTTCAGCCTTCCAAGTGGTCCGGGTGCCGAGATATGCGCTGTCAAAAAACGCATACTTTGCTATATCTACGACGCGTATTTACCGAGGTATACGCATTTAAATTTTTGGATTGGATTTTTCTGGTATAAAATTACTACCATGCTAAAATGGGCACACCGTTGGAAAGGGGAGGTTTCCAGGGTCACAATACTGAAATTTCAGCCTTCCAAGTGGTCCAGGTGCCGAGATATGCGCTGTCAAAAAACGCATACTTTGCTATATCTACGACGCGTATTTACCGAGATATAGGCATTTAAAGTTTTGGATTGGATTTTTCTGGTATAAAATTACTTCCATGCTAAAATGGGCACACCGTTGGAAAGGGGAGGTGTATTTACCGAGATATAGGCATTTAAAGTTTTGGATTGGATTTTTCTGGTATAAAATTACTTCCATGCTAAAATGGGCACACCGTTGGAAAGGGGAGGTGTCCAGGGTCACAATACTGAAATTTCAGCCTTCCAAGTGGTCCGGGTGCCGAGATATGCGCTGTCAAAAAACGCATACTTTGCTATATCTACGACGCGTATTTACCGAGGTATACGCATTTAAATTTTTGGATTGGATTTTTCTGGTATAAAATTACTACCATGCTAAAATGGGCACACCGTTGGAAAGGGGAGGTTTCCAGGGTCACAATACTGAAATTTCAGCCTTCCAAGTGGTCCAGGTGCCGAGATATGCGCTGTCAAAAAACGCATACTTTGCTATATCTACGACGCGTATTTACCGAGATATAGGCATTTAAAGTTTTGGATTGGATTTTTCTGGTATAAAATTACTTCCATGCTAAAATGGGCACACCGTTGGAAAGGGGAGGTGTATTTACCGAGATATAGGCATTTAAAGTTTTGGATTGGATTTTTCTGGTATAAAATTACTTCCATGCTAAAATGGGCACACCGTTGGAAAGGGGAGGTGTCCAGGGTCACAATACTGAAATTTCAGCCTTCCAAGTGGTCCGGGTGCCGAGATATGCGCTGTCAAAAAACGCATACTTTGCTATATCTACGACGCGTATTTACCGAGGTATACGCATTTAAAGTTTTGGATTGGATTTTTCAGGTATAAAATTACTTCCATGCTAAAATGGGCACACCGTTGGAAAGGGGAGGTTTCCAGGGTCACAATACTGAAATTTCAGCCTTCCAAGTGGTCCGGGTGCCGAGATATGCGCTGTCAAAAAACGCATACTTTGCTATAGCTACGACGCGTATTTACCGAGATATACGCATTTAAATTTTTGGATTGGATTTTTCTGGTATAAAATTACTACCATGCTAAAATGGGCACACCGTTGGAAAGGGGAGGTTTCCAGGGTCACAATACTGAAATTTCAGCCTTCCAAGTGGTCCGGGTGCCGAGATATGCGCTGTCAAAAAACGCATACTTTGCTATATCTACGAGGCGTATTTACCGAGAAATAGGCATTTAAAGTTTTGGATTTAATTTTTCTGGTATAAAATTACTTCCATGCTAAAATGGGCACACCGTTGGAAAGGGGAGGTTTCCAGGGTCACAATACTGAAATTTCAGCCTTCCAAGTGGTCCGGGTGCCGAGATATGCGCTGTCAAAAAACGCATACTTTGCTATATCTACGACGCGTATTTACCGAGATATAGGCATTTAAAGTTTTGGATTGGATTTTTCTGGTATAAAATTACTTCCATGCTAAAATGGGCACACCTCTGGAAAGGGGAGGTTTCCAGGGTCACAATACTGAAATTTCAGCCTTCCAAGTGGTGCGGGTGCCGAGATATGCGCTGTCAAAAAACGCATACTTTGCTATATCTACGACGCGTATTTACCGAGATATAGGCATTTAAAGTTTTGGATTGGATTTTTTTGGTATAAAATTACTTCCATGCTAAAATGGGCACACCGTTGGAAAGGGGAGGTTTCCAGGGTCACAATACTGAAATTTCAGCCTTCCAAGTGGTCCGGGTGCCGAGATATGCGCTGTCAAAAAACGCATACTTTGCTATATCTACGACGCGTATTTACCGAGATATAGGCATTTAAAGTTTTGGATTGGATTTTTCTGGTATAAAATTACTTCCATGCTAAAATGGGCCCACCGTTAAAAGAGGAGGTCTCCAGGGTCACAATACTGAAATTTCAGCCTTCCAAGTGGTCCGGGTGCCGAGATATGCGCTGTCAAAAAACGCATACTTTGCTATATCTAAGACGCGTATTTACCGAGATATACGCATTTAAGGTTTTGGATTGGATTTTTCTGGTATAAAATTACTTTCATCACAATACTGAAATTTCAGACTTCCAAGTGGTCCGGGTGCCGAGATATGCGCTGTCAAAACACGCATACTTTGCTATATCTACGACGCGTATTTACCGAGATATAGGCATTTAAAGTTTTGGATTGGATTTTTCTGGTATAAAATTACTTCCATGCTTAAATGGGCACACCGTTGGAAAGGGGAGGTTTCCAGGGTCACAATACTGAAATTTCAGCCTTCCAAGTGGTCCGGGTGCCGAGATATGCGCTGTCAAAAAACGCATACTTTGCTATATCTACGACGTGTATTTACCGAGATATAGGCATTTAAAGTTTTGGATTGGATTTTTCTGGTATAAAATTACTTCCATGCTAAAATGGGCACACCGTTGGAAAGAGGAGGTTTCCAGGGTCACAATACTGAAATTTCAGACTTCCAAGTGGTCCGGGTGCCGAGATATGCGCTGTCAAAACACGCATACTTTGCTTTATCTACGACGCGTATTTACCGAGATATAGGCATTTAAAGTTTTGGATTTAATTTTTCTGGTATAAAATTACTTCCATGCTAAAATGGGCACACCGTTGGAAAGAGGAGGTTTCCAGGGTCACAATACTGAAATTTCAGCCTTCCAAGTGGTCCGGGTGCCGAGATATGCGCTGTCAAAACACGCATACTTTGCTATATCTACGACGCGTATTTACCGAGATATAGGCATTTAAAGTTTTGGATTGGATTTTTCTGGTATAAAATTACTTCCATGCTAAAATGGGCACACCGTTGGAAAGAGGAGGTTTCCAGGGTCACAATACTGAAATTTCAGACTTCCAAGTGGTCCGGGTGCCGAGATATGCGCTGTCAAAACACGCATACTTTGCTATATCTACGACGCGTATTTACCGAGATATAGGCATTTAAAGTTTTGGATTGAATTTTTCTGGTATAAAATTACTTCCATGCTAAAATGGGCACACCGTTGGAAAGAGGAGGTTTCCAGGGTCACAATACTGAAATTTCAGCCTTCCAAGTGGTCCGGGTGCCGAGATATGCGCTGTCAAAAAACGCATACTTTGCTATATCTACGACGTGTATTTACCGAGATATACGCATTTAAAGTTTTGGATTGGATTTTTCTGGTATAAAATTACTTCCATGCTTAAATGGGCACACCGTTGGAAAGGGGAGGTTTCCAGGGTCACAATACTGAAATTTCAGCCTTCCAAGTGGTCCGGGTGCCGAGATATGCGCTGTCAAAAAACGCATACTTTGCTTTATCTACGACGCGTATTTACCGAGATATAGGCATTTAAAGTTTTGGATTTAATTTTTCTGGTATAAAATTACTTCCATGCTAAAATGGGCACACCGTTGGAAAGGGGAGGTTTCCAGGGTCACAATACTGAAATTTCAGCCTTCCAAGTGGTCCGGGTGCCGAGATATGCGCTGTCAAAAAACGCATACTTTGCTATATCTACGACGTGTATTTACCGAGATATACGCATTTAAAGTTTTGGATTGGATTTTTCTGGTATAAAATTACTTCCATGCTTAAATGGGCACACCGTTGGAAAGGGGAGGTTTCCAGGGTCACAATACTGAAATTTCAGCCTTCCAAGTGGTCCGGGTGCCGAGATATGCGCTGTCAAAAAACGCATACTTTGCTATATCTAAGACGCGTATTTACCGAGATATACGCATTTAAGGTTTTGGATTGGATTTTTCTGGTATAAAATTACTTTCATCACAATACTGAAATTTCAGACTTCCAAGTGGTCCGGGTGCCGAGATATGCGCTGTCAAAACACGCATACTTTGCTATATCTACGACGCGTATTTACCGAGATATAGGCATTTAAAGTTTTGGATTGGATTTTTCTGGTATAAAATTACTTCCATGCTTAAATGGGCACACCGTTGGAAAGGGGAGGTTTCCAGGGTCACAATACTGAAATTTCAGCCTTCCAAGTGGTCCGGGTGCCGAGATATGCGCTGTCAAAAAACGCATACTTTGCTATATCTACGACGTGTATTTACCGAGATATAGGCATTTAAAGTTTTGGATTGGATTTTTCTGGTATAAAATTACTTCCATGCTAAAATGGGCACACCGTTGGAAAGAGGAGGTTTCCAGGGTCACAATACTGAAATTTCAGACTTCCAAGTGGTCCGGGTGCCGAGATATGCGCTGTCAAAACACGCATACTTTGCTTTATCTACGACGCGTATTTACCGAGATATAGGCATTTAAAGTTTTGGATTTAATTTTTCTGGTATAAAATTACTTCCATGCTAAAATGGGCACACCGTTGGAAAGAGGAGGTTTCCAGGGTCACAATACTGAAATTTCAGCCTTCCAAGTGGTCCGGGTGCCGAGATATGCGCTGTCAAAAAACGCATACTTTGCTATATCTACGACGCGTATTTACCGAGATATAGGCATTTAAAGTTTTGGATTGGATTTTTCTGGTATAAAATTACTTCCATGCTAAAATGGGCACACCGTTGGAAAGAGGAGGTTTCCAGGGTCACAATACTGAAATTTCAGACTTCCAAGTGGTCCGGGTGCCGAGATATGCGCTGTCAAAACACGCATACTTTGCTATATCTACGACGCGTATTTACCGAGATATAGGCATTTAAAGTTTTGGATTGAATTTTTCTGGTATAAAATTACTTCCATGCTAAAATGGGCACACCGTTGGAAAGAGGAGGTTTCCAGGGTCACAATACTGAAATTTCAGCCTTCCAAGTGGTCCGGGTGCCGAGATATGCGCTGTCAAAACACGCATACTTTGCTATATCTACGACGTGTATTTACCGAGATATACGCATTTAAGGTTTTGGATTGGATTTTTCTGGTATAAAATTACTTCCATGCTAAAATGGGCACACCATTGGAAAGGGGAGGTTTAAAGGGTCACAATACTGAAATTTCAGCCTTCCAAGTGGCCCGGGTGCCGAGATATGCGCTGTCAAAAAACGCATACTTTGCTATATCTACGACGCGTATTTACCGAGATATACGTATTTAAAGTATACTATAATATAATATAAGTATAATAATATAAACAATAATATCGAAAGAATAGACATACCAGAAATAACATCTAGAGTGTAACGACTAACCACCTCGTGCAATTCGAAGGCCTCGGTTTGTTCTCCCAATATTTTGCAGAAGACTTTAGCTGGCTTTTCAAATACCTTAAAGTAATCATAAAGTATTTTGAAATGGAAACCTGGTGTTATTATTTTTCGGCGTTGGTGCCATTTTCTTCCTTAAATATAAATAAACTGATGAATACGAGTATGTATACATAAATTTTATCTAAAACAAAATGACCGTACCTTTACTAATTAAGAGCCCTTCATTTAACCAACCATTCATCAGATCATACTGAGTTGCTTTATCAACAAATAACATTCCTCCTAAAATTACCTCCAGGTCTTTTCGGTCTTGAAAAAATATATTAAGTTCATTGCCTAGCCACACCCGATATGTATCACCGTATTGAGATAGAAAATTTCCAATTATCCACATATAATATTCCACAGGGACGTTGATAAACATTAGCGCGTTTCCGAATAGTGGAATAATTGGTGGGCCTGGAAAACTGTTTCCAAGTCTTATATAACGGCCATATTTTAATTGAAAATATATCACAAGAACGACAACAAAAGCAACAATTATCAAAAACATTCCTGGAGATTGCGACTGTGCACGTTTCAAAAGTAAAACTAAATGTCTCTGAAACGGACACAAACATAATAAAGATGGCATGGTTGAGACAACAACGTAATAAAGAAGACAATAGCAAATGCACTAGATTTAGCAAAAATTATCAGAGTATGCAGCTTAAAAGTACATTCAATGCATTTCCGAGGAGTTGACACATTGTTGACCTAATTTGTTCCTTATCTTATCAATTGAAAACCCATTGGTGGTTCGAACAACAATAAACAAATAGCCTACCAAGACCATTTTTGTCTTGTCGTATCATAGACACTTGCTTTTATTGTTAACAATTATCTTGTAATTATTCTCTTTGGTATTATTATCTTTGCATTATTAAGAAAATGAAAGAAAAAATAGTAATGAACTTGACAAATTTTCAAACAAACCGAAGTAGTCACACAAAGAAAAAGATCCCCTTGTTATGTTATCGGTAGTTTGTTATGAGCCGAAGGACACCACTTAAGGACGGAGCAGTAAAAAAAAAACACTACCTGGATGGAGCAGATAAGTGTGAAAGAACCTCAACCAATTCGACGAGCGAAAGAGCAGACGTCTATAGTTAGAACCGAGCTGACTGAAACCAGGTTGGGACCCATGTCTACATCCACTCGTAACGCAATATTTTATATAAGTCTTTTAATCAAAACCATCTCATACTTACCGCAAATGACATCTAGAGCTGATAATGAAAACAATCGATACAGTTCAATTTGATTATGATTTTGATGTTTTTCTAAAGTTTTCACCAGCCAACGACTATGTTTATCAAATACATGAACAAATTGCTCTAATGTTTTAAAATGAAACGCCGGATTAATAATTTTTCGGCGACGAATCCACTTCCGATCTAAATGAAATAAAATTAATATAAAACAACCATTAATCTTTAATCAACACAAAAGCATACTTTCACTTATCAGCAATCCTTGATTCAACCAAGGTCTTAGGTAATCATATTGAGTTGATTTATTATTAAAACGAGAATCACTCAAAATAGCTTCGACATCTCTGGGACTTGCAAAGAATATATTAAGTTCGGATCCCAACCAAATTCGATAACAATCACCGTATTTGACTACAAACGAATAAAGTATATCAGCATATTCGTGTGGTTGCTTACCCTGATAGACAAAAGCATTTCCAAAAATAGGTAAAGCGGGTGGACCGGGAAAATTAGAACCTAGCTGGTACCTTCTCCAGAGCCCTTTGACAAGGGGAAAGAAGAAAGCTAGAAATATAATTGTCAAGATAACGAGAACTTCAAAAACCATTTTCGTTGCGAATTAAAACTGAAACTGATTCGTTGGAAATTTAAAATTTAATTTAGTGTGGGGTATGATTAGATGATAGATACTAACATTCATTTTCCATTTATTGATGGTATTTAAGATTTTTTTTATATAATGTCAAATATAGAGTTTATATTCTTCCACTTGCGTGTCTACACGCAAAATTGATTAATGCAAGTTCAAACGTATGCAGCAAAAATATTGATTAGATATGGTTGGCTACTTTTAAAATACTTAATAGTGAAAATAGTGGTTGTCATTAAAATCACATCCAAAGCTTTGCTAAATTTTAGAGCCATTCAATACAAATTTTCAACTTGGATTTAGTTAAACTCTCCTTATCGATATTTTGATATTATATTATTTCAATTGTATCAAAGATAAAATATCAATGAATAGAAAACTAAACAAGAGTTCAAGAACTGGTGAACCATTGCACCAATTGTTTTATTGCATTCCAAAATTTATATTGTATGGTGAAAACTAAACCTCACCAACCAGGTAGCAAAAAGTAAGTCCAAAAACTTTCTAGTCTAGTGTACTTGTGTAAAATATCATCAGATGATAACGTTTTCTCGTCAATACAAAACTTAATTTCAACACTCCAATTTATTTACTTTCTACATATTCCATTTCTATTTTTTTTTTTTTTAAGAAATCCTTACTAAATTGAACAAAAAAAAAAATAGAAATACTATTTTATTCAAAAAACACTACATACATTATTATGTATATTTATTATAGCCTCGTTTTCATATTATTTTCCAGGTTTGGCTTCTTTCAATGAATTTTTTCGCTGGATACTCTTCGCTAAGCGGTAACAGTAAGATGAGGGTTTCTACAAAGTAATTGTTGATGCTACTTTTGGGAGTACTGAATGAAATCTACAACTGCTTCTGGAATACTGTGCCAAGGACTTACATACACAAGAAAAAATATTTTGTTAATAGTTTGTAATTTTCGTCTTTGAAAACTGAGCATCTGTAGTAGTGATAAAATTGACATATTATATAAAAAATAAAACGAACTTTTTTAATGTCTCAGTTTCTTATTCCTTATTATTTGAATAATGGAAATCAATCGTGGACTTAACATTAATTAATTATTTCCATTCATAGTCGAAAAAATAAAGAAAATAAGATACTTAAAAATTAATGGGAACAAATTTAAAAAAAAAAGGGAAAAAAATGTAAAGCTGAATGTTTTAAAATTCAACTTTCCGCCTACAGTTTAAATTTAAAAAAAGATACTGGGTGCGACCCATACTGATAACTTCTCATTTTACTTTAAGACTAGAATCCTTTTATTAATTATCCGTGTAATTAAGATCCTTATAATTAAGGCCGTGTACACTGTACACGGATAATAAGAAAATAATTACACGTGTATTAAATACACGGATATTTTTTTGTGATTTTCTTATTACACGAACTCCGTGTATCCGTGTTTTTCAAATACACGTACATAATCGTGAGCTCTAATGTATATGTGTTAGTCATTGGTGATTGGTCATTGGTCATTATTGGTCTTTGGTCATTATTGGTCTTTGGTCATTATTGGTTATTGGTCATTACAGGTCATTGTCATTATTGGTCATTGATCATTATTGGTCTTTGGTCATTATTGGTCATTGGCCATTATAGGTCATTGGTCATTATAGGTCATTGGTCATTATTGGTCTTAGGTCATTAGCCATTGTACCTTTGACCTTTGACCTTTGACCTTTGAACTTTGACCTTTGACCTTTGAACTTTGACCTTTGACCTTTGACCAATAATGACCAATGACCTATAATGGCCAATCACCAATAATGACCAATGACCCATAATGACCAATGACCCATAATGACCAATGACCAATAATGACCAAAGACCAATAATGACCAAAGACCTATAATGACCAATTACCAAAATTGACCAACGACCTATAATGACCAATAATGACCAATGACCAATAATAACCTATAATGACCAATGAGAATGACCGATGACAGGAGTCTTTCATTTATCTCGATCGCGACGCCATATCAACACAACTCAGTTGCGCACCCCAAGGATTCAGGCGCGCGGTTTGGTCTGCGCCATCTCTCCAAGAAAAGCATGGTCTGCCACGCTGTCTCCTACCATAAAATGTACTACATAGAAGTTTCCGAAGTGGTCCCTCTTCGTTCATGCGATCTAGGTGACCTGCCGACCGGAATCTACGGGGTTTTATTTTTTTCACGACACCTGATTTCGAGGTAGATCGCATTTAGTTCATAAGTGTAACGTTTCCGGAATCGTCCTTCCTTACATACGGGGCCATCAATTCTAATTGAGATTTTCCTTGCGCCTATGAGGTCAAAGTAGGTATGTACTACTATTGCTACTATTGACCCAAGGTATTTATGCTCATGAAATATGTTGTTAATTGAAAAACGAATGTAAATGTATGGTTATACAAGCGGCTCGTCCCGGCATTGCAGGGGATATATTTTTGTTTTCAAACGAATCGTGGATTTTGTTTTTGAGTATTATGATTATCATTTTCCAGTATTATAATTAAAAAACAAAACATTTTAATTTTTAATCCAAGTGTGTAGATTCCTTACTTGTTAATTTTAATCTGTATTTCAAATCCATACTAAAACATATTATAAATACGAAAGTGTGTTTGACGTGATTTTTTAAGTGGAGATAAATAAATTGG
Source organism: Scaeva pyrastri (assembly GCA_905146935.1). Lineage (NCBI taxonomy): Eukaryota > Metazoa > Arthropoda > Insecta > Diptera > Syrphidae > Scaeva > Scaeva pyrastri. The sequence goes on along the minus strand of LR989927.1, from coordinate 35,029,974 downwards.
TAGAGAGTGACATAGGCTACTTTTTGTCTCTTTCTAACCCGTCACTTTCCTTAAATGTGTTGTATGGAGCATTCCGCAATTTTCAAGGTGGTTACATTTTAATTTTGTATATACCTTCATATAAATCGGTACACAGACTCTTTGTTACGAACGTAAGATTCCTGCCTTCTTTTTTTTGGAAATCTTCCCACAGGCAGACAGGGGGTTTGAAATTTGTGGAAGATTCTCCGCATGTGTAAGACTTCGTGTGATACAACTTGGACACAATATGATTAGCAAATTGATGCAACTTTTAACAGAGCGCGAACGGTAATTATTTATCACCAGATGGCGATAGGATGTATTGTACATTTTTCATATTTTGAAAATCATGAAAAAATTAAATTTGTAAAATGTGGAATGGGAGTTATTATTGTTTTTTGACATTATCGATATCGGCAAAATATATCAAATGATTCAATATTGCTATGGGCATTAATTTACAATAAACATATGTTTATTTTGTGTACTGAATATTATCAATATGCTAGCTTTTGCCTGCATTGAATTCGTGTTAACACGGTTCCCCTTTCCTGATTTAGATCTCGGAACAGAATATTATTTGAATACGCTACTGTAGACGATATTATATGTCTTCCCGTTTAGGGATAGAATGTAACGTTTCTGGGCATTGGACACATGTGAACATGCTACATACAAAAAATTGTCCATTTCGAAGTTCACCCCAGCCACCTTTAATGTTTGTCTTTGCGCTTTCTTATTGGTCATAGTGAAACTAAGCTTAAGATGAAATTTTAGCCTTTTAAACTGGAACGATAGATCTGTGTGAATTATTGGGATTCGTGGGATCATTACATTTGCACCCTTTCCTACGCCGCGACCGGTTAAGATAGTGGTGCTAATCATATATTGCGTCCAATTTGTATCCCACGAAGTCTTACACATGCGGAGAATCTTCCACAAATTTCAAACCCCCTGTCTGCCTGTGGGAAGATTTCCAAAAAAAAGAAGGCAGGAATCTTACGTTCGTAACAAAGAGTCTGTGTACCGATTTATATGAAGGTATGTATACACAAAATTAAAATGTAACCACCTTGAAAATTGCGGAATGCTCCATACAACACATTTAAGGAAAGTGACGGGTTAGAAAGAGACAAAAAGTAGCCTATGTCACTCTCTACCAATTTATTTATCTCCACTTAAAAAATCACGTCAAACACACTTTCGTATTTATAATATGTTTTAGTATGGATTTGAAATACAGATTAAAATTAACAAGTAAGGAATCTACACACTTGGATTAAAAATTAAAATGTTTTGTTTTTTAATTATAATACTGGAAAATGATAATCATAATACTCAAAAACAAAATCCACGATTCGTTTGAAAACAAAAATATATCCCCTGCAATGCCGGGACGAGCCGCTTGTATAACCATACATTTACATTCGTTTTTCAATTAACAACATATTTCATGAGCATAAATACCTTGGGTCAATAGTAGCAATAGTAGTACATACCTACTTTGACCTCATAGGCGCAAGGAAAATCTCAATTAGAATTGATGGCCCCGTATGTAAGGAAGGACGATTCCGGAAACGTTACACTTATGAACTAAATGCGATCTACCTCGAAATCAGGTGTCGTGAAAAAAATAAAACCCCGTAGATTCCGGTCGGCAGGTCACCTAGATCGCATGAACGAAGAGGGACCACTTCGGAAACTTCTATGTAGTACATTTTATGGTAGGAGACAGCGTGGCAGACCATGCTTTTCTTGGAGAGATGGCGCAGACCAAACCGCGCGCCTGAATCCTTGGGGTGCGCAACTGAGTTGTGTTGATATGGCGTCGCGATCGAGATAAATGAAAGACTCCCGTCATCGGTCATTCTCATTGCTCATTATAGGTTATTATTGGTCATTGGTCATTGGTCATTATTGGTCATTGGTCATTATAGGTCGTTGGTCAATTTTGGTAATTGGTCATTATAGGTCTTTGGTCATTATTGGTCTTTGGTCATTATTGGTCATTGGTCATTATGGGTCATTGGTCATTATAGGTCATTGGTCATTATTGGTCAAAGGTCAAAGGTCAAAGTTCAAAGGTCAAAGTTCAAAGGTCAAAGGTCAAAGGTACAATGGCTAATGACCTAAGACCAATAATGACCAATGACCTATAATGACCAATGACCTATAATGGCCAATGACCAATAATGACCAAAGACCAATAATGATCAATGACCAATAATGACAATGACCTGTAATGACCAATAACCAATAATGACCAAAGACCAATAATGACCAAAGACCAATAATGACCAATGACCAATCACCAATGACTAACACATATACATTAGAGCTCACGATTATGTACGTGTATTTGAAAAACACGGATACACGGAGTTCGTGTAATAAGAAAATCACAAAAAAATATCCGTGTATTTAATACACGTCTAATTATTTTCTTATTATCCGTGTACAGTATACACGGCCTTAATTATAAGGATCTTAATTACACGGATAATTAATACAAGGACTCTATGCATAGGTTAATAGAATTTTTGATTTTTCGTAATGTTTTTTTTATCTAAGCAAGTTTTAATAAAACAAACTAAAATAATGGAAATCAGGATATCTATTACTATGCGTGTCGTTTAAATACACGTGTAATTATAAAACGACTCGACTTCGTAAATAAGAATTTCGGTTTAGTAACAAATGTCTGAAATGTCATGACCAATGACCTGTAATGACCAATAACCTATAATGACCAAAGACCAATAATGACCAATGACCAATGACCAATCACCAATAATGATTTTTTTTGCTTTTGTCGAACACTTTCTGCCATAATTAAAAAAGAGGCTGGGTGCGACCCACACTGATGATCAGATTTTTCTGATATTAATCGATTTACTTTTGATGTTGGTTGATAACAAAAAAATTATCAGACTTTGCTCGAGATATCGTTGCGGAAAAACAATATTTACCAATTTTTGTAGATTTTGTAAAAAATATACAACTTGATATTTGCCAATATTCTATCATTTAGGTATTGACAAATGCATTATGTTGAAAAGAAAATACATTTGAAGTCAATATCATTGCTATGTACATATGTATATCATTCTGATGATATTTAAGCTGAAAAACAATTTTTGACACTTTAATGTAAATTTCAGTTTTAGTTTTTTTTTTTATTTTTCGAAAAAATATTTGTTAATTTTATATTTGTCAAAAATGTACCATATGTCAACAGTTGTATTATGTAAAAAGAAAATAAATACGAAGTTAAAATGATTGACCAGTTTTGACATTCAAGGCAAGAAACTACTTTTTGACATTTTTTGATTCATTTTTGTTTAAGTTTTTTATTTTTTGTAAAAAAAGGCTGTCACATTCATACATATTTGTCAAAATTGTAGCATATATTAATAATTATATTTTGTATAAACTTAATTGAGTTTGAAGTCAATATCTGGGCTAATTCTCGAGATATTCAAGTAAAAAAATATTTTTTACCAACTTTTGGTAGATTTTTTTGTAAGAAAACTTTTTTTGAAAATTTAACCCGATATCAAGGACAGCATTTTCTATAGTAAAAAATTGTTCCGAATTTAACGTTTTTCCTTCATTGTATATTTTAGCTCCAAAAATTTTTTTTTAGTTTTAACTTTAAAAAAAATAACGGTATGTTGAACTATTTTCAAATTTGCACCAAACCTGTATTACATTGCAATCTACACAATAAAATTTATTTGAAGTCAATATCCATTCCTGAGATATTTGCGACCAACTAAAATTTCGACTTTTTTTTTTTAATCTGCCATTGTGAAAAAACCGCTTGACAAATTTGTTTAAAAATCCTTTCTGCATCATTTGCAGGTATAACCTGTGGAACAAAATTTAATTGGAGTCGATATCTTTACCCGTTCTTGAAATATCGTTAACGAAAAAGGGTATCTCGAAGTATGTATGTACATATGTACATTTTTCTACAAATGAAGAATTTAGATTCTATTTCAATTTGACAAATCGGACGGATAACAACTCCCTATGGGAAGTTAATAAGAAAATCAACGTTTCACTCAAATAAAGAATGCATAAACAACAGTTTCTTTAAATACTATAATTACTTTTATTCGCTTGTTTTTTTTTTCAAATATATAATGTATATATAATTCCTTTAGAAAAAATTGAAACGCAATAATACAATAAGTACAAGGTTCTCATCTCACATTTTTTTCGTTTGTATGTTTCATAAAAGGATCAATTTATACAATAATTTTTTTTTGTCAATATAATAAATATTTTCATTTGGTTTCTGTTAATATATAATATACAAGAATTAATATATAATAAATTTTGTGTTTAAAGTATTTTTTTTAATAAATATTTCAATAATAATTTGAAAGATTACAAACGCGGTTATGCACTTTGTTTTTTTTTTAAGTTTTGTATTTTTAATAGTTTATGTTTGTAACAAATAATTGAACAAGATTTTTTATCATTTCAATTAGTAAAATTTGGGAGAAAAATAAATCGTAGAAATTAATATTACAATTATTATTACATTATTTGCCATGTATACTTTTATTCATTATATACTATAATTGATTGACCTACTTATTTAATAAGTTCTAACGTCTTATTCTTTGTTTTGCAAATATATTTATGTTGAATTTAGTTTACTTTTAATAAACTGTCAAATTCATATATGTAATATATAAATTAATTTATATTTATATAAATATATTTTATAATATCAACAGAGCGTACTTTAACACATATTTTAATTTTAGTTTTTATACATATTTTATTTTTTCATTTTTACTAGTCTCCAAGTCATCGTTTTCTTATTAACTTTAACGATGTTTTAAATAAAAATATAAACATACTTTGTTATGACTATATATAAATATAATATATACTTTTGAAATCGGAAGGTACTTCTTTAAGAAAAATTCTTTTTTTTCGAAATTGTTTGTTGAAACTTAAAAGGAACTTTAAAGATTATTTTATACTAAAATTGATTCAATAGATATCAATTTTCTAGGCAAGACGTTTTTCTTGGAGAAAACTTAATAATATTTATTTTGTAAAGATACATATTGGGGAATACCTTATCATTGGAATTGAAACAATATAAAAGTTAACTTTAAAATATTCTCTTTAAAAAATAAATGAATAACGCAAACAGGTATAATCTATTTATTGGTCGATAATAATAATTAGACATAGTGAAACCAAAAACTTTGTTGTAGTACGTACTTTACTTATGTAGTTTTTCACTAAGGATTTATTAAAGATTTGTGGATAAATGCAAAAAGATGTAACTTAACATTAATTGAATTTTAAGTAAAATTTAACTAAAAAACTATAATCTTTGGTTTTGAAAACAGAATGTATGTATGACTTTTTAAAGCAGTTGTAATTGTTTTTTTTTTGTATTAGATTTGGTGATTTTTCTAATAATACGTTCTAGAATTGCATATTTTTCTGTGAATATAATTATTATGTGAGTTGAAATTTCGACTACCTTCAATTATTTTGTATGTTTCATACACAGACATTTCTTTTTCAATAATTATCTCTTAGGATATAGAAAAATATTAAAATTTCCAATGCATTCTTAATTTTATCTTTTTATTGATAAATACTAAAAAAAATTAAAGGTGGGAGGAGCTAAAGGAAAGCAATATACACACACACAGGTTCAATTAAAAAACTAGTATTACTTAAACTAAATTTCGTTTTCATTCCGATTTTAACTCCAAAAACTTTTGAACCTGTTTTGATTGACTGCTGCGAAAAATATGCGTATGCATTTTACTAGCTTTTTTTATTCCTTAAGAGGAAGGAGTAAATAAATGTTGGACTAATGATTAAAAAGAATTGGACAGAAATAAAAATACATATTTATATGTATTGTTCTTCCAAAAATAGAAAACAATATTTTCATTCATATTTATCAAATTGTTTAGTCCTTTAATTTGGTCACTCGACATATATCTATATTAATTGCTTATCTAAAATTTAACTAATTGATCTCAATTTTTTTTATCATTTTAAATATCTTCACAATTATTTAAGTACATGTAGTAATTGTTTTGTTTAATACTTTTTTTTTGTGAAAATCCTACAACTCTAAAACTCTAATAGTTGTAAATCTTTTCGGGCAGTTAATGTTTGAATAGTGATTTATTTTATTTATGATTCTTGTCCACTTGATAATAATTTCCCCATTTGAACAATATTATTGTTGGATTTGTATTTGTTAATTTATATACAGTTATAGGTATACATATATACTTTTGTCTTTTCCTTAAAATAATAGCTAATTTAAGCGCTATGGAAGTCTGTTTATTATATAATTTAATTTGTATTCATTAATTTGAATTTTCAATTTAGTTTTATACTTAGAACAAGGTTTCCATACATATTTTTCTTTATAAAAATAAATAAATAATATCAATTCAACAACCAAAACAATTATTTTTTCATTGCACAATTTTTCAGATTAAAAGTTACTATAAGTATCAATATCAATAAAAATAAAGCTTTACTTTCGTTCGTTGTGCAAATCGTGAGAACAAAAAAATAAACTTAATAACGTAACAATTCATTTTTTAACAGAAAAAATCATAACATTAATTTAAATATTATTATTCAGTCATAAAAATTCAAGGTACAATTTATTAGAGATCTACCGTTGTATTTTATTACACTCTGTTTTTATTTTAAGCTTATATGTCAAATTAAATTGTCCCAATCGTGAAATCGTCCACCCCTTACAGATTCAACATTAGCTTCATGAGTTTATTAGTATATAATATATTGAATTATGTAGTATTTTTATGTTGAATTCGAGAAGCTCTTTTTTGCGGTAAGCAAAACTCTTCGAGGACTTGTCAAGTCATTGAAATAAGCAGTTTTCGTAAAAAATTGGTAATTACATAATGATCACTTAAATATAAATAAAGTTGAAAATCTCAATGAATTAATGGATTCTGTCATAGATCTCGAAGCGAAAATAAGATTTTAAATGATTCTCTGACGATACATGACTGATGTTTTGTGAAGGATATTTGTATTTCAAGTAAAGGGCAGCTCAATACCAGTGTACGTTTCACATTTGAAGCGCACCTTTCGTGTCAACAATTCGGAGAATGATCAATAAACTTGAAGAAACTGGGTCGGCTTCACGAACCACCAAAAATAAAAGACGTACACCTCCACTCAAACACGGGTAATAAACTTAAAAGCTGGCAAAAAATTAAATTAATTTTACTTGATATTTTGTGTTCTTAGTCTTTGAAACATTATGTTTCAAGTGCTTCAAAGGCGTAGTTTTAGAAATTATCAAAAGGCTTTTATGTTTCATTTCAATCCAGCGAAGAAACTTGTGCCTCAAAGCGATTTCAACTTTGGAAAAAGGATTTACAGGAAGTAAATCGAAGTAATGGACACATTTTGAAAGTAATGAACGACAGGGACAATTTGAAATCATATTCTATAAAATTTGCCTAAAAAACTATAATAACTATTAAATTACTATAATATTGATTCTTTTTATATTTAAGGTCTAAATTTTACCTAAATATTTACACACTTATGTAAATTATAAATAAGGATAATGATACGATTTTTTCCTGTACAGTCCATCGATGAGTCCTGAATGGTTGAAGATTGAACAAACACATGAAAAAATAAAGTAAAAGAACAAAATAGATTAGCAAAATATTATCTTTTAAAAAAAGAAAAAAGAAAACTTAGAAAATAGGTTAACAATAAAATGTTTACCGAAAAAAAAGACTTTATTTGTTTGTTTGTTTTTTTTTTTTTTTTGATATTTTGTGTTAGAACAAAAAAAAAAGTCCTAAAGAATTATTATTAGGGTGTACATTAATGCAGTGTATTTATTTAAATTTGCATACATTCATTAAAAAAAAAAACAACTATAACTAGGAAAGAAATAGAGGAGGACTCTATTTTTTATACTCTGGTTAAAAAAAAAAATGGTAAAAAGAAAAGCTCGTAGTATACATACATTTTAGCTTAGCCTAATAATTTTGTTTTTATATATAAGTCGTACATAAAAAAATAAAAAAAAAAATCTCACCTTCATCCAGGCTTTTCGTGTTTAGTTGACTAAAATTATTATAATTTCATTTTGCTGAAGAAATTTACCAATAAATGTTGTTTTTCTATATTTTTTACGCTAAACAAATTTATTCAATTACATAATTGGATTGTAGGGGCAAAACAACCGAAACCGAAAGTTTCAAGTGTCTGGTTGAACTTCACTTGCTATTTTAAATAAGAAACCGGATATTTTAAAGAAGGAATATGCAATAGTATTTTCCTGAATTTAAATACAAATTCAAATTCGAACTTTTGGCTCAAATTTTAATGAAGGAAAATATTGTTTCTATGTAAAGAACTGTCCAAAAAGGAAAAATAATATTTCGGTATTTAAAATAAAAGCAAATGTACAATATATAAATAACTTGAAATCTGAGCCAATAAAATCACTATGCGACCAAAGTCCAATTCGGAATTTTGATTTTGAATCAAATATTTTGCATACACTTGTTTAATATTTATTTGATTTATAATCGTACAACATTTATCTTTAGCAAACCCAGCAAAACAAAGTCAAATATGTTTAAAAAAAATTCTTAATTAACATTGTTAGACATCTCCTAGAAAAAAAAAATAAAAAAAATATTCAACCCGAAGTGAAAATCACAAAAAAGAAATGCCTTTAGATAGAAGTTGAGTTGTTTTAGGGTCATAAAGGTTCGTACCAGTATTTGAAGTGCATTTTTAAAAACTATTTTTCTTGTTAAATCAAAGAAAAATGCATAAATCGCCATTTTTTGCGGTTGCCAAATATGAATTGATAAATATTAAAATTTGATCTATTCAAACTCAAATTAAAACTAATCGATTCAGTTTTTATAATTGATAACCGTAATGGAAGTAAATTAAACCAATGTTCGAAGAATCGTCGGACATACATACATATGTATGAATGAAAATTTTGGATTCAAATTGCAGAATTGTAGGAAATTGAGAATGTCTGATATTATATTATAATTGTATGATAACAGCAACCTTCCATTTTGTGTTAAGAAAATATAAAAATCGTGTTGTTTTAAGATACTCTTGTGCTTTCCGAAATTCTTGCTTCAGTGTAACGTATATAAAATAAAAGACCTTCTTCTGAATTAATAGGTAATTAATTCCAAGTGAAACCATGTTAAAATGTTTCCTTTCTTTTAAAGCTAATATTCGTTACACTTATTATTGAACAGTAATTTCAAAAGCAAATTTTTTCTAACAATAATTTTAAACTGAAACTAATATCGAAACAAAGTATCTTTGCATTTCATTTACACAAAAAAAAAACCAACTATGTATGTGGGTCTTAAATATTTTTTTTTTTCATTGAGCTTAGGAATTATAGATATTTTAATCATTAAAAATCTCAAATTTAAAGAAAAATATAGTTAATTTAGTACGTATTCTCTTAATCAAGCATGACATTTACATTAACACCATGATTATGTTTGTGAATTTCAATATCCAAGTACATCATAAAATTTTATAATGTACATAGAAAAAATTAACACCACTATTCAACTTCTAACCCAAACAACAACTATACAGGCAAAATATTTTATCTGTAACAAATGTGTATCTTTTTCATTCCATTGTTGTCCTTTTTTATCTAAAAAAAAAAAAAAAAAAAAATCCACATTTATGAATCTTTATTTATAATTTCACGTTTTCAAATATACTTATATAATGTTATAAATGTTCACATAAATGTACTACAATAATTAAATCTCGTAATATTTTATTTTTTGAAACAAGTTCAATATTTAATATTCATCATATAATGTTCGACCTAAAATTTCATTTGTTCTTTTGTTCTAAATACAACTTTAAACTTTGACAAATTTTTGAATATGAATGAACTAATTTATTATTTAAATATTTATATTTTACACGCTCACAAATAGAAAATGTATTATATTTGAATTCATATTATTTAAATTAATTTTCTGTGGATAAAATAATAATCCTTGTTATCGGGTTAAAAATGTCTATAAAAACATTGAGGTCAAGTGAAATTAAAACAAAAAATCTAGCTGTAATATTCGAAAAGGCTGATTACGTTTTCTCAAAAATAAAAAAAATAAAAAAATCAATCTTGAATTGGTATTCGGTGGGCTTGGCTGATAACTTCTTAAAAGTTATGAAAGCTTTTGAGAATTGAATAGGACTTGGATTACGAAAAATTACGGTTAATCGGTCTATTTGATTCCTTATTGTTTTATGTGTGGTGCAAACAACTTTTTCGTTTTTTCCAAAAAAAAAAGTCATGCTTTTGATTCTCGTCAGCACGCGCTTGTCCGATATAGCTTGTTAATACTTTTCAATTTTTTGCAGAAACTCGCCGAAGCCAAACTGCCATATAATTCCAAACATTCAATGTCTGCCTTAAAAATATAATTCCATAACTTGGAAATTGAAAGAAAACAGGTGAGAATTCCTCCACCAAAGGAAAAAAAAACAACAAAACATGTGTTCCTCCAACTATGTATATTCTTTGACAATATAAATGACTGTCTAGCTTGAAATATTTCTCAATTAACGAGAAATTAAAAAAAAAGTTAAGATTAATCTAATATTAAATATTATAGAAAAAATATCAATTTTTTGAAAATGATTTCCTTTTGGTAAAAAAAACTGTTAGTTATTAATTTATTATTATGAAAAAAAAAAAAAAAAATGGTTCAGTACTACAATATTTTTCCAACTACGTAGGTATATTTTTAATATTTTTTTAAATATTATATCAGATGATGATAAATCGTATCTTCTTTTGCAATTATTTTATTATTTTTTTTTTTTTTAGAAAAAATTAGGATTCTGATATGGATGTACTTTTTGGAAACGTGTTTTTGGTCTACCTCTGTGCACCATTGAATTGTAGGCATTCATGTTCATGTTCATATTCATGTTCGCAGGCACTGGAGGTGCCGTCATAAAGCTGTGTGCTTTCGCCTTGCCGTGCTCTTCTGCAATGCGGACGGACAATGGTTGTGATGCACCCTCCGGTATAACATTGTTAAGAGCTGAGATTGCTTCTTGGGCTTCCTCGCGTTTGTTAAATCTTTGGATGACAAAAAGTTAAAAAAAATTGTATTTAATGCGTCATTAAGAAATTTGAGTAGGGGTCTGTTTGTTTAACGATTTTAACGAGATTGTCTCATAAATATTTTGTTATGATAGTGTAGACATCCTTCAGAATTTAGAACATAATTTTGACAATCCTTAAAAGTGAGATATTCAAAAAGAAAAATGTTCGGGCGCACAAGCTCATCTCAACATTGTTTTCAACAATTTTTTTTGGTGTTTTGTCAAACAATAACTATAAACCTATAAACTTTTTTGACGTCTAGGAAAAATTTCATGTAATAATTGCAGATTTTCTCTTTTCCCCTCTGTCTTACTTTTGAAAGTTAAATATGTACAAATAAAAAAAGCTTCTGAGTGCGACCCACACTAATAACTTCCCATTATGACTTGAAAACTTATCTTTATTGAAGTTTGTGTGTTACAATAAATCGCCAATCAAAGGAAAGGTATCAGGCGTTCCCTTGCCATCTTCAAATAAAACACAATTTTGTTTCATCATGTAAATTTGTATTCGTATAAACTACGTAATTGATTTATTCCTGATATTTACTTCTGATGTTGCTAGATAACAATTATTTTAATGATACAAAAATTATTATCAGAATTAAGATATGTCCCGAGATATTCTACTCAAAAAACATATTTTACCAATTTTTGGTAGAATTTATTGTATGTACTTTTATATTTTTTGTAAAAAAAACTGTCAATTAATTTTAATTTAAAAAATAACCAAATATACCAAATCTGTATCACATCACATTCACAATGCACATAATAAAATTTATTTGACGTCAATGGCCAAAATGTTCATTTCTGTTATAAAATTGCTATAGTGAAAATACCGCTCACTAAATTTTTATGAAAGTCCTTTCAGAATCTTTCAAAGTTATAACCTGTCGAACAAAATTTAATTGGAGTCGATATCTCTACTAGTTTTTGAGATACCATGGACGAAAAAAGGTATCTCGAGCGTTAGAATGTACGTTCAAACGCGCACACGCGCAAACGCACACGCGCACACGCACACACGCACACACAGACCTTGAAACGTCCAGATTTGTCAAAAATTTCAAACTAGAAATCGAATTTTTCTGCAAGTTACGTTTATATCTAATGACCTTAAACTTGAATAAGAAAAAATGTACTTTAACGTAGTTTCTTGTATACAATTTGGTATGATAAATGATATTTATATTTAATGTTGAATCTTTTTTCTGCTTTTTTATTACGAACAACATTTGAGCATTACTCTATTATAGTTTTTGCTTAAAATAAAAATCTACTCTTGTAGATTGTTGTACCAGTTTAATGTTTAAAGTGAAGATATTGATACAGATGAACTTAGAGAAAAATTAACATTACTGAATGTCGTATGTGGTATACTTAATGAATTGCTTAATAAATTAAAATTATATTTATTTATCAACATAATTTTAGATAATTGTTAGTGTCTAAATAAAAATGACAAACATATGCCACTTTAAAGAACAATCATACATGATTACAAATCTTATATTTGGACAAATTCCTTGAACGACGAATAATAAATTTGAGGGCCTTGCATCGAAAAGGGACAAGTCATATTTTTAGCCTAACGGTTTTTTCATTTAAAATTAAAAAAAAAACTTTTCGTGTACAACCCATGCAGTTGCACTTAAAATTAAGCGTGTTATAATAAAATATGTATCTGCATCTATAGTGCGTTTAGTGCAGAAAGGCAAGAGGTTCAAAGTTTTTTTTTTTTGCTTTCCTTTGGATGCAAGGTCCTCATTTCCGAAGTCCGATATAGTTGAACAAACGTTAACTTATATTATCACGTCTTATTCATTTGCAGACAGACCCCTTAAACTATACAAAAAATATTTTTTTGGCTACACTTCAAAAAAAAAAATTTCTTCTTCAAAAGAAATAATAATATACTCGATTATGAGTTTTACTTAAATGTTTACAAAGTAAATAAGCCATTTGATTTACTTTTTGGAAGCGTAGTCATTCATTTTATAAAACAAACGGTCTTACCTTACGAAAGCTACACCTCGGGGCTTTCCGGTTAGTTTATCCCGAAGGATATTCTTTTGTACAATTTGTCCGTATTTACCGAATATAACATCTAATTGCTCTTCGGTAATTGTTCGTGGAAGATTCGTGACATATAAATTTGTGTCTTTTATTTGTTCCCCACCTGGTCGTGCTAATGAAACCTGTAAAATTAAATATTTCCATTGTTAATAAATATTATAATGAATAAAAATATAAATGTTATATATACAAAAAGTTATAACACCATCATGAAAACTATCTCGTTTGTTTCTCGTATTTGCAATGTGTCGAGACAGCACATCTCAACTCATGATGGATGTATAAAACATATACTTTCCGAAAAGCGTCAATATACAAATATTTCACATGAGCACATGAAGAAAGCAAAGAATAACTTCTTTAGTATGTCAATGTATTATATACAAAAATAAAATCATGCACAATTTTAACAAGAGGGTGGGCCATCTTCAGCCACCGTCAACACGACACCATTCCGATTGTCGACTAGTTGGGAAGCGATGGGTGGTATCCATATCCATACAACCGCCCTCTACTACAAATCCAAGAAAAGCACACGGTACTCCACAATAGTTAAAAAAGAAAGGGGCAGGTGACTTGGGTTTAGTGTACTTCTATCCAAATGATGTGTGTGTATGGGGTTGGGTGAAGTGTGCTGTGCTGTGCTGTGCTGTGCCAGGACAATGTGATAACTGCCTAGAATCGGACGTATGTATGGTTGTTGGTGTCATGTAGTTTGTAGTGTCTGCAAAGATTTCTTTATTTCCAGAACAGCAACAGCAGTAGAGGCAGCAGAAAGCATTGTTGCGATGGATTTGGTTAATCCGCACAATAATCATACCATTCCAACTCTCTACGCCCCGCCGCGCCGTGTCCTTTCCACTTCCTTTTTTCTAGGTAGTATATTTTAAACATAATTTCTTGTTTTCTTCGTTGTGTCCTCGAGAGTCATCTCTTATTTTTGTTTGTGTAACTTTGTTGTGCGGTAATGGTAGAGCATACCTTTAAGGTAAATTGGATCCGGTATATAGTCGTTCTTTATATAGAAACATAAAACATATTATTATACATAAAATGAAAATGAACTTGAATTTCTTTTACTTCAGTTGGCAAAATAAAAGAAAAGAAATTGTTTTATTTTGATGAGCAGTATGAAGGGAGGCAGAAGAAGTGGAGAACAGAAATTGCTCCCTTGATTTTTTTCATTTTTAGAGGTCAAGTACTTCTTTCCCGAGTAGTTGATGTTTTCGAGACTTTCACTGTGTTTTATGTTGATTTTAAGATGGTGCAAAGGAAGAAAACACATCACTTTATAATTAGCAAAAACAAAATAACAGTACTCATCACCTAAGCAAGCTCTTGTGCTATTTTCGATTTTGGTGAGTACTCTAAACTTCAAGCCTGAAGGTAATTGGTTGGTGTTGGTCCTTAATGTTAAATTTTTAGCTAGATAAATAATAAACAAAAGTGGTGGGACTAATAAACTACAACGTTCCGCTAATCGATATCCTCTTTGCATTGGATGTGTTCGAAAACAACTATGAGAGTAATGACAGATCTACTTAAAGCTTTTGGTGGATACTTAATTTTAAACTGGAAAAAGAACCATGATATTTTTTCATGTTTCAAAAAACAATACTCTGATTTATTGATTTAATCTGAACAAAAGTAATGAGGTACAAATTTCTGATAGAACAATCAACTATTAGGTATGGGATTTTTTCCTTTGGAATAACAATTATCCAGCTTATTTCAACCCTTAAACAAAAAATTATTATCAAAATTAACTAGTTTTTCCGTCCAAAATTGTTATATGAATTTTGGTGGCCCAAAAAGGGAAGGTTCTAACATTGTATTCTATTCGAAGTTAAAATATTTACTCAACCAAACTATGGTAGGTATACGAGTAAGATATACTGCAGAGTTAGAATGGGAAGACTTCGAAATTTTGCAGTTTTTTGACAATGATTTGAAACCTCCTTTACCCTAAACATCTACTTAGAAGACGTGGAGTATCCACCAACAATTTTTTATTTTCGATTCATTCACTTATGTCGACTTTAAATTCAAATTTTGAAAAACATGCAAATAGTTTTATTATTGAAATCATGCTTCCACGATATGTATATTGTTAACAAGGGCGAATCAGTAACTATGTTTTATTCAAAATTAAATCTATTTTTTAAGAAGCTCTAAAAAAAAAAGAAATTAAATAACTATATCACCAAGCTTTATATATATATATGTATATACTAATAAATATATTTATATTATTTCGTGGGAACAATTAACCTTTTTGCTTTATATTCAAGAAATATGTAGGTGTTCATTTTGAAAGAAGCAAGTTATTAGATCAATTTTATAATATTGAGATCTTAATGGCTAATCTATGTACATATCTTCAGCTAGTGAAGACAATTTAAATGAAAAATCAACAGAATATTTTAAAAAGTGTTCATCGGGATTATCTCGTTAAACGCAGATCTGCTTGATTAGAACCACTTTCTTATATTTCTAAAGTACAGAGTTTATAGCGAATTCTAAATTGAGATAATTATAAAAATATATAACACAAGTTATGTAAAGTCAAAAAATTGTAACAATAAACAAAGTTTGTCCACTTGAATGTAGACATACATATTTGTTTGTATGAATGTACACTTGGGATGGGTCTCATTTTTTTTTAAATAACTTTACTTACCTTAAGTCGTTTATTCCGCACTTGAACTCCATTCAAGGTCTTAATAGCTCGTTGGGAGTCGGCCTCCGAAGCAAAGTCAACAAAACCGTAACCAAAACTGTATCCAGTCTGAAATTTTGTAAAGCCAACATCAATTTACATCGTACCCAATTAATTTCTGAGCAAACAGAACAAAAAATGACTATTCTATTTCTCAAATAAACGATATCTTTTGTCTTACCCTTACCTTAAAGTCTCTCATTATTCTGCAAGTGTTAATAGGACCGATCGACCTAAATAACGCATATAACTCACGATCTGTCATATCTTGTGGCAAATAGTTTACTATTAGATTTGTCCCACTGTTATTCAAAGAAGGTCCACCACTTAGTGAATTTGCACTCATTGCTGCCATATTCCCAACAGAACCCATTGCACTATTGGTTTGAAAATCCCCATACATACGACGTGAATTCAGTGAAGAAGATGTTGGATATGAGGATGTGAAGTCTGTGTCCTGCGGTGAAAACGCATAACGTGACTGAAAATTTTCAAAGATTTGATTTTTCAACTATGGCGGCGATTGCTTTTCATATATAGCCAGAAGTCGAATCGATCGAGTTTTCAAAATCGAGTGAATTGAATATAACACAGTTAATTTGATTGAAAAAAAAAAACAAAACAAAACAATGTACACTCAAAATGTTAAACAAATTGTTTGAATAAACAAACATTCACAGTACAGTACATCACGCATAAAGAGAGATACAAATAGTATATATGTAGGTAATTTAAAAGTGATTTTTTTTTTAATTTTTGTTATTAACTTTTACCAATCTTAATTTATTTTTAAGGAATTAAATATCTTAAAAGTTAACAAGTTGTCAGGCATACGAATAAACGGACACATACAAACATTTTGTGTTTCTGTTGTTTTTGACTGAATATGTGTGTTAAATTTGTTTTATGTGGAGAACTTTAAGATTTCAAGTTTTTTTTTTTTTTTGAATATTTTAAATAAAATATAGCTACACTCCTCTTAATGTTGTGAAAGTTTTCCTATTGGAATGAAAATTCCAACTAAAATCTCAGGTGACAGCTTAAGAAAGGAGTAAATTCTAAGCTTTCTAAAGACATTTTAACTTGCGTTAAATTTTCAAATGTGACGTATTCCTTTCCTTTTATATTCCTCCTAAAAGAAATGTATATCTTCATTTCAAAATATCAAGTTCAATGGAATTCCACCGTACTAGGAGTAAAAAAGAACGGCTTTTTCTAATGCCGGTATTGCCTACCATTTGTTTTTGTTGCATTGTGAACTGCAAGAAGTGTGAAATAGGACAAGTCCTCAAACCTCGTACAAATCAAGAAATGTGTTGAAATCATTTTTTAAAAATATTGAATGAAAAACAAAGATTTTAATTTCAAAGATTAGAAAACTAGATCGGAATAAAGTCATTCGAACGGTTTAAATCCGAGCGAGGTTGATAAGATGCGATAGTATAGATAATGAAACTTTTATTTTATTTTTTATTTGATTTGACATTTGTAATTATGCTAAACATAACAAATAAGTTAGTTAACAAGCAACACCAACCATAATGTTCTCTAAATGACAAAAGTGTTTAATGAGCACAGTTCAATTGAAAGCCCAATGAATATTTAAGCAACTTTAAACTCATCTCAATAACTACAAAACTCATTCATAAATGATCATTCGGCAACCAAATGATCTTAAAATCTAAGTCCTTTCGTATTTCACCATATGACCTAGCGGTTATGTTAATTTTAGTCTCAAGTTTGCACCTGAGCCTTTTCTACCCTCTATTTATGCATATCATCACTTATGTATGTACGATTGTATTTTTCATTTTTTTTGTCTGCATGTTACTAAAATCAACTTTTTGTGTGTACTGTTAGTTTGTATGGGTTGTTTTGTTATAATTATGTTAATGTTTTGTCCTTATAAGTCTATGTTGTTTATAAACTTTATAATGAATGTACTTTAATAATAACATATATATGAAAAAGCGTGTGCCCCAGTTCAAAAACTAACAACTTAAAAATAATAATGAAAGTAATATTTGTTTTGTTCAATCTGTCTTAAATTTAATAATATCATATTACTTTATTTAAAAATGAATTAATAGTAACACGAACAAGGAATTTACAATGAATATTTTGTGAAACAGACGAAAGAATTAATCAATATTTTAAATATAAAAACGAGACAGATGCAAATCAAATAAAAATAAATCGAGCAATAAAACACAAACCATTCCGGACGGCAGTGAATGCGACATTCCCCATATTCGGCCACCACTGAAACAAAAGAAAAATTCAAATAAATATCAAAAATATACATACATACATATATTAAGGAAATTGATTTACATACATATATTGTTATTTTCTTTTTCTTTTTATATAAAAATGAATTGTTGTTCGTTTGTGTTTTTATATCTCGAGTTTGGCAACTCCGTTGTTGCTTTTTTTGGAAACGGATTGCTTAAAAACAAATAAATTTCTAAAAAATTTAACAAATGTTAAGAAATGAATTGCCTACTATACAATCATACATTTTTTGGATTACATTCGGCCGGTGATTTTTAAAAAAACAAATACCAACGATCAATACCAACTGATGGACTTTATGCATGTCAAACCTAAGATCCAAACCAATTCACTCTTGGGTTAAAATTATAAATTGATATTCTTATACCAAATTATAAAATGCCATAGACTATCGATCCAATTTGTTTCGTGTGATTGGAATCGGTTAAGTCATGTATTTAGACGATTAAGCCTTTCCTAAATGGTTCGTTTGGATAAAAAAAAATGGAAATCCACAGAGCCAAATGAATGTATGAGTCCAACTTACTCAACTGACTTCATTTATGTTATGGTTTATTTTATGATTTAAATATTATATTTTTTACCTATGTATGTATGTATATTACCTGAAAAATTCGCAATACGTAAGTTAAAATTTTAATCCAATTTTTTTTTTTAAAGAGAATCATTAATTTGAGATTCTTCACCTATTGAGAAAACAACGTGCTCAAACCGGACTTCTTGAGGATAAACCATGATTCGAACGCACCAGAACTTAAACAAAACAGAAAGATCTGCTTATAGTAACTACTAGCAAACGAAAAACATCAACTGAAATACGTGCCGAAATTAATACAACAACACGGAATAAGCCGCTGTCATTGACAACGGTCAAACGGAGGTTAAGAGATGCTGGACTTTTTGGACGTGTTATTGTTCAACAACCCTTTCTTCGACCACAAAACAAGGTGAAACGGTTAGAGAGGGCCAAAAGCCATTAGAACTGGACGAAAGAAGACTTCAACAAAGTATCATCGAGCGATGAATCTAAATTTGAGGTATTCGACACAAAACGGAAGGTTTTCGTTCGACATAAATCCAAACAAAAGATACTACCTGACCGCACGGTTTCTACCGTCAAGCATGGAGGCAGTTCTACAATGACCTGGGAATGTTTCTCTTCAAGTGGAATGGAAGATTTGACTCGAGTTATTGAGTAAATGAACAAGGAGGCGCATAGGAAGATATTAGAAGAAACCGCTTTGATCTCTGGACTATGACTGATTAACAAAGTATTAATATTTCAGCAAGACAGCTACCCCACCCACATGCCCAGGATTACCTCAAACACAGACATGACGAAGAAATTATACAAGACATAACATGGCCTCTAAAGTTGTTGTGGGAGGATATGGATGGGAGGGTCAAGGACCAATGCCCTTCGTCTGAATTTGTGGAATACATTACAAGACTGCTGGAATAATATGCCAAATTATACAATACAAAAACTTATTACTATATTGCCAAAAATTGACAATTGACTAAAAAAAAGACGTTGTAAACTACAGGTTAGGTAAGAATTGTGAAATAATTTATGTTATACAGGCTTTACAAGGTATTGCTTTATCTTTCGAATTTCAGTAAAAGGTGAAGTTTAGCAAAAAATTGCTAACTGAATACAAGTGTTAGATCAAGTGTGCTAAGTCAGCACAGGACCTTGGTAAGACCCTGATCAACTGCAGAGTAAAGCATTTATTAACAAATTCAGCATTAAATGTAATATATGCATGTGAAAACATTATGGGTGTTTAAAGTAACCCATCTCGAATTTTAAAATCCGCCTCAATTCAATAAGAGTAAATTAAGACAAATTATTTAAACACTTTAAAACTGTAATGATCTATTAAATATAAAAAATACTCCTAAAGACTTATTTCAATAAAAAAAAAAAAAAAACATCTCTATTTTTAGAATCTAATGTTCCCCACAAAGATTTAGCAAACACAAACAATTCCACCATCTCACTTGCTTCCTGCAAACAATTTAGGTAGATTAAAGAAGGATCCTTTCCAGGGAGAGTAGGTATACAATTTTTTCGTGATGCCATATATAGAATGTACACATATTGATAGACTAAAAGGAATACAAAAGGACTTACATATACATATGTGGGAACATAAAGCACACGTAAAGGAACACTGCTCAAGTATTACACACGCCACTAATACAGTAATAAACATTTGTGTTTACACATTTTATAAATAAAATATAACTTAACTTTAGCGTGGGTATATTTGTGTTTGCATTATTACACGGTTTTCTATTTTTGAAGCATAAAATCAAATCGGAAATTAAAAGAGAGTGGTTGATATGGCAACAAAGGCATCCGATTCGAACATTGTGGTACAGAGACACATTGGCAAAATTGACAGTTGCGATGGCAAGAACAAATATACATAATCGCAATTTACTTTTGATGATTTAAATAACGAAGACACGTTCAGAAAATTCATAAATTTTATTTAGATTTCGTCAGTTGTCAAGTAAGCCAAAAATGCTACAATGTACACTGTTTCTAAAAAATTATTTAAAGAACGGTTTCGTTTCAGAAACTTTTTGTGAAAACACGGTAAAGCTAACATTTGACTGTACTGCATAAACTCGAGCAAGATACGGTTATGTGCTTTCTTATGGAAAGAAAAGGGTGTTTTTTTGGTGTTCATTGAGAAAATGTCTGCACTGACTTACACTGATTTTTTTTGAGTAAATTATTATTTTCCCTTCCATTTTTCCATTTTACTTACGTCGAATTTTGCTTGAATTTGATCTAACAGTTTTCACGAACCTGCACTGCAGGGGCCCTACTATGTAACTCAATTCTAATTTTGATTCTATTCGAAACCTATTTGCGATTTTTCTACTTTTAATTGCTACTATGTATGAAAAAAGAATAGAGCGCCAGTAATGCCAAGCATTTTTCAACAAATTTGCGATTTTCGAACGATCTGCTCGCAAACACATTTGATGTCTTTGTTTTGACATTACCTTTCGAGTTAGGTGGTTCCGATTATACGAAAGTACATAAAAACCAAGCTGGCACCACTATAGCTGTTCGATTATCGCATATTAAAGCGTCATTAAAAGAGTTATAGAGTCCAGAATTTGCGAATTCGAATAATTTTATTATAGAATCGGGTACAATTTTGAATATATTAGAAATTAAGAACCGAACAGATATATTTACTCTTCATGGGACAATCTTCAACTTCCACGGATTTTATTTGTAGAAAATTGCAACTGATAAAACTTGTTAATTTTTAGTTTGAATAAGCTGCAATTGATTTCATTTGAATGCCTTCCGTAAGCAAGCTGAAACATATCATATTAATAAAGAATTTATTTCTAACCCACAATACAATTCCAGTTGATCGCAATGAATTGAAAAACTAAGAACTTTTCGTTAGTCAGACAATGAAGTAGAATAATTATTGCACTTCGGCAAATTATCATCGAAAGATTGTTAGCGTATCCTCGTTTGATTCTGTTTCCGGAAATCGTCTGGAAAATCTTTTGCGAATCAAGTGGGTTGTCGTCATATACAAACATACATATAGTATATCGCTCTGTACTTTTAAATATGTACGTACGTTCTGCAATTGTATACACACCTTCAAATACATAAACTAAAATAGGTACATAGATATTGTTCGTTATGGACTTTTTTAATCTTTGACTTACTATGTATTACAAATTCCATACGTACATATGTATATATGTATGTACCTAGAATGTCTACCAGTTCAAATACCCCATTTATACAGGAATATCAGTTAAATTGACCGGATTAATTAATGAAATTGACAGGGGACAACTTTCGGCTTTTTGGAAATTGATTTTTGTCTGTCGCCATTCGAAAAGAATCATATAGACCATTTGGCTACCAAATCGTTTATGCGGCACATCTACAGTCTATGTACGATTGTACGTGTTTACCCAAAGAGTCACCAGACAAATTGTCACCACTGCGTCGCAATATAAACATTCCGGATGTGAGGTAATCCTAAGTGACGCCTGTTTATGGTGGTTCAATTTGCCCTGAATAAAGGAATTATTTACTCATAAATGGTTTAGTGAATGAAAAAATTGAGATAGCATGCCTTGAAACACAGAGAATAAATTTGTTTGTGTTTTTTTCTAAGTATACATACATACATACATATGTACATAATGAACTCCCAAAGTTGTTGGTATATTTGCAACCCCATCACACAAAAAGGAATATTTGCACAACAAGTTGAATGGAATTATTTTGTGGTTGAGTTCGGCGGGGCATGTGGCATCTTTATCTGCTGTAAATTCCTTTTTTGTTGCAACCTAAAAACGTAGGGCTTTTGAGGATACATACACTTAGAAAGAATCCTAATGATAAACAACCATCAGGCACACGAACACTCTCAAGGGTATTCGAATATGAGAATGAAAAATGACCCAGCAATTCTGCTTAGTCTCTGACTGGACCTCGAAAGCGTTGGGATTGTGTTAGTATATTATGCTCTATAAAAAGTAGGAGAGAGCAAAAACAGAAACTCAGAGACGCGTGCAAATATGAAAGGACGGTGTCAAGGCCTTGACATGGTTTTACTACCACACTTCGACAAACTTTCAGAATGAAGCAACATTTCAACACACGAAGTCATATCATACTTTTACAGTGATCCATGATGAAGAAGTCTGCTCCTGATGCTTACTCTTAAATAAGAAGTGTTGTTATATTTTGTAAAAATTACACTTCGATGGATTCGGTACTGGCTCTATTTCTTTATGTACTTATACTCATTTTGGAAAGTCGCACAAAGAAAGAAATATGTTTTTGCTTATGTACACAATATATACACTTGTCCATGAGTCGGGAGTTTATTTTCTACAGATATAGAAAATTGTTCCTTTTTACTTTTAGAGGAAGAAGTTTGGCGACTGCTTTATAGATTGTTCTAAATTTTAAAACCTTGAATAGTATCTTATGGAGAACAAACTGTATCTTTGTGGCGGTACAGCATGATAGACACAAATTGTGAATTAACATTAAAAAAATGTTCTGGAAAAATTATAAAATGAACTAAACAATTGAGTTTCTGCTTTAGTAGAGTAAATTTACCACTTTAAAAGAAATCCAGCCTTTTAACATGATCAAAAACCATAAAAAACACATATTTTTCATTTATTGTTGAATTCAACTTTGAAGGACATTTATTTATTATTATTCAAATTATAATTTGAAAAACAGAGTTTGTTATAAGTTGCACCAAAGAGTGTGGATTTGAATAAAAGACAAACAAATGTTACAGTTACCCTTTGTTTTGTTGTGCAAAAAAATTTTAAAACCTAAAAATATATTATAGTTAAAAAGATTTGAGGAAGGCCCGTTGTGAGACAAGGCTACTTGATTAAAAGTAGAATAGTAAAGGATTATGGCAAAAAATGTATGAGAGCCCTGGAACCAATAATGGCGTTTCATAGGTCATGTTTCAATTCGCTGTGAGAAAAAAGTTATAGGCAATGAAAAGCAATACCTACCTATCGGGCAAACGTAAAAATTATATCCACAGTTGGATCCTACTTCTACTACTATCGGCAGTGAGGATGTTGTATTTGAAATACTTCACCCCACATATTTTGTCGAAAAAAACACCTATTTTAAGATACGATTATTTTAGTTTTTAATGATGTACCAAAACGAATTTTATTTTAATTTAACATTTACGATTGGATCTATGAATTAAAGGAAAATTATTGTGTAATAATATTGTTTTAGCATCTCTAACATTTAAGCTTAATATTGTACTTTTTCAATACTTATATAAAATTTCAACAATTATCTAATTTGAGAAGTTATGTGTACCAAACAAAACAATTATTTAAGACACAAAAGAAATAACAAAATATAGTTATGTAATATTGTAATAACAAAGAACCAAGCCACTGGCACATATTTTCATATTTGATTTCTTCTTAGCAAACTTCCAAAGGACATAGCAACTCTCGATAGGGGTAACTACTTTTACTTTTACAATAAATATACACACATAAATATAAGATAAACAATCTTAAATTTCCACAGTCTTTCTCCTTTTATTATCGCATGTGGTCGTTGATGTGGTGCCCTACATATAACAGTCTGTCTGATGATGAAGTATGTACATATATGAACACAAATATACGTATATTTACATACATACATACACATATGTATGTATGTACAATGTTTGAAATGTTAATGCTGCGAGTAATAAGAATAATAGCCTGAAAAGGACCAAGTTAATACATTATGCGCGAGAAAAAAAAAGGGAAGCATAACCTGCTTTATATTAACGTAAAATATACCGCATGCGGTACAAATAATAGGACAAACCGGCATTATTCATCAAAGAAAACCCCCATATCCATTTTATTTGCTATTTTATGTAGATATACTATATTACATAATTTTATTTATTAAAATTTGAATAGAGAAATCAAAAAATCAATTCTACAGTACAAATTTTTAGAGCATAACCGTCACGCCTACTGTCTGACAAACTTTCTCAAACGTATGCATTGACATACAAATGTGGCTGACAAATTAACTTTTACCAATTTTTGTACTAATTCCATTTAAGAAATCAAATAAATCTTATTTTACGACTTTCATAAAAGCTTGTGTGACATGAAGCAATTCCTACCAGTTCATAACTTTAAGTTTAATAGAGTTTTAAAGGTTGCACCGATTAACTTTATCTTGCGTGTTTACGCCAAAAACTTAGCTCTATATAAATAAGTTCATAATTTTAATTAATTAATTTAATGAGATCGGTTAGAAGTGGGAATGTTCACACATACCTTACACTATAATTAAAATAAAACCAAAAATAAAAATAGTTCAATACATTTTACAAAGCACTAGGTTAATTTTGGAAATACATACATACATATATAAACGATAACATTTTGTACACCATTGCTATATTTCGTATTTTAGACTGGACTTAAAGCGTTAGTTGAACTGTTCAGAAAAGTTAGGTAAAAAATGATTCAGTAAATTGAAGTGTTTTATTTTTTTCGAACAATATAAAAAGTTAATATGTATTAACATCATTATTTATTCTTTATTTCTCCAAATATGACGAAAATAAATAGAGAATAGGTAGTTGTTCATTAAACACAACACCATAACTCAATCACTACCTTAAAGTTCATGCAGTTAATAATATAATTTATGCAGTAAAGTGTTGACGATTTATGATTCAATATAAAAAATTACAATCTGAAGTCTAAGAACTGTTTTCTATTTCATTTAAATCTTGCGTTAATTTTGGGATACCCTTTACATAATTGAATGCCAAGTTTATAAATTTTTATTACTTCTTTAGCCATGACATACAAAGCAGAAGAAATATTTATCCAAGTACACAAAATTAAACGTAATGTTATATTCCTTTCATAAATAATGGGTACATTTTTTGTATATAAACAATTTTTAAGTACTAATTTTTATCTTAGTTAAATCATAAATTAATTATAAGTGTCTTGTTTATCAAAAATATTACTATCATTGATCAAAAGATAACTTTTGGTATATGCCTAACAAATTTGAATTTAGAATACCATTGTACACATTAAATGATGTGCTATTTCATGATAATTTATGATAATAAAATAAAGTTAAAGTTTATAAGAAAATCTTTTATATATACGTATTTTCACTGTGTATCTCCAATTTTTTTTTTTCATATAAGGGAAGATTTCTTATATTTTTTGTTACAGACATCGTTAGTTTTTCTGTCGCCACACTTCGTGACTCCATGAAACTCATCTCCGACCGACCCCCTGCGATTATGCTCCTTTACTAGGTTGTGTTCTGATTACCGATATGTAAGTCAACAACAAAGAACCAGAAATAGATACTTGTGTATCTCTTCCACAATTCTTTTTTTATTTATCTGAATAGTACACATTGAATCGTCATCGTCTTTGGCAAAGCGACAACAAAGAGGATATCCTATTTGTTCGTGGCACTTTCACTTGGGTATGATAATTATTTACAAAACTCTCAGAGGTTTAAATCTTACTGAGTTTTATTTTCAAAAATTGTTTCGAAATAAATAAAGATTACATTTGCATACATACATATTACATATGTCAAAAATTATTTCAATAAATTCAAATAAAATGTCAATGTCATGACTATAAATTGATTTAAAAAATATATTTTGTTGTATAGTTATTTACCGATACATGTTGATTAAAAATCTTTTGTAATTTTCGATTGATTCTTGTTTAAGATGTCACAAGCACAACAGATGAATGTTTAATTAACACAGACACTAGTTGTATTTTTTTAATAGTTTTATTTGTTTTTAATATTCACTGAGATTCACTAAATTTATACGCATTTATTTTTATGTTTAAGGTTTGTTTTAATATTGTTCTATGCAAATAATGCCTGTACTGTAAAAAAAAAAAGAAAGTTATGTTTATTTTGTACAATAATAATCATAATTAAAAATAAAGCATTATTTAATTGCAGCATTAAATACATTAACGAAATACGTTCCAAACGAAGAACTATTATAAAATTTTTTGTTTGTAAAAATCATGCAAATGAATGTAAATAAAAAAGCCAACGTAATCAAGTAAGATATTTATTATTTATTAATCACCACAATTTTTTTAAATGGTCAATTTGTATCTTTTTTTTAATTAGTATCATGTATTATTTATTTATTATGCAACTATTTTGTATCCGATTTTTAAATAATTATTTTCTTTTTTTATTATTTTTGTTTGTATACTATTTGCTTGTTAACTAAATAAAATCTAAATCTACTTGTTAATGTTTATAAGTGTTTTATTTTTATAAGAAAACTTGTATATTTTTTGTCTATAATTTACTTTACGACGACGTGCCAACATAAGGAGAAGCAGAATAGGAAAGGTTTTTAGCACAAATCTGTTATGGCCAAATTCTGTAGTTCAGTCCAAATAGGATCTACATACTTAAAAAAATACATTGGTAACTTAATGCTGTTCCGTTATGACGAAAATTGTGGGAATTAAATCTCATAGTACAACAAAAATTAGGTAACTTCTAGTAAGTTGTTTCTGAATATACTCAGGAACAAGTACGCTCAAAATTTTTGTATCAGTTTCGGAAGTATTTGAATTCTTACTGAATATGTAAAAAAAAGCAGAAGTTACATCTATTAAAGATTGCATTTAAAATTGATTTGTACCTAGTTTAAGTCAAAATATTTTAGCTACAACAATTTAACATGCTTTAATTTAATCAAATTACTTGTTCCTTAGCTGTAGCTTAAACTACTGCAACTTTGGTGCCTGCTAAACAAAATTTTATATACGGCTGGTTCTTTATTTTATAAGGCATCTTCACTGTCTGAAGGATATAAAATTAGAAGTGTTAATTCATGACACGAAAATGGACCAACTTCCAACATTCATAGTAAAAAAGTGAAGACCATACCATTTTTCTTGATTCTTTGTATTTAGGATTATATTACGCATAAGGTTTTCTTAAGCAAGGAGAAGACACTTTCTTTGTTTGGAACATGCACCTTTCCTTATTTTATAAATATAAATGACTGTTTTAATTGATCATACAAATGCACCAGAAACGACCAAAGACCGCACTAGAATTGGAACTCCATTTTTAAACCTCGTAGGTAAATATCTTGAGTGGCAATGTAATTTTTAAGCTTATGACACTAGGAATACGATGATCATACTCACTTTAAAGCAACCAAATTTGTTGCATGGTCAAATAGGTAAGTTATTTTAATAATTTAAAGGCGCAAAAAAGTTTTGACTACCCTTAACACGATAAAGACAGTGATTAGGGAAGTAGGACAGGTTAACAGAGGAGATAGCGATAAACATTGGTTTTGAATATCTGAACATAGCAGATTGAGAAATAACGAGCCCAGTAATATATTCCACATTCGTATATTGCGGTTAAAGAGAGAATATGTGTACTTAAAGTACGTCCGAAATTGGGCTCAAGGATAAACTGATGGGTATTCCTAGAAGTACGAGGATTACGTTTAAATTGTTTGAGGGGAGTAATACAAATGGCTATTTCTTTAGAGAAATTATTATAAAAATTGCGATAAAACAATGACGGACATGAAACATTTCAAAATATTTAATTAAAGCAATAATTATAATTAGTGTTGTTAGCAAAATAAGCAGAAAAAAAGTCAAAACTATTCAAATGGATAGGCCAAAATTATAGCCCACCTTCTGGTTTTCGACGAGTTTTATGTTATTAGTGCATGCAGTAAAACAAAATTTAAAAAACATTTTTTTGGGCATTATGGGTACCTGATTTATAAGAAACTGCTGTAAATCGGTTATCAAGTAAAAGGTTAGAATGCTATTTGAGTTTTGGCGCGACGCCTTTGATTTAATCAAACTTTGATTAATTTGCAACAAAACTATTTATAGGTTTTATAATTAGTAATTTAAGCACCTTCACAGTCATAACACTCCGAATTAAAATCCTTTCATGCGTCCAATATTTTATTTAGAATTTTTGTTCTTTTGTTTTTGGGTTTACAATCGCTTACTATTGCAGATACATTAAACATAGCCAAAAATTTGGACTTAGGTATATCATTGAAGATAAATCTTAAGTAAAGGCTTATTAAACCGGTTTTAATTCATCTCCTACTTCTCCGCCATCTGCTCTGCTCTTAGCGATCATACAGACCCATACCCGAATACCCTCAAAGTGTTAGTTGGTTGTGTTTAGATAACATAGATTTCACAATTCAAAAGATGCCTTTCGAAACCGGATGGAATAAATCTTAAAAAACAATAACAAAATAACTCCCGCCTATAGGACGCATTACAATTCTTGCATTCGCAATTTGTATGGCTCTGAGCTATATCTAGAGTAAGGTTATGTTTTCTATTTTCCTTGTTTTCACCAGACTCATATTACCAACGGAAAAAAAAAGTTTATTTTACTATC
Source organism: Scaeva pyrastri (assembly GCA_905146935.1). NCBI lineage: Eukaryota > Metazoa > Arthropoda > Insecta > Diptera > Syrphidae > Scaeva > Scaeva pyrastri. The sequence goes on along the minus strand of LR989927.1, from coordinate 35,000,662 downwards.
GTAAAAGCAACAAAAATCAATATTTTGCATTCACAACAAACTATGCACTATGAAATTGAAAAAAAAAAATTGGAATCCATCGAGGTCTTTTAATTGATTCTTCCCCCAAATTGCAATTCACTCACTTTTGCACTGACTGTTGTGTAAACGAATTAACTGATTCTCGTAAATATTTTTGTAGCTTATTGAAAAATCATAGAAGAATAAAGCATTTGTTTTGTGTATAGAGCGATACAGATTATTAAAAAAAAAAAGTAGTTATAAAAAATTAATTAATTTACCTCTGTCTGTACCCGTTGTAACCGTATGGCGGCGCGTAGCCATTCATATTATTACCATACATTTTTGTTTTTAATTAAGCTTAATGTTTCCAATGCAATAGATAAAAATTAAATTAAAAACAAATTAATTGCTATCTGGTTTTTGCGATAAAATCCCGTCTCTCGATAATAAACTGAGGAAAATCCAGCAAAATAAGGAAAAACAAAACGGAACACTATCGGCAGCGACGACGACGACGATGGCTGCCAAAATTGTTCCTCTTCGTTTGCCAAACTTCAAGCCTTCAACTTCAACACAACGACAATGGCGTTCGGTTCTGTTCGATTAGACTATTTCGCTTTTTCCAGGGCATAAGTTTTTGGTTATTTCTTACTTATTTATTTAAAGTATTTTTTTCAAAGCAAAATACAACAGAAATCAGAAATATTAACTATGCAAAGCAGGAATTTCGGAACAAAACCAAAGTTTAAATTTATATATTTATTTAAAAAAATAATGCCATACAAAATAACATTTAATAATCAAATATCAAACGAGTTATTTAAAATTCACTTTGGCAAATATAAATATCAAATACACACGTGAAAAATGACAAGCAAACGTAAGGAGGGAAGTGTGTATATATGTATGGGTATGCAATCGAAGGGAAAATTTATTTTATTTATGGGTATTATCCTTTTTAAATTCACAACACTCTTGTTCTTTTTTTAGAGATATATACATGTTTAGTTTATTGAAATTGAGGTAAATACTTTTGTAGCAAAAGATAGCGCGTTTGCAAGATTTATTTTCTTGTTCTCACTACGGCGACTTTTCAACAATTTTTTTTTTCAATTTTTTCTTTCACAGCCGACGAAATGAAACTGAAAGGATTTACTTTTGCTATTTGCTTCCCTTCTTGTCTGTATCAATTTTAAGATTGTATATGTATTGGATTGGGAAATTGGTATATGGGTATGGGATGTTAGAACAAAAAGGACGCACCGCGCATTTGTGTAGAACAAAATATTAGGGAAATTGTGTCAAAAGGAAGTGTGTGTAAGAGAAAAGGCCAAATATGTGTATATTGAATTTATGAGAGAGAAAGATATATAGAAATATTGAATGAATTTACATAAGTGTTGATGAAGGTGTGCTTGCGATGACTTTTTAGGAAATTCACAGTTTGAAAAGCAGCGGATTATGATATTAGGAATTTTAAGTTGCTAAGAGTTGCCGGCATGCAATAACGAGCAACTAAGGTTGTTTTATGGAGTTTTTGAATTGAAACTACTTTTCTTCAACCACCAGATAAGGTCATTGCTGACTCTTATAAGGAAATAATACTGTTTGTAGATATTTCTGAAATAGGTATTAATTATTATTTTTTTTTTTCATAAAGAATAAAGTCCAGTTCGCAGATTGCAGATGGGGAAAATTTTAATTTTATTTCAATAAGAATAATTTCTAAAAAAAATTCTTTGAGATATTTTCTTAAACATTTCGAGCAGAATAATATTCCAAGCATTATTTTTTCGGAAACATTAAGTGGAAATCATAATGCCTGTATGGTTACTAAAATTTTATGATAACTGAGTACTGAGTTCAAGCTTTGTAACTCCCAGAAACACAAGTTGATTGCAACTTAGTTGCATTTTGAGTACCAACTTGCATCACGAGCATAGTGTAGCAACTATATTTTGTACAGTTGGTCCCAAAGGCATTTTCATATTTCCTAATAAGAAATTGTGTGTAAAGAAAAATGGCAAAGTCTTCTAAAAACTTTATTCCTGACACGATATCAGTTCATTTCACGAAATATTTAAGAAATTTTGGATGATTAAAACATATCAGAGAGTAATTTATGTAGTATCCAACGACATTTTTAAAATAAGTAACTACATTTTTATCTTCACCGTTTATTTACTAATCGAATAAAATATGTACCTACATACATTTTCTACATATTCGAAACTTTAATTTTAAAACAAATGAGCTTTAAGTTCTGCATATTTGTGTTTATTGATTTTCTCCATTTTTTAAGTAGGTAATAACACTATAGAATGCCTTATCACTTCTTGTCAAAACCTATTGACTAATTTTTGAACATCACATTCCCTGAGATCCGAGAAAAACTTTTAATGCATTATAATAATTTAATAATTCTTTTAACTAATCCCTTTTATCTTATTTACGAAAATAAATTAAAACAAATATGAAATTAGTACGTTCTTGGCTTTAAACCTATGTTTACACCGGTTTTTGATCTTAATACTATTTTAATGGATGGATGAACATCTGCACCTAATGGCAATAGTTCAAAGTTTCTCAATATATTCGTCAAAACACACTTTATTTCGATCATAGCAAATTTCTGTCCAATACAATTTCTGGGTCCTGCACTGAATGGAACATAACTAAAGGTATTCCTTTTCGAGTTATTTTCTAGGTGTCGCTCGGGTTTAAACCCCAGGGGATCCTCGTAAATATCTGGATCACGTAAGATTTCCCACAGAATTATTATAACATTTGTACCAGCTGGAATTGTACAATCATCTAGTATGAAAAAAAAAATTCCATTTTTGTACAGTTCAAATAATATCGTAAACAACAACTTACACAACTCCAAATCTTCCCTTATAAACCTTCCGATTGCAGGAATAGGAGGGAACAGTCTTAATGACTCTTTTATAACACAGTTCATGTATTTCATGGCATGAATATCCCGATATGTTATCGGCTTACCCAGATCAACTCCAAAGATTTCATTGATTTCTTCAAACAGTTTCTTTTGAACTTCTGGATGACAAGCAATTGCTCTTAATGTGAAAGATATAGCCGAAGTTGTTGTGTCATGTCCTTCGAACATAAAAGTGTCTACTTCTTCTCGAATATCTTCATCACTCAAAGGCTCTCCATCTGAAGTAGTTGACTCAAGGAGTACGTCTAGAAAGGCCATTCTTTTTTTTATACCCAGATTTTCAATGTTTTCATCAACACAAGGTTTTTGTGATTTCGATTCATTTAAAGACTTGCGACGATCCTCGATTATTCGATTTGTAAAAAGGTGCATATAAAGAATACCTTCCAGCTGTTTATTAAAAAGCTTTGGTTTAAAAAACTTAAAAGTTTTCTTTAACGCCAGGTGAGGATTCATAAATCTCATTGCAAGGATGTCAGTGACACTTAAGATGACAAAAATATTCAAATTAACAGTTATCTACATTTATGTGTATTTAACTCACTCGTTGACTGCTTTAACGTATCTTGAGTTTCCGTCTTTTTGAGCGTGAATTTGGGTTCCCATGGCAGTCTCGGCAATTATGTCCAAAGCCATCAAACAAATGAGGGGATACACATCGATAACTGTTATTCCATCAGCCTTAGGCTTTAATTTCTCAACTAAAATCGTGCTTTGTTGGTCAAAAACTTCGACGAATTGTTCCAAGATCTTAAAATGAAACGTTGGAGTTATTATTTTGCGCTTATTTTGCCATTTAATTCCATCACTAATAAGCAAACCCTGACCCAACCACTCCCTCAGCATTAGGTACAGACGGTGTTTACTTATATGTTTTGAGCTACTGAGAATCGTCTCAATATGTTTTGGGTCTGAAGTGTTAAGTATGAGTACATGTGCAATCCACGACTTATAAGCTTTGCCATATTTCTGCCGGAAAAGTTTGAATTTCGAAGCAAGATCTATATAAAAACAAACAAAAATATAATTTTCGTAAACATTAATAAGGCTTTTAAACAACTTTAAAAAACTTACTTTCTGCATTGAAAGAAGCTAATTCAGAAACCGCACCAATAATTGGAAAGTTTCTAACTGTTGGTATGTTTTTCATCATGTTATTCTTCGATTTCTTTGCCCAATAATCAAATAGGTAAAGAAATATTATGAACAGCAAAACTCCAACCAACATTACTCGTTTAAATTGGATCGTTGAAAACTAAAATTGTAAAATCAAATATGTTTTTCAGTTGATTTACAGTTTATTGTGCTAGTTTGCTTCATAAATGATAAGGGCATTTTTTTTTAGATGAACAAAAATCCATAGTAAAAAAAAATATAAAAACAAAGTAATTCATTTGAAAGACCAACTTAATTCTATAAGTTTAAATCTTTTGTAAGAAATTCTATAAATCGTTAGTTGAAATACAACACTCCACTCAGATAAAGAGTGCGGTGCTTGAAAAGGCGCATATACCAAGCTAGGGTTTCTTAAAAAAATATATATACTCCTAAGTAAATATGTATGTGCATAAAATGATTCAAGGAACTCGTAATTTGAAGTTCTTAGACTGTACAGCTGCGAAACTAATCATCAATTCATCTTTATTTTTTCCAACTTAGTACATCCACACGTCTTTTTAAAAACAAATTAACATAAGTATATCAGTTTTATAAATTACAAGAAAAAAAAAAATATGTCTTGTCCTGCTAGAGTAAAGGCCATTACAATAACCGAAATAGGACCTGGAAATACATTATCCTCCTTTTATTTCAAAAACTGTTCAAGCTTTCAACCAACTGACCATAAGAGAAATCGAATGAATATAATGATTAATTAAAGTCACTTCAATACATCCTTGAATATCTTAGAAAATACAATTTGCATTCATTTGTTAAGTCAAAATATTAATGAATTATAATTACATCTTCATACTATATTTTATATATTTTGCAATTTCACATTGCAATAATATTATCTTTCAAATAAATGGCCGTAAAACTTGATATCATGAATTAATTTGTAAAATTTAATTTCAAACAATTTATTATCATAATATTTTCAATACCACAACACTAACATCCCTGAATTGATTTATTTCAAACACAAGGAAACAGAGCTAAGAGCTTATACCGAGCCACCAGCTGATAAAAATAAGTTTCAGTTGTTTAGAATTACTTGCCCGAGAGCTTTTTTCTAAAAATAACAACTTTGATAATGTAAAAAATACTATAGTATAATTGCAATACTGGCGGTGGCTGATTCTGAGGCTGTGATGCATTTCTTCGCTATACGACATGACACGAATAGGTTTAGGTAGTTATTCTGTTAGATTGATGAACTTGGGACTCATATATTATCATTCAAAACACTATGATTACACAATCTCCTTTATAAATGTGTAATTAAATTGTTATAATCTAAATGGCGAGCAAATAAAACAATCAATTAAAAAAAAAAACAACTCACAACTAAACAATTGATTTATCAACTAAGCCGCACGCAAGCCACAACCAAAACAAAACTAAACGAAATCCACCCACACTTATTTTGTTGTTGTTGGTATTGTTTACGTTATTTTATTTGACACCAATGGAAAACACTTGGAGCATACGCATACATTTATTTTACGGATAATGAATAATTTTAAAATTGTTTTTTTTTTTTTTTTTTTAATTTTCTTATTGGTTGCGTATTAATATTTTAAATTTTGATTGGCAAGACTTCGTGCTACAACCACTCTTGTTTACCAACTATAGAATATAGAATCGTGACAATCGAAACCGACAACTAACAGAAAATAGAATTGCCAGGCGATGACTTTGAATGAGTTAATATAAATTATCTTGAGTGAAACAAACAGACAAAGTTAAAACTAAAACTATACGCAACACGTACAGTACCAACAAAAAAAGACTGCAACCGAAAGATTGTGATTTAGTACTTAGTAATAACTAAGGTTTTCTATATGTAAATTTATGACCTTTCAAACTCCATTTATTTTTAAAAATATGTAGGTACATATGTTATTTAGTTTATTTGACGGAATCGATTACGTTAGTTATTGCTAAAATCGAATAGTAAATATGAGAATACTCAGTGAAAAAATATTATGCAAATTATTCAAATTTTAAACGAGAATCTTCGAATAAACTAATATCGTATGTGGTTAAGATTGACTTGATTTTTTTATTTAAAAATTAAATAGCAATAATGGAAATTTTAAACACAAGCTAATAGAAATTTAAGATATTTACGCTAACCAAAGATTAATTTTATCGTGATGAAAAGCGAGAAGCCCAAGTTTTACTTGCCTTGAATATGAAGATATCTGTCGAATCTTTTATTTTTATGCCAAAGCATATGTTTCCAATTCCTTCATATTGAACACGAATTCGACTTTAACTAGACAAAAGATAAAACTAATAAAATCAAGGGACTCAACGCTCAATACTATAGAAAACGTCACGCCGTTTGTCCGCCTTCATTAAAAAACCCTTTATTAACATCTAAAAAAGCTAGGTTACAGCGTAATGCAAAACTTTGTTTTAATTTTTTTGCTCGGTACTGTATGTACTTACATAAGAAGTGCGATTTTTAAGTGTAAAAAACTATTATTGATCTCGTATGTCGGGCAAAATGCAATTAAAAAACAAGTTAGAATAGAGATTATGAAACTAAAATAATTATTATAATTTTTTTAGTATACGGTCACATTAACTAATACTGGGTTCAGTCTTATTAAGAAATTCATTAGAATTGATAACAAATTTGTATGTCTTCTGGGATGTTTGTATCTGTACTTAACACGTTAAAAACACCAACGGATTAAAAACATTCTAACCAATATGCACCTACCTTAATTGCTCGTATCTATTGTTTAAGGTTTATAATGCGACTGTCATCGATGGATCCAAATAAAAAGACTAAATATGTCTGACTTTTTGTTGTCTAAAAATAATAATTATCTAGAGCTAGACATGTCTTTAAATTTAATAAACTCTGGGCTTAAGTCCTAATTGCACTCCATTCACTGACCTCGTGACCAAATTCATCATAGGTCGAACATTTTCTCCAAGTGCTAATAGTTCATAGTTCCGAAGAATTTTGCTTATTGTGCTCTTCATTTCTAAAATAGCAAACTTTTGACCAATACAATTACGCGGTCCAGCGCTAAATGGAATGTAGGCATAAGGATTTGATTTTTCTGCAGTATTTTCTGCCAAATGTCTTTCTGGAATGAATTCATTTGGCTTCGGGAAATATTCACCATCTCTTAGCATAACATAGATTCCAATTGTAAAATCAGTGCCACCAGGAATCTTCTTGCCATCTAAACAAACAAAAATTCAAAGATAATACTGATGGTACAAGTAAAAACATTTGCAGTTGAAGACAATACTTACTTATTTCGCTATCTTCCTGGAATCTTCGTCCTATTAGAGGTACCGGTGGATACAATCTTAGTCCTTCCTTAATTATGCACTCCAAGTATTTAAGGTTATTCAAGTTGTGCAATGTAATTGACTTGCTTTTATCATCCCCAATGATATCACGAATTTCTTCGAATGCTTTTTTTTGTACCTCCGGATGTCGTGAAACAAGAAACAGTGTAAACGAAATGGCACTAGTAGTAGTATCGTGACCCTCAAACATAAATGTATCTACTTCTTCACGAATATCCTCATTTGAGAGGGGTTTTCCATCGATTGTTGATTGCAACAATACATCCAAAAGAGCCATTTTCTTGTTGATCCCCGAATCGTCATTCGACTGAACTAAAGACAACATTCCATTAAGCATCACCCATTTACATATTATTTCCTAGTCAATTAAGTTGCCCCACTGACCTGGAGTTTCCAATTTTTCTTCTGATATTTCCTTCTCCAAAGCGTCTCTTCGTGTCCGAATGACGTTTTCGGTAAAGTCATGCATTTTTTGTATGGTTTCTATTTGCCTTTTATAAAGCCTGGGCTCCAATAATCGAAATGGAAGATCCAAACGGTACCAAGCCTTGAGAAGCCTTTTTGAAAATAAAGCGGTTATGCTATGTAAACGAAACGCAAACGATATAAAAATTAAGTTCGGTTTTGAATTAATTTATTCGTCTTGCTTACTCTGTAACTGCTCGAACATAACCAAAATTTGGGTTTTTCTGAGCGTAAACTTTAGTTCCCATTGAGGTTTCTAGAAAAAAAGAGTATAATATTTTTTTTTTCAATAAAAATATAATTTCATTTACCAGCAATAATATCCAAGGCCATTCGGCAAACAAATGGGTAAATATCAAAAGCTGTCTTTCCATCGGCCTTATTCCTAATCGCTTCAATAAGTTCTTTGCCTTGTTCATCAAAAACCTCAACAAATTGTTCTAAAATTTTGAAGTGAAACGTCGGTGTTATAACTTTTCGTCTTGAATGCCATTTTGATCCAGTACTAATGAGTAATCCGTAACCTAACCAACCAACTAGCATATCATACAACGAATTTTTGGTAATATGTTTCGAACTATTGAGGATCACTTCGACATCTTTGGGATCGGCGCAAAAAACGGCTGCACGATTGAAAATCCATACTTTATATAAAGGTCCATATTTTTGACGATTCGAAGCTATAAGGTTGAAAATATCTGCAAACATTAAAAAACATAGTTCCATTAGACAAGAATTATGTATGTATGTTCTTATTGTAAAATGTACCTTCCGGTGTTTGACCAACATATGCTAAAATGTTGCCCACAAGTGGTAACGATCTTGGTCCTGGCATGTATGACAGGACATCATTGACTCGTTTCTTGCTTAAGTAATCATAAACCAATATAACAGTAATGAAAAGTACCACAAGTTCGAAGAACATTCTATTGTTTTTGAAGGTTTTTTTTTCAAGAATAATATTCGCATTCCACTCTAAAAAAAAAGGATACCAAGTTCTATTTTGTAGAAAAATAAAAGGAAGATCATTTCACATGGACAACATACAGGTCCAGAAAGTTCAAACTAACGAGCAGGTAAGTATTTCGACAGTGATTTGGATTGAGTTCATGGACAAACAACAATTATTACGACAGAGTGGCATAGGTCGAAAAATGATTATTTTGAGAAAAGATAATAGAAAAAATCACAGGGATATCTCTATTGCGTTGCAAAAAAGTGAAGTTGTCAAATTTAACTAAAATTCTGTTATTTTAATATTTTTACAAACAAAGTTGTAGGTATGTTAATAATCGTTAAATAAAACCAGAATCATGGTTAAACAATCAATCTCAAAACATTCTTAACCACATTGAGATACAAAAAATTAAAAACAGAAATGCCAATTGTATCTGTTATCTAAGTCAAAATCTATAAATTAGATCCATCATCTTTTAGTTTTCAACATTTAATTCACCATAAATATTAATTTAATCTCTTTCCCGTTTAGAACTTGTTTCGTGCATTAGGTCATTATAATATACGAGTAAACTATACACAAATTACACTTCCATCTAATTATATAGGTTCAAGATAGTTAAAGATCTTTTTTAATCATTTCGTAAACGGATTAAAGCGTGTTTTTATTCATATTTTTCGCAACCTAACTGAACTCACTTATGCGATTTTAATTTCCAATCACTTCAAAGTTTCAATGTATAACTGAATAAGATGAAGAATGATCTTAAACAACAGAAGCTTTCAACTGTAACACAATTTTGCTTGTAAAATAGGTGGGTTATATTTTCTTTCGTACCTATCTACTTATTTTCAGAACCGGTCGCATGGGTTATCTTAATTGGTGGTTCTAGAAACACGATAGCAAGTTGATATACATACCTACATAGGTACCTACATAAAACTAAATACATTTATGACAATAATAATTGTTTTGGAAAACAAATCGAAGTTGTTTAAACATCCTCAAGATGATAAGCAACTTTGCAAAAATTGTGCAACAAAATTATCTCCTCTCTTGTTAGTCAATGTACAATACATTATGTACAATGTACAAATTATGTATGTATGAAATGTAACCAGAATCGAATTTGACATTGTAGTCCCTAGGCCCATGATAGATGGGGCTCCACAAAAAACGAACACATGGAATTGGAAGTGACTAGAACAAAACAAGGTTTTAATCCTTAAGTTGCGATAAAAATCTATTTTTTATAATTTTGTACGAATGTTGTGTGTGAGATCCTAAATAACTACATATGTATGTATCTACATATTATAGGAAATAAAATCAAAATCATGTTTTGTTTTGTTTATTATAAAACTTATTTTTCGATCCCCAATTTGTCTTAAATCAATAAATAATAAGTACTTAATTTCGTTAACCCTGCAATATTTTATTGAGATATTACCCAAAATAATGTTTGATTAAAAGTTTAAAGAAGGTCTTTTCAAATCTTGAGAGAATTTACTACTGTAGAAATAAACATGTCTTTTATCAAATATGTGTAGTTGTGTTTTAATCTTATACAATAAAAAAAATAATAAACAAAAACCGGGATTAAAGGGTATGTATGTGGCATTACAGACCATAATCTACCTCTGTATTGATTTCATCCAAATCTGTTCAGACGTTCTGGTATTATTAAGCAACAAACACATTCATACATACACCGAAACAATCACAATTATATTTAAATATGTAGATACATAAAATAATAAATACGTTGCATTATGTATGTTATGTACATTGTATAAGACTGTAGGTCGGTCTGAATAGTTCGTAAATTAAATCTATTTACTCGAACCTACTTAATTAAAACTATTCTACAACGCTTTGGTGGTAAAATCATTTAACTTTTTTTCTTAACATGAAATGTACTTAAACATTTTTCCATTTGAACCACTAATCAATATGAATAACACATTGATTGCTTAATTTTAGTACGTGAGATATTTTCGAAATGTCATATTAAAAAAAAAGTAACATCTTCCTCAACTTGGGAGATCCCTCTTCTTATTCTCTTGAATAATAATCTGCGCAGACCTAATGAACGACGCACGTTTTAAATACTCCGGCGGGCGTCAATTCTTTGTAAACAACGAAATGAATCACGATTATAAAGATTTAACTACCGCATTATCACTACTGGTCAATAACAAATAATACCATTAGCCATTCTGAGAATATTTTGTACCTATTGCAATTTTAAAAGTTTTTAAATAAGACTTCAATCGGAGCTTAGTTGTCAGTTGATAGGGACACAGTCTAGTTTTGAAATAATATTAAAATTTAAAATTTCTGGAACTCTGTTACTTTTTTTTTATTTAAGAATTCTGTGTGTGCTTCCTACAAATTGCGTTAAGAATCAAATAAAAAGTGCTAAGATAGTTGTTTAATATAGATTTATGGAGAAGAAAATCAGTATGATATAGAGTTATATTTCTAAAGAAACGTTTTTTTTAAATTCTTTTACAAATACATGATTTACCAGATCTTATAAATACAAAATTACTTCGAAAAAGTGAAGTTATTGGTAAATGTTAATAGTTAATAACCCTTTTATTTAAATTCAAATTTCCTAAAAATATGGATTAAAAAAAAAATATTTATTGTTTTCAGATGTTAATATAATGTTGGTCACTATCTTAATAGTATTTCTTGTAATATGTGTTTTCGATTACCTTTGGAAGAAGAAACGCACCTTGGGATTAAATATTCCAGGTCCAATAACTTTGCCCCTAATTGGAAATATTTGGATATACGTTGGAAAGAAACCCGACGGTTTGCAATTTAACCTGCTTCTTTAAAGAAAAACTAATTTCATAATTTCCACTTTACTTAGACCTACTAACTATGGCCAGAGAGCTACCTAAGAAATATGGAAATACATTTAGAGTTTGGATTTTTAACGTACTTGCTATTTACACAATAGACCTAAAAGACGTCCAAGAAGTTCTAAGCAGTACAGCTGCAGCGAAAAAGAATAGAATGTATTCAATGCTGCATATGTGGCTAGGTGATGGAATGCTTGTAAGTTATGGTCCAAAATGGTGCGCTCGAAGAAAGATAATAACACCTACATTTCACTTCAAAATTTTGGAGCAATTCATTGAAGTGTTTGATCACCAAAGCAGTATTTTAGTAAAGAAACTGAAAGATCATGCCGATGGACAAACACCATTTGATATTCATGATTATATTGGATTAGCCACACTCGATGTTATATGTGAAACAGCAATGGGGACAACTATTAATGCCCAAACCGACGAACATTGTGAATATGTGAAATTACTGACAAAGTTAGTAGATTGTAGCATGTTTATCTAAGAAATTTAACACAAACTTGCTTTCATCCATATTTTAGGGTAACAGATATCTTTGTTAAGCGTTTCATTAATGTTCTCTACAGGAGCGATTTTCTCTTTGCAATGTTAGCTCCACAACTTAAAAGACAGAATGATAAAGTAGTAAAAGATTTGCATGCATTTACAGATGCGATCATAGAAAGACGAAAGAAAGAACTTTATGTACCAGCGGAAACCAACAAAAATGGTTTGCCAATGAGATATCTATTCTTTATGAGGTTTTTTGATTTTTTTCATTTAGAATATGGCTCTAAACATAAAATGGCATTACTCGATGTTCTACTATTATCGACTATAAATGGAAAACCGCTTTCAAATAACGATATCCGCGAAGAAGTCAACACATTCATGTTTGCAGGACATGACACAACTAAGTCCGCAATTGGTTTTACATTGTATTGCATTTCAAGAAATCCTGACGTGCAGGAAAAATTACTTGAGGAGATCAACGAAATTGTGGGTACAGATGTTGATAAAGTATTCACATATAGTGAGTTGATGGAACTAAAGTATACGGAGAAAGTAATTAAAGAAAGTTTGCGAGTCTACCCAACAGTTCCGTTTATCGGAAGACAAACTCTAAAGGATTGCATCATAAGTTGTTTAAATAATTTATTTTACCAAAACCAAATACTAAACTATTTTTAATTATATTGCCCCACAGATGGAAAATCGATTCCTAAGGATACCACTATACTCATACCATTTTGCATTCTAATGAAGGATCCACATATCTTCCCAGATCCAGATAGATTCCTGCCTGAGCGTCACACACCTGACAATCCTTATGCTTTCATTCCATTTAGTGCCGGACCGCGTAACTGTATTGGACAGCGTTATGCCATGCTTGAGATAAAGACTATCATAACTAAAGTTTTGAGACACTATGAGCTGCTACCTATAGGACAGTCAGTGCAACCAACTCTGAGCGTTGTTCTGAATTCAAAAAACGGATGGCAAATGGGATTTCGTCCAAGAAAATACAAACAAATATCGCAATAACCCACATATTTAATCGATTAATTATTTTTAATTGAAGAGACAATTTATCAATTCTTTTTAGTCCCAACGATATACTTTTCCAGGCGTCGGTAATTTAGCCTTGCTCCCAGACTCACCCCCAGAAATCAAATTCTGTTTAACGAGATCAATTGGAGGAGCTACTTCGCGACGTGGATCTCGGTTGCAATAGTAATTGGCTGACAGGATATGAGCTGGACCGCCGGGTACGTCTGGAGGAGGTTGTGTTCGGTCAGCAAGACCATCTTCAAAGCGAACGGCTACTGTGTGTTCACGCTGCATAGAAAAAATTAATCATCTTACATAACATAAAAAAGTAACATTTATCGCCTTACACCTAGTAAAAACGCGCGCACTCTTTGCAGAAAAGGTGCCACATCCCTTCGTGCAGCATTTGCCATTTTTAATTATCTGAAAAATTTAATGTTTATTATTTAATTATAAAATTAAATAAATAACTTGTTTTAACCTGAGAAGAACTGAGACTGGAGTTGGATTGGAGAATAGAACAACAATTTTTTTTATTTTGATGGATGACATTTAAATGTTAAACCGAAGGAAATGTCAGTTTTCAGTTTTGACAAGAGAATTTTTATTTGCTTACAGCGGCTGTCTTTCTTACAGCGGGTTATCTTCTGATTTAAATAAGGCGCTATTGCTAGCAGAGATGAGTTTTGGTTTTGAAGTTTAGAACTTTAGGCAGTTTAATTGATAATTCTGTGCTCCCAAAGAGTTGTATTTTCAAAATTTTATCAATAAGTAGCTACAAACCAAATCTGATACACTACCATATTTTTGGTTCAAACTGAACTTTAAAAAATTATCAATGACGTGCAAACAAAGTCAACCGATTCGGAGTTAACACTCAAAGATGGATTTATTTCCCTAAAAGACCGAATTCTCTTTCCGCAGGCTTTACGCCCAAAGATTCCTTCAGAACTTCGAGCTTGGGTATTACTTAAATGAAACGGGGAGAGTACGATAACTTTGGCGACAAGAAAAAATAACGGAATCTTGTAGAGTGGTTCAAAATAAGCATTTTTTACTATGGGAGGGGGGGGTCTATCTCAACCCGTTTAGGCGGTAGGGGCAATTTACAATAAAAATGCTTTGAACGAACAAAGAGTTGTCAAAAAATAACGGTAATAGTTACAATTAAGTATGATACATTTTTGTAAAGCGTATACTCTATTCTATCAGCCTGTTTTTAAATCAAGTGAAAAAAGTTCATAGTTTTTGAGAAAACTAATTTTAAAACAAAAATGTGTCCAAAAAATAACTAAAAAATAGCTTTAAAGTGTAATTTTTCAAATTTTTAATAAAATATAAACATTTTTTGATTTGCAATCTGTTGCTCTAATTTATTCTTAATCAAAAACTGAAAACTATATGAATTTATGTAAAATAGTTTTCGAGAAAATTAGAAATTAACAAAATAAATATTTTAACTTAATTCATTTTATTTGATGAAAATACATTATGGGATAAACTAATTTTTTTTAATACAGCTTAGTTGAATTCAAAAGAAACTTTGCATATACCCAGCCTCGCACCTACAACAATTCCTATAGTGTGCAAGCAGGGGGGTTGCAGGGGGGCAGCATGCCCCCCCTTACATACCTCACTATTTATTTCTCTGTAATGCTGGGTAACAACTCACTTTTATGGGATTCTGCTACGCTCCAGTACACAGATCGTGCTGGCGTTGACTAGGGTTTATTGTAAGAAAATAATAACATCCAAGTGTACACAGAAATTATACTCGATTTTAGGATTAAGATTACCTACTAGCCCTAGCGAAGTATCGGAAAGTTCTTCTATTTTGATCTGAGTTATTTTCCCGAAAAGCCTGTGCTATTTAAAACTTTTTCAAATTGGATGAAATTGGGGAACTCTCCAAAAGAAATAGGTATCTATTACCAACATAATATATGAGTAGAGATTAATTCTGAGTCAATTTGAATCCAGATTCCTTAAATAATAAAGTATCTTTTTATACACCCACCTCGCACCCACCCTAATTCCTATAGTGTGCAAGCAGGGGGGTTGCAGGGGGGCAGCATGCCCCCCCTTACATTCCTTACTGTTTATACACTATAATACTGGGAGCTACCATTAATATATTTTCAAATTTCAAGTATATATGTACGTAAGTAAGGCAAAAAAACAAAAATCTCCTAAAAAGTAATTTTAGTAATTTTCAATTTTCTCGCAAATTATTAGACACAATTTCATAAACTTTTCAGTTTTTGATTAAGAACTAATTAGAGCAACGGATTGTAAATCAAAAAATTTGTTTATTTCATGAAAAATTTGAGAAATTACTCTTCAAAATTATTTTTAAGCTATTTTTTGGGCAAATTTTGGTTTTAAAATTAGTTTTCTCAAAAACTATGAACTTTTTTCACTTGATTTAAAAACAGGCTAATAGAATAGAGTATACGCTTTACAAAAATGTATCATACTTAATTGTAACTATTACCGTTATTTTTTGACAACTCTTTGTTCGTTCAAAGCATTTTTATTGTAATTTGCCCCTACCGCCTAAACGGGGGGAGATAGACCCCCCCCTCCCATAGTAAAAAATGCTTGTATTGAGCCCCTCTACCAAAATCCGTTATTTTTTCTTGTCGCCAAAGTTATCGTACTCGTGCCAATGAAACAACTAGCTCAAAAATTTGAGCTCAAAAATATATTTATTAGCAAAAAATCTACAATGACATTAAACACTTATTAAGAAATTGAACAATCAACAGACCACCAAAAGCTCCACTGCATAATTGGGATCAGCCTAAGGAAAATTGGAACGTATCTATCTATACCCACTAAGTTGGTCCTTTTCAAAATGTCTCCTTTTTAGTTTGCATAGATGATAAATCAAAATGGACCCAAGTTAAAGTCATACAAAATACATCGTCTAATTCAAATAGTATACAAATGCTTCAACACAGGTTTTCAATTCACGAACATCCCCAAGTTATGGCTTCTGATAATGCTTTAATTTTTTGTAGTAAGAAATTTTAATCTTTTCAAAAATTCATAGCTCCTGAACATTCTGCAACGAATGATTGATTGAGCTCAATAAAGTTGAAACATAGTCCATTTAAGTATGTACTTGTATAAACATTTAGAGACTTTATAATACCGTTGAACTTCTTTCCAGAATTCTTTAGACCAACATAAAAGTTTTGGGACACTTTTCTTTTAGGTTTTTAATTGCTTTATTTATTTTTTAATGTTTTTTTTGACAGTTTTGTTATAATGTTTTTGTAATATAGTGTGACATAATAATAATAATTGTTTAATGTTTTTTATATGTATTTTCAATACATTGTAATATAATGTTTAATACTTAACTTACAAAAAAAAAAATCAAATAAAAAACATTGTATATAGAATAGACATTTTTAAACAAAATATTAATACAAAAAATATTTAACAATTTTATTGTGATATTTGGGAACTTATTGGTTTCGGTTTTTTGTTGTGTTTAATTTATATATCTTTGTATAAAATAACTTTAATTTTTTAACCATTATTCAAGTGTGTCAACTCGATGGCTAAAAGCTACAGTATTAATACAAAATTGTTTTTTTAGTTTCATTTTATTACATACAATGTAGTTGCTTTAATCTAGAAATCATAATAATTATATTTATGTAACAAAAAAAAAAACAAAAATAAAAATGAAAATTATACAATAACCTAATTATACTGGTCAGAATAATTAACTCTGCTGTAATATAATGCTTATTTCTTTGTGTGACCTTGTGTTTACAATTTGTTGATTGAAAGAAATCTAGTGTTAGAATATAAGGTGAAGATAAAGAATTATAGAATAATATGTGGATGGTTATACATAATATAGATGTAGTTGGATAGTATGTTGAATGTAAGTATTAAATTTTAGACACTAACCTACGAGGGAAGGGGGGAATAAAAAATTGTCTAACTCATATTAACAGCACCAATAAAATAAACAAACAACACTACTTTTGATATAATTTCACTCTTAAAAATTGCATTTTTTTGCTGCACACTTTGCTGAGGCGCTGAAATTGCATGGAAGATTATGGTTGGCTTATAAATACGAAATATTTTCTTCAAGTTCATGCGTTTTTTAAAACATTTATATAGATATAACTTAAATAGAAATTGAATGCGCCTCCATCCTTCTCAATACTAAATTATATTTCAATGGATTACAACTAAATAATAAATTGGCAAACATAGTATTATGTAATTTCAAATCTGTCAAGTTTAGATTTTTTTCTGGAATAAAGTTAAAAGTTTATGTTTTCAAAACGAAGTCCATAAAGATTTGACCAGAAAATATCTTGATATTCAAAATAATGATATGTTGACCTGCGACTTAACTAACCGCTCAGTTATACGTCACAAGCAAGTGATTGAGAGATTCAAAGTAAAACTACTATGTTTGTATCTAAAGCTGACAGTCGCATTAATAAACATTTAAAAATAACTTAAAACAAGTTTAAAAATTTCCCCTGGCTTAGAATGATATACGAGTATATTTAAAAAAAATGTCATTGGTTTTTCGGATTTCTTCACTTTAATTTTATTCGAAATGTCTTCATTTTGCAAAGGTTTGGAGTCTAAAAAGGGATATTGGATATGAAGTGATGTTATCTTAGAAGAGAAAATTTACAAGCAGATCGTGTCAACTTTTTGGTGTTACAGATTGTCTTTAAAATACAAAAGTGTTTGTATTTGATACCTATTAAGTGTTAAAGTCAAAATTATCTCTCGAAATAACGAAATTCCGTGACAAATTCTCAATTGCGTTGTGTTTTCTGCTGTAAATTAGTGCCAGCTTAAGATTGCGAATGTCTCATTGCATGAACCGAGAAGTAAAATTTGAAAATATTCACTTAAAGCTTGGGATTAGTTTTTGGTTTTTGCTTAAGTATTTTGAGAATTTATAATGGTGTGTTAAATAATTATAAAGGTCTTTCTACGCCAGTTTCTGTTTCTGTTTTTGTCTTTTCTAATTGTTTTATTTTTAGTATAAAAATTACTACAAAATATATTCTACTACTTTTTTTAGTTCAGTTCGTAAGCAAAGCGCATTAACTTTTCTGAACTCTACACTACTTTTTCATCATATAAAAGAAGCTTTTTAAAAAACTATTAGATTTATCTCAGTAGAGCTCAGTATTTTGCCTTGTGGGTAATGGAATCCTGGTTAGGCCCCGATCTCGCCTGGGTGAAACAATTAGCGATACATCCCGACTGTGACTGTGAGTACTATCGTTTGATGAAGCGGCTGAACTCCGCTTAGAAGGACCCTTTGTGGGCGGCGAACAACTGCTGGATCTCTCCAAATGTCCGTTGCTATTAACCCATGCTGTAGTGAAGTCATCGTAGATAGGTTTTTTGAGATTTGCTGGCCTAGGTGTTCCCAAGTTACTGGTGGAATACCTTGATAAGAGAGTTTTCATTTTTTCGAGAATTTGTGCGTCATTTTTGGCACTATTGGCTGCCTCCAGAAGTTGTTGAGCTAATGGTGAAGATGCATTATTTTTCACTGGAGATGTTGTCAGTGATGCACCGCCTTTTACCCGACGGCCATTACTATCATACAGAATTTGAGATGAACGTGTTTTTGAGTTACGATTGAATCCCGGACTAAATGTGTCCGCTGTCATGGTAGGCCGTTTTTTACCAGTTGGGGGTACGCGACCACTCCATGTATTAGTAACATCTTTTCCTGGTGTTTTTTGTGCATCATTGGCAAGCTCGTTTGGTTTTCTAACTGATCTGTATACTGGCTTTTTCCTATTGAATACTGGCACTCCTGTTTGAGATCTATTGTCCGGAGATTTACGTACATCAGCCATACTGCTGTGACAGCTACTGTTGTCCAAACTTCGACGCCTTTGCGGAATTGGAGAGCGGGGAATTTTACACTGAAAAGAAGTTTTCGCTGAAAGTTTTCCTTCTTCTTCACCATAGATTTTTGTTGAGAATCCGGTTTTTCGAAGGCCAGTGTTATTGGCAATATCGACAGTTATTTCGTCTTCGGTTATAAACACCCCAGACTGTTCAAATTTATTGACGTCCTCTTCATCCAGGGAAGGGGTGATGGTAACAATAGAGTCAAGTTGCTCGGACAATGATGAATGAGGATCAATAATATTGTCTGTTTCGCAAATTTCTGGAGTTTTAATTGAAGGTGTTCCATCATCGATTGGAGACAGTTGGGAGTCACTCGACGTTTGATCTTGACGCGCTAGAAAAAAGAGTTATATTTAAAATAATGTGCGTAAAATTTATTAACATATTTTGACATTGTAATTCTGGTTAATATTACCGTTATTTTCAGCATCATCAATTGACGTTTGACTATGGATTGACTCCCTTTTCTGTGCGTTGGACTGAATCAAACCCAAACTGCGATATCCCTCATCACTAATCTCACTTCCATTATCACTAATGTTTTCAAATTTGGTACTACTAGAAGTTTCATTGCTGAGCGTTCCACTGCTATTCGGTGGACTTACAACTTCAGTCTGTACCAAATTTAAATTTTCAAATTGCACATGGTTGGTCGTCATGTCCACGGTGTTTGTTGGTAGAGACTTTGGTCCACTAGATGAATCTAGAGATGTTTGTTTTTTCCTCATATCATAAATACGCCTAGGGCTTGGGGACATCGAACGCCTGGCAAGATTAGGTGCCGCAATTTGTGATGGTGGGTGAAGTTTTTCCTGAATTTGAAAAATAAAAACAAAAATGTAAGATCCAAAATTCAACCTTAGGAATCTTAGTTACCGAACATACATTGCTACTCTCATTACTGGAACTATGATTTATTTGTTTTCGATACGTGGGACTGCGACTGCGTGCTTTGCCAGCGGCACTGGGTGACAAGTTGCTGACACTATTAACAGAAGGTGCATTATTTGGTGAACTGTTAAAGGTCGTAACATTTTTTCTGGTTGAAGGTGGCGATCTAAAAATAATAGAGTATTAAGTTAAAATATGTATCGTTGGATATGGAGGTACATATAGGTAAAAAATAACTATTTATAACGATATTGAATTTCAGTTTGTGTCAAGTCGTAGCGAATTAGCTTGCTTCCCGGGCATGTGCTGAATTTTTCATGAAGTCATCAGTAAAACAGCTAACAGCCAATATTACTCTTAATGCATGTCACAGGTAATATGTATCAAATTATAATCCTAGAGCCAATTGACCGTGGAAGGGTGTGAGTAATAAATTGAATTAATAATACATCAATGGACGAGTGGTATTTATAAGTCACATAGAAAATTGAAGGACAGTTCTATTTTAAGAATTTCAACTATGACTTTTACTTTTCATTGATGATTGGTTTTATGTGTTAGTTTATTGATTACATTAGGTCAACTTACACAATTTAAATTTCATAATTAATGAAAATGGTCGATTCATGCAAATATTGTCTTGTTCAATTCTTCTATTTTGATTTTATACTTAAACAGAGTCTAATGTGAACTAGAGTTTTTTCTAAGTTTCACAAACAACTTCAGTATTTTTCGTTAGCTAGACTTTTTTGGCTTCAGGGGTAACGCATGGGGAATAATTTTGTAAATGGTTTCAAATGTCATCGAACTTTATTATTCATTTTAAAGAAGCATACCTTCGAATATTTTGATTTAATGGAAGTATTTTATTTGACCTTTAATTAAGCAAGAAAAAAAAGGAATATTTTTATTTAAAACTTAAAAATCTAAAATTTTCAAGAAATTAATTTCTTCTTGGAATATAAATTTGTTTGTGAAAATTGGGTTTAAAATATTTTTCGGACATATATTTTATATATTCCTTTCTTCATCTGAATTAGACGTTAATACAAATTTGACAGCTCTGCAGCGCTATACGAACACTTCTAATATGATTAACATCGTCAGAACAAAAAAAAATGAATTTAGTTAAATTCAAAACTTTTCAATACCTTTTGGTATAAAATTAACACAACATTATCTAACTTCAGGACAAGGATATTAAAAATAAAAATATCTTATAAATGTTTGTAAGAAATTCTTTGATCGTTTTCAAGCAATTATATTTTCAAAAGCCTTCCGTAAAAAAGGCTCTTTATAGTTTTATATTTAAAAAAATCAGTTGAAATAAACCTTCGACAATAATTAGCAATGATGAAAAAATGTATAAGCTACACATTCAACGCTCTAAGCAATAAAGCATCAACCG
The DNA here is from genome assembly GCA_905146935.1 of Scaeva pyrastri. Lineage (NCBI taxonomy): Eukaryota > Metazoa > Arthropoda > Insecta > Diptera > Syrphidae > Scaeva > Scaeva pyrastri. Next base: position 34,979,129 of record LR989927.1, on the reverse strand, counting down.
TCGTCGCGTCCGTCGTCAAAGAGCTTAGTATAAATTAACAACTATACAGTATCTGACAATCTCCTCATGCTGCGAATTTAAATTTGATCTTTATGACAGAATAACCTTCACAGTCACTCATTTAACTGAGCTGGCAGAAATCTACTAGATAACAAAATATTTATACGGGTAATTACATCAAAAATTATGCAAATTAAACTAGCAAATACTGGGATTAGACCTAAGCCAAATAAATCAATACACCATAAAAGATGTTAATATTTTATACACCAAGCTAGACCTACAAAAGTGGGTTAGATCATATAACATTAACTTGTAAGACAGATGTCATTCACGAACGTAGCAAATAAATAGCAAAATTATATGGACAGTTTTCGCAATTGACACATTCGCATCTATAAACTGTCATTTTCAATCTTGATTGTCTAGGAGTTGCCATTAATAAATACATTATGTACATTTTAATAAATTATTAAATTGATATTACAATTTAAATGCAAAACTGAAAATAATACAAACAGAAATAACCGCAATATCTGCTAACGTCAATAGTTCAGGGTGTTACTCATTTATAAGGTAAAAAACTGGATCTAAACAGGAACCTTCTCTCATACCGACTAGGTACGTTTGCTGTCAGAAGAACTAATTACAAGTAGATGTAACGTAAGCTCTCTCAAATCAAGTGACATTTAACCAGTGCCTTCATTAAAATGTCATATAAGCCAACGCACGAAACATTTGACATATTTATAGATGTTTTTTTTTTCCCTTAAGATACTGAAAAATTATATTGATCATAAAGAAGGAATTACTATTTTATTTGTTTTTCTCCAAATGAGGGTGTATCGAAATTATAATTAGCAATTCTAATTGATTTATAAAATGGGATAAAATCTTTGTGACAGTGACAGCTTATACTTGAAGTAGATATGTTTTGTTGGCGTAAACACACCAAATACTAATGAGACTGGTAAACGTTTAGTAATTTTACAAACAATTATATTAATATAAAAAAAAATAAAACGTTTTAATATTCGGACATGATCACGAAGAGAATATTTTTTCACGTAAAGGCTGTGATGTCGTCATTGACATATTGTTATATTTTTTATATTTTCTATGTTAATCAGGAAAAACTCTTTAGAATAAAAATTTAAGGTAAATTTTAACACGATTTGGTGAGCTGTTTGGCTTAGGTCACTCAAATTGAAAATGTTAAGTATACGCCACAGTGCAACAGAGTAAATGTGGAATTAATATTTGGCCATCAAACTCAAGACCTATTTATCCACTAATCAAGTTATATAATTTTAACTGCTAACTTGTGGACTTGTGTCTTTGGTTTGAAAAAAAAACAGCTTAACAGAAAATCTAAATAATGTATACATATACATAATTGATTTGATGATTTATGGTGCTTCGATATGTTCGAGAAAATATCAATGAATTTCTGGAAGATCATCAATGTGCTAGAAAAACTTTAGAGTCGGGAGATATTTTTAAAAATAAATTATAATTCCTAATAAAAGATCTACAGAATTTGTTTAAAGAAAACAATCTCAAATTTAGACCGTAAAGTAAATGTCAACTATGATAATATCTTTTAGTAAAAAATGCAACTCAAATGTGGGCTGTGAATCGTTTTAAAATCTTGTATGAATTTTTCAGTTGAATAAATTACAAATTATAGAAGCGTTGATACTTATGATCTATTAATTTTCTGACTCACCTCTCAAATATCACCTGCGCCTTATTGAGTTCAATTCCATTTGTACCAGCAGTGGTTCGCGGTATTAAACGCGCTGCCACCGATGACCTATGTTGTGTCTTGCAACGACAAGGGTCGTGTTTGTCCAAATAGTGTGACAATGTATCCCAACCACCTCCAACACGGACCATAACGTGTGAGCGAAGAATCTGAAAGAAAAGCCAAACCAACAAAAGTGTAATAATTTATCAAAATTTATCACAACCACAAATTTAGTCCATCATCAGAGCATCTAAACAGATCAAAAATTGCGTAATTAATTTTTTAAACCTATCGCAATTTCCCACTGACGGAGTCTAAATTTCCCACCACATATTTATAACCAACATCCAAAGTATTGAATTTCTCATTAAGCTTGTATTCTTTGTGTGATACACCATGTAAAATTGTGGTTTTCCGACAGAGATTAGCAATAAAAAAAAATTATAAAAAAAAAATACACATATCATTGGAATAACTACCCGCTGGAAATATTGACCACTTATCACATGTTTAATTGACTATAATTTTCCGGCGCTAATTGAGCGAGTTGTGGCACATTACCAAGCTATTTGACTACGCACAATATATACATATGTATGTATATTACGCTAATAAATTGAAAGTTAATTAGAGTTTGCAGACATTTTTTCGTCGGAGCTTTTTAGTGGCTATAAATTCCAATGACAGTAATGACGATGAAAGCCTACACGGTTTTATAAAAGGTTAACACCTTTTTCCATTCTATAACCCACACACTCATTTTACGCAATTTTGATGCACTCAAAAATGTTATTTAGTATGCGTACCATGCGCGCCAATAACAAAAATACAAAGATAAACTTACTTAGGCAAAAACATTCATTAAATACGGCGACCAAATTGAGGCATTTGAGAGCACTCAAGTGTAAACCAGACCTAACGACAGCGCAGTGAGAACAGCTGTCACCGGTTGTGTCGCAACCTAAAGGAATTAATAATAATAACTGTCAATTATCGCCAAACACATAATTAGCCGTCACATTGGATCACTTGGAATCAAATTATGTCAACTTCGATTTGAATCTCGTTTGAGTACGAGTATGTTTCTTCGTTTTTAATTTTTCTCATCATCATTACCATCAGCCAATAAAATACAGAAATGACAGATGAAATCAATACGCATTTCGATTTTCGATATTTGAAACCAAAAACAAGACTGTATAAATAGGCACTCCGACTTGACAGGTAGATTCGATTTTCAACTGAGTGGCGCCATATTGATCTTGTTATCGGATAAGTATTTTGACATCTCGGTGATAATGACAAAGATTATGCGGGATGCTGAACTATGCGATAGAATGGAAGAGTGAAAGTTTAACAAGTACTATGTGAAACTTGGACATAGGTACATATACTCGTAGCCATACAATTAGCTTTGTTAACAAATAATCATGGAGCATTGCTGGCTGTCCAAAAGGAATAAGTCTCTCCCTCTAATGGAATGTTGAAGAGTTGAAGTAAAGAGGGAACGCGGCGCGGCGGCGGCAGCGCAGCGGTGGTGGTGGCAGCAGCGAAATGACACCGATCACCCAGTTTGGTTGCCCGCCCGCAGAGGGAAACATGGTTTGTAGTACATCCGTGGTGCAACATGAACCATGACAGCAAAGAGATTTGTCTTAACAACATGCGTGTGTACCTTTACGACTACGACGACGAACGACGACGACGACGCGATATTGGCGCTGCGCTGAATGCTGAGCTGACGATGACGATCGATTGCACTGGGTTATTTATGTGCGACTTGCCTCAAGCAGACAGTTGTTTTTGGAACCAAAACGACAACGACAACGACGTCGACGACAACAACAACGATCGCACAAATGAAAACCTAGCCTTAGTCCAATCGGTCGGTGGAAGTCGTTGCGTTGTTGATACTATTTGGCTATAAGGCGCTAGTATTTTAACAAAGATTTCTTTAAGAGAAGTTGTTTGGTGGAGCGGAATAGACAGATGATGGAGCACAAAGACACGAAGTAATCTGTGCAACATTAAAAGTAATTCTTTATAACTGAGGTCTTCTATAGAAGTAGAAGGCTAATCGGCGTGTGGCTTGTAGGTAAAATTTGTTGTTTTTTTTTTCATACAATTGTTGTCTGAGAACGACAACGACGCAAACGACCTAGTTAATCGAATTTACTTGTCAAATTCGCAAAACAATTATGTTGCGAAGCAATGTTATTGGTATTCATTCATAGATAAAAACAAAACAATAATTTCGGACTATTCTCTTAGTTAGTTAGTTGTAACTTATTTAAGATGTTCTTCTGTTTGAACTTTTGTCAGTTAGAACCTATGTATATAAGTCCTTCGAAAGAAATTTTTAATTTTAACTAAAAGGAACAAATTTTAAAACCTACAAGGAAAGCTTTGACCAGTTTTGTAATTTGACAGAGAGAACAGCTTGATTTGGCCTCACTCATCAATTCATCAACTCAATGAAGCAAAATTCGGGATCTTTAATAGATAAGAACTTTTTACCACAGTAGAATGCTTTAGAAGTCAGAATGAATATGGATGAACCACATTCATATAACAAACACTAGCTGCGTTTTATTGGTAATCTATCCCTAACATAGTATTTGAGTACCAATAAAACGCTATATTCACTTTTATAGTTAAAAACTCAATTTGAGTTTTAAATGAAAATAAACAACAGCTGTTCTACATTGGGCGCGTTCGAAGAATGTACAATTGTGTAAATTATTGGGTCGAGTTGAAAAATGCATGAAAACGGTTGTTGAGTTGAAGTTTGCATGGAAATGCACACCGAGTTGGTTTCGAATGTTTTTTACTTATATTTATAGTAAAACATTGAAAATATATTGATTTTCTTGTTATATTTATCACCCACAGATTAAAGTTCACCATTTTATCAACTCCCTGTTCAATTCTATTGGTTTATATGGAAGAACGAAAAATATGGAACTAAGTTTCTGGCAACTTTAAGGACTAGTTGAATAATCGTCGTTCACTATTTTCCTTAAATTATTATAGAATTTATTACACAGACCATTTATTTGGATAGTAAACATTCTTATATCCTTTTTAATCAATGAATAAAATATTAAAAGACAAAATTCAACATGAAATTATAAGGAAATAATTAATAAAAATTATAAGAAGTTACTTCAAGCAGCCTGTAGAGTCAAAATTACCATTTTATTGTACTCAATACCGTATATATATAACTTTGGGTGTTTTTATATTAAAGTCAAAAAAAATGTGTTTGCTTGTCACTTTTTATAGTTTCACATTTGCTCAACAAATATTTGAGTTTTGCTTTTAAGAAAATCGGACATTTAACATTTCCATTTATGAAAGGTATGCATTCGTCAGACTTTCACAACCATGCATTTATGGAAGCAACCTTTGTCAGCTTTTTAATGAGAACAAGCATATTTTAATAAATTTTCCACAATATGTGATGGTAAAATACACCAATCCTAAAAAAATTATTATTTTATCTCTTATGAATTGTTGCTAAAAGTTTTAAAATTTTGTAAAGTATTGATTTTAATAAATTTTTTAACGAAATAATTGCATTTTTATAATTTCAACCCAAATAAATGTTTGGTTTGAAATTTGTGGATCGGTTGCACTTTTCAATGCAGGCGAAGTGTAAAAGAAGTGTATTTGTTACCGAACACACCCTCATGTTGCCAACATTTGCATATTTTTTGCACTTCTTGACTGCCCCTACATTTAACTAGATGAAACTCTATCTTCACTAAATTACTATGGATAAACACAAATTTTTGTTCACTTTTGAGGTGTTGTTGTTTTCCATGTAAAATTTTACTAGCTAGTATTTTCAATTACCAATAAAACACGGCTACTATTGTTTTACTTAATATTAAATTGAAAAATTTAAGTTTTTCGAGTTAAAAGTTAAGCTAACGGATAAGACAATACTTAGCAACTATTTTAGTAGTTTAAGTTCGTCATAAATCATGTAATAAATAATCCCTTTAATTTTTAAAAAAGTTTTTTGTCTTCATGACATTTTTAAATGACAGACAACTAGAACTTTTGAATTTATAGACATTTCAAAGTGGACCTCTTTACAAAATCGACATAAAATTGTATTTAATGCTGATTTCTATTACGTTAGCAATCCGCTATTATTTTTGTAATCGAATTTTCTTAATTAATAAATTGATGATGATGAGCCAGACCAATGTAAGCCACTGTAAGCTGCTGTTGGTTTAAGCTTTCATTGAATTCAATAAAAGGCTACAGATGGTAAAAAACAAGTTAATTTCAAAAAAGTTCAAATCGGTATTTCTGATAAGTTTCTTTCTTCGAGTTCGTTAGAGTTTATGGGTTAACTTTGGAATATTTTTCATATTTTTAATTCTGTAAAAAATATATAATTTCCTTCAAAGATCTTACATAGTGTTCCTTTTTATGTGGTTTGTACCAAAAACGCAAAATTAAAAGCTTTAAAGTCGTTGAAAACAATCGAACAATGCCAGACATAGACAACAAAATTTTACATGTAAGTTTTGGTTTAATTAAGCTTTAACCATTTTCTAGGCGAAAATACCCAAACCTAAAAAAGTTACATGTTATTTTTATTGTTTATCAAAACTGACTGTTAAAACAAAAATATATTATTGACATGGACATAATATAAATTTTATAACACTTGTGAAACCCCGGAGATCTCCGATTTAATTTGAATACTATGCTTTATTTATTTACTTAAAGTCTAATGTTTTGAATTTCAAAGTTTAATTCCAGATTAACAGAGCTGCTCCAACCTTAACAAAGAGCTCTTAAGTTCTACTCTATTATAACATCAAGGACATTATACGTTTGAGAGAACAATCCGATTGGCGATACGACTGTTGACATTTATCTTAATGTAAGAAAATAAATCTTTTGTCATAGATCTAAGATCTAATATAAATATGTATGTATGTACTCGTATGTATGCACATATGAATCCCACTTCAACGCACATGAGGGAAATACAAGAAAAACGATATCCAGCCAGACGTGTGTTCAGTGTTGTGCTGCGTTAGCTTGATCGAACAAAAATTGACCCCAATTTTGTGTCGCAATGACAATTGTCGGGCGCAATTAATAAAATATTTCTTCAACGTAAATCTATTCGTTTTTTTTTTTTTTTTGGATATAAAATTTAAACAACGAATCAAGTTGAAAACCCCGATGGAATCAAAGAGATAAAGTTTTGAAATTAAAAAGATTTAAGGTGGCGGTAGCTTTTGCGTTATGGTGCCAAGGACAAGCTTAGATTACTGGCTGAACAGATTGACGGATTCTATTCTTGCAGCGGATTTAAGTCTAATGTTCAAAGCCGTGAATAGGGGGATTTTGCGTTCACCATTCAGAATGAGAAAAGACCTAATATAATTGAGGGATTTTATTTTATTCATTAATGTGTTATAATATAAGAAGTTCTCCATCAAGGAATAAAACCATCTCGGAATGAAATTGTGGATCTTCACGAGTCAATAGCAGTGAAATTCTTTATTTTAGCAGAAATTCTTTTACAATATAAAAACAATATTTACCAAATATTAATTATTGTCAATCAAAAAGTCTCTCACGTATATTTATGTTAGTCTTAATTAAAATAAAAAATCAGTTAGTAGGGTTTTAAGAATTTTTTCCCCCACATTTTTTCCTGCATACGGTCGTGTGTATACGCTTGTTTTACTGCCATTTTTTCTTATAAATCAGATTTAAATCTTTGAACGGGATTAATAACAGTATATAGGTATACATTTATGGATCTTTTACGTTTCTACAGTGTTTGTCGTCTAAGACTGGAATTCGTCAAAAAAAAAAATCACTTCAATTAAGTTGAGATTTGAAAATCTTTAATAAATTTTGATTTGATAAAAATTTCCAATTTGAACAATCAAAATAAAATAAACAGAGAGCTTCCTTCCTACCACTTTAAGAAAGGGTTAATTTCCAGAACATTCAGGGATTCAAATGCGCATGAGACAATAATAGTTATCGAAAAGATTTGATCTCTATGGGACTTCAAATTTTTATAACAATCAATCTTCATTTAATATAGTTTTTTCAGCTATGACTAGCGGCTCGTCTTGGCTTCACACGGGATAATAGAAAAGCACATTTTTGAGTTGAGTCAAAAGTCTGTTTATTTATAATATTTTTTGCTTTAAATTTCATCTCGATCCGTTCAGATATTCTGGCGTGATTAAAAAATGTGTGTACTTTTGACTCTGGAATTTTTTTTTATTTTAAACTTTTCTGAGAGTTCCAAATTCAAATTTTATATAAAATATCTGTTCATAGCATTCTGGTGTGATTGCAAAAATTAAAAAAAAATCTATCTCACGGCAACCATACATTTTACTATGTCCTATTCCAGACTAAAATCTACATATCTCTGTGGAAAATTTAATAGAAATCCATTCAGCCGTTCTGCTGCCATTTATAGCAATAAACATCCATACATCCAAACTTTAACATTTACATACAAATAATATTAGTAGGATATTCAAAGAAAAACTACTTACTCTTACGAATATCAGGACCTTGGTGTCTCCTATGCGGTATTTGCCCTCAGATACACGTACCATAGGGAATTGTGATGGACATGTGCATTTTTCAACAAGGTCTCGTACCTGAAATTAAAAAAAAAATATTTAAGTGATAGTTTAAAATTAGTAAAAATAATATTCGCATAGCTTGAAACAAAATTTTAAAGCTTTGAATGTGTAATAAATTGAATAGTAAGAATGTGTCAGCAAAAGGAGTAAAGATTAAGTAAGACATTTTTCAACATCAAGTTTCCATCCCATGATTGTAATTACTAGATAACATTTATACCATGCTTCGTGCATTTAAAACCTCACGGTTTCAAAACACAGATTTAAGATTGAGTCTATAAGCATATAAGCAAAAAGAAAAAAAAACTCCAATCGGGATATTCCATCATTATACATCTGTCGGAGGCAGCAAATTAATATCTAATTGATTTAACTTGTATACACTCAAGTCTACACTTGAGCAATCGATCATCAAAATAAAAATGCTATTCAATTAAATACCGCACATGATATTGTGGTGTTTATATTAAAAGACCGCCAATCCTCACTTCTCTTATTAGAGCTTTATCTACACACTGATGCCTGACCGCTCAGCTCATATACAAAACCTCACATATTGACCTAACAAATCTCTTCAACAAATTGCACTTCCTGATTTCGTCTGAACATCTGAACATCTGACCAAACGGCAGCAGCAGCGCATTTACAGCAGCTAGCTAAAGTAAACAGCATCAATTATTTGCTGATCTATCATCATCGCAAAAACCACACAACCGCCAACACCGACCGATGCGAAGCGATGGCTGGCGCTGCGCTGGCTGTTGCCACAACTTCCACACAATCTCCATCACCATCATGATAGTATGGCGCGTCGTCGTCGTCGGTCGTCGTCGTCGGTCACATTGGATCTCTCGAGCTAGAGCTCTGCTCCTCAGCGTGCAGCGTTTTGACCTCTCTTCTGATCAACGACTCTGAAGGCCATTAATCAACAGCAATCTCTCAGCTCGACTTCCTTTTCTGTATACAAAACACAAATGTATGGAGCATGCGAGTGACTCTTTGGCCCATTGTTTGCATTCTACAAATTATCCTATGATCGCGCAGAGCAATTACCCTCACCAGTGCCATCTGTGATCAGCTTCAGCAGTCAGAGACAGTGAGGAAGAGGATGGCTGTGCTGTGCTGTGCAGTGCACTCATGCATGCCGATTGCCGATCGGTGTGTCATTAATCAAAAAAGCGACTAAAAAAATGAAATGCGATAGCAATCTTGTGGCACTGCGCAAACACTTTAACAATGAGCCACGATGCGCAGCTCGATCTAGGGACTGCGCTGCGATAGGCAGTAGCAGTGTAGCAGAAGTGGAAATGGAAGTGGAGTGCGATTACAGAGACTGTGTTTATGTGCGCGATCATGTTGGTGAACTGTTTCTGTTTGATGGTTGGAACTTGGGAGTTGGGATCCAGAGCGATGACAGACCATTACACGGTTTGTTGAAGCCATTCAATCAGTGAACAATGACAAGAATGCCCAGTGAGTTGGATAGAGATTCATTCAAAAAGTTTTGACACCTCCATTCAGAAAAGATTTACCGTGGGAATATTGCTTAATTAATGAACCATTTCTCTGTGTTTACGTTTTGGTATAGACGAGAAATTTGGTGAATCTGACATTAGGTGTGTTTTTTTTTTGGAAAAATATCAGCAGTGAAGTAAGATTTTACACGTATTACAAATTCAACATCCTCACTGCTGATAAAAGTAGAAAAAGGATCCAACTGCGGATAGAATTTTGACGTTTGCTCGAGTCTCGAATATAAATGTTGGTACAATTGAAAACTCTTGTGTATCTCGAAGGTATGTTCGTAGAGTACGATAAGCAGTTTGTTGTTTAGCATTTTTCATATGTCACTGAGAGTTTACTCCTTTTATAGTTTCCTGCAGTCTTGCAGTTTAGCAGTCTAATTTTATTAATCATGGTTTCAAACTTAAGTTAAAAAGCGACATATAAGAATTACTAATGCGAAAAAAACGATCTTATTAAAAACGCTGTCGAAAAATTAAAAAACTAACTAAAGTCTGCGGACAGACTTTTTGACTTTTGTTTTAATATCATCTGACAAAATAAAAAAAAAAAATACACAAAACGACAAATCTAACCGCACAACTGCGGATACGTTTTTTTGGGAAATTCTACATCACTACTGATAAATTCCCCATAAAAGCACACCTATTATTGGTGGGATTAATGCCAAAGAACATTACTGTGAACTACAGACAGAGCCCATCAACATAAGATGCTAATGACTTCTAAGAATCACTTTGCACTTGGGATGACCGCTATCTCGGTTTCTATCTACGATATAAAATAATCATGAATTGACACCATTGCCATTAAATTTAGAAAATGATATTGTCTAAAACTGTAATAAAGGAGTATGTATCTGGTTAGTTTAACAAGCACACTTTTGATCCCATCTGGTGCAATTACAAGGTCTAACATTTTACATGTTGTCAGATGCGGACTTCGTATGTGCAGTTTCATTGCCAATGTTGTTGAACAAGTTAAAGCTGTCTTATAGGAAGGAAAGTGGACAAAATTGGAATTGACCATAAAGCTATAAACTTTGGTTGATAAATTCACACTAAAAACTTAATCAATTTGGAAAATTAAAAATATTTTAGATTTTATTTTTTAACTCAATAAAAACTGACAAATTCTTCATTCTCATTCGAAATGAAATTGACTAAATCAAGAATCAACCATTTGCTGTGATTAAATATTGAAATAAGATCTTGTGTTGAAATAAGATGTGTTCAAAATAAAGCTCAGCGAGATTGATTTCCTGGCAGTATCTTTTCGTTTCTAAGACATTCGAGTCATAAGTTTGACTTTTACCTTTCAAATCACCTGTCAAACGCAGCTTTCCTCTAACACCACTTTACGATTATTATCATTATTGAACCGCACAAGACATTGCCATGTATTTGGAAGCGATTGATTTGAACGAAAATGGCGTGTGTAGTGTGTTTCCGTCAGTTTGATGTGACGCAGGAATTCTCTCACCAAATAAAAAAAAAAAACAATATCATCGTTGAACGATCTTGGTGAGTTGATCATTAATTCGTGGTGGGATAACGAAGGAAATCAGATTTTGACTTGACCCGTCCGTCTACAGCTGGATAGTTATATGTACAGTTGCTATAGCTATAACCTATACAAAGTATACTGTTTTAAGCTGAGAGCGGTTGGCATGGTAATAAATAGATATTTATTGTTGACGGCGTGAAATATCTACTTTCGGCGTGAGACTGGCATTTTCCTGTGCGCAGGAAATATGGGAAATTGTATTGTAAGCTAAGCAGGGAGAAGGTGAAGGTGGCAGTGGCACAGGGGATATATCAGTGAGATTTTTCCTTCTAGGCATCAGCAATTTACCGGATTATGGTCTTACTACTCGTCTGATGATGATTATCGTTATTATCACATTTTCACTTTTGTTTCGGATGCAATGCAATGATGGTAAGTGTGGAGACGAAAAAAGTATGATGGTCGTCCGTGCTGATAGCTCTGATGGTGTATACCGAGAGTCCAAGATTATTGGTGGTGGTGAGAAAGATTTATGGATATTTCAAATTCGAGTTATGCAGTTGAAGTAAAAACTCAAATGCGAACTATTTGTAAATCGAAAACCACATTCACATTGCACGAAAGTGCAAACCAAAAAACAAAATAAACCGAACAATTAATTTAAGAAAAATATAACATAAATCTATTTCTTAAAAACATAATGACATACTGAAAAATTAAGTTTAACACCTTATGAAAATTAACAACAACAATATTTACAATATAAGTGTTTTTAGTGTTTTTTACTTCAGAAAATGTAACCGATTGCATCAAAATCGAAATTACATTTTTAAAATCTTATATTCAATTAAAGCAAAGATGGGCACACCGTTGGAAAGAGGAGGTTTCCAGGATCACAATACTAAAATTTCAGCCTTCCAGGTGGTCCGGGTGCCGAGATATGAGTTTTCAAAAAATGCTAAGTTTGCTATATCTACGACGCATAGTTTAGGAGATATTCGCATTTAAAGTTTTTTATTAGATTTTCACTAGTATAAAATTATTTCCATGCAAAGATGTGCACACCGTTGGAAAGGGGAGGTTTCCAGGATCACAATACTGAAATTTCAGCCTTCCAGGTGGTCCGGGTGCCGAGATATGCGTTGTCGAAAAACGCTGAGTTTGCAGTATGTAGGACACTTAGTTTAGGAGATATGCGCATTTGAAGTTTGAGGTTGGATTTTCACTGATATGAAATTATTTCCATGCAAAGATGGGCACACCCTTGGAAAGAGGAGGTTTCCAAATACTACGTATTTTACTGAGTAAAATGATTTTGACTACTTACAATAGATCAATGCCTGATCTTATTTCCCGAAAATGTTAACTTTAAATGTCTCACATGACTGAAAAAAAAAATTTGGTTACTCTTGATATCAAATTTCCGTTAGACCGAAATTTATTAGGTTAATTTAAAGAGTTAATTTCAATCCGTGTAAAACAATCAATAAACCTTGTTTTCTTACTGCACACCATCAGCAGAATTTTTCCCTTCAATATCATAAAAAGTAAATTGATGCGACCGACACGGACGTCGCGTCGGCGTATTAACACATGGCTACAAGATGATTTCTTGAAAGTTAGGTACTATCGAATGCACTTCTCATGGAAGAAGCTGCTCCACACTACCTCAACAACCATGCCAAACTCTTAACATCAGTGTAGCGTTCCTCCAGCAGCGGCGCAATCGTATCATGTAAATAGTAGATCAATTTAGTAGCGCAGAGTAAAAGAAGTCAGATGCACAGCGCAGCCGCTGCGCCGCTGCAGCTAAATTATGGACATGCGCGCATTACAGTGAGAACCAACGGAGTTTATCGCTACAATTATTCAGCATAAATTATGGTTATTTTATGGCAAATTCCCTTATTTTCCGCTGAGATATGACTGAATTCCCTGGCTACCTATTGAGCTCAGCTTACATACTCGTACATGCCAGATGTCAGATGATATGTGATCTAAACAAATCTGTGCACGAGTTTCCGTTTTTGGCCACTGTATGCATACCTAACCCCATTGGTGGATGATTTCTCGCCCAAAATTGGCAACAGATTTGTGGCAACTCTCACGATTTGTTTTGTTATGGTTTTGGTTTTCTATACATCGCATCGGATGGTGGGATGATGGGAAGTTCGATGGTATGAGTAGTTTCCCATCCCACCCGGTGAGGTGAGTCTTCAAAGACCTCTACGACTCCTATAACGGATGCATGATTGTTAGCTATAATCGATTTAAATTATGCACCTCGGAGTCATGCAGAGTTCAGAATCTAATATCAATAAATATTCCGAAATCCTATGACTTAATTTGGAATAAAAAGAAGTGCTGCACTGAGCTTGATGTGAATCAGAGATGGAGTGAGTTTTTTTTGTCTTGATGGGGTTTTGAGGTTTTATAAATGCTATTAATTACGATACTTTATGATTGTTTGGACCTTTTGAAAAAAGCTTGGGGCGGCAGCGATGGCGTTGATAAGATCGTGATTTTGTTAAATCAAAATGGCAGGTTTTTTGCAAACACCAAAACAGTTAATTTGAAATGTGGTAATGGCTGTCAAAAAGTTTAGTTTATAAACTGTCATCAAACTTATTTCGTTGATAATGGATTTCACCGGCTATTAAAGGACGAAATAAGTGCATCCTCAATTAGCGACCGTAAGAAAGAATAAATTTGTGTATTTTTTGATATACCATATAGCAGACGATTAGTGTTTAGTGCCTAACAAGTTTCATACGAGTAATCCTCCCGATTTCGCTAAAGGACACACCATTTAACTTGGTTACTCCCTAAAGGAATGTCTAAAACTATCCACACGTTAGTATAGTTTATCATAAAAGTGTCTACAGAAATGTGCCAAACATATATCATTTTACTTGTAAGCATGTAACCCGACTTCGACATCGAAAAATATTACGCAATTTCAACAGCGTCGTCGAAGTTCCGAAGTCACGATTTCTACCTCGAAGCATCATCGCTGGCATTGGTGTATGGAAAAACTTATAATGCCAGATATGCACCCATATGGCACGAGGAGTTAGGTGTTTTTTTTTTTTTGGGAACCATGTACCCATCACACCACTGACTGCAAGTATTTTTACATGTAATATGTAAGTTCGGTCAAATCCTCGCACTTAACAAAGTTGCGAAACCACATGCATGAGGTTTTGAGAAGAAAAAACCTCAATTCACATCACAAGCTTATGTGATGGTTTAAATCTTAGATAGGCGATAAGATCGGGAGTCTTTATAATCGTTGGTAATGTCGATATATGTATACTGTACTGGTAGTATGTACATAGTAGATATGTGTTGGTGGAAAATTTGCAACTAAATCGAAAATTCATGTCACGTTTGAAAATTACACTAATAGATGTCACTACAAGATTGTAAGGGACTGTTTTGAGTGTTAAGAAAGCTTAAGTATGCACTTGACAAGATTTCTCATTTTGCAAATAAACATACCTGAGTAGTGAGTATGTATTTGGAAGCATATATAGGACTGTCGATCAGAGAGCTTAACTTGTCAAGTCAAGGAAGTGAATGTAGACTAAAATAAACTGTCGTTCAAGTGTTATTAGTGAGGACGGGTTTCTCTGTTTCCACTAATTTTTTTTTCTTATTTTACAATATGTACTCATACTTCGATACTGATACATACTTTTTAACTTAGGGCTACAGATATATGCATGAGCAGATTTCAAGAAATACAAAAATCAATTCATCTTAAAGACAATAAGTAGTTATTTTGCTGCTAGAGAATGCGGGTATTATTAAAATTATAAATCGTAGAACTTAATATTAAAATCTTAGCTAAATTTTCTTTATAGAGGTTTTAAATAATTCAACACCAAACTTAGCATTCATAACATATGGGTACTAATAAGAATTCTTCCCGCAACTAGAACAAAAAAAAACTTAGTGATGAATCTCATAAATCGCAGTTATAAAAAAATCATTCAAGAGGTTGAAATTTATTTTTGAACTCTCCCTCTAAATTCTACTTTAATATGTTGCTACAAACAAAGTCAAAGATCATAAATTATACTCGCAAACTAGCAAATTTTCCAAGATATGATATTGATAAAATAAAAAAAAAACGCAGAAGCTGACGATCGTTGTCGGTCTTAAACCTCTTTCATACTGAGTTAAAAATTCTCCAACAGCATCACGGATCAACTAACATAATATACTCTACTCGTATAACTAAAGGATGCTGATGCTGCAGTCGAAAGGTCCATACAATGTGACGATGGCGATGTGACGTTAAGCTGTAGAACGCGATCTGTGATCAACGCGTCGCACGTCGTCGTCGTAGTCATCGTCTTCGTCGCTGTCATCCTGCTTTTCATGCATTTAAATTGTTGTTTACTTGCCACATCCAAAGCTGGCGACATCAAAGTGTAAGCAAATGAGCTGACAATGTGATGCTAGATGGTAGCTCTAAACGTCGTCTTGGGCAAATAATGGTCCATCATAAACTTAAGCTTTGTAAACATGGCCAAAAGATTGTGGTTAGGTATACACTTATAACTCTTGAGTTTGAATTATGAAATAGCAGATAAATGGATATGTTTCTTCAAAGATGGTCTGGTGCAATATTAAAATATGATACATCGGGCTAAATAATAAATTTCGTTTTTGTATCTTCAAGAGTGTTGACAATGTTAGAAAATAAAGAGGACATTTAAAACTTCAAGATAATATAAGTTTGTTGGTTCTTTGTTCAAAATTAATATCTTTTTCACGAAATGTAAAATTTGGTCAGTTCTCGAGTGTTAAATATTTCCTTCTTTTTTTTTTTTGTTAAGGCGAGTCTATACTTCTTTTGTTAAACCTTAATACGATATAGCTTAAAAAGGGAAACCGTTTCAATAGGGCATTCTGTAGTCTATTGTTGTTTTAATTTTGCATTTTCCTATAGTCAGAACCAAGTTAAAGTAGTAAATGCATGACACATTCAATTTTGATGAGAACTATTTCAGTTAACACAAAGAATCCGAAAAAATAGATTTGGCAGAAAAATTGCCTTTTTTTTAGATAGTCTTCATAAAAAAATATTAAAACTCATTAAAATAAAACAAAATAAGGTAAGTAATTAGGGCCAAATGATTTTCAAATTTAAACCATTTCAGGCTTGAGAAGCGCTTTTTCATGTCAAGAACTATTGTATAAAAGAAATAATTTTCCAGGGCTTCCGTGCTACCCATTATCAGTCATAAAAAGCTCTGATAATAGTCAAAAGGGCTGCCATAGTTTCATCTCTATTGTAGAATTTTAATTTAAAACAAAGAAATTTATTTTCACACCACTAAGCGGAAAAATAATAGGAGATTTTTTATGGACCAAACCGCACGCATTCGAAAACACATTTGGTTTACCCAAAACAACCTTTATAACGGCTTTTTTTTTCAAACCACCACGAAAAAATCAAATCTATATGAAACAAACACAACGGCAATATTTTTGTCTTCAAGTATCCATTAAAGCTTATAAAAAGCTCCCATTCTTGAAAGCTCCCTTGAAAATTCCGAACAAAAATATGCACTTATAAGCATTACCATTGCCACGGTAACTATAATTTGATGTGACACACTCAAAGAGGATTTTAAGCAAGCTATACTCTTAGTACGGTACGCCTTGAGTCGTCCAAAAGGCAGGTCAAGGGAGTTGGACGTTTGCTTAATAAAGATTACTACGAGAAAATGTGCATGCAGACAGTGGTTGAATTCGTATTTTAAGGCACCTTTGTGCCTTGATCCAAAATTGATCCTATCACCAAGAAGAAGGAAAATTTTGCATCTGCAAGTTTTATGGCGTTTTCAATTGGAAATCTGGAAGCAGAAAATACCATTCTGAAAGCGTTTAATAATTGGACAAAAGTGACAGTTCTGATTATGAAAAAGAAGAGATTTCTCTTCTGAATTTGAAATCAGAAGCAAAAACAGAATCACTCACACATTCAAATATTTTAAATGTAACATTTGATAAATGTCATATTTTTTAATTAACAAATTGTGCGAACTGTGAAGTGATTGCTTGAAATTAATATCAAAATATAAAAAAATGGAAAATTATATTGAAAATATCTTAACAATTGTTCCTTATTTGTTAGAAACATTGTTGGAGACGTCTTCCTCATCTTCTTCATAGAAATTATCCATATTTACATCCTCCATGTTTAAAAGACAAAAAACAAATTCAATTTGGCGCGTTTCGTACATAAATACACATACACATATGTAGTTGACACACGTCACACTTTACCAATACAGTCATATCAAACTTCAAATTTTTAAGAATTCATAAAAAACTGTTCAATTGGGATACTGCTTCTAATTCCAATTCCGGATAGCCAATTAAAAACGACATTACTGTTTTTTTTCTGAGTTGTCAAAAAGAGAGTATTGCCAGAAACTATGTTTTTCACTCAACGCACTCCATTGCGAATCGTTATCACGAATCAACATAAAATAAACAACCTTATAAGATGCTTAGTAAGCTAATTTGCAAAACATTCTGTTCCACAAGTGTAATTTGCAAAGTCTTTGCAATTTTTATATTCACTTTGCAATTTCTGTTAAACGTATAAGTTCTTTTGTGCAAATTGAAAAATTAATATTTAAAAGTGTAATTTTAAAAGATTTTTCAAAAATTATGCTGTTTCGTTCCACAAAAACTTAAAATTCTATTTTTTCAAAGTGAATTTTGATAAGTTTAACAAAAGTTTGCAAAGAAAACGATCACCTTGCAAATGCATATTGGTATTACCAGTAAAGCTTTCAAGATGTTAAGACGTGAGTTTTTATTTGACAATGGTGAAGTCACGTGTGTAATAAGAAATTATAAAGATCGTATTCATTTTTCGGACTGCCAAATTATAATTTTAATGCGTGTTTTCGTTCAAACCGAATTTAAGTTGATTTCTTTTTAATTGAATGCTCTCAACACAAACAGTCTTTGCATAGAGTGCAGTCTTAGCAAAAATTTGGTAAGTGCAAAGTAAAATTTGCAACAGAAACACTTATCACTTTTCCAAAAAAATCAATTTGATAAGTGCAAAGTGAAAAGTTGAAAGTTTTTTGTGGAATAGGGCTCTGATTTAGATTACATTATATAATAAAAAGCCAATGTTGTTAATTTTACATGATTGGTAAAGTTAACAAACAGTTCAGGTTGGTACATTTCCCAGTTCCTGCTGAATAAACATGTTCACATCATGAAGTCGCATTCAGCACTAAATGTCAAATTTATGAGATACAATGCCCAAAGCTAAGCAGTTTTCAAATTAATCAACAGTAGTTTTGCTTGAATCTCATGTCTCTAAACTTTTCAATAACTTTTCAATCGATCGTTCTTGTACACAACAGCAAACCTCATAAAATAGACTCACGTCCTATAAAATGTATGAGTATGTTCTCGGAACATTGAACGAAACAAAATAATGCTGCGAGAGCCTCAACACTCCAATCCAATCATTGGTGTGAACTAATCGACTATTTATCAGCCAAGACAAATCATTGTTAGAAATTTTAACAACTCCTATAAGTTAAGTGTGCAATAAAACTTTAGATACCACTCCTTTATTTCAGTATCGATTATATTATTGTGTACGTATATTATAAAATCCCGCATGCACAAAGTTGCATATATTAATAAGAGGTATGTACATACGAGTACTTTTAGTATATTTTTTTTTTAAGAGCATAAATTTCGAGATAAACAAACAAATTTCCATTTAGCCAAACAAGTGTTTAAAGCCAAGTTGCTTTTAAAGGCAAATGTGTTGCATTTGAAGTTTAGCAAAATTTATTGAAACAAATGTAGAAATAAACGTCATGTCGGTTGGTTGCAGTGGAAATATTGACAAATTAGTTGTTTTTATGTTTTCATAAATAACATTTACCATATTGACATTGGCTTGTTGGATTTTCATTTTCATCTAAGCCAAGGTTTGTATTCGGTACGACTTGCGGCCGGCGGCGGTGGCGTGTAATAATATATGCATAATTGTAACGTTATGCTTTGTCAATATATCTGTCAATTTGAATTTGAACGAATTTGTGCTTTTCACCTTTTTCTCTAAATTACAACCAATTCCAGAGTCAATCAATAACTTCATCTCAATAATTATAATTTGGCAACTGCGACCATGATCACGATCAAAAGTTCAAACGAATTTGTCTGAGTCTCAGTCTGAGTTTGGAATTCTTTTAGCTTTGAGCTTTTTCTCCACCATTACAAATAAAAGCATATAACAACCAATTTCGAAACATCTCCTTCTCCATCATCCTTTTAAATCACACCCAAAAGCGTTTTCTTCTTAGCCATCACATTATTTGTGACCGAATCAATTCAAATGAACGAACGAATGAACAAAGAGTCGTGATTTTCATCACATCCTTCGCTTATTACCAATTTTCTCACCAAGAACTTTCTTTTGTGTTTGTTGTTGTTTCTCTTGAGGTTGCATTATTTTTGTGCTGTGTAGTCGTAGTGGCGTAACTCTGTAGAAAGACTCACTGAGCTGGCCGTAAGCTTTAAGCGCATGATTTGCTTTAACGCTATCGAAATAAGCTAACGCGCTTATTGCTAGCGTCTGACTTGGATCTTGGAGCCACGCTTAATTAATACGCCCATGGCAGGAGGAGAAGTGGTGAAAATGTTCGCCATTTCTTCCCTTTGTTTACATTTTAAGTAAATCGTCGTCGATCGACACCAGAATGCCTCTGGCTTGAAGGAGTCTTTTGAACCAAGTCCCAAAAACGAAAAAACGGAAAAACTATTAGTCTTCTGCTTAGCTTATGGTGCACCAGATTTTGTTGGTGCTGCTGGTATCAACAACTGAGAAAACGTGACGCTGCTGGATGCTGTGTGCAATAAGTAGGTATGTCGTCGTCAATGTGGCGTGGTTGTTTAGCGTCACAGCAGCCGCCACCAGCTTCGCGCTGCCATCATCCTCTTCATTATCGTCCATCGTTCGTCGTCGTCATCGTCGTCGAAATCTTCGAGGGTGAAATAATACAACAATGTCTACTGTTTGATCAGGAAAGCATTGATCCACATTTAACGTCATTGTCTGGAGCTTAATAACAATTTTATTTAGTAAATAAACAATAAGTAGGAGGCAGTGCTGCTTCAGCCATGGTCCATGGCTGGGAAACTCTACAGTTAACACGATCGATAGCGGCACGATTGTTTTTTTTTTTTTTTTTTTGAGATATTTGCATGTTGCTCTAAGAAACATGAAAAAGTGAAATAAAAAAAATTGAAATTATGGTGTCAAGATTTCGTAACTGAAGGAATTCGAGTGCTCCTTTTTTTGAATGAGGGCGACAAAAGCAATTTATGCATATTGCCAAACGGACACAAATATATCAACTAAGCTAAGAGCGAATTCTGGGAACACAGGATCAATTCTAGTTCTATGAATTAATGGAAAATTTATAATTGCCGTTTCGTTTCAACACACATTGATCATGGTAAATCAAATTTTGAAAGTTCAATAGAACAAAAAAATGCTCATACGCCCGAGGGTACCATTGAGATGGTTTAAGCTTGAGTTTAGCACGGCTGTGGCTACTTGCTTTAAAGTAAGTGTTGTCTTATTAATTTTCATTTAAACTTTGGAACAAATAGAAAAAGAGACAGATGTGACCCACATTGATGAATTCATATTAGTGCCTTCGAAAATTTGGCATTTATTGAAGTGTGAATTTCTGTTGTAAACAATTTTTTTTTTTAAATATTAAATTTTATACAAAAATAACTATCATTCGATTTATTTTATTTACCAATTAATAACAACCTTACAAAAAAGGAAATCGAAGTCAATTTCATTGTGCCCCGACTAGAAATTGCTTGGGGATAGCCCATTGTGTACATACATCTGGACCCAATTGGACATGCCCAATAGGGAAATTCCAATAGGGCGCCAATCGGGACCTAATCGGGAAAGCCTAAAGTAAAAATTAAAATCTTTTCCCGATTAGGATTCGAGTTGGAAATAATAACCCAAAGTAAAAATATTTTTTTTTTGACAATCGAGAAAATGTCATTAAAAGTTACGACAGGTTCTTTCTAACTATCGTGAAATCGTAGCTTCAAGATACGACAGGTTCTGCTCCGGAATAACACAATCTTAAACTCTTTAGGTGACATTTGACATGAAATATTATAATTTCGCCAAAATATAGGATGTTGTCCATCCCGCCAACCCATACACTGTTAGATTCCGTAGGGGGATGGCTTTGATCTTAATGGATTGAAAAACCTCTAAATAATAGATATTAAATAAAAAGTACTTCTTATCTGAGAATTAAATATGACGTAATCATAGTTTACTTTTTACAGTAATGTTGATATTTCCCTAAGAGTTTTTTTTTTGGATTTGGATTTCATTTGGAATGGGATTGCGCAATCTGGGTCCAATATAGCTTTGGGTAACATCACAATTCCTAACAGGGAAGCCTAGTCGGGGCTTTTTTGAGACATTCGAATTAAAAAACAGACTTTATAAGATTCAGTAGAAATGTTTGTATTTTTTTAAATTTTTTGTTAAGAATTTGTCAATTCGATATATCGTCGGCTTAGGGATAATTTTTGACTGGTGCGTTAACTCCGAGGTTAGTTAATCCTGATCCCGGAGTAAACTCTTGAATCAGTTTTTCAGTGAAGAGGTAACTTTATCATTAAAATGTATAAGTTGGTTTGGCATCACTGAAATGTCATTTGTCATATTACCGGTATCTTGTTCTTGATCTGTTGCTCATTGTATTTGTGGTTTTCAGAGTTATTTGTTGTGATTTTGTTTTTGTTGGAAAAAATGTTCAAAATAAAAAAAATATCTAAAAGAGGATTTCAAATTATTCATTTCTATTTTTTTATGATTATTTCTAATAAAATTTCAATAAAATAACTTCACTTCACTAAATTTTTGTTTGCAAAACATATCTCTGTCAAGCTGTCAAAATATTTTTTTTTAGTCCCGCAGTTAACTCGCACAATATCCAGGGTTAACTCTGAGTTAACTTCGGGACTAAATTGAATTGAAAAACTGAAATGAAGAACTAAACCAGAGTTAATTCTTCTCGAGGATGATCTCGAACTGAAAAATTGGTCCTTAGAGTGTAAGGCTGCTAACTCCACTTTTGACCGTTAAGTATGCAGTTTTAAAGGTTTAAGAAATGCGCATCGTTTGACATCAAAATTTACGTAAAATACCAACCCTGATAACTTGCCTTTATACTTTGAAAACTTGGAATTTATTGAAGTTTCTGTGTAACAGTAAATCGCCAACTAAAAAAAAGTTATCAAGTGTTCCCCTGAGGCAGGCTTCATACAAAACATAATTTTGATATTCTAGTGAAAAAAGGTTTTTTTTGTTTTCAAAATCAATTGTTGGTTGCCTTGAATTTTTTTTAACAAAATTTTACCAGATGTCAAAAACGTCATTTCACATGATGATGATAAGTTGATGGACTATAAAAGTACTCATAAGTACTTTTTATTTACAATAATTGTCTTCAATTAGAGTTATTTGTTATAATAACGCAAAGAAAAAAAATTATAGCCAGTTAAAAATTATATCCTATTTGCAAATTAATGCATTTCATTCGTCATAAACTTTTACTCCAAGAGTTGAGCTTTATTCGTACAACTAAGGCAAAAACTCAGGTAGTCAAATTAATTACACATTTTACTTGAAACGCGAACCCGATCACTTAAGATCTACATTTCAATTTGTAAACATTTAAAGAAACATAACCACAATTAATACATGCTACTTCTTTTAAGATTTGTATTTTTATCTTCCTGATGCATTACTGTGATAAAATCGATCGAGGGTTCAATTAAACGATATCAAGAAGCACAAATTAAGACATTTAAGCCACAAATCAAATGTTCGTTGTTAATTAAAGGATATTCGCATCAAGACCATTGGCAGTGGTGAAATTTATGGTCCCAGGATAATCCTGTTAAGAGTTCAGCTTCTGGTCTAAACGTAGCAAATCTCACAATTATGTGCGCATTTGGTGTGTAATGACATTAATTGTGTGAATTTATGCGTTCGTTTTCAAGATCTGTATAGTTATAGTTTTACTAAATACATACACAAGCATCATTGGCAATATAATGAAATTGTCCGGACAGACTGGCTGCACGTACGAGTACATGCAATTAATCAGTTTAAAATTGTCAATAATAACTTCAAGAGTTGTATAACAAACAACAAGCTGAAGCTGGAGGAGCTTAGCTATGCAAATTGCAAAAATATATCTGACAAATTCAGACACAGGCTATTGGCGCCACTTCAAAAATATCCTGACTGGAAAAAGAGTTAATTAGTTAGTAACTCGTAAGAAGAAAAATTGAATGTGACATGTGACATAAAAATACGAAAAGAAAAAGGGACGATGGAATTTTAAAGTCTGTTACATATGCATATTAACATCACTTACCATTTCATCAAGACTCTTCAAGTCATTGGTCACAATCTGAGGTTGTGGTCCATACATAAGCGTTGGTCCTTCATCATTGTCTTCTTCCTCTTCCGAATCTGTATCGAACATTTCAGTTTCTGTTGCTATATTAATTGTATCACATCCTGTACTATCTGTTTGTGTCCCACATCCAATTCCATTAGCTTTATTATCAGCTGCAATTTCTCGATCAATTTGTCGTTCCATTTGGACCAACATTGGTGCGAGCATTCCTATTATTATTATTTTTTAATTTAATTATATTAAAATAGAAATAAAAAATTGTTTTTAATATTACCAAATTTTGCTCCACGTCGAGCAACCTCCAAAAGGCATAGTATCACATGTTTTTCGTTTTTCCTCATAATAAGGTCGTCAGTTTCGAATAATAGGCACTCGAATATTTTAAGGCTTTTTCTGCAAAATTAAAAATATTATTTATGTTATATAAGAAAAAGTTAAATATTAAATTAAGATTATATAATTACGATCATTTTTCGGATGAAAAAAAAAGGAAGACCTATGACAGAAATTGAGTACCTAATTATATACAAATAATATGTGCTTAAAATGTTATACAGAAACAATATTCTAAGGGCTACATACGAGTATTTATATTGTGTATGAATAATGTTATATAAAATTGTTTCTTGTTTTTTATTTTACTTAATTAATTTGTCTTCAGTCATTTTAGAATTTATTATAGATTATTATAGACTGACGAGATAAGTTTGTTGTCATTTTAACTTGATATCATTTCAGAACATGTAGTTCAAGACATCCAATTGACATATTGTTGAAACACAAATATACTTGCAAAACAGGTTGTTTAAGGAGTGTTGCAATTTGCAATCAAAGTCATTCTACCGGTTGACTATATTATACCCTATTACTAAATCTAAATCTGAATCTATTATAGACAAAGATATAGAATGTGGAGATTAAAGCAAATATACTTAACTTACTTCAGGAAGCATTGTCATTGGCAGGGTGATTCGATTTAATGTTTTAGAAATATGTATGTACTAAAAGCAATGTGTATTAAATACAGGGTTTTCAAATAAGAGGTGTTATTTTGATATTCAAAGAAATATTGCATTTTTTGAGATAAATGATCGGATGTTGATTTCAATGTATAGGAGAAGTTATGCCATTGATAATGAAAAAATTTCAGTCAAATGACCGCCTTGGGTACACTTACAGAACCGTATCCTTTCCATCACCAAATCGCAAAGTGGCTGCTGTACGCCCTCGAAAGCTTCACGAATTACATCTCTGAGGTCTTGAATCGACGCTGGGCTGTTGGCGTAGACCTTATTTTTAACGTAGCCCAAAGCAAGATGTTAAATTACAAGATCTCAGTGGCCAATTGCGTGATCACTTCTTCGAGAAATAACACGGTCCAGAAACTTTTCCGGTAGAAGATCTTGTTGAAAATACACGTTGTCTACATCAATACCATCCAATTCCGGCAATAAAAAATCATTAATCATCACCGTAATTGTTGCTCCAGCCTCATTTTCAAAAAAGTAAGGCCCAATGACCCAGCCGGACCATAAACCGTACCAAACAGTTACACGTTGAGGATGGGTTGGGGTTTTTTTAAGAGTTCTAAAAGCGAACATTTTGGTTATTGACGTACTCACCGAGGTGGAAATGGGCTTCATCAGTCAAGATGATTTTTCGATGAAATTCCGGTTCATTTTCATGCATTTCTATAGGACCCAATTTTAATAATTTCAATGCGTTTTTGAAGCGTGTATCATTTCATTTTTATCAATGGCGTAGTTTCTTGTTGTCAAATGTCAAAAACTTACAGCTTCAAAAGTGACATCTACCGAAATAGCGGGCTATTCAATTTAACACTTCTTATGGAAAACGCCTTTACTAATAAGGGGGGTTCACATTATTAAATATGTATGACAAACATGCTTGATTGACTAGAATTATCGAAAACTTTTTAGGAATAAAATTTCCTCCTCGTTTGACAAACGTGCGTTCATATTATCAAATATGTTTGTCAAACCACTGAAACATCAAAAAATTTTGATTATTCATCACACATGCTTGACAAGCCGTTTGATGGAGCGTTCACATTGTCAAATTCGAGTTCATCAAGCCATGCTTGTCAAGCATGCTTGATAATGTGAATCCCCCTAATAGAAAACATCTGGAACTTGGATGGAAAAACAAACTGCACCTGCGTGTGTTTCTATTGCACTATTTCCATAGAAACTTGTGTCTTGAGATTACCTTTACAATGGCATTACATACAACAACTGTTTTGTTTTTACAGTTCTAGGGATTTAATGTTTTTCTCTAGGCATAGTAGAATAAAAAATGTCTTACAAGCATTTGTTGCAAATTAGGGCTGATAAATACACAAACAAAACAGTAGCACGAATTAAGTACATAAATATAAACAATAATTTTAAAAAAGGGAATTAGAAAAAAATATCCTAGAATTTGAATGGACCTTCGATTGAACCATGTGACTTTCTGAATTTTCATTTAAAACCATGTATAAACTTTCAAAATTCAATCATAAAGCAGAATATAATTATTCAATATTTGAATCACCCTTTACTTCGATCTGTCCCTCTGTGTGTAAATTCTTAACTGAATAAAATTTTAATTTATCACAATGAATATTAAAATTATGCCATTATATTCAAGCAGCAATGCATGCAAAGGCGCCTCCTTACTTATTGTCAACCATACATAAAATTATAAATTGATATACAAGTGGCGCATCTTAAGCTAATTTATTCGTCGCATTCACAATTAAAAAATGCATACCGGACGTTCTATATAAAAAAAAAAATGTAGACAATGTAGATTTAGATATACATATGTGTAAGTACATTCAACAACAACAACAACAATAACAACGATTTGCCGCAGAAGCAGTAGCAGCCTACTAAACTAATTGCGTATGCAAATGAACGAATACTTTTCATATACACATTTTCAATCTATCTTAGTTTTTTTCCAAGAATTACGAGCGTCTACAGTCGGGAAATTTGCATATATACCAATCCCCATCAGCCAGGCCTTTTCACAATAAATTATCAACCTAAAGACTGTTTACTAATTGAATGCAAAATTCCTGCTCTTCTGTCCCTATAAATTGGACCAAAATCTACATGCTCAATATATCTTCCACAGATTGACCTGTGATGCCTGGTGGCTAATCAAGCAAATCAAATGTTGGCCTAGTTTCGATTTCGATCGACATATCTTCCTTGCAAACGACAAATTAATTTGCCCAAGTTACATAATTATAATGGCTACTCGTACTTTAATTTTTAAGAGTACCTAACTTCAAAGAGAATTTTGGATTGGAACTCACCTGCACCATGTAATGAAATTGGACACATTATCACGTGAGAAGAACGTGCCACTTTTTGCTGCTGGTAGATAATGGACATTGCCCATAGCTAGAATTGGACCAGCCGATCCGGAAGTCATGGAGCGTGTCATCGATTTGTTGCGCGCTTGTCGTCTGGCCAAATAGTCCTCGGCAGCCTGGCGGACATTGTTGGCGTGCTGCAATAAAAGGGAATATGTTAATCATTTATTATACATTATTTAATTACTTAGTTAGCTTAAAAATGTCGTATGTTATATTTTGTGTGAAGATGATCCAATGGAAAATTTTCGGGATCAGCTCATAATTTGGTTTAAAATTTTATGTTTTTTTTGGAAAATCTTTCTATTTTTTCTGCGTCCATTAAGCGTTTTTCTAGTGCCTCGAAGTTTTTTTTTTTTTAATCTTTAAAGGGAAACAGAAAGGAATTTGTAAGTGGCGTCGTCGTCGGTCGTCGGCGGTGGAAGTATTTTTAACACAAGAACGCCCGCAGCCGCCATCCACCGTTGTGTTTTCTGAATATTTCAGTGTGTCTCTTAGTTCAAGAAACTTGAGGTATCGAAAAAAGATTCTTTGTTTGACGTTGTAAGTGGGACACAAGGATTTATTATGGGTTAGACTTTAAAGGCAATATCATTTTTTGTGTATCATTGGAAATGAAGTATTAAGTTTTTTTCTTTGAAAAAGTGGCGCCAGAGCAACAATTCATTTGATTATTCTAAGCTTCTTTTCTTTTTCAAAGATGTCAACGCTCTCTGATTTGATATGAAATATGTTTTGGACAAATTAATGTGTTCATTTCCAATTACTGAAAGGTGGAAAATTGCCTCTACCAGAAACAAAACCCTATTATTAGGTGTGTTTTTTTAGGAAAAATATCCGCAGTAAATTATGATATATTGCTGTTTTGGATTTTTGACAGATATCAAAACAAAAGTCAAAGGGTCTATTCGACAGCGTTTTTCAAAAGAACACTTTGTCGCGTTAGTAACTCTTTTATGTCGTTGCTTGTCTAAAGTATGACACCACGAGTTACTAAAATTAGACAGCTGAAGCTTCTTATGTTGTTGCTACAAAAACACGTTCGTTTAAGAAAGATTATACACAGTTTTTTTACGACACCAACTCGAGACAAAATGTGATACGTTTTTCTATCGACAGCGTTTTCAATTTTGTCCCGTTTTTGTTTTGCAGTTTGGTTGCAAATAAAACGGTAAAAGGAGTAAACTCTAAAAGTCTGTTCACTTCACTGAAGCTGTTCCGAACCGTTTGGAACAGTTTAGAACAGATTAGAACAGCTTTTTGCTGTCAAAACTATCTGTCATCATTTGTGATTGGCCTTCATTTCGTATTTGGTGCTTTATATTTCTTTTGTGGGATAAAGTAAATAAAATATGTATTATATCTAAAACAGTTTTAATTGATTTTTATATGGAAAACTAAATAATTGGTTTATTTATGACAAATTGGTAATAAATTTCCATAAAACGTGAGTCAAAGCAAACAAATTTTTGTTTACAATTTCAGATGTCAGATATTTGACTGTTCTAAGTTGTCTGACGTTTATTGTTCTGTTCTATCCTATTCTAGGCTGTTCTACTCTGTTCTATCCTACTCTAAGACTCATTGAACAAAATCTTAAGTGACATATTAAAAATGCTTAACAACAAACTGCTTATCGTACTCTACGAACAGTCCTTCAAGATACACAAGAGTTATCAATTGTACCAAGATTTATATTCGAGACTCGAGCAAACGTCAAAATTCTATCCGCAGTTGAATTCCACTTCTACTTTTATCAGCAGTGAGGTTGTTGTATTTGTAAGACGTGTAAAATCTTACTTCATTGCGGACAGCTTTCCAAAAAAAACACACCTAATGTTAAAGTGCTTCAAAGAGTTGCTGGAAGTCAAGAAGTCAAGTTGCTGTAGTCGGCAATTTTATAATTTGAAAGTTTTTACTTTCCAAAAGTTTTCAGTGTTTATAATTAAGATGGTCTGTTTTAATTTGTATAAAAAGGTAATGATGTACGTGTAAAAAATAATCATCGAGTGTTTTTGCAAACTGCATAAAAAGCTTAAGGCTGTTTTTCAAATTTTAAGAAATAATCAAAAACATTACCCTGCTCCGCTAAAAACAAAAATTACGTCTACTAGGTCAACTGCATAAATTCAAAAACAAATACATAGGTATTCAACAAAATTAAAATTTGCGTGCTAAAAATCTAAGTCAAAAATGATTGATAGGGCATTCAGTGAATTTTGTAGATGTAGCTCCTCCGTGTAAAAGTAGGCTAATAGAACGCGCTGTCGCTTCGTCCGTCGTCGTCGTCGGTCGGGGGCGTGAATTTTGAATTAAAATTGTTAAGTTGGGCGCCACAATTTCCTAACGTGCCACACTACAACCACGAAATGCGATGTCTGCGCGATATCAAACAACCTAGCAAAGTCACTCACTTTTCTTTTTCATGTTGACATTTAATCGGGCTCAATTGTTGGAGCTGTTCAAGCTGCAATAAAGGAGTTTTCTTTTAGTTAATTTTTTTTCAGGTACGAGTATTTGTACATATATAAATTTTAATTGTACATAAAAAAAAAATAAACAAAGAATTATGTTAATGAAAATCGTGACTCAGTTATGAGAGTGACACGATGTAGTGCGGTGACGCGACGGTCGCGACGCCATACAATATAAGGAAAAAATGCATGTGTCAAAAGCGTCTGACATTTCATGTCATAATCTTCAACTTAAACAAAACCAACCACAAAATGCATGCCAATTCGCTTCACCGTTCGTCGTCGTCGTCGCGTCACCATACAAGGAGATGTTTTTGCATTCACTTCCATTCAAGGGGGTGAATAATGATTGGCGATGTCTCCGCCAATGGTACATAATGGCCAATTACCTACACTTTATATTAAGATGAAACTCCGCACATTGATCAAAATGTCTCTGACTTTGTTTATTTAGATCAATTGGAGCTTTTAAGCTTTTGTGGTGAAATAAAACTAAAATGAAATGTCAATTAATGTCAATTGGAATTTTGGGTTCACTTAGTAGACTATAGGTTATGTATGACAGGTGTGCTTATAGAATATGAATTATTTATGACCGAATGGCAGTTAGTATCCATTGTGTATTTAATTCTTCACTTTGACAGCTGAAAGTGCAATAAATTTTGGTACTTTGACTGTCAATCAATGACTTCTCGTTTTTGTTATAATGTACGATTTTTATTCGAGTTTTGTCTGGTGTGCTGCTGCTTTTCATTATATATCATTAAGTGTCCCAAGTTGTTGTAGTTAACACCTTTAAATGAAATTCCATACAAACAAAACAAAATAATGTTTATTTTGGAAATGAGAACAATGACACCATCGAAAGTGTTATTTTTTTATGAAATTGAATTTGAATGCTCCCTCGTGGTGAATACTTTAGTTTGAACGATTGTCTTTATTTTTTGGAACCAATAAACCTATTAATTAAGTTTATTACCTCATTTGAAGAAAATTATATGAAAGCATAAAATTGACGTTTAATAAGATTGCTCACTGATGTGTCAAGAGACTGGCGCTAGTTGGCGTTGTACACATTGTCATCGGTATGGCTGGTTGACGTTTAGTTAGGAAATTATATGACAAAAATGGCACGTGCAAGTGCATATTGAAGTTGAAGACTTCAAACAAACTCATGAAAGTTAGGAAGTTGATTTTATTAAATTCAAGATTTTAATAAAATTAAAATGAGCACTGGTGGAAACTTCGGAAATATTTCAATAGTTGATAAAGTCTAAGAATAGTTAACTTTTTTCATGAACTGAAAGGTGATAACAAAAACGCTCATCTACTAAAACGCAGTGTTAACATTTCCGAAAAAATGTATAGAAAATCGAAAACGTGCTTCACAACGTATCAAAAGTCCTCGGCTCCAGGTTAAAACAGACAGACGTCTATTTAGCTGAAAATCATTGACAGAGGTTACCGAAAACGCGGTTTTAATTTTTTTAGACTTGTGGGAAAGCACTGATGAATATGGCACGCATTTGTATGACAATGTGGGCTTAAGTCATTTCTTCAATATTTTCTTGAACAGCCCAAGCAATTGCATCAAGCCTAAGATTCAATGATTTTGTCTAAAAATATATTGTGTTAACATAGTTTGTCAATGAGGATTAACTTTTCATATATTTTTTACCTCATTTCGCTACTATATGTATATCAACGATTAAATACATATTATGTATTTGTTTTTAACATCAAGATTTTTTTTAAATGTGTTTTCAGATAAGGCACATTCTGCAAATAAAAAATCCAAGTCAAATGGAGCATAAAATTCCACTGTCAAGCTTGGAAAACGAATGCACAAGTATGTAAATAGCATAAGACATACCATACAAGAAAAACATGAATCGAAAATAGAATTTTCCTTTTAGAATGCATCACGATGGATGATTTAAAAATATAATGAAGAAAATAGAATTTAGCAGCGGCAATGAAACGTTGACACTGATATTTAAGAAGTGCATTATAAAACGGATTTCGATGATCAAGAAATTAAGACATAGTTATAGTTTTATTTAAAATGGTACTTTTATTAAATTTAAAGAACAGATAAGACTTAAGGCAGACAAATTGTTCGCATGATAAAAATAGTTTCTTGTATTTTAGTGAAGAAACCATGCATTTTAAATTAGTTTTAAGTTAAAAATATAAAATTACAATTACGATAATTTTTATGTTTTTAACTTATAAAAACGTAACATTGCGTTCAAACGACGAATGTCATTTTCAAATATTTGTATTACAAATGACGTTTCACAGTCACTTTTTGATAGTAACGCCAAATTTAACTTTTTCTTATTGTAACTGGTGTTTCAGTTGCTGTATCTGACAACTTAAGTCCAAGTTTCAGTAAACAATTGACTAAAATTGTTAATCATATCCTTTTTTAATTTATGTAGTTTTAATTTAGTTAAAGGTCCAAAATAGTAAATTACTAAAAATGTCTGGCAAATTAACAACTCTTGTATTGAAAACTAAATTTGTAAATACTAACTGCTTATTGCGCAACGAAAATTGATCGACAATGAGTAATGCATGTATATGAGTAAGTATCATAACACCGACTTTTAAACGACTAAAAAGTAACTTGAATCAAAATACGCCAATGATTGTAAGGGTGAATTTTAGCCAGCAGTGGAAACAAAAGAAAATAAGATTGCTCTTTGATATGATGTTAAAATATTAAATGGTCTAAGTGTGACATTTTATACATCTTTTATTGTTTCAGTGCATTATGGAGGATGCCTATTTCATGCATGGCTATATTTGCGTTCATGTATATTTATTATATAGTAAGAGTATGTATCAAATGACGGACAAAGATGCGTCAAATTCATATGTTTTGTTTAACCTTGCAACAATGTCAGAAACGTCACATTGACTTTGATGTTCACTTACCATGAAAATACACTTGGTTTTCTAATTTTCAAGGTACGACTACATATTCATAATATCTGTATGTACATTTAGAAGGTTTAATTTAAAAGAACATTAAGGTAACTAAAAACTGAGTAAAATAAAGTAAAATCATTTAGCGAGACCATTGACGTCTTAGTTGCGTCCGAGTAAGTTAGAATTAGATACCTACCATAAAAAGTTGAAAAATTAATTAAAATGAAAATTCAAAAAAAAAAACACTACAATACTATTTTTTTCTAAGATTATGGTGACAAATTGTATAAATTGATTAAGAACGTGAAATTGTGCTGTCGAATTGAAACAACGCAAATCATGAAAGTATGACCTGAGCGATAATAAGGTTAGGGTATCAGGTCATATTTCGAAACCTCATATTGTTCCCTCACCAATCCATTCCTTCTAATAGACACTTTGGAAACGATTATCTGATTATCAAATTCAGCAGCATCGTGATCTTTTTTTAAATTATCCGCCAATAAATAAATTAAAAAAATACAAGAATGATAAAGTAACTCAACTGTTCAACTGTCCTATGAATTGAATCGAAAAACATTTTCAGAAGCTTTCTACAGCTAATAGTTCTTTTAAAGCTTTCGAAACTTAGCAATTCCTAAAAATGCATTCCTTGCCGAAAATTCCATTCAGTTTTATTCCTAAATCAGTCATTCCAAGTTTATTTTAATGAAATAAGTGTTAAAGTAAAGACTTTAGGCGTTTAATTTATGCGACATGTGACAGTTTTGTAACTTTTAGCACATCAAAACGTTGAAATAT
Organism: Scaeva pyrastri; assembly: GCA_905146935.1. NCBI lineage: Eukaryota > Metazoa > Arthropoda > Insecta > Diptera > Syrphidae > Scaeva > Scaeva pyrastri. The sequence continues at coordinate 34,945,554 of LR989927.1, read as the reverse complement.
ACTTTTTGGAATAATTATTTCGTTTAAGTAAAGAAATTATTAATTAATAATAAACTAACCGAAGTGCCACTCTCATCATGATCATGTTCAACTACTCACCTGAGAGCACTAAAGATTAGATTGCATTAATTTACAACACGTAAACACAACCGATTGACCACCGATTACATTACACTTTACATTTCTTGAACAGGAATACTTACATATGTATATGCGAACGGATTGAACAACTATAGTAATCGTACTTCACAATTTATATGGCAAAACACTAAGCCTTGTGTAGACAGAGTTAGCCGCAGTAAAATTGTGGAGTTAATTTAGATTTGACTAGATGTAGATATCTTGTTACTAATGTAAAATTCCTCTTCTCTTAATCGTACAAGCAGGATACATCAACTTAATTGAGGTGTAACACTCACTGACCAAATAACATACTGCAATTTATTGACATGTTTTATGAATGTAGAATATGAATGTGACATTTTGACAGTTTAACAGAATTAAAGCTAATTAAAGTCATTTCAAAAAACACACTTTGCATTGGTTTTTAGTGAGTATGAAATCATAAACGTATTTGTTTGACAATTTACTTGTAACTTAAAGCTAGAAATCAAAAAAGGAAGGGTCACTAAGTTCAGTGAGTTTCTGCAATATTTAAGTATCATCTCCCCAAATTTGATATCCTTTCCACTATCCTTATAGGTATATATGGTATTATCGCAAAATTTTAAACGATTTTGTACATTGTTGTTTTTAGCAAATTGCTAAGGTAAAAAATTGGTTTACCTAATTTGAAAAGATTTTAACATATTACTAAAGTAAAAATACCGAAAACGATACTATAACTTTTTAAAAATTTGTTAAATCCATATGGCGTCTGTCATTATCCTAGACAAACACGAGAATACTCCTGTGTTGCATGGGATTGTTCAGTGTAAAGTTATGGAACAGTTACAAACTAATAGGTCCGTTTATTTATGCTTGCTTTTTCATGAACTGTCACTATTGGGTTGAGACATGTTCGGATGCCCGTTTTTTAATAAAAATGAGTAATTTAGCAAAACGAAAAAAGTTTAAAATGTTAAAGTCGCTAGTAAATTGCTAAATATGTATTTAGCAAATTGCTAGTTAGTAAAACGTTAAGCCCCTACAACAATTGGTTGTTTATAATTCTCCGTTTTAAAAAGTATTTGAAAATTTTGTAATCGTCATCAGTTACAGAAACAAAGTTATGAACGAATCTGGAATGCCATCCACACAGATAAATTCCCACTTTTTTTTAAGTATGTACAATGTACATGCATTATTTAATAATATATATAAACCTATCAAAAATAGCTTTTCATACAGATTTTACTAATTGTAAAAGTGTCAAAAACATCGTCATGGTAAATATAAGATCTGTTCCAAGTGCGTGAAATTCGCCGAAAATCACCGAAAAACAGTGAAAAGCTGTTCCAAGTTACACATTTTTCGTAGTTTTTCACAGCAGAGAGAGCTCTTGAGAGAGAAAGAAAAATTTCCCCAGCCTGCGAATTTCAGCCACTGTCAAAGTAAAAAAAAGCATTTGACATTTCAGTTTTGCTGTTAAAATAAACGAATTTTTTTAAATTGAATTTTAAATTCTACTTTTCATTATGGAAAACACCGGTATTGAGTTCCAAATCGTCTCGTCAGACTCTCTTGAGCACTCTATTAGTAACAATTTTAACAAATCCATTTTTTAATTAATTTTAAACAATTAGAAACTTTTGTTGAAATGATTTTTTGTTGACATTTTTTGACGTTTCGTAGAGTCTGTGATTTTTCTGTGAAATGTTGTTGCACTTCGTTGTGCATGGTTTCTCTCTCGTTGAGAAAATTTTACACTCACTCCTTTAAAAAATGTGTGCTGTGAATTTATGTGCACAAAACACTTGAAACAGACTTATATAATCTTGTTCCAAAGCCTTTATAATTTTTTTATTCTTAAGATATTTGAGTCGTAAAATTATATATTTTATACAAAAAAAATGTGTCAAATCCTTATACAGTTGTAACGTCCAGAATAAAGTTTTAGTAAAGTCAGTATCATTATTTTTCAAAAATTTCAAAATGGCAAGTAACAAATGTTATCCACTTGCACTCGAGTATAGACTTTTATGAATGTCCAAATTGTGTAATAAGAGTATAATAGTGTTAGAGGCCCCATGTAAGTACACTTAGACTATAACAAGTAATTGTCAAGAATTTTAAGTGTTTAATATTGTAAGACAACTTAAAACGAGTCAATTTAAACGAAAACATTCATTATATTAACAATTGTTATTGTCTTGACAATTAATCAAATATTTGTGTTTGTGCAGAGACAAGAAATCAAATCACTCAATTTTCAATACAGATTTTTAAAAAAAGTTGTTTTTATAAACGTCTGTCTCACTAAGAACTACATTTTCCGTATATTATTGAAGACTGACTTTTCATTTTTGTCTATCCCAACTGCAATAGCTTCCGTTCAAAAATGAACGTCAATGTCAAGGTTTGCGTTAAACAATTTGTATGTCAAACAGTCGATTCATCGGACGGGATAAATAAGTAATAACATAATAGTAGTTTTTGAGTCAAAAGTCTGTTTATTTATAATATCTCTGTGCCAAATTTTATCAAAATCCGTTGAGCTATTCTGGATTGATTGGAAAAGAAATCTATCCCAAATTAATAAATTATTTAAACGGGATAAAAAGGAGCCTATATGTGCCATTCCAGACTATAATATACCTTTGTGCCAAATCTATATCTAAATCCGTTCAGCCGTTCTGGTGCTATTGAGTAACAATCACTGAACTGGTAATTAAATTTCGATAAGAGTTCGAAATAAATGCACCAAAAAACATTCAAATCTAAAATATGGTTTATTTTCTGCAGAAAATTTTAAATTAGATGAATAAAATAGTTTTCGCTGTTTTTATGAACTTTACTGTAACAAAAACATGTTAAAATCATAAGTGTCATCAAACTGTTTTGAGTTATCAAGTATACATAAATTAGAGCCTTGAAAACTAAAGCATTTAAATTATGGGAATTATGACGACGTCTTTCAAAAACTACACGAGGATTGTCTCAAGTGCAGTTTACCTCTTTATGGATAAAATTAGCATTTGGAAATATTTAATATTCACAGCGTGACAATGCTTGAAAAATGAAAATAAAATCTGCATTACTTATGATTACGAGTACTTTCTTTTCTTCTTTTCCGTTACGAGCAAACTTTTCCATTAACCGGCTTAATTGCTTCCAACAATTACTGCATAGGCATTATATTTGCTACACAAAAGCCCAACCCAATGGAATATTCAAAAGAAATAATTTGTTTTTAAATATGAGGTTTTTTTTAAAGTGTTTTTTTTTTTTTTAACACCACACTACCTAGCACCCAAATCAGTAATGGAAATTCCATCACATTATTGCATATGTGCATTCTTTAGTGTCTTATTATAAACGACGACGACTATACCGTAACTGTCGAAGCATTCCATTCGACGAAAAAAAAAAAAGACAAGGAGGCTTCATCAAATGCACATTCGTTCCATTGTTATGCGCGCTACCCCACAATATGCAGGAACCTACAACTTCAGACTGCAATATTTATCCATTAAAAAAAGAAGGAACATTCAGTTCTTTTTTTTTTCTATTTTTACCTAGGGCACTATCATTACACTTATATGTTCCAGGAAGACTTTTATCAAAACCTCTTTTGCTACAATAGACATTATGTACATACCTACATACATAAGTACATATGTATGTATACAAAGCATGCGTGCGTTCAGTAGTTCAGTCTAGTTCAGCAAACAGCTAAATCAGAGATAGGTAATATTCAAGGAAGCAAACATCATCGAAAACAACAACAAAAAAGTAGGCAGGTAATAATAATCCGATTAGGCCCGTTTGAGGTGCTATCCATATAGGAGTAGGTACTTGCAATACAGCAGCAGACGCAGAGAGGTTGATGTTTTCATTTCGTATTGAAAATATCCGTACGTATAATCGGATGAAAAAAAAGTTATGAAATAAAGTGCCGCCTTATAGTCTAATTAGTGAAACCAACAAGAAGGAAAAATATAATCAGGTTGTCGAAAGAGTCTTTAAGTGATTTTGTTTGTGGGAATGGTATTGCCAAGAAACATCGAATTCGAAAAGCTCATTCGAAAAAGTTTGTCATATTTTTAAAATGACGTTATGTACTAATGGGACGCGAACGCGGATATGGGATGACATGGCTGGCAACCATAATTGACTAATATATATAGTTTAATCGACTGTTAGATCTTTGTTTGAAATTCAAGGCTGGTATCGGTTGATAAATTACATATACATTCAGTGGAACTAAGCACATGAGGAAAAAGTTAAAATAATGTTGATAGAGATAGACATCTTTCTGTCCATCATCGTCAGTTGGAATTTCTTCTTTAGGGTATTCGTCACTGGAGCAAATTCAACTGAAAGACCTTAGTAAAATTCTCCTCGGATCGATTGGAATTTCGATGTGTAATGTCTGCAATTACCGCTATCCCAGTTCTTAAGGCTTAAACTATTGTGTTTTCACTCAACTGTCAGGACAATAATTATGAACTTAAAATTCTGAATTTTACTTTATCTATTTTTGGATTGTTAGGAGAAAAGTTTGTGCAAGTTTTTAGGTTATGTGTCTGCCTTGAGCCATTTTTTGGGAAATTTTCATGATACTTTTAATTACCAAAAAAGTTCCAATTAATCTGTGATTCCTTCTAAGAAAATTTTCGATTTTTCTTGATTTCCCAAAATCCATACTATTTCATTTGACGTTTCACTTGGATAAAGCAGTAGCTGTCAGTTTTTGGTCAGTTTGTACGCATTCCCAATTTTGACTTAGTTGAGGAAATGACATCTAGCGGTCGATGAAGATGTCAATATTTTTGATATATAAAAGAAAGTCATGTTAGTTATAAAATTTATAACTCAAGAACGGCTGAACCGAATTGGTTGAAATTTGGCACAGTGACAGTTTATAGTCTGAAAAAGCAAATAGGTGGATGGTTTCAACAACTAAGACATGAACTTCGGTTATCCTGCCGCTCAAAACACTTTTTAATAAACTTACAAAGTACATCGGCATCGAGCTATCTAGAAACTATGAAAAATTTTTATTTAAAATTGAATAAGCAACAACAATATTCTTCCAAAGCTTGAGTTTCAGCATTAAATTGGGGCGAGACGATGTTTGCCGGGCCCTCTAGTAAAATATAAAATAGAAGATAAAATTACTTTTTTACTAGTTTAGAGAATTGGAAAGGAAAATCACATGTATCTACACTGAACTTCTACCAAACAGAAGCATGACTTACAAGAAATAGTGATTATGTATATCAGTGACACAATCAATGCTGCCAAATAACTGACAAAGACAATCTATCCATCCGAAACCGGAAGACTCAAAGAACGATATTCTAGTTCCTTCAAAATATGAAATATATTTAAAAAACAAAACTATTTGAAAATAAATATCTTGAAATCAGGTCTTCTTTTTCCCTAAACTCTTGCTTCCTCTGATAAAAAAGTTCAACATTTTTTTAATTTATAAACAAACATAACAAACGAATAAAAATATCTACATAGTATGTATAAAAGTATATTATGTATATCCAAAGCTGATAATAATTTAGTTAAACAATTTTTACTCCCAAGTTTTCATTACCAAATGTATAATTAAAAATCACAAATTTAGTTTTTTTTTTTTAAGCCATTTGGGAGAAATAGCTTCCTCCACTTTCTTCCGAATAATAGGAAAGAACAACTTCGAACAATTCAATAAAACGAAATTCATGTCAAAAAGACAAAAAGATATCAGTTACTTTTATTAATCTGTAATGTAAATCCATTTTTGAAATCAAATTCAATCGCGTTAATTTAATTCGAAATGGTAAAAATTGCTACAAACGAACTCCAAACACCGCGGCCGCACGACACTTAAGAAGTTGGTCCACCAAAATGCCAACAAAACCATCCGTGTGTAGGTGAACTCGTCTTTGATAACAAGACCAAATTGGTATCGAAAAATAAAGCGATTTTCCAAAATGAGACAAAACTTCCGAGCTATTAGGTCACTGGAAACTAAAATGGCAAACTGAAATTGTTATTTCACTGGCGTCAATTTTGTTACAACAAATTAATTGATATTTATAGTTTATCTTTTGCAACATTTTTTTTTTAATTAACTTGGCTGATTTTATCTTTAAGGTACATCTAGTGTTTATATTTGTTCAATTAAAGAAATCGCAGTTAAAATCTATATCTGTAATAAGTAGCCGATGATCATACGAATACCTTCATATATTTTGTTCAAATAAAGGTTATTAGCTTCTTTGGTGACCAGAAATAGAATGTTTGACGCCATCAAGACTCCAACTCCAGAGTAATGACTCTATCAATATTGACTTATATTACTTAGAAAAACTCTGAGCTTTTTGTAGTCTTGTGAGTCAAACTTGATTGTACATGTATTTTACTATGTTTATAATATATTAATAACGTAGGTAATACTTTATCAATCTGCTTGTAAGGTATGACTTATATTTCCGCTCCGTGGCAGGAAAGACCATTTTATCTTAGTGATGAGCATTCTTATTTATAGGTTAAAAAAAAACTTTGAAGGAAAAATCGATTGATAAAAAATACTAAGAGCAGACAGATGCACGTTAGGAGTCAATTAGAATTTATAGGAATGGAATTTTTGAGTGTCTACTTAGAAAATATAGAACAGATAGAAAAATTATAATTTATGGATATTTTTAAGTATCAAAGTATTTTTAATTTGAAATCGCTTAGTATTAATTCCAAAGAACGGAATCTAAGTTTACTTACGCAACCACGTATCAATTTTATTTGATTATTTTGACGCTTTCTCTTATTTTCATTAAGTCTGCTATTACACGACGACTCATGATCGTGACTCATCTTCGAATTATACTCTGAAATTGCATCTTTGAGTCGAACACTATTACACCTTGACTCTTAAGTCATGACTCTAATTTGGCAGCTTTTTTTCATTCAAATTTCGTTGTTTGGGAAATCTTTTATTGTCTCGCTCTTTCAACTATAAGGGTATATTCGTCGAGCACGACGAAATTAGATAAAGAGGAATAGAAAAATAACGAATGAGTGAAAAAGAAATGTCAAAAATGAGTCGTGGAAAATTCTTGTATTGTATTCTTGTATCTCTCTTGCACCAACGTAGTTCGAAAAGAGTCACGACTCATGAGTCATCGTGTAATAGCAGTCTAATAAATAATTATAATAATAACAAATGTCAAGCTTTCAGTTCTTCCTTTTGATAAAAACTTCAAAAATATTTGATCGAAATATAAAAAAAACACAGTGTATGCACTTATGAGATGATTTATCCTAAACAAAAATAGGAACAAATATGTCCCAAACAAAATTATAAAAAAACTCTAGTAATTGAAAATACAGCGTGGGTTACACACTGTTCACTTAATTGTCAGCATTTTTGTGTTTTGAATTTAAAATGTGCTATATATTTCCTACCCCTATAGTTGTGAACGGGTTTAGAATATCTCAAAATGTAACTTAAAAAGAGTGTCCCAAAATTATCGCAACAAGATTTAAATTTGCCGCCACTTATGCAGTAAAGTGTTGACAACCATAAAAAAAAAGAAACAAATCGACAGTTGACAGTTTAGAGGGTTAGGGTTGATAAAAATGTTCGAAAATTTCATACAAAATATTCCGAGAGACAGAGATCAAACACACTGGTCGTTCAAATGTCAATATCGAATCATTGACTGAGAGTATCAGTGACAATCCAGGAACCTCAAATATAGGTACTGCATGAGATATTTCCAAGTCGTGCACTCTCTCGTTTTGGTAATCAGAATTGGGTTATTTAAAATTACAACCCTATGTAAACATTCAACAAGCTCAGAACCACGCGTGTATTATTGGAGGAGTTTCAAGGTTGCATAAACAACATATAGCCACATTTATTCACAATAATCATGGAAAATTTCGACAAAAGAGTGTTGTTCCATAAATAACCCTTTCATGAAGTACATAGATTAAAAAAAAAAAATCTATTCAATTCAAATCTTTCGTTAATTTTGGGACACCCTTTACATGCAAATAGAATTGTAACTAGATTTTTAAGACCTATACAAAGATAAATATTTATTCAAAATGCAATAGAAATACATATAAGTACATACCAAAATACATATCCAAAATGATGATTCAACATCCACCACTAATAGTGTAAAACTCTTAACGATATCGTACATATATTTTATGAACTTTCCTTGAAACTGAACGAGGGGGAAATTCAATGGTCCTCTCAACACTCAACAAAACCAACACAACAGTAACAACAAAGCACAACAAGTTGTATAGTTTTTAAATCCAAAAGTATACTTCTTCGGCTTCTTCTACGAGAAGTTTAAAAATATTAACGGTACCTAACCTATAGGCGAAAATAGGGCAAAACAATATCAGCCTGAATTAAGGTGGTGGATTAAGTTTGGCAAGGAGACTTAAGTATACAAGACACTTAAAGTTATTTAATTAATAAGGTAATAGTTGTTCAACTACTTATACATGTCAGAACTTTCAGAAATTATTGGTGAAGTGGGCGTGTCCTTTGATCGATAAAGTTTCAATTGACAAAAACGATCAACTATAGTTACAAAAAAACAAGTTTTGTCTTTCGCAGTTTTTCTTTTTGAAAACATTTAATCCGAAGAGTTTGTAAAGTTTATCAGAAGTGTTTAACGTTAACCGATTGTGAAGAATTAAACCAACGAGCCCCATTTAAAAACAACTTAAAAATCCGGTAAGTCCGCCACTGTAAAAACTGTAAGACTAAAACAACAAACGGCGGCGTGTAGAGGATGAAGATGGTAAATCTGTCAGCAAATAATAATATTTTACAATTGCACTTGGAATCGAATAGAATTTATAAGAGTATATAAAGTAGGTGATTAGATGTTTATGTAATTTTAATTCACAAAAAAAAAAACGATGTAAACATTTATGAGTCTAAAAAAAAAAAAAAAAACGTTACGAAACTTTCATACAATATTCAAAATGAATTAGAATTCAAAATATTTCAGTCTATTTTCATAGACAGCTTCATTAACAATACCTATAAGCAGTAAATAATATACATACGTAAGAAATCTCAATGAGATTTACTTAATGATTGATATGCATCAATAAAACAAGACACATTTTTGTATGGAACATTCGCAAATCAATCAAAGTTGTTTTCCTGAATGTTTTTTTGCTTTCATCACATGAACTTGACATTTGTCTATACAATAATAATAATCTGCCCACAATTGTTTTATTATTATTTTATTACATTTAACCTGTCAATTTTTTAATAAACGAACAATATGAAGTTGGTATAATTAATCTCTGTCTGATAGAATACATGCGAGTATGCAAAACATCATGATCATGACATAGCAGCAAGAAGCATTCTACGAAAAGTGACAAGTGATCGCGCGCGTTTATGGTCCCCGTCTTGTCAAAATGTCAAATGAAGAATATCATCACACCGTGTCATTGGAATGTTTATGACTTTGCGCGCTATGTTGCCGCCATCATCATCGTAATTATATGCGCGGAATTTTTTTTTTTTTTTTTTTGATTTTTTTTTTTGAGATCACGCGAGGAAGATTGAAAATGAAATGATATTTTATTCATATCACATCGGTATGCAGGTCCGACAAAGATAGGAATCGGTTCGAACGTGATTAACTGATGATCTGATTAGCATTTCAATATTTGACGGTATTTCGCTGCTATGAGTAGCTATATTGCCGCCTTTAACACGCACATTGGGTGTGGTGTGGTTTTAATGATAATTCGTGGGAATACAATTGTACCGGTCGCTGTCGGTCGCGGTCGGTCGTTGGCGCGACAATGGCAACTGGTGGCAGCATATGTTTTCCCGAATATTGCAACAGGTATTTTTAGAATGAGATATTGTAATTTTGACAAAAAACATGACAAAAGATTTGGGATTCCTATACACAAAAAAAAATTAAATTTAAATTTGAATACATCACTGAGTCTAAAACAGCTGAGTTTGAAACGAAAAGTTTATGCATAAGAAATAAGACCCTTGAGACATTTATCTCTACCGTTAGAATTTGAGGCAAGTACAACTATTTTGTGTAATTTGTGAAGTGCTTGATTTTCGTTCGGAATTCAGTTTCTTATGCTCCTGAATCGACAGAAACATAGAAATACTCTATACAATCATATACTCGTATCTACATATTAAGATTAAGACCTCGCTCTTTGACAAATATCACATCTTGACAATCTTGTCACATCTAATAATTTTCTTTTTAAGTCAACTATACGAGGACTACTGTACCTAACCTATAAAAGACGACTCTATTAGGAGTGTTAACATTTTTTTTTTTAAGTCATGACCATTCCCAAAGGTTTTGAAACTCGCTATGTCCAACACATATGATTGTAGGCCAACCTAATTTCTCATACGCCATGTTGCACCTTGGATTGCTGCTATTTCCAACCGAGCGACTTGACTCTTATACTCGTTAATTGCACATACGAAACACTCTGCACCTTCAGGAGTTGTTACACACATGGAATTTTTGGTTTGTCTAGCGTGCTTTATGTATCGCTACTAGGTACACATTACGTATGTAGGTATCACTGTTTTGTGATTGTATTGCTGCCGTGCACAACAATAACAACAACGGCAGTAATTTACGACTACGCGCAGCCGCATTATAAATCTGTCAAAATTATAAGTTGTGTGCGCTGGACGAACTACTGCAGCGACACCGAGAAACTCTGCCACTGCTTGTTGTCGACGACCGACGACGACGACGCTGCGCTGCCGCCATAGCCACTGACCGGTCTTTCGTAGAATTTCAAAAATTCCAACAAACAGCTTTAACTCGCCCAACTTTGCCACACTATATGAACATTTCAATTTCGGTCCTTCAACATATAGACCCATTAAATCAGGATTAATGGGGGTCTCCGAATGGTGGCATGTCAACTCGGTCATGCCGCTGCACTGCTGCCATGCTGGCTGAGGAGCTCCAAGATAAATAAACATAGAGCAAACACTATTAAAATGACAAAAGCCTTCGTCGCGTTGTCGTTGTGTAATGGGTTGGAAACTGAGGTAGAAGTTTTAATTTCAAAAAATGGTGAAACTAAACTTTAAAACAAAAATAATCAACACGAAGTGCTGAGGGAATAGGGTTGCCGCCATTGCCATGAAAGAAAGATTTTATCATGACGATTTTTTGTATATATGTACCTAATATTTTTAAACGTTAAAACCTTTGTAAACCTAAACCGAGAAACACAGCGTTTTGTCAAAATTGATTAAGCATTTCGAAAATTAAAATTTTTTGTTCAATTTCTTTTTGAAGTTCTGAATTCTACAGAGGAGTACTTTAATAATACAATACAAAATTCTAAAAATTTAAAGAGTTGGCCAAGAGTCAATAATAACGCATTGGCTGAATTTAGATCTTTAAAACTAACGAACGGATTTTGATGAGTTTTTTTTAGTAGAAAGGGTAATTCAAGAGAAAGGCTTACATATAAGTATAACTAAATAATTTTCCCTTCAAATTTACTCCTAAAATCTGCAATACATTATACGATAGTTGAAATTTGCAAAATCAATTTCTGTTTGTTTGTCTCGCTAAAACTCGAGAACGGCTTGGCCGATTTGGCTGTTTTTGGTTTTGAAATATTTGTCGCAGTCCGGGGAAGGTGAGAAAGTGAGAAAATATGGAAAAATTGTGAGATAGACAGTAAACAAATAACTTCATTTTCCCATAAAATTTTTTCTCCCTGAAAAAATTGTCAGTCGGCTTTCCAACGATAGCGAAAAGTTATAAAGTTGCCTGTCATTTTGTTACCGTTCTAAAGTTATTAAAATCTTTTATCATTAGTTTGTCGGAGCCAGAAGAAAAGACGAATTTGAACTCAATACAATTCAAAGAATTTGATTTATGTAGATACACTTTTTTTGTAAACAGCTGTTAGAATTCAATTGGTGCGAAACGAAGTTTTCCGGGTTCGCTAGTTTATAATAAACAGAAAAAATGAACCGATTTAACTCAAATATTTGTAAAGATTATTCTCTTGGTTCTAAATTGAGTTTTTAAAATGTTTTCATAAATTAATTGATTTTTCTATTGACCTAGTAACCCTATTAAAAGAAGTTAAATTTTTCGCAAGAAATTTTATGCCCTTGCGAAAGAATTCCAAATCATGATCTGCAGTGCAGTGATTCAGGACTTTTAATTTGAAAAAGGATTTTCCACTCCATTTTTCAAACGCTCCAATACACAAGCTCTATTGAGGCTTGGCTTACAAAAAACGCTGTGGTGGTCGACGACGACGACGACGACGTTAATTTAAATGGTCTCGTTTCAGGACTGGAATGTTTAAATTTTTTACCACTACATTGTATAAAATCTAACTATTACTCGGTGGTTTGGCAAATTAACACCGTTTCATGAGGGTGGAGTAATGCAGAACCTACATACATATATACCGGCACATAGCTATACTTACTTTATTTTGAATGGATCAAGCGGATATGTATTGCGGACTTGATATTAACCTGAAGTGCTCGAGGTAGAGGTTTGGGGTTTTTTATGGAAAACGAGCAACTGATGTTGAGTGGGTTAATTCACTTCATGAAAAGTTGACATGTGTGTGCAATTTTTACATTGCTTTTGAATTGGAAGGAGAATTTGATTTTAGATTATTTTTTTACAAAGAGGCCGCCGCCGCCGCCAACACAGCTGGCGAAGATTAGGAGACATACAAATTTGACTTGATTTTGTTCTGCCATATAAAGGTAAAATAAACAACACACAAATAATTTCGTATATACAAATTTGAAATATTAAGTTATATCGTAATGTCTTAATTATTACGTCCTATAATTATTAAGAAGGCAGGTACGAGTGTTCAAAGTATTTCACCCAATTTTTTTATCAATGGAAGGGAAGGATCAAAGAATCGATGTTGAATGTGAACCACACCTAAACTAAACGTCAAGTTTTTTTCTGATTTTCATTTGACATTTCTCAATTTCAGATAAACTCAATTTGAATTATAGAAAGATCCACAATCGAGCAACGTGTTAAAGTTATTCAGGCTTATTATGACAATGGGCGTTCAAATCAAAATGCACATCGTGAACTTAGTGATTTGTTCATCTTCAGTGATGAGGAACATTTTCACCTCAGTGGATTCGTCAATAAGCAGAATTGCCGCATTTGGGCGAATGATAATCCCAGATCGATTGTCGAAAAACCAATGCACCCACAAAGAGTGACTGTTTGGTTTGCCGGCATCGTCGGGTCGTATTTTTTGAGGCCGGTCAGGGTGTTACTGTGAATAATGTTCGCTATCGCGAGATGATAATGAACTTTCAATGATCCACTTGGATGTGGACAATATGTGGCTTCAACAGGACGGTGCCACTTCCAACACTGCTAAACGAAACAATGGCCCTTTTCCGCGACAAATTCAATGGCCGTGTTATCTCACGTGCGGTGGCGATGTAAATTGGCCGTCAAGTTCATTTGATTTGAGACCGTTGGACTTCTTTCTTTGGGGTTATTTGAAAGGAAAGATGTATACGTTCATAAGCCAGCAACAATTCAAGAGCTAGAGGATGAGGTAATTCGGCAAATTAATGGCAGAGAACCTCAAATATGCCTCACCGTCATCGAAAATTTGGACTCTCGAATGAAACTGTGCCACCGAGGTCGCAGCAGCAACTACGCCGATATTTTGTTCCATACATAAGAAGTGACAATAATTTCCTGAATAATTTGTGTTTTATTCAAAATCAACATCGGCCCTTAAAATTTAACCATCTTTTACATACATATGCATCTATGTAGGTGTTCTTGATTTCATATAGTATTTCCCATAATGAATCATCGTTATGTACAAATCGTTCCATCAGAAAAACTAAGCAAACAAAATATCAAAATATTTATATCGATCAATATCTCTGTCAAAATAGCCTCATTTTCGCTCTATCTGAGCCAAAAACAACAAATTTATCACAACCATCACCCCGAACGTTTGTTACAATTACAAATTGTTAACCATTCAATCGAATTTCAAGAAAAATAAAAGCACTTCACATTACGCCATATAGTACTATATTTCACCGCACTATACCGCGCCACCAAACCGGGGCCGCATGGGTTGTTGAATGGGTCTTATCGCTGTCTAAGATCAAACTATACATAAACGTTTAAAAGACCCAAAGCATAGAAAAGACTTAAAGTATAAAAGACCCAAGATGTTGTATAGTGTCTCGCACTCGATCGATAGCAACATCGGAACATCGATTCCCAATGACGACTTTCGTAGTTTTTTTTTTTTTCATTTTAGTCGACCTCAAGTCACGATTTAAAGTTCGGTTTCTTTTTTAGATTTTCGTTGGCACGTGATGTGCAGTCTAATTTGACAATATGAACTGAAATGAAGGTGTTCTTTTGGGTACCTTGTAATACAAAATATCGCTTTAAAAATTCTCACTGTTTTCTGTGTTGACAAATCATATTTTTCAAAATCCATTTAAGTTTTAAAAATACAAGAAGTAAACTTTTCGATGAGGCTTATTTTTTTAAGAATTGCTTCACGTTTGCTTCTAAGTTTTGATGAAACAAAAATAAAAAAAACCAACCACCACTTTAAGACTTATTCAAAAAATTATGGAGGTATTCTTCAAGATAATTTATTTAGATTAAAATTGAATTTGATGATGAACAAATAACATCTCTTGTCTTCTTAAGTACACACCAAGTTATGGACATTTTCGACATTAACGACCGTTTAAAATCGAGTTATGCTTAATTTGTCTTTTAATTTAAAATGTCTTACTTTGAAAAGGCATGTTATGCTGGTTTGAAGAGGAACAACTTCTTTCAATGATTGAAGAAGGGGAGTTTTAATAATTTCATTCAATTTAATGTTTTTATAATCTTCCTTGTCTTTTGTCATTGTCTAATCAGTTTCATTAAGAGTGAATTTTTGTTTACAAAAGAAAATGGAAATATTAAATTGTTGCTTCAAACTACAAAGTCAGGTTGTAGATATTATGTTGTGTCAGTATTTGACACTAACGGTAAGGATTTTAGAATTTAATATGAATAACCTCTAACCTGTGTTTTATACAAAATCTAAACGGACACTGATTTAAATTACTTTCCCTCAGCAGCGAGTGCTTATTGTTTTTGACATTAATTAAAAAATAATAAATGAAAATAGATAAGATAAAAATGGACTCCTAATGATTAAGTATATATTCGGAATCATTGGGGGTCTGTGCAACCTACAATTTCTATACACGAGTGTAGTTAATCTGAACATATATGTATATGTATATAATAAGTTTTGATTAACCAACACCTAAGATTAGGTGTGTTTTTTGGGAAAAAATATCTGCCGATAAAAGTAGAATCCAACTGTGAATAGAATTTTGACGTTTGCTCGAGTCTCGAATATAAACTCTTGTGTATCTCGAAGCATTTTTCATTTGTTACTGAAAGTTTCCTGCTTTTACCGTTTCCTGCATTTTTAACAATTCATGGTTTATCTGCAGCCAAACTAACGCAAAACAAAAACGCGCCAAAATTGAAAACGCTGTCGATAGAAAAACGGTGCATTTTGTATCGTGTTTTTCCTAAGCCAACACTTTTTTATAGTAGCAACATACGAGTAAGTGGTTGCAGAAGTATAGTAACTCAATGTTTCATAGTATAATTAAACAGTGACACATGAAAACCGCTGTAAAGAAATCCAAAACTAACTAAAGTCTGCGAACAGAACCTTTGACTTTTGTTTTGATATCTGTCAAAAGTAAAATACCCAAAACAAAAAACTTGAAGGAAACTATAAACAGTACCGTACCCAAATAAAACACATGTTTTTATTCTCCGCTAAATAAGTAAGATCTTTATTCTAAGGCTGCTATAATAAAACAGAGCCAATACCGGTTTAAGTTTATTTATCAAGCAGGTGACACTTCTTAGTTCTGTTCGTTTGCATAAGTGGTTTGAGTATCCAATACCGCACATATCAAATCTAAATTTAATCAAATTGAGGTAGAAAAATATTAATCAATTTTGAGAACTCTTTGTTGTTTTGTGTATTTTTAAGGAGATTCTTTAAGAAACAGTTCTAGGATAAAGGTCCTAGAAGTTTGAACAGATTTCTCTGTCTCGAAAGACACGAACAAAAGGTTTAACCTTCAAGTCGTTCTCGAGAAAATCAGTTTATTTTTAATGTGAATACGACTGATTAATTTTTCTATAAAAAAAATATTTTCTTATATAGTAACTGCATAAGCAAAAGTATTATTTTTTTTCATTTGAACTGTGAATGTCCATAAAAGCACATTTGAATTAATTCTAAAACGCAATAAAACATTCTGAACCAAATTGAGTATGTAATTCTATTTTCACACCAAATCTGGTTAAAGAACAGAATTTAAAAACAATAAATTGTATACTTGTCAATATTCGTGTTTTCCTATAATTTACGACTTAATCAATAAATTGACTTTGACGTGTGAGATCTCGTAACAGAATCAACACGATAACCGAATCATCATCAACATCATCATCACATTGAACTATTTATTGTGACACGCTGCCGCACCGCGCCGCCGTTTGAAGCAATCGTTGCCATATTAAAGGCTTAATAATAAATTAATTTGAATAATAAAAATAAATATTATCTACCTATGCAATTATTTCGTAAATTTCCATCAATTACATTGCCATATTAAGATCCCTGATGCTGTATTGTATAGCTGTCATGGTCAATGCCAACTTTGAAAATTGCGCAATAGAAAACTAAATCCAGATACTATCTCATGGAGTATGGAGGCAGAGAGATGAAAGATGATGATGTTGGGACGACACAATCCCCGGAACACCACCAAGTAGAAGTTTGAGAGGCTTATTTCAATAAAGACGCGACCACCCGCAGACAATTGTTGCATTCAGCATATAAGTTTACTGCAATGCAGAAGTCATAACTGCTTCCCATAAATGATCCTTATCCGACATAATTTTATAGTGCCCTATAGATAGGGGCATGTATAGGACCTGATGATGGGGCACTGATGCACACCCAGATCTTTTTTGTCTATTGATGTCTATACAAAAACGTATACCTACGTTAACGAAGGTAAATGGAGGAACAACAAAGTCACCTTCGGTGGACTCTTTACTCTGAAATTGAATCGGGCTAAAATTCTAAGAAACCTTCGTGAGCTATA
This sequence comes from Scaeva pyrastri, assembly GCA_905146935.1. Classification (NCBI taxonomy): domain Eukaryota; kingdom Metazoa; phylum Arthropoda; class Insecta; order Diptera; family Syrphidae; genus Scaeva; species Scaeva pyrastri. Next base: position 34,928,195 of record LR989927.1, on the reverse strand, counting down.
AAAATTCACCGAGGTAACCTGGCTGAGGAACAAAGTGCAAGACAATGTCGTACAAAGTTGCTTTTAATATTTGTATACATGATAAACAATTTTAAAGTTTACTGTTTTATTAAATCAAAAATATTTAGTAAGTTAAAATTCTTAAACAATCTTAAAATGTTCTTAAATCATCTTCAATTCCATGAGATTGAATTTTCTTACACGAATACCCAGAAATGTCCTTACACACATTTACAAACAAAATCAAAAAGAAATAAGTTAAAGATTCTAACGAACCAAACAACAATAGAAATCTTCTGGCTAAAATCCAAGAGGAATCAATGCGGTTGCTTTAAGAATCCGCGATTCTAAATAGATGCAGAGTGGGTGGAGGAAAACCTTTCAGTGCATGAAAGAAAGGAAGAAGGAAAGGATTTTATATGCAAATATGTATATCTATACAAAATACATACATACATACATACATACATACAACACTATATACAGACTCATTGTCGATAAAAGACTTCTTCATTTTAGATGGCCAAGGACTGAGGTTTGTATATGCTTGATGCTTTTTGGTTTTGCACTAAATGGAAGTTAAAAGGAAGCTTACTTGCATTTTTCTTTCGGCTTTGTTATTCCAACTTTCGAAGAGAAAGAATTAAAAAAACGAATCACACTACTAAAAGAAGTGAGAAAAAAATCAATAGTAAAGAAAAACGGCAAGGACTGGTAATAATGTTTTACAAGAGAAAATGTGTTTTTTGCAATGTCCTTCGATTTGAGAAAAAGAAAACTTGTTCAAGGAAATCAGGAAAAACTTTGGTGTATTGTTTTGTTTCTTCATATAAAATTGAGAATCTTTCAAATCGCAGAAGAAGTTTTCGAATTTTTTGAAAAACATAATTTTAAAATATTTTTCTTACTGAAAAAGTTATTTTTTTTTTTGGAAAGAAGTTTTAGAAGACACTTCATGGTTGGCCTGTGCTATTTTAACTTCGTGTTTAATTTTATGCTCTCGAAGTGTTTGATTTTCTCATTAGCTTAATCAAATAGTAACAAGCTGGGACTTAATAAAATCTTGTACTCCAAGTCAGTCCTAAAAAGTAACATTTCCAAAAAAAAAAACAGAATTAAAGGGTGTTTTTTTTAGAAGTGTGGTTTTCGAAAAAAAAAATAAAATGCATATAGTTTAATGTTATGGCCAAGAATTTAACTTTATTATAAAGGTAAAGGTTTGCCATTTTGTTTTAAAAATGATTTTGGAGATCTAGGTAGCTTGAAAAAATTCCCGCTGAGAGGTTCAATTTCCGACCACTTTTTGCACTAATTGGTGCCTTGTATGTCAGCAATAACGATCCCAATATTCTCTTCCAAGGCGTCAATCGTCTCGGGCTTATATGTGTAGACAAGCGACTTCACATAACCTCACAAAAAATAGTCCAGGGGTGTTAAATCGCACTATCCTGGAGGCCAAGCCCGCCACAAGCCCACGACTTGAATTTTTCTTCATTAAATTGATTGTTTTGTTTGCTGGATGGCATCTAGCGCCATCTTGTTGGAAATAAAGGTCGTCCACATCAACATGGTCTAATTTAGGCACGAAAAAGTCATTAATCATAGCTCTATTCCGTTGCCAATTGAGTGTAACATTATGGCCGGCTTTAGTTTTGAAGAAATACGGACCAATAGTTCCATCTGCCCATAGAGCACATAAAACACTGACGTTTTCATTACGTAACGGAGTCTCAACAATGGATTATGATCATCCCAAATACTATAATTTTTTTTATTAACGTACCCATTCAACCAAAAATGAATGAATTTCATCACTGAACAAAATTTCGGGATCGGTGGCCATCTCGTTTTTAGCCGGATCATTATTTTGATAATATGTAATTTGCAAGATTTGCAAACGTTTTTCAGAAGTAAGTCTATTCATTATGAAATCGCAAACTAAACTGAGTATAAATCAAGTGACAGCTGTCAAAAAGAATAACTCCTAAAAAAGTATTGCCAGATTGAAAACCACATCACGTCTAAAAAACACTCTTTTTGAAAAGTTTAGTACATTATAATAAATTTCCAAAAACCTTTATTGTTATATTAACAAATTAAAATCATTCTAATCAAAAAAGTAATGATAGAACTTTTAAAATAATACAAATTTTAGTAATTAGTTGTATTATCTTTATATACACAAATATTCAATTTCTGGTATATCTGACCTACAACTCTAAATCCAGTCTTAACAATTCAGCATACAAGTTAACATAAATATAATAATTCTATAATTCAAAATTATGTATATTCTTTCTAGCATAAGCTTATGTATGTGTCACTTCTGTCATTAGTAAGAGTTCCAAACTTAAGCACAACACATTTAATATTCAATCAATAAATAATTTTATTATTTCACCTTCCTTGACACCGCAAAATGAAAATTAATTAAAATGAACAACCACCTCTAACTTGACTTCCATATCTGAATTATTATTAAAAATATGCTTAAAAATGCATTTAATTTAAAAAAATAAAATAAAAACAAGATATTAAAATTGGCCAATATATGCATAACTATATGAGCAAATGGGGTAAGGGGAAGGGGAATCTCACAAATTGGAGGTCAACATTCTTGTGAATCCAATAATCTTATATGTACCTTGTCTATGTCTCACTAAAGCATATCATTAACTTATTGTTCACTAAATTATGGTTATATGTGTTTTATAAAGCTTTTGTTTTTTTTTTGGATTCGAAAATGTGAACAATGATCTCATCATAAATTATTTGTTTAACATTGGACCGTGTTGATGGCGCGTTTAGCTTTGTATTTTGCGACTCTTTTATTATTATTAAAGAAAAAAAAAAAAAACAACACCATATGTAAATAGAAACAGCTTAAAGGGTTTGCAGAAAGACTTTAGAGCCTCACCAAAAAAAAAAAACTGTCTTTGAAAGAAGGTTGTCTTAATGTAAATACGGATTTGGGTGGCACAATTTCTGTGTGAAGTAGGTAGGTGCGGTAAATTAGACAAACAATGTCGAATAATATCGATTTCATATATGTCAAATAGCTTTTAGCTTTAGGTATAGTTTATATACTCTCTCAAAGTGAGAACTAGTCCATTCAATTGAAGGTCGTGGGAATATTTTATGTGTTATCGGAATACCATATTTTGGTCCAAATTGTCTTTAAATTTACTGCAGGGTTTCTCAATATAAGAGGTGTAATTTTGATACAAAAAAAAAGAGTATTTCATAAGAACAATCCATGGTAAAGAAGGTTTACCTACAACATATAATTTTCATGACCAATTCGCACTCGATAAGTTTACGAATTTCATCTTTAAGGTGTAAGGTCTTGAATCTTTTCTGAAGCATTTGCATAGAACTTATCTTTCACGTGGCCTCAGAATTGCTCAATCATAGGAAATCAGTGGAAAATTCTGATCACCTACGAAAATGAACTCGATTAGAAAACTTTACTTGCGAAATTGCGAACTCCACAAAACACTTTTCACTTTGCACTTATCAAATTGATTTTTTTGGCAAAGTGATAAAAGTATTTCTGTTCCACAATATTCTTTGCAAATTTTACATTGCACTTAACAAATTTTTGCAAAGACTTTGCAAACTATGCAAAAATTGTGCACTTAATGCAAAGTCTTTGCTCTTTTTCGCAAAGTGAGAGTGCAAAGTGTGCCACAAAGCATTTAATCATCTTTGCACTTTGTCTTATCACTTTTCACTTTGCATTACTACAAGCAAGGCAACACCGCAAAATAGGGTTACCAAAGTTTATTCAATGAAATAGAGTATTTTTTACTTTGAAGAAAAATTATTTCATTTTTTTTAAATTATTATATTTTTTATGTAGAATTTATTTTATTTAGTATTAAAAAAATCATTTAAGTCTAAACAATCTACTTCTAGATTTGTATAAATGATAGATAATTTATAATTAACTTTAAAGAACCCCTATTTTTCTCCGCTCGCCACTTCGCAATCATTATTAAGAAGACTAGTTCAGTGAATTCAAAAATTGACGTCTCTGCATTTTGAAAGCTTCACTGTTAATATCAATGTGCATTTGCAAGGTGATGGTTTTTTTTTTTGCAAACTTATCAAAATTTGCTTTGCAAAAATAGAATTTTATGTTTTTGTGGAAAGAATAACGAAACAGCATTTTGGCAAAGTTTTTGCAAATTATACTTTTCAATATTAACTTTGCACTTTGCACAAAGGAACGTATTTGGAACAGAAATTGCAAAGTGAATATTAAAATTGTAAGGACTTTGCAAATTACACTTATCATTTTAAACTTTTCACTTATGAGATTTTATAGTTCCGTGGAACAAAATGTTTTGCAAATTGACGAAAAATTTGAAAAGTTGATAAGTTCTTTTGTGGAATAGGACCCCGGACAGCACTACGGTCTACGGCAGCAATATTCTTAGCTTAAGGTTTCGATTCGTCAACTATCCCAAATGGCACACTACTATTACGTACCTGACTTTTATACACAATTCCCACTTAATAAACTGAGTTTAGAACAAAATACTTAATTAAAAACTTTATTTCATAATTTTAGATAGTTTTGAATACTTGCTGACAAAATGTTTATATTAAAGAATTCAAAAATGTCATTATTATTATTTAAAGTATTTTGTCGAAAAACTACTATAGTTAAGAACTTCATTTATAAATTGTATGTAATCTAGCTAAGCTTTGAATATTTAATTATGTGTCTAATCACCTTATTAGGGTTGTTCTAACAAAAGAACATTTTCTAAAATGAATGTATGTAATAATCCTGAATTTAAACTTTATAATTTCCATCAAGTGCTTGAAAACTCAAAATTCGTCAAAAACCGTGGCAATATTAACTGAAACCTTGATTTTTAAAACGCAACGTATTGTTATCAACTGTAACTTCGGCCTTGAGAAATGTCCATTAACTGCCTTTCCATAAAATACATTGTAACACGGTTATAAGAAAGTCTTAAAATCTAAAAAATGTCTTATATAAAATTTCTTATATAAAATCAATGGAAACATCGAGATATTTTTTATGTACAAGCAACAAGTCAAATGTTGATTGAAATGTCAAAATATTTGCAGAGTGTTCGCAGTCTTTCCAAAACTGCTGCTGTCATTTAACTGGAAAGTGAAAAACTGTCATTAAGAGAGGTATTACAAGGATGCGTAGACAAAAAGTTTTGACAAAGATTTTTTGATGAAGTAATTTTCTTTTAGCAGTTCTTTTTTATTCAAAAAATTAATATTGTTGTGTTTTTCTTAAAGGCGAGTTTCTTATATACGAATACTTTCAAAAGGAAATTTAAAGAAAAGTCACTGGGTTTTTCTTTGTGTTTATTATAAGCAAATTTTTCTTATATGAAGGTTTCTTATATCCGTAAAATACGTAAAATAAAAAGTGATCACTTTTTCCCCCAACAGCTAAAATTTTTCACCAGTTTCAATATTGCCGGACGAAAAACTGCTTACGATTCAAAAATGCTCAATTTTTGCCAAATGTGAATGTAAAATTTTGTCCATTCCCGTAGTAGTAAATTTAAACAATTTCAATGCGTTGTTGAAGAGTATATCGTTCCCGTTTTAGTAATGACGTAATTTTAACTTATTAAATGTCAAAAGTGCAAAAATAGGGGGCTATTTCAAAACCCTTTCTAAGCCCCCGATTAGGCTTTTATTTTTAGAAGAAATGTCAGTCAGATTGGGTTTCAATAAATTTTATTTGTATGTCTTAAGATATTCGGTCTGTAGCCTGTCCATTTGTTCTGCTCGTGCCTTTTTTTTGGTGATAAACTCCTGAAACTTTAAAATCTTATTCCTTAAACAATTTTCTTCATTCATTAATAGTTGTCGTATTCAAATGTCTTATGAAAATGTTAACGGCTTAGATAAACAAAGAACCTTGACTACAATTTGTATTATCATTTTATATGATGCATCTATTGTGTACTTATGTACGACGACCAACAGATATATTTCTAACATATAAATTATTAACCTAACTAAATATTTTCTTTTCAATCCGAACGTTTAATTTTTTATGGGGACTATTAAAGTACTCATTTGTATGGTATCGATTCGAGGAAAAGTGAAATGCTTGCCTCCACGAAATCACAAAAATTAATTTGTATTTTGACAGATAGGGTCAAGTATGTACATACATATGTTATGTATGTGTGTGTACATAAATTGAATATTGATCAGAAAATCAGAAAAAAAAACAGAACTACGAACAAACATACTCGACATTTTTAGCTTGAGGCCTAATTACGTTTGTTGGTCTTGGTACGTGCGCGTGCCGTCCTCGGAGCTCAAGAAAAATAAAACCTTTTTTTTGTTTGTTTATTCAGGTGAAAAGTGAATTTTGTTGACATAATGGGTATAACCTACTTTGGGCGATTAAGGCCCTTTTATCTTAAAGGTTAGATGAGTGCTTTTGAATATAAGTTGAATAAGTGAAATTTTAAAATTATCACTTTCAATATTTGTTTAAGAACGTGCAATGGAAATTGGGGATCATAAGCGTGAAAAGACAAATAATAATCAATGAAATTTAAATACGGTAGCCGTCAAATTAACCATTGTCAATTTTGTCTGTTTTGTGGGTAATCCAGAAGTCATAGCCAAAAATAAAATACCGAAAATGTTATTTGTGTTTGCATTTTTATCGATTTTTTATTAAAAAACGTTTCCATAATAGTTTTGGCCAAAGACTAGAAAAAGGTGTTTTTTCGAACATATTTGGGAAATATTGGATTTTAAAGGACATTAATCGTGCTTTACTTTATTTATTATATTATAACTAGCGGGCCCGGCAAACTTCGTCTCGCCTCAATTTAACGCCCAAGATAAAATAAGAAGCAAAGATAATTCAAATTTGCAATGTGATTTCTTGAATGTAATCGAAAGTAAAGATTTTGTTGACAGTGAAATTCGATCTTTAGTTTTCCGATGCAATGTTTTGCAAAGAAGACGGTTTGCCAACATTCGAGATTATTACCTTAAAAAAATAATAAATTTAGTTCGTTACAGCTCGTGGGAAACTAGGGCCTATAGTAACATACAATTCTCAACCATTCTTTTGTGGGAGTAATGTCAGGAATGGAAGGGACCTACAATTTTTGTTTCGAATCCGAAAAGTTAATTTTGGACAACTTTTACTCTTGGAGGATTTGTCAATTCCTCGCAAGCTACCGTGAAAAAAACTTTCAGATGGTACATCAGGCAAGGATTGTACCTAGACCTCTGGCATGACAATCCTAAGCACTAACCATCACACCACGGGTACAACATTATTATTCCCTTGACTTTCGATTTTAAATTGAACCCAATTTAATTGAAATGAAAGATCAGTAAAAAATAATGAACATTCTATCGATAATCGTCACTTGAATCACATTGTTCATAAGTTCCTTAACAGCTTAAAGTCGTCGGTCACTTAAAACAAATCGGTGTCACAATGCTGCTACTATTGATCGTCCATACTAATCTAATCGAGATTTTTACAATTTTGTGATCGCATTTTTACCGTTTGACATACTACTCCTATCCGGAATCAGCGCGTGATAATACGCAAAAGAATTTTCAATTTTCAAACTTGCTGCATTATGAGTTCTGCAATCTAATTTCTACGTCTATTTGGTGGCATTTGTAAAAACCCAAATTCAATTGAAAATACAAAATTTGCAGCATACGATCTGCCATTCACGCAAACTGTCATACGACTGACAGCTATATGTCAAACGCACTCGGGTTAGATCACAAAAGTTTGTATATTTCGTAGTTAAGTTTTCTTAAATTTTCTCTACTTTCCTGAACATCTTTTTTTCCATAAGAACCTTCTACAAAGTATATGAAAAATTATTAGAAAAAATGGATGAAATCGGTAAAGTCGTTTTCAAGTTATGGCGTGTAAAATGGAAATAGGGTTCTACTAGTTTGAGGATACCCTTTTAAAGTTACAAAACCGCTTTTTTCTAAATATTTAATTTTGATTTATTTATTCAAATTGTGTAATCAAAAGGAATTTTGAACGATTTGTTAGGATATATTTTAAAAGAGTGACAGTTATTTTATGACATTAGTTATTAAATGTTGAAAGTCTGGTTTTTTAAAATTGTATTCTGAATTATAATTTTGTTTGTCAACTGTTGAGTTTCACCAAAATCGTTTAAGCCATTTGATGAAAATGTAGAATCAAATTAAGTAATAAAAAAATACGACGGTACATTCGGGCGTATATGCACTTTTTTAATCCATTATATAGTTATTTACCAAATGTTCCAGTTTTTTGTTCTCCTAGCAAACTAACACTATTTTAGAACTATGATTTACTAAAATGAAATTCCATCGCAAAATTTTGCAATATGTAGTTAATTCTAACAGATTCTAACTTGTTAACATTTATTACATAAATCTCTTAATTCAAAATTACACTTTACTTACTTAATAGAATTGGGAAAATATTTGTTTGCACTCACCTGAAAAAAAATAAAATAAAATTGAATTAGGTACAATTAATTATCAGATTAAATGTTTAAATGGCTTATTTTCTAGATATGATTATGGTAGCTTCAAAAATGTCTTGCATAGTAAAAGATTGAGACTAAATTTGAATCTTTGAATCATCCTCGATGCACTGAGCACACTGGAATTTTGGTAAATTATTCCCCGAGCCCAGCCCCTCCTTCAGGTTATTGTATAATCTAAGACTTCATATCAAACATTTACCCAATCTGACATTGAGGATAGTTTAAGTCTATATCACACCTTCTCAGTTCCCATTTCATATTTCAAAATTTGTGTGGCATAGAAACAGTTTTTCTTTATTTTTGCCACTGAAGCTAATTTAATCGCTATAGCTTAATTAATAAAAAAGTTTTTGATCGGAAAAATAGAAAAACACAAAAATATTTATCAACTTTAACTCTTTGGCAAATTAGTACAGGTTTCATTGCTTGCGCACCAAGTCAGGTCTTATCAATCGAAAATCATTGATCAGAGACCAGAGACTAGGGGCACCTAGTAGACCCAATAGCCACTCCTATATAGACAATCTTAGATCTACATTCGAGTATATGTGTATCAACTTCGAGTTTCTGCCTCCACCACCACCACCAACGGCAACGTTTGGGCGTAAATTGAAAATCGAAAAACTAATCACCCAGATACTGATGGGCAGACAGGTGGACACCTAAACTGTCGGCGACGATATCGCATCCCGAAATCTGAGTAAGACGCCATAAGACGGTGGAGCATTTTTCTACTTCAATGATTTTCCTCTACTCAGTGCGATGCCGCCGATCGACTGTTCGTCGAAACTTCCAAGTCGCAACATAGTATTAACCTGTGCTGCCGGAGCAATTCCTTGTCCAGATGGTGGCGATGGCGGTGTAAGTGTGTTCGGATATCTGACATGGAAAATGCTAATTGATACAAGAGACACACACACTGCCTGATGTTGGTAGCCCCATTAATTTGCAGACTTCACATAAAATATCAAAAGACTTAAATTCAAAACTAAGCGACGACACGACGATGCAACGGACCGGAATGACGGACGGACGGTCTGACGACTATACGAAGAAAACAAAACCCTCATCTTGACCCACAGAGAAGCTCAGTGGTGCATTGTGGTCCTCATCTAGGTGATGGTCGCACCATTCCGGAGCATGTGTTGTTGATGCCATTTAAGATGATTACCACTGTGTGGGCTGAAGACTTTTATTTACCATTAAAAAGATTAAGTTAAGGCAACACACATTATGCATGGTTTTTATTTCCAGCATATAAAATCAGCCCACACTCTTATGATTGCACGGATGACCTCTGTTGCAGTATGCAGTGGAAAACTTCGAAGCGGTCATGAATTATTATTTTAGTATCTGCAAGGAAGATATTCAAATATGAGGAAAACTCATAAAATATTCTATGAAATGGTGATCGCAATATTATTCTCACACTTTTCGATTTGACGGCGTACAAACCATCTTGATGGGAAAAACTTACCTTGAAGTCAAAGATGGTGCACCGCAGAAAAAATACTGGAAGACTGCTTCGAAGTAATGTTTAATGATAGATTAATACGAACTAGAATTTTATTTCTTCACTTTTTTGTTTTCTTAAAAAACCTTATTATTTGAAATGTGCGAAATATTTATTTTTATTTTTTTGCAAAATCGAACATTTTGTTTTTATTTAGCAAATATGTAACAGTTTCTCGTGACCACGACTGATAAGCTGATCAGTTCGATGATTTAGTATCTTTTTAAGGCACAAAAGTAACGCAGTAGGTGTGTTTTTTTGGGAAAAATATCCGCAGTGAAGAATATTTTACACGGATTACAAATATAACATCCTTATTGCCGATAGAAATAGAAGTAGAATCCAACTGCGGGTAGAATTTTGACGTTTGTGCTCCAGTCTCGAATATAAATGTTGGTACAATTGATAACTCTTGTGTAACTCGAAGTTGTGTTCGTAGAGTACGATAAGCAGTTTGTTGTTTAGCATTTTTCATATGTCACTGAGCGTTTACTCCTTTTACCGTTTCCTGAATTTTTTTGACAATTCATGTTTTACCTGCAACCAATCTAATGTTAAACAAAAACTGTAACAAATTGAAAACGCTGTCGATAGAAAAACGTTGCATTTGTATCGAGTTGATGTCATGATGGAAAGCTGAGGATTCCTTCCTAAATCAACTCGTTTTTGTAGCAGCAACATAAGAGATTCTAGCTGTCTAATTTTAGTACCTCATAGTTTCATACTAAATTTAAACAGTGACACATAAGAGTTATTAACGCGACAAACCGTTCTTAAGAGAAACGATGTCGAACAGACCCTTTGACTTTTGTTTTGATATCTGTCAAAATACACAAAACAAAAAACTCGAGGGAAACTATAAACAATACAGTACCCAAATAAAACGCATAGCGAATGTAAATTTAATCAAATTGAGGTAGAAAAATCAATCAATTAAACATTTTTGAGAACACTTTATTGTTTTGTGTATGACGCGGGTATTAAGGGGATTCTTTAAGAAACAGTTCTTGGATAAAGGTCCAATGGGTTTGAACAGATTTCTCTGTCTCGAAAGAAATGTTTAACCGTCAAGTCGTTTTTGAGGAAATCAGCTTTTATTTTTAATATGAATACCACTGATTAAATTCTCTTAAAGAATTATTTTCTTATAGTAACTGCGTAAGCAAAGTTTTTTTTTATTTTTTTCATTTAAACTGTGAATGTCTAAGTCTGTCCATAAAAGCACATTTAAATTAATTCTAAAACGTAATAAAACATTATGAACCAAATTGAGTATGTAATTCTATTTTCACACCAAATCTGGTTAAAGAACAGAATTTAAAAACAATAAATTGTATACTTGTCAATATTCGTGTTTTCCTATAATTTACGACTTAATCAATAAATTGACTTTGACGTGTGAGATATCGTAACAGCCTCAACACGATAAGCGAATCATCATCAACATCATCATATTGAACTATTTATTGTAACAAGCTGCGAGGTTTGAAGCCATATTAAAGTCTTAATAATAATTAATTTGAATATTGAGTTACTAATATTAACTCGACAAACGCTGTCGAAAAATCCAAAACTAACTAATGTCTTCGAACAGACCCTTTGACTTTTGTTTCGGTAGCTGTCAAAAAAATACGCAAAACAAAAAACAAATCGAACAACTGAAGAGTAGATTTGTAAAAGAATGCAATATTATGGTATTGCATTCCGAAAAGTCACGCTCATTCAAATGATTCTTCGGGAATGCAATAGAATTTATCATATCATTCTTTTAACTTCAGAAATCCATTCCCATTCTATTTAAAATTCTTAAATAATGCAATCGTCAAAAGCAGTCAAATGATTTCAACTGAAAAGAATGCATTCTTTTTTTACTGATTGCAGTCTTTGAAAAGCCTTTGAATAATAAGACTTCAAGACATTGAATGCATTGAAAAGACTTTTAGAATGCAAAGGACTTTTGAAAGACTACAAAGACTTCTCCAAAAAGAATGCATTCTTTTGAGTTGAATTCATTTGACTGCTTCAGATGATTTTTAAATAAGAGACTGCAAAATTGACTGGGACTTTAGTTTGAAAGTCACAGTACTGTTGAATCAAAAGACTTTTAAGAAAAAGTCCATTCTATTGACTGTAATACTAAAAAGACTGCTTTCTTTTACAGCTCTGCTGCGGATAGATTTTTTTGTGAAATACTACTTCACTGCTGATATTTTTTGAAAAAAAAAACACATCTAATATAAATAGAATATGGTTTAACTCCCCTTAGTTAAATTAAAGAACAATTCCGGTAACAGAAAAAAAATAATAATAATCACCTTATTTTCAATTTTATAAAAAGTTTTTTAACATATTTATTAGCATTATAATTTTGTCCTGCAAAGAAAAATGTATCTAAATTGTATAACCCTTACGTTTAATGCAATAAACTCAAATCATAACCTCAAGCAATTGTTTACTTATTTACATTCGTCATAGTTGTCATTTTAAAATTTATGTAATAATCGTGTGGTGCAGCATTTTCTTTTCCTATTTTTCCAATTACATATAATGCATACATAGTACATATTTACATATGCACATGTGTATATATGTATATATGTATATATGTATGAATGAATAATTTATGTTTAAAAATCAATAAGAATTAGATATGCCCATAACACGAACTAAGTGCAAAGTCGTTTGGTTTTATAGAAATTTATTTTATGCAATCCATGCTCTGCCATTGTAATAATTAAAAACTGTCAAGCCCGTTCTGTAATCTCTAATTAATTTATGACTGTCGAGCTGCACATTTTTGTTTGTGTAAATAATTTTAAATTTAGTGCGGTGTTTAAATTACGATTAATTGATTTTTCTAGGAAATCTATTCGTTTGTAATTATAATTGAGTGGAATGCTTAGATATTAAAAAAAAAAAGAAGTCCATTCCGTTTTGTTCTTATTTATAAAAGTAAGTTTTAAATTGAGTTTAGGGGAATTTTGAATAAATTTATTTGACAGATAAAATGATTTGAAAATAGTTTTCAATTACAATTATTTACTGTGTCACAGTGTTTAAGGAAACAATTTTATAGTCAAAGCGTTAGCGGCTTCTAAAAAAAAACCTTTAGACTTTTCTTGAAATTCCTGTCTAGTTTAATTATGGGTATTCTGTTCTCAAAAGGAACGATATTTTGGGCTTTTATTTTACGAATACAGATTTAACTTTATTTGACACCCTTTAGAAAAGTATCGTTGAACGAATAACTTTAAATATATTTTGCATCTACCTGCAAGCCTTGAAATATTGCGGCAATTAAATTTACCCAAAAAGGAAAAAATGATTATTATCTAACCGCAGATCTTTGAAACCGAAATAAGACGGACATTTTTTTTTTACTTTTTTTTTTATCTTGAATTTGAACTCGAAAACGTTTGAAACTCGCATCTTGATGCTAAATTTAACTCTTTTTGGTGGACCTTCACATAAATTAAGTGAAAAAGGACCAATGCAAAGATTTTTTGTTTGTTGATCTTAGCGACGAACAGGATCGGATTCGTTTTGAGTTGAAAAAGGCGATCACTCCTTAAATAAGGTGTTGGTGAAAGTGCCAAAACTATTGACTGGTCATGTCTGACCAACTAGACCAAAGATGATTTAGATATGTATTAAGTGTCACCTTTAAAATTAAACAAATCCAAATTCTATGGATGACAGTTCAAGAACAATAATATCTACCTTCATCACACAACGGTTTCAATAGCATGGAAAGATGGACAAAATGCAAAATAAAAACTGACTCACTTAACCGATTTTCATAAAATTTTAAGTCAAGTTAAAAAATAATGACTTTGCATTTGTTTTTTGAACATATGTATTATATTTTTATTATCGATATCAATGAATACTTGGATTTGTTATGGAAATTCATGAAAGAAACAAATCAAGAATTAGCAGAAAAAATAAAATTGATAATTTTCAAAATTAAATTCACAATTCATAAGAAATTTCGAATCAATTTTCTACGAACAAATCCGCCCCTGTTGTGTTTTTTCTTTGATTTTATTAACTATATATAAAATACATATAAATACATAAATATATAGGTATTCGAAACTGTAAGTTTTTTTTGTTGCCGATTGACATGGAACCCGCATGATAAATCTTAAAAGTTTTTGTTTGATGCGTGTTTTTTTGAACACGTAAAAGTGCGATGTTTTTTTTTTAACTTGGATTTGTTTGCTACCTTTTCTTTTTAACATCGTGTTTTTAAGTGAAATTAAATAAAAAGGAGTTTGTGTTCATCCTTCGATGGGTTTTGATTTAATTTTCAATTTCGTAGTTGTGTTTTATTCCGTGCTGCATAGCTAGTTCAGCATTCAAGTGATTAAAACAATCAAACACATTCCTTATAGATCACCAGCACAGCTCTAATTTTTATTACTGGCTTCTTTTTAGCTAGCAATCAAATTGTTATTGTTTGCCGAGGGAAATGTTGCTGCGCTAGCTACGCAGCAGTGAATAAAACACAGCTAGTATTAGAGGTATGCAACCATTTAGTGTTTAATTCATCTTTATTGGAATTATTAAAGTCGTTTATATTTTCTTAGGAAAACGTAACAAAAATTCAATCACACTTAATGGGTTCAGAAAATATTTTTTAAATTTCATATTTAGAAAATTATTTTTCTTTCGAAAGTAAATGAGATCTACTCTGATGGTGTATTAATTTTGATTTCTTAAAAAGCAGTGGATTTTTTTTAATTCACCCTTTTCTTTCTTTCGAAAATCAAGCTAAAGATGGAACTGGTATTGAGCCTATAGATATTGTACGATTGTTCATCTTGATGTTTTTTTGTAAACTTCAATTAAAACACAATATACATTTTTTTTAAGTCTTTGGTTCTGGATAACAGACAAAGTAATTAATAAATATATTTCGAGAGAAATGTTGTTCTACTAACATATATTTATCATTAGATATTAATGACAATATATTCTGATTTCTTTTTGTTTTGGTATTTAGTATATTAAAATTTAATATACAAATTTTTAGCTATTCAATTTTCAAATAAAAGAAAACAATAACAAATACTTTATGTATAAGTCTACACCTAAACCTGTAACCTAAACTGTACCTTTAAAACTTTCAAAATTGCATATAACTGCGAGTTTTTGAAATTGAGGATTAATAACAATAATTCAGGTTAATCTTTACAAATTCACCTTAACTGTTAAAATAAAGTATATTTTGATGACAACAAAATAAAGTTCAATGAACACTTCTCTGCAATAATATATATGTCAACAACTGTATCTATCCAAAAACATCAATCCTCCTGACTCCATAGATCTCCTAGAGCCATATATAATAATATTTTTGGTAGAATCTCATCTCCTCATCTCAATATTCACTCCATGAGATATTATTGTATCATATTTTCTGCCCCGCGTTCGAGGCAAAGAATGAATACCTAGCTGTATATCTATTTTAAAATTTTAATTTTTCAAAAATCCAACAGAACAAAGAATGAATTATGCGCATAATCATCATGTTGAACATAAATGTATGGTGTCTTCGAAATGAAACTAAATTTTGGCGCCATCCAGTTGGTATGGTAGTCGAACCAGCAGCGCCAGTTGGAACAACTCAACCCCATGGGTAGAATAAAAAAAATAAAACAACAACAACAAAAGAATTTCAAGCCATCAGAATCAAAAGTTTTAGACATTTCTGCAGATGTTGCACGTTGAGCAGAAGCAGACAGCAGAGCACCTTTGTGGAGGATCTGGATATCCACAGAAAATTCATGTTGGTGGGTTGGGGCATTAATATTCAGCTGCAGCGCGGCATTCGTCCGTCGGCGGCGGCGGCGGCAGTAGGGTGGTGCGGTTTATTTGTATTTGGGGAATTGTAAAAACAGGAAGAGATTTTACAAATGCGCACAGTCTTTTTCGACAGGTATACATGGATCAAAGAATATTGGAATGCTGATGCGTTTAGACGGAAATCTATTGGTCCGTCCATCCACCTCTGGCATCATCTATAACTTCTGCAGTTCCCGTTGAAGAAACGCACGTGCATACACACAGTTTTGAGATTATACATACATACATATATTATATCTCGGAAACGAATATACCTCATCCATCTACGTGAAGATAAAATACTATCCGAAATGGATTGTTGATGTTTTCATGATCTGTCCATCAGTGATGAAGTAACCCGGGGATTCTTTGTTCTCTTTTTTTTTTTTTTTTTGAACAACACGGCGAATACTGAACTATACAAATAAGGAGCACCTACACACCGCTGATATACATACACAAGAAAACGATGAGATCCTTGGATGGCATATCATAAATAATACAAAATAATATGTAGATACCTTTATTTCTAAATATTTATGAAGTGAAGATTTGTTAAAAAATGGTAGATCTTTTTTGTCAATTTTTCCAAGCGCATTCGATTATAATCTAACTTTGGTAACTTTAGAACAGTTAAGTAAAAGCTTTTTTTAGATTGCATTATCAAAAACTTAAAACCTGTGATAAAGATTTTTAGGCTGAGAGTCATATGAAGTTATGATATTGGAAAGAAAAGAAATTGGCAACTGCTAAAAACGGAAATTGATTTCAAGAAGGGAGTGTATCTGGCTTGCTTTGCGGAGGAGGAGAAACTTATTGCTATTATTAAGGCGACTTATGATGGGTCCAAATGTCACGTCTTAAACGGAGGTAGGTTGTCCGAAGAATTTGAAGACTAAAGCGGGGTCAGATAGGGCTGCATACTGTCACCAATCCTGTTTTTATTGGTGATAAGTGATGTACTGCGGATGGCTTTGACAGGAAGCGGAGGAATAAGATGGACTCTGACAAACATCTTGACTACGCTGACGATGTTTGCTTGCTTTCCCATAAGATCATGGATCTCCATCAAATGGCAACAAGGGTGGAGAGAGAAGCAGCAATCGTGGGGATGAAAATCAATACGGAAAAAACAAAGATGTTCAGCCTCGGGAGCTCGCAGTCATCCGCTCCGATGAACATTGGTCAACAAGCAGTAGAGAAAGTAGATAGCTTCCAATACCTTGGAAGGAGAAACCGAACTAAACATCGTCAGCCGCATCGGAAAAGCAAAGGCTGCCTTCGGGATGTTGTCCAATGTTTGGAGGAACAAATCTCACAGCTTGAATACAAATCTACGACTGTTTAACTCCAACGTCAAATCAGTTCTGCTATGTGGATGCAGCACCTGGAAAATAACAACCACAATAACCAGGAAACTGCAAACCTTCGTTAATAGGTGTCTTCGAAACATTTTACGGGTTCTCTGGACTAATCGTATCTCCAACGAGCACCTACACAGACGAACAGGTCGGGAACTGATAGACACCAGTATACGAAGCCGCAAGCCGCAAGTGGCTGTGGATTGGACACACGCTTCGAAAAGGTAATGCTGGCCAGGCAATGCAGTGGAATCCACTCATTCAAAAAGGAAGAAGAGTTGGTAGACCGAGAAGCACGTGGAGAAGAACAGTCGAGGAGGAATCTGCGAGATTGGGAAAGAGCTGGAGGGAACTCAAACACATCGCTGAAAACCGCACACGATGGCGCGTAGAAGTTGAGGCCCTATGCTCCGCTAGGGAACACCAATGAACTTCGTAGGTCTGAGGACCTAAGTAAGTAAGTAAAAACGGAAAGCTTTAACGTACAAAATGAAATAGAATCAAATAATCTTTGAAGTTTAAATGCCATCATCAAGAAAGAATTTTCTGCAAAACTGATGAACATACGAGTATACCTAAAAAAAAAACCAGAAGAAACACATTGGCAAAATATTTTAAACGAAATAGTAAATTGTTAAAACCATTTTTTAGCAATTTACTAAGCTAAAAATTATGGTCTAGAAAATTTTAAAGGATTTAAATTTCAACGTATCATTATCGCAAAACAAAATTTCTTGACAATTTTACTTTAAAGATTTGATTTGTGTATGTTTTTTTTTAATGCTTAGTCTGCTATTACACGACGACTCATGAGTCGTGACTCATCTTCGAATTCTTTTTTGAAATTTCATCCTTTGAGTCGAACACTATTACACCTTGACTCTTAAGTCATGACTCTAATTTGACAGCTCTCTTTAATTCAAATTTCGTTGTTTGGGAAATCATACATTCTGTCTCGCTTTTTCAACAATACAACTCGAGCACGACGAATTTAAATAAAGAGGAAAAGCAAAATAACGAATGAATGAAAAAGGGCAGTTTATTTTCTGTTTCATCTTTTCCGATTCTTGTATCTCTTTTGCACCAACGTAGTTCGAAAAGAGTCACAACTCATGAGTCGTTGTGTAATAACAGTCTTAAGCTACAAATTGTTCCTTAATTTTTAATATTTGAAGGCTTTGCGCAGAAAAATCCTTCTTTGGAGAAATATACGTCAGAAATTAGTCCTAGTTTGGACATTTTTAACTAATAGGTCGGTTTAAGTATACGTTTGCTTTGTTTATTTTCAAGAACTGTCACTATTTGGACATGTTCGGATGCCCGAGGAGTAAGCACTTTACTAATTAGCAAACCGAAAAAAAAGGTTGAACATTTTGAAATCGCTAGTAAATTGTTAAATATTTATCAAATTGCTAGTAAGGAAAATGTCAAGCCCCTAATACATGGTTATTTAAAGTTTTGAGCTATTGGTTCTGTCTACAACAAAGGGAAGTTCACTGGGAAGGGGTAAATAATTTTTGGATACTGTTGTTCTAAGCCTTCGCTACATAACCTTAAGCCTAAAACATAATTCATTGGGTTCATTAAGCCAATGTTCAAAAACACATTGAGCAGAAGACAACAGCCTGGGAAAACTAAAACCATCATGCACCCTCTCAAATAGCTTAAAATGCAATTTCATATCTCTCTAATACATATACAGAATGTAAGCTTTTTAATCGTCCTTATTCAACAAACAACATTTATATTTGTTATCTTCATTTTCCACAGACAAACTAGGTATTTCTTCTTTTATAAGCTGTTTTACATATCTAAAAGACTATTTAAATTCTCCAACGATAAAATCGCCTTGGCCATATGTCAGGCAATAAAAAAAAATACCGACTTATGCCAATTCCATCCGAAAGTGTTTAGCATTTGTATATGAACACAAAAAGAAGGCCTCCGAAAATTGGAATCCAATCCAAGGGAACATCCATAAAAGGCATATATAGTTAAAGAGCTGTGCCAAAAATTCAGTTTGATTCTTTTCTCTGGAACTTTCATCTCATCGATGCGATGCTGGAACTCAAACACCACTTAATTTTCTTCGAACCACTTTGCTGTCCCTTCATTGGGGTTGGAAAAAAAAATATTTAATCCACAGTATTGTATCTATGTAGATCTCGAAGAACGAATACACACTTTGGGTCTGGTATAGCAGACTGGCAGTTCTATAATGTAAACAAACAATGAAAACAAAAAATTTAAGCATATTTTTTTTATTGCCCAACGGAACCCACCACACCAAATCCCATAAAGAAATCGCATCGAGAAAAATCTGCCCCTGGAGATACATAAGAAAAAATAAAAAATAATTATCTTTATGCGCTTTGATAAATTCCCCTCAAAATTTATTGGATATAGGGGTTTTCACTATTCATCAGGCCTAACCTTACCCTCAGAGTTCAGACATATGAATAAGAATGAATTGGGTCGACATTCGACAATAAGGGTTCTTAAATGGCTTGACATGTTAATAAGAGATTTTTTGAGTTGAGTCTGGAGCTGAATCTCAATTGAACCGAAGCCCTTTTTTTATCCTCGCCTTCGTTGTTTGTTAATCATATGTTGATGACAGCCAATGACAGCGGGGGTGGGTGCTGCATATGACGTACAATAATAATGGTCTACATGTCAAGGACATTAATTATTATACGTTTACATCGACAAGAGAGATGATGTTGGCTCTTATAGCTCACTTTTGGGGTAGGTTTTGTTTAAAAACAAAAAGTTTAAGTGACCCTCAGAGTGTCGATTCGAATGATGTATGGGTAATTCAATATGCCTTTGCTTTATTTGGGTACGACTTACGATGATGATGTTAGGAATGTATTCCAACACAAACTAAGTCTCTGATGATGGTGAAGTTAAGTGATCAGAATATGTAAGCCTAATTGCTAACGATTAAGTCACACGCATTGATACACTACACGTATATGAATAGAAAAAGAGGGAACATTCCTGTTCGATTTAAGTTTAGAAAGGAATTTCAATCCCGATTGTAGCTATTTAAAGAAATCTTATAGAATCTTGATGATCGCTGAATTAGACACACAACATTCAAACAGCCAAATGACATTTTTCAAGTCAAAAATAGCCACACACATTAGCAGCTCGTGACATCCTGAAGACCATCGACCGAAGATGAGACGCGACGCACGAAGAAAGCCAAGTATACGTATACCTATAGTGGAAAAACATCCGCGGAATGCGAATGCGTACAAATAAACAAAAGCGAAAGTCTTTTAACTTTGCAGGCTCACTCATCGCAATGATACTCGAATGTGCGCCAGCCTTGCTGTGCCGCTGCGCTGTCGGTCGGTCGCTGTGTGTTGCAAACAGAATGCGTTAAATAGGCGACTTCGCTATATGGCAAATCTCCAAATAGTAGAATCTGACATGATGAGTTGAGTCTGACTGAGTGCATGCAAATATACCGGAGTCCTAGTCCTTTCTGTAGTCTGTCTCTGTTCTATTGGTGCCTAGGCAGGAGCAGGAGCAGGAGCATCACAATAAACAAATATTATCTATTTGAAGGGAAGGCCATTACGCGAATGCTGACAGACCGTGGCATAGTTGATTGCTGTATGCAATCGGTGATGGAAGTGACATGACCATAATGGACGACTGAAATGATGACTTTATGACGTTGACGATGCTCTATAGAGATTTAAATTAAATGGGAGAACCGGAACTTGGTGTTATCGTTATGGTGAGGATTGAGGAACCTCGAAGGAATTTCCATCAGCTGCATGTGTGGTTCTAGTGCGGGAAAGGATGTTTTTTTTTTTTATTTGTTGTTGTACATGTTCGTTAATAAACATT
Organism: Scaeva pyrastri; assembly: GCA_905146935.1. Taxonomy (NCBI): domain Eukaryota; kingdom Metazoa; phylum Arthropoda; class Insecta; order Diptera; family Syrphidae; genus Scaeva; species Scaeva pyrastri. Next base: position 34,907,052 of record LR989927.1, on the reverse strand, counting down.
TAATGAAGCTCTCATATCATTCTCAAGTCATCTGTGGTAAGAAGATGATGTTTTTCATACACTGAATAAAAGCAGATAGCAATTTCTTGTCTAAAAATCAAATCAACTAAGAGACATACATACTTAGCAAGAATAATAAGGAATCAATTTTATCCACATCAGGACTGATTTTGTCGATAAGTGCCACGGTTGGATGACATGGGCACAATTATACTTCAGGTGATTCGTCAAGCTCAGAAGCCATATTTTCAATTTCGGACTATTTGAAATTCTCCCAAGATCAGCAGAGATTTAAAAATGAAAACACGTTTTTTAATCCTGGATGCGAAAGTTTGTAATCTTATCAGCTTAATTACTTTGTCGTCGAGCTTTGAGAAGGAATGTTACCGGCACATTTACCTCTTTTTTGTTGTCGACTAGTTACTTTTTTATATCTCGCCTGGCTCATACCTAAATTTAACGCCTTAAGACAAACTCCAGATTGAAGAATGATAATAAAGCACAGATAATTCAAATTTCAATGTGATTAATTCGAACGGAATCAAGAGCAGAGAGTCTTTTTTGACATAAGTTTTTTTTTTTGATAGTTGATGGTCAAATTTAAGAAAATTGATCTGTGTAAAGTTATAGTCAATTTGATGTCAAATTTTATTTGACTTTTTTAAGTGACACCAATTTAGCTGTCAATTTGATCAAAATTAAATTCGTTAGATGGTGTTCCCCCTGAAGCAAATGATTTGGCCAAATCGGAATGCTGCTCCATGAAATTAGCGAAAATGGTCATTTGGTGTTTATTAGCGTGTGTCCTAGGCATAAAATAAAATTTACTTACATTTTAAAAAGTTCCTTCCGAATTATCAGAGGTTTGTTTTCAAATATATTTAAATATATATTTTATTTGTAAGTGATACCAAATCTGTGCAAAAAAAAGTGACATAAAAATTATCATCTTACACAGACGGAAAAGTGTATACTATCAAATTTGAAAGTCAAAATGATAGTCAACTACAAGCTTAGCCGTTTCCCGCCCAGTTTCAGTTACAGTTGAGCTATCAGTTAAGCTTTCAGTTAAATTGATGTCTTAACACAAAAACTAAAACGCTTCACTGAAACTAATGGAATTCTCAACAGTTGTCAGTTCAGTTCTCAGGTCAACTGATGAACTGAACACCGAACTGAGTTTCATTTTAACTGAACTGACAGTTAAACTGAAAACTGAACTGAAAACTGACCGTCTAAAAGGCGCTTGAGATTACTGCTGCAGAAAATTTCATCGTTTCCAAAACAATAGTATATGCCATGGAAAGACTGCCCAAATGAATGAGCTGTCAAAAGTTGATGTACACAACGTCATCTACTGCCAATATCGTAACCATCATTTGAAATCATGTTCAAAACAACTGTCAGACAAATTTGGTGCAAATACAATAATTGTAGCAAGAAATTGTCAAAGAAAAAATTGGCATAACAGCGTCGTAAAATCGCTCGATCAATCATAATTTTTTTTTTTTGTGAATTTGAAAGGTGGGAAGAGCGTTTAGATTGCATTTGACTTGTTCCTAGAACATTGTCAACAATGGATAAAGCCTTCAACCTTAGATAGGGCCGATCAACAGAAAACTAGTGATTTAATGATTTAATAAGTCGTTGCTTAATTAAAATTGAAACTAACCTAAAATCGAAAATATATGTTAACACCGATGGTCGTTCTGAGAACACGCCAACTTTACGAAAGCAGACCAAACTTGGTGAAGGTTATTTTTTCAGTGTATACGGAGATTTTTTGTTTTAAAATCAGAGCCAAAACAAATGCATACCTATAGAGTACAGCACATTGGTATTCCTGGGGTTGTGCCTTAAATTTCCAGGGACTCTTTTTGCAATTTTTTTTTTTTATATGTAGGTGCACTTGATGTCATTGCCGTGCAATAATAATCTACGATACGGCTACTGAGAGAAAGAATTTTAAGTAGGTGTAGGTAACTTCAACAAGGAAAATATTTGCCTTGTCCTGACTCCTGACGTTTAAAACAATTTTGCAACGAAAAATTCCACGTAACACACACAAGCACACTCTAAATACCTCTCATTCATTATCACAATTACAAAAGGTGAAATATCTTTCAGTGCGCCAATGTGAAGTTTGCTGATGACAAAAGTAGCACGACGCTTTTAAATGAATGGCTTCTTGGGTTACTACAAGTCATGCTTTACATTTGGAATGCAAGTGAGCACTTCAAACCGGAGACGGCGAGGTGTGAGTGCAACTTAATGCGGTTTAATTTAAATATAAGAACAATTGTAACGTGTTTACTGTTTTATTGTATTCCAGTTCCAGTGAAGAATCTATACCATTTCAAGAATATAAAACTAACTCAAGTAAAAGAACTTTGAAATCCTAGAAAGGTCTTTGTTAAAATATAATCAAACTATCACACCTACATACATAAGTTACTTTAGGTAAAAGTTTGAAGACGGACTCAGTCAGCATTTAAATTTATATCTATTCATTTGATAAATGTGTTAGTTTTTACAGAAACCCGCATAAGAGAAATCCGCTTAAAAGCAAAATCAGATATATCTGAAACATTTTTTTTTTCCCGAGTATTTTCAGAACAATTTACCTTTAAGACACTCCGTTTTAGTCAAAAACCTGGATACTTGGATGTTTTCAGTTCAATTTAATATTTTTCATTGAAAAATATCGTCTTTAGTGATTTTTTTTCTTTAAATCGAACAGAACGAAAAAAGTTCTGAATGCGTTCATTTCTTTATTTTTCACCTTTTCACCAAAATTTTACTCTCCTCGTATTTTCACCACTCAATTGACATTTGAGTTTCTGATGAGGTCATTATTTTATTGCGTAAGCCCAATACACAAACTTTCTTGTTTGCTTTGCTTAAAATGTCAAAATGTCACCTCACGTGAAAATGACACTTGTGTGTATCGGGGATAAATGAATGATTTATGAACAACCCGCTTAAGTGAAAGAAAGTCTGTGACATTTTCATGTTTCCTTTAAGCGCATTCGATTGTATTTTGACAGAGAAGACTATTTAGCAAGGAATTCAAGCCCCTGCATTTTAATTTTTAACATCTGATTTATTAATTGGGTAACGATCTTCGAAAACATTTTCTATCCACTCATAAAAAGCAATGTCTACTATGTCACATGTTTTTGTGAGCAATAAACATTTAAAGCTGATCCAAGATCAGCAAGAGCTCTCCGAACAACCAAAGAAATAAAATATTTTTTAAATTTAACACCCCGACAAAGCCGCCACTCTGCAACCGGATGGATGTATTTTACAGCTTTGTGTACTTTATATACACCATTCATTTGTGAGATTTTGAAGTGCATAGTCGACGACGACGCCTTTATCGAGCCAAGTTCACTCATAACTATTGACTCAAATAAAAATTCTTTGTGTATGAATAATTTACAGCGAATCCCCCCCTTAAGCTGTTCCAAAGCCAATGTCATAAAACTCATGCCATTGATATTTTCCTCTCGGCGCACAAAGGTCAACTAACACATAGGGACTTTGTGTGCGCTAAAGATTAAAGCCTCCCTCCGGATTACACCGATTAAACCCAATGTAAAGAAAGAAGATCCAACAGATCATTCCTCGGAAGGGCATATTGACGCTGCTATGCGGTGTTGCTAGAGATTATAAAATGGTTTGGTTGCCAGTGCCATTAGCTGAACTCTCCCACCCTTTTGTGAACCATTCCCATTCTTTATACACGCACATGAGGATGACTTAAATTTTTATGATGAACTTTAATCACGCACTTGAAATATAGGGAGATAAATGCATTTGCTGTACAAATCCACACACACACACATGCTCACATGCATCTGTTGCTAAATTAACATTAACTTCAACAGAAGCACATATCAAGTGCACTTTTTTATATAAAACTAAATTAATTTTTTTTCTTTTTCTTTAAATACATTTTTATTGTCAAAACAAATAAAAACTTTTATTCAAAATAATCAAAAAGAAAATGAAAACACTATTCAAACACTATTAAAATTTTGTTGTGTGTTTTTTATGTTGTGTGCATTAAATGAGAACAACTACTGATGCTACCAGGGACGTTGACCCTTTTTAGAGAAAGGGGGTGACCAAAATGATGGAGCCCACAAATTTATGATGAATCCGAATCCCTTATACTCTTAGATGCATTGAAGCATTTCATGATGATATAAATTTCTCACGAAAATCAGTTGCCCGACAAAAGATGAAATGTGCTGAATTAGATATTAAGCATTTTGTGACAATTTAAGTATCGTGAAAATCTTTATGAGAAATTTCTTTTTCTTTTGAAAAAGACCACCGATATGTTTTTTTAGACCAAAGGGGGACAAAGTGAACTTAATGCTCTGAAACATCCGCGTCTGAAGTCTGATAGTACAAAAGCCAACACTGTACTGCAATGCACCAATTCCCAACATGTGTGTTTGGGGGAGGTTAGGTTGAGAATTATGGGGAGAACAATCTCTCAGATACGAATACGACCGACTATATGTATTTGTTATGTACATACATATGCCCAAAGAGTACGAGTACATAAATATTTATGGAAAACTATTTCGTTGCTTTGTTATTCAGTCTCCACATCTCTACACAAAAACAAAAAGATTTTTTTTTTTTATTTCACATGTTTACTTTTTTTTCACGACTTTGATGTGTGAATGAAATTTAAGCTGATGCAGACAGACTTTGGTGTCTTGATATCTTTTTTATAAAATGTTTGTCTCTTGTGTCTTGTTTGAGTTTTACAATTAGAATTTATCAATGGTGTGTTTATTTCAATTCTATTGTTAAATAAATAACTCTCTCAATAGCTAAGAATCTAACGATCTTAAGTTTTTGTTTTAACACTAAAAACTATCACATCGAATATTTATCAAGTCATTAAAATTATTTAACTTTATTGAAGGGATAATTAGTTTCGAAATAAGATTTGGAAATCGGTCACATAAAGCCTATCAAGTATCAAGTAACCACACATGCTATCAATTGTTGCCTATTTTTTTTTAGAGGGGCGTTCTTCTGATGGTTGATAAGAAATTAATTGGTTTTTATGTACATAAGTTTTGTCGAAGCGTTTTCTTTGATGAAGATATTTTTTTTCGACATTAATTTTATTGAGTTTTAAAATTTACTCAGAACTATTTTAAGAACAAATAATGGTTGTAATTATTTAAGGCTTAGGCTAAAATTTAAATGTGATTAAAATACGCTTGTTGCTATATTGGAGTTGACACTACTGATGTCAAAAAGTAACATACTCGTACATACATACATACAATACATACATGCAGACATACATATATAATGATAAAGAACTGAGTATAATCTTGACTGAATGTGTTCATTGTCAATGTATTAAAATCAATTTATGTTTGTTTGTCTCGCTAAAACTCGAGAACGGCTTGGCCGATTTTGGTTTTGAAATATTTGTCGTAGTCGAGGGAAGGTTTAAAAAGTTAGAAAATATGGAAAAATTGCGAGATAGACAGTTAAAAAAACGACTTCATTTTCTTTTAGAATTTTGTCTCCCTGAAAAAAAAATAAAAATATTTTCGACTGTCAGTTGGTTGTCAAATTTTTATATTTAAGTCGTCTGACCAACGTAAGCGCAAAGTTATAAAGTTGCCTGTCATTCTGTCACCATTGTACTGTTATTAAAATCATTTATCATTAGTTTGTCAGTGCTTGAGATTTCCTGGTTGAGTCGGGACAAAGTTTGCCGGATATTCTAGTTTGAAAACCAACATGAAGAACATTATTAGACCTTATTTAAGGACCCTACATCAAGGAGCTTAGAAATATACTATACAATCACTATAAAACAAGTTTCCTACTTGATGTTACAAAGTATCATTATCTATTATATAATTTCTTAAATGATTAAGACTTACCTTGCATAGGGCCACTCCTGTGTCCAATCTGTCCATAAAGTTTTCAGCATTAATCAACAACTCCGGATACATTGTACTCAGCCATTCAGCTAAGTCCTCCTTCATTGCCTCGAGGTATTCCTCGCTCGATTTGAATGGCCTATATGGCCTTGCCTCAAGAAGAACCGATGTCATCTTGGCGTCAAAACTGGGGTTCTCTTTTGTTTGGTGTCAAATTTAAATCTTTCACTCTTATAGAAAACAAACAAACAAAAAAAAAACACAACCAAACCAAGCCTCACTCAAGCTTCGTCGTTCCTCTTGAGACTTGTGTTTTATGTGTTCCTTCGACTTCCTAAAGTGTAGTTAGGATATTTTTGTTCTGATTGCTTTTTACTTTTTTTGTTGTTGTTGTTTTCACTTTAAGGAGCTCATTTCGTTGGATATATATATGCAGTGTCCCCCTTTTTTTGGTGGCTGCAATTATGTGACACGGGAGGACTATTTAATATATTTGATGTCGTCCTCGTCGTCGTCGGCACAATATAATAATATCGCGTAATTAAAAATATCGATTTTTTGGTTTGACGTTTATTTCTTAGATTTTTTCTCGTGTGGAAGTAATTAAGATGACTGAGGAAAGAGGCGAATTTTTCCACCCTTCGATTTGGTTAGCTGGTTGAGTGTCATTTAAAATATATGATTATCTCTGGAATGAGAACAAAAAGAAGAGGTATTTTAAGTAAATTACAGGAATTATTTGAAAACAGCATTATGTTGTGTGTAAATAATTATTATTTGAATGGATATGGTTACAATGGGGCATGTTTACATTTAAATTCGAACAAAAGTAGACATTTTTATATTTTTATATTTGGACATATGTATATGCAATTTGAAAATAAAATATATATGCAGATATGGACATATGCAGATCCAATTTCTGTCACTTCCAAAAGTTGTTTAGTCAAATTCAAATAAGCGTACAAATGCGGACAGGCACTGCTTGGTCTGCCATCTAGTATTAACTGACTTTAGGTAGAAGTAAATTGAACTTTGCTCTACAAATATTACTTTTTTCTTTATTTTTTTTTTTTTTGAAAATAATGTAAAATGTCCCACTGTTTCCTTTGTGTGATATGATAATGTACGATAAGATTTAGAAATTGCTTTTGACACCCGAAAAATGGAATATGACACCAATAAATTTCGAAAAATTGTTTCCCATCAAAGGAAGAAGGAAAAGCAGGACTCTTAATAATGATGACGCGTGAGTTGCAATACTAATTTATTTCTTTTTTATGTTTTTTCATTTTTTTTTTCGTATGATTAAGCATAAGGTTAGGGGACGGACGGACATCACTCCCTTCTTGTTTTTGTGTTGAGATTCCTGCACCCATTTCTTTGATTTTTTTATTGAGAAGGGAAGCGACGGACGTCTTGATGCATCGTTCGTTTATTTTTTGAGGATGCACAATATACACATTCTTTAAGTGTAAAAGGTTTTTTTTTTTATTTTGAAGCTGCATGGATCATCGAGCAAGGCAGTCAAGCATTCTTGAATAATTTTTGGTTATGATGTGGTGAAAAGTTCAAAGAACTTTTTAAAAATAAAAATTTAGGCTTGGAATATGTGTATTGTGTTTTATATTTCCATTTAAATGTGAATCATTAATGTTTATACGTTAGTCTATGTGAAACAATTGAAAGGCTTTTAAGTATTTTTGAGGAACTCTTCCTTTTCAAGAACTTTCAAAAATATAATCTTACAAGCTTACAACACAATAACGTTTCAAGAAGATCAAAAACAGAAGTGAAGAAATTATGGAAATCATCCGCCAAAATCGAAGTGGTCCATAAAATGAATACAAAACCGGTTTTGAAAGCCGACAAAGTTAACACCCATAGATTAATATTTTGTCGTTTTTGACACAAAAAGAAATTTTTTTAACTTAAGTGTAATGTTCTTTCTAATTTTTTTTTTTCTTCGGACCTTTTACTAATTTTCAGCCTTAAATCAAAAATCTATTGTTTTTCAATAAACAACCATGAGTTTTTTTTAATTTAAAACCAATTCAAAGCTTTCAACCGTCCGTCGCCGTCGTCGTCAGAAGGACCACCAACAAATTCAATTTCCTAGTAATTAACCTGAAACACTCCATATTCATTACTACACTCTCGCACCCTATCAAATCTTGTTTTCTTTTTTTACATTTTATTGATACACCGCCTTTAATATATGCGCATAAATCGCGCGTGAAAATTCCCCTTTCTTGTAAACGTATATGAGCTGCACAACACTGCAATCAGAAACTCGCATAAATTTCCCATTTCAAAGAGCGTAGCACGACGAAATACACCCGATGATGCATCCAAAAACGATTATCATAAAGTGCCTGACTGCTCAATGACCGTGAAAACACATAACTGCTGCATTTTCTTTTGCTACCATTACATCTAAACCCGGCTGGGTGTTGTTTTTCGGACATTGTTGTTTCCAAAGAAAAATCCAAGTTAGGTACGCTCTTTTAACCAGGAAACCTAATTTCATGGCCTCTAGAAATTTTTTGAAAAGAAGGAAAAATAAATACATACTCGTATGTAAATCGTTCACTGCGCATTAGAATTAAAATTCACTGCGATTATGTTTACCTTGCGAAGAATAATCAGGTCAGATGTGTATTTTTTTTTTTACAAGGAAATATTGACATTGTGCAATGAAAACAATCAATTCAATTAACTTAACTTAACGAAAGTCTCCTTTCATGCAATTTGTTAATTGTTTTGATTTCTTGCACGAAATGCATTGTTGCTAACAGTGGATCGTTTGTTCTTTTTTTTCAGAGAGAGACTATAATGAAAAACTGATGCCAAGCTGCTTACACTCTGTGATGATTTTTCAAACTCCTCTTGATTTTTGATCCAGTCAGCATTTTAACAATGGCACTGGTCAATAAAATAATGCTTTTCGAAAGTATTTCACTGTTCTGAATTCGAATTTGGTCTTATAATGAAGTACAAGGGTCCATTAAGGCAGGTATTTATTTTAAAAAACAGGGATTTTTAGTAAGGCAAAACACAGTTCTCAAACAATACATTTTATGACGATTTTAAAAAGTACGAATTTGAATTTATTTTCTACCCCGAAGAACTCTCAAAAATTTAGATTTCTTCTGATATGACTATTAGGCTTCATATGACTCTTTATTAACATAAATATATGATGAATTAATTGTTTTAAAGTTAAGAGCTTAAGTTTGAAAAAAAAACTACCCGTTTCTTTGTTTTAGTATTTTTCAGTAGTTGTGTTTTATTCATTGCAACACATTTCTTATATTCACCAGCTTAGCTGTCATTTCTTTTGCTGGTCCGTTTTCGTCAGCAATCAAATATCAAATTGTTTTTGTTTGCCGACGGAAATTTGCGCTATCTAAGCAGCAGTGAATAAAACGCACCCAACATTTCCTTTATTTACCCGAAGGATTCGTTATCAGTGTTACATTTTTCTGTGAAAACCCGTTCCATCATTTGGTTCAGAGTTTCTTCAAAATAGTAAAGACGAACATTAAATTAAGTTGTAATAAATGTCAATACATTTAAAAAAATAAAATTTCACACCTTCCACAGCAAAGATCCACTGTGTATAGAGGACTCCACAAAAGCTGCAATTTTGGTCTGATGCAATCATCTTGAGGTTGCGTGTTGGATGCAGAGCTGTGCGCGCGTTTCGGTTGGAGGATTTTTAATTGATCTCTTCTGTGTTAGCTACTCGTGTTACATAACAGTGGCACATTGTACATAAATTAATAAGTTTTATCTAAATTCTGCATAGAAAAATTGATCGAGGATAATTTATTTACTGTAAATGACTTAATCGTTTATTGTGGGTGAAGCTATAGGTAAGTTGGAGCTGGAGGCTATCGCTTTGGCGGCAGCAGCAAAAATGTTATACACATGCATACATATGTACTCGTACATAGTTGAATGCTTTTGTGTATATCTGTTTAATATGCCGCTGCTTTATTTGTGCGCCTTGTGGTTAATAAATATGCAGGTGTACAAGATTTGCAGAGGGAAATTATTGTAAAACAAGTTGCCAAGCTATATACCGTCAAGGTGATACTGATAAGTTTAATTGCAATGCATATATTCAAATGTGGAAGTTCAATTGATGTTATCCATCATGCCATGTGGGGGTTGACTGGCTTTTGAATACTTTTGGATCGGGGAATTAAGTATCTCGGGCAGACATTTTCCTTACATACAAATTAAGCACGCATATATGTATGTACATATGACTTTTTATGTCAATTCCTGGCAATGGGCCAAAACATGACAATAAAGGTTTAAAATCAATCAATACTTTAATTCAAATGTCAAGTCAGATGTCCGGGTTCAATCTATGCATGTACCATACTGACACGGACACTGCCTATTTTGTGATGAGTTGACAAATCATTCAAGCAGGACAACTAATTTATTATGGGAAAAAGCTTTTCAAACTTCGAGATTCGGTGAAAAGTATATACCCGAAAATAAAACGAACCCTTAATTCCTTTGATCACTTGAGAACGACTTTACCGATTTCATTCAACTTTTCTTTATAAGTTTTCTGATACATTAGAGAAGGTTCTTATAAAAAAAAGGAGTTGCACACTAAATTAGAATTAAGATATTTTAGGGAAAGTTTGACATACATAATTGTAAGTCGTGTGAAATATTTTTATTTTCATTTGAATTTCTGTTTCTTAAAATGAAACCAACCAGGTGCATAAACTTACGTCGAAGAACTCGTAGGGCTGCAAGTCAAAGATTTATTAGAGCAAGTCAAACTAACGAGCAAATCGAATCGATTTTTTTGCATTTAATCCAAACCAAGCTATATTCAATTATAACGTGGCAATTACCTATAGTTTCAATAACGTAATCTCGAAAGAAACTATCGTAACCAAAACCTAGCCGTAATGTTAAATAGTCAAGCAGCTCTAAAAGTGCTAACATCCTACACTGTTAGTTCAAAAATAGTATGCGACTGTATTGACACACTGAATAAACTCGGCAGGGTAAACACTCTATTGGGTACCTGGACATGTAGAAGTTCATGGAAATGAAGAGGCAGACTCCTTGGCGAAGATAGGAGCCTCAATTTCACTATTAGGACCAGAACCTTATTGTGGATTAGGCGAAAATATGATTAAAAATAAAATTAAAAAAGAGGAGGAAGCTAAAAGAGCAAAAATCTAGAAAGAACTTCCTAAAATGAGGCAGCCAAAAAAAATGTTACTTGGAAATTACAACCAAACACGTTGCACGGACTGTATGAAATTAAGTAGGAACAACCTAAAAATAGTGACAAGCACACTCACTGGTCACTGTAAACTAAATAGGCATTTAAATATCCTGAGCCTAGCAGAATCCTTTTGTCACAATCATGAAGAAACACCTGACCACATCCTAGGGCAGTGTGAAGTACTCATGCACCAAAGGAGGAAACACTTGGGAAATTACCAAGTAGAAGAACTTAACCTTCCTTCTCTGACGATGAAGGTGCACCAAATACTCAAATTTCTAAGGGAAATTAAATTAGAGGAAATATTGTAAATGGGAACATACCCAGTGCTAGTAGAAGGCATTCATTCATTCATGTGTTTCAATATTAGTTGTCAGTTTTTAATATAAATCGTGAAATGTACGTTTGTAGCTCTAAAGTAAGTGTATTTATTTGATAGGGGTATGAGAGTCCTGTCAAAGTATTTTTTGATCCACAAGGTTGTAAAATTTCCTTTATTACCTTGCAGATTTAGTGTCAAATATATTATCTAGCAGGTTTCTTATTGCCAACGCCGGATAGTGACTAAAAATGTTTGCAAATTTATTTTCGAGGCCATTCCAGCTAGACAAGTAGATCAGCGTACCTACACTAAAATTCGGTGAAAAGACCAATTATGGAACAATTCCAAATTTTTTTCCATCTACACAACAAATTCGTTATATTATTCACTTTCGAATTGAATATTAATTGTTAAGACAGAACAACATCTGTCGGGTCAGCTAGTTTTGTATAAAAGCAGAAGTGATTTTAACATTTTTTTACAGCTTTCATCTTCATACTTTCCCATAAATTTTCTCCGAAAAACTTCTAAAAATTGAAATCCTTAAATTTTTGACATATCGATACGCATGTATTATATCTTTCGTTAAAATTGCATGACTTTTTCGTTTACGTCACTTTACAAAGTCATTTAAAAACGAACACGAAAATAAAAAACCCGCTGTACAAAATGCATTCTGTGTGTGATTACGCAAAAACAAGTAACACTTGTCACCAGGTGTCAAATCCGAAATGAATAATCGAAATCAATGACACACTCTAAAGCAATATAGACAAATCATCTTTTAACACCATCAGTGACCGCCATTAACCGGCTTTTTGCATCTCGTTTAGCCCCAACAGCCTGTCGCGGTCGTTCCTGCGTCAACTAGTTCGGCAACTAATAATTTGCAACTTAAACTATAAAATTCTAATTTTTTTTTTAGCTGCCGAAACTTTTGCACTTGCGACTGACTTTCTGATCAATGCTCATTCAGTTAACTTTTTGTCAAAAATTTGAATTATTGAAAAAAGTCACACATGTTTGCTGCCCAAGTCGTCATTCCGCCAACATTGTGTACACTAACCACACCATAAATGCTAATTGAATTCAGATTGTTCAGCATCAAATGGACCAAAACAAATAAACTTTGCTTTGAATTGGTTAGATTAATATGAACCTGATTCTCATCATCGCCATCGTCGTCGTGTCGTAGTCGAAACGTCATAGGCACCTACTACAGATGGTAGCACTGCGGAGACGGGCCACCGACCGACCGACAGTTCCCAGCCTACTCACTTGTGGGTTTTGAGTTTTTGTAAGTCTAAACTAAGACCAGCAATATAGCCTACATATTTAACAAGCACAAGACAACATACGAAAGAAGTCGAATTTATAATTCAATTACCATATTATTCGCACTCAACCACAGATCCGTTCTTTATAATATTCTGTCTTTTAAGTTTTCTTGGTTATTTATGATAATATGACGTTTTTGTCTTTTTCGATCTTTGGACAAAGAAAATTCATAAATACATAGAAGTGAAATTCAATACAATGATTTATCTTAATGCGCGAGATTTACATAGATACACAGGTATTCGTATGTTTGTGACTTTGAATACCAATACCAAAGATTTGATCGTGAAATTAGACGCAAAGTTCGCCATCGCCACTGTCCTTGACGTGCGTTAGAAATTGGCTTTTTATATATACCTATTCTCAGATTGTATACAAAATACGGAATTGTCATCTAATGTTTGCGGTGCGGTGTATGTCGGCATCCCTTAGATATACATGCATACTTACGAATTTTAAATTTGATTTAATTGACACTTTGACAGGTCAACAGGAATATTTGCATTAATTTATTCAAAATACCGGATGCTTCAAAGACAACAACAACTTTTTTTTTTAAATTGAGAATCGAAGAATTTAATATTTATGTTTTTTTTTTTTTTGTTTTTGTACACGCATGGGTAATAAAAAAAACAAGTACAGGTAGTTGACTCAAAAAGTCAGTCAATCAATCAGAATTATTTTAAGTTGAGATAAAGACAAGGTATGCATTCGTTAATTAATTATTCTATGGGATACCTACACGAAGATTAACAAAGACAACTGTTTTCTGGTCAAAATATGAGAAAACGGATTTTTTCAAGGCTTGAAGGAAACATTCGAGTTCAGGTTTCTGGACGAAGTCTACAATATTAATTTTTTTTTTTAAGAAACTTATTAAGAAAATAATAAGAATCACTTTAAATACATGAACATTTCTACTTTCCTCCAGAAACCGATACAAATTTTTGAATGAAAAGATGAGTGTCAGTAAATTTTATTAGCTGTTTCCATTTCACAATTTTATTTCAGCTTTCAATGTTTTTAATGTTGGTAACGCATGTACACAAATAAAGGCTATAATTTTGGGAAATTCCATTTTTGAATTTTCTTCAAATCACTTTACTTTTGATAAATTATGAAAAAAGTTTAATAGGACGATTTTAATTTGGAGAGACAGAGACGGTGGAAATAATGTTCGTTTGATCTAAGTATAGGTATTCAGAAACGAAAAAAAAATTAAATAACAAATAATCAAACATGGTTTCAATTAAAAGTCATAAGGATTAAATAAAAGCCATGTTTGAAAAATATGGTTATCACATTAATTCGAATTCGCATGTTCATTAGCGTCCCACCTGGTCTAAGCTCTAAATAATTAATCCCATTAAAATATTTTGCCACTTAGACATATGTATGTATTTCGTAAAGAAAAAATAAAATAATTATTATCGAATAAAAAAATGTCTTAAGAAAATAAATCTTACTTTAGACTACTTAGAAAGAATCAAGAACACGATACAAAAACATAAATCTGTCAAATATGTATTCTATTCGATTATTTTATAAGAATTATGTATGTTACTTTGTATGATATCATCTATCCCATAGCCATTCTAAGAACAACAAATTGAATCACGCAAACAAAAATAATCTTAGGTCTTAGCCTGGTCAAGACCCTCTAGCGATACATTTAAAGAAATAACTTCCTTGTCCTTCTAATTCATATTAATTAATTGAATTAAAGATTCCTATAAATTTTGATTCTGTCAGCTCTGAGTTCATATTTCGCAAAATTAAAATAAAAAATTTGGTGACGCCAGAGGGTTTGAAAAATCAGGGCGTATAGAAGTATACATACATACATATGTATAGGCTAACAACATTCAATCACTCACTTTTATGTGTTGTTGGTTATAAAAGACTGACGCGACACGGGAACCTTAATTTGTTTGCTGAATTCGAGTGGATAAGGTATGAAGAGCCCTATTTCAAAAAGCACTCAATTTTATGAAAGACATGAGCTAGAAGATCTTCTTTGTACACATAAACTTACAAACTTACATATTTGGAAATACGCAAATTTAAAAATGTTCAAAAGAACATAAATGTACAAAGTTTTTAATTATGACATGAATGTTGGTTGTTGGTATCAAATTCCATTTTAAATTATGAGCAAACATTTTCCAACCCAATTAGCAACGAGATCAAAGAATTTGTTTCATTTCTACATAATTCGAATTAAGTACCTACAATCCTACATTTTTTTAATTGCGTAAGTCTTTTTTGGCAATAAACATAAGAAAGACAGAAACCGTAGTTTCAGGTCTAGAAAATAAGGCAGCAAAACTAATTTATAAGCCTTGGAGAAAGACTAACTATAGGAACCTACTATACTATAAAAATCAATTTTGTATCGTAGGAGGTATTTATTGAAATGTTTGTATGTTTACCTCTTCCACAACTTCTAAAACAAAAATGAGAACTTTCGTCAAGCCCTAAAGGAGTGCCTGGTCTTATTTTTTTTTATTCTAAAACTAAAATCAATTTCACTTCGTATTCGTCCTTACAAAAATGAATCACAGACATTCACTGCAATATACGAGTATGTATGTATGTATGTACATATGTATGTACCTACGATAGGAAATTTCTAACAACTTTTATTCTATTTTAAAAGTCATCGGTTACCTAGATACCTTTACCATGGTTTCCAATATAAAACAAATCAGACTTTCAGAGTTCTATTGATTTTTCTGGGCGGAGCAAACTATCCACTTAAACAAACATTCTGACGTGACAACATGATGAGATGGAAACTTGTCATAAGTATGAGAATGCACCTATTTTTCCCCACTATTGCGTCTGTCTGCATTTTGCAATCTTTATATACCCAATTTCATTCCATAAAAAAAATAAAAAATAGGAACAAATGTCAAAAAGCTTTGAGTGTGCACCTAAGCGAAAGCGAGAGATGAAATTTAAATATTGAAACTGAGAGGAGAGGCCTTGAAGTTTAATTTTTAGAACTAGATGCTTGTATATATCTATTTAGCTTAGCCTAAAGGTCCTCAAGCCCACCCACTTTATCTACACTTTCTACTTTTAGAAAAGACTTTTTTTCAAGGATATTTTTTTTATTGTGATGAGAGAATTTTTGAATAGATTAGAGGTTATGTCTATTGTATACTTGTACAGTTGTACAAAAGGTATGACAGACGTTTTTTTCCGACAAAATGTCTTATATTTGCGAATGACGTCTAGACCTCAAATTGTTTTAATTGTTGCAGGTTAGTGCTAAAGTTATCAGAAGTGATCCAGTTAAATGAAAGAACTGACTTCGCAACTATGGTAAGCGTATTTCATCTCAAAGGTTAACCCAATTAGTTGCCTTCAAAGCTTAAAGATAAGTTATGATAATGTAGGTAAGTTAAAAATAAAATCATTAATTATATTGTATCGCTCCATGGTTAAGAAAGAAGTTGAAAGCATGCTTTTCCCAATTGACGTATAAGAATCTTCAACGGTTATTTTGGTGTTAGATTGTGTGTTCGATGACCCCTAGTTTAATAGTGGAATTTTAAACTCCTCTTTCAGTTTAAACTTCAGTGCAAGAATTTATTTGGTTTCACAGTTTTGTTTAAACCTTGGACTCAGTTTAATTCGCAGTTTTAGTTAACCGACAGTATTCTGCAGTATAAACTTTATTTCAGCAAATAAAAGCACTTCTCACAGTGACAGTTCAATTTAATAGCTGTCATTTGACAGAGAAGTTTTTTTTTTTTTTTTTGAGGAAAATGTTTTAAACGTTTGAAATTTTGAAAAGAAAGAAAACAAAAACACAATATGTGTTTTTCTTTTTTAGTTCAGAGCAGAGGCTGAACTGTCAAACAAGAAATTGTGTTTCTTTTTTAACTCTGAAGGTTCAGAGCTTCAAATTTGTGTTTCTTTTCTCATTCTGAACGTGTTCTGAGCTTGTTCAGCGCCCGCTCGATGAGTTCAGAATAAAAAAACTGAGCAGATTGAGTTGAATGCTGAACACAAGCATTTGATAAGTGAAATTGAAAAAACAAATCTCAAATAATAAATAAAAATTTAGTATTTTTTTTTATTGCAATTAGTTTTTCAATTTTAATTTTTTGACTTTAAATTTTATTTCTTGCTTTTCTGAAAGAAAATGATAAGGAAATAGACAAAATTGCAAATAGTTACAACTATGTGTTCAGATGTGTTTGAAAAATAATTCTAAGCGCTCATAACATATTTTGTTCAGAGCATGCTCGATATGCTCGGACTCTGTTCAGAATTCTTTTCTGAGCTAAAAAGGAAAAATGCCTAAAAACTTCATAAAATGACGTTCTGAAAACGTTACGTCACATTACGCATTTGAACAAAGTTGAACTAAATTGAAGTTCATATTTTACTGTGAAACCGGACGAGTTAAACTAAAAAACTTGAATACCGCCGCCTTTTACAGTACAGCTTAACTGAAGTTTTAACCTTCTTTAATGTGAAATTAGGGGTAAGAGTTTTGTTTCAACAATTATAAGTCGATCAGAAAAAAAAATAGAAATTTGTTACGAATACTTTTTTAAAATACATATCTGAAACTCTGAAGACTTGTCTTAGGGAATTTCGAACATCAAAACGGCAAGTCATAAAAGTGTAGATGACTATAAATTCGTGCTTTATTAACCGTTGCCGTTATTTATTTACTATCCTACTATAAATTAAGGAAAAAAATAATTGATAAATAAATTAACAAAAAACGCATATATTTTAGATTGAAAAATAAGTTCTGCCAACTAGTAGAACCTTCTTTAAAAAATCAACATTTATCTATAAGCCTTCTCTAGAAAATATTTGTAAAATGAATGGAATATAAAGAATTTGTTTAACTTTAACTTATTTCTGAACTGATAACTGTTTAAGGTCTTTATTATTTTTTGTTACCTTCCCATAACAATTAATTGTAATAGTTCTGATTGCTTAAATTAAAAATAGTGTCAAATGTCCACGTTTTAAGTCTCCAGAATCTAAATCCATCATTCTTAGATAGAAGTCTCTATTCGTACATTCAAACACCAGAGATATCTTTTTTCCGTGGTCATTTTATACAGATCAAGAACAGATATAGGCTGATTAAAATTTTGTTTTAAGGATAACTATAATAATTATCTTAATGCGCAAAATGGATTGACAAAAAATTAACTCATTGTTTTTTATTTTAGTAATTCAAAAAGGTGTAATATGTTGGTTAGTATTGACTTAAAAATTGTTAAATTTGGTTCTTTACATTGTGACTTTATAAAAATTTGGTATGAATTTTTAAAAAATCAACACATCACATGCATATAAAATAACAATAATTTTATATGTATTTTTATTAATTAAAAAAAAAAAACCAACTGTAAAAATTACAATAAAAATAGGTAGGTACAAATTAATTTTAAACCAGAATATCTCGAGAACGAACAAAAACATTGCCTTTTGAATTATTTTACTTAATTCATTAGACAATGTTGTTAACTTTAGTCAAACTCTTAATAAAGTTGTTAACAATTGCAAAAAGTCCAATACACAATTAAGCACATTCTCAATATTTAAAACCTGATACGGATACCTTTTTTTAATTGCAAATTTTGTTTTAAATATCATAACTCACATAAAAGTTGTCAAGTTGTCAAAGGTCCTCAATAAAGAATTGTCAGTGGATCGTGGATCGCATTCAAACCCCATTCTTTTAATTATTGCATTATTGGTAGTTAAGTAATTATAATGAGGAAATGTTGATAGATTTTTTGTTTATTAGGACCTACAAAATTATACCACCAACTTTTCGCTATAAGATCGCTATAACTACCTAATATACAAACCAACCACTCAAAATTATTTTCTTAAACAAAAAAAAAAACATTTAAAAACAAAACCCACCTAACGAGATAATAAAAACTTTTTAGAGAGTTTATTTTTGTGTCTTTTCTCATTGCTTATTGATTTTTAACTTCTTTTTTTGTTGTTATTGTTGATGGTGACAATATTGCTTTAGGTTAAGTGCTTATGTTTATTGTGATTTTGTTGCTTTTTGAAGATCGCTTAAGTCAAGGTCAATAAGAATGCTGAAAATGTGTTTTTTTATTTGATATTAAATAACGTCTTTGAATGGCAGATAAAAGTGTTTGCATAAACTGATATGATATTGAAAAAAAAAATAATAATAAAATAAACACAAATAAGAATTGTAAAATTTCTATTTATAAACTAACAAAATTTGACTTTTAAATTATTCTTACAAATATGATAAAAAATTGATTTTTCAAGAGTCAAAGAAAAAGACATAAGATAATCTGCGTAAGACGGAAAAATTATGTGTTGAACGATCAGAGGTGGGACAATCTTTATAACTTCAAATAAGTAGGTGTAAGTACCTGGCACTTGAATTAATCTCAAAACACTAGATATTCAAAATTATTATAAATAAACCTAACATTCGATTCGATTTTGCCAATTTGCCTGAGGTTACAGGTTTTTGGTTCCTATCATTCTCTTAATTGTTATACTGTATACACATTTAAACGAATGCCACATACAAAAGTTCATCAACCCACCATAAGGGTAAAGTTTGAATCCGTAACAAAAACTATATCTACACAGCTGAAATTTCATTGAAATTATCTTTAACAAAAAAAACGTATACTCAGAAGGTGAACAGCAAGTCAAGGGCAAATTATGTCAATGGGTTATACTTTCAACCCGAATGCTTATGGGTCAGTATCGCGGTCGCGGGTTGGTTTTTTACTATTTTTAGCGAATTTTTCAACGTGACACATTTGGTGACGAAAGCAAAACACTTGTCGGTCGTTACGTTTTGAAAGGGAATGTCGTTAAGTCAAAGTTACCTCACCTTGTGAGGCATCACTGAGGGTTGCCAATCACAATAGGCCTGGTTCATTGTATATAGCATGTTTACTTCCTTCCAGCAGTTTTTATTTAAATTTGTTTAATTAAATAAATATCAACAACTGTTCAATATAAACATTAAGAAAGAAATGCTTATTATATATGAATCCAAATAATGGAGCATGGCCTATTCCGATTCATCTTGAATTTAAGGTTTCGAAAAAAGACGTGTTTTTTTTTCATTTAGAAAGCAAACACTAGAGGACCCGTCAAACTTTGTCCCGCCATAATTGAGTTCTAACAGCACACCTGGCTATTAGATTGGTTGTGTGTCAAATTTACAAACAAAAACTAGGTCGCAGTTTTTCTCTGGGTGCACATATTACAAAATTATTTGAATTGTATTGAGTTGAAGTCCGTCTTTTCTTTAGCATTTTAACGTCAGTAAAACTCAGGCAATGACAAATTGATGATAAAAGATTTTGATAACTGTGTAATGGTGACAGAATGACAGGCAACTTTATAACTTTTCGTTAACGTTGGATAGAAGACTAAAATATAAAAATTTGACAACCAACTGACAGTCAAAAATATTTTTTTGTATGGGAAAATGAATTTGTTTTTTTTTTTACTGTCTTCCTCGCAATTTTTCTATATTTTCAAATTTTTTAAAACTTTCCTTGACTACGAAAAACATTTTAAAATGAAAATCAGCGAAATCGGTCAAGTCGTTCTCGAGTTTTAGTGTGACAAGCAAACAGAAATTGGTTTTCATAAATAGAAAAAGAAGAAAGAAAGAAGATATTCAGCTCTTTCGCCAATTTCCCAGAGAACTTTGTTCCCAAAACTTACTTACAGACATTTTTTGTATATTTTTGTATACAATTAAGCAAAAAGTTCCGTGGACAAAAATATTTACGATAGCAAAGTTTCCAAAATGGGTAAGAACTTCGGTAAATTTTGTATCTTTATATGTTATTTCTAAATATTCGCTTTTGCAGTAAAAATTCTGATAAAAGAATATTTTGGATTCTTTGGGACAAATGGGACATTTTGTCTGCCCCAATAAAAAACATACACACGTGTCAAATAAATCTGATTCTTTAAAAAATATTAAAAGTAGACCACGGGGCTTAGCATTAGCAACAGCAATTATAACTATGGACAAAAGCAATAAAAGACGCATTTGAAATTCAAATATCTCAAAAACAAAAAGGATCATCTTTTGTGTAATTTATATGCCTTCAGGCTTCAGGTGATTTTAGTCAGTGAGTCAGAGTGCCTAAGTTGTACGTCATGCTTAGCCCCGTTTCATTGTTTTGCAATTCTCATCCGGAACATAATGCATCAGCATCATACGTTAGAGAATAAATATGTAAGTCCAACTATGGGTATGGAATCACATCACATGGTCATATGGTTCCAGGTGATGGTGTTGCATTGTTCTTGACAATTCCTAACATGGATAACCGCACTAAAAATCTGTAGTGTGGTGCTATTGCTGTATCATGTCATCACGAAGCGTGCTTTCCCTGGGGCCTAACTTTTCTTGTCTTAATCTCTGTTGCCCTGCATTCAACAATCACAAACTTTGTGGTACCTGACTGCCTGATTCTGGAATGAGCTTCAGAAGGCACAACATTTATCTGTGCTCCTTGGATGAGGAGGCGGCGATGGAGAGCGTGCAGCCTATTGTACTCGTATTCGGCTTTAAAGATTCTACCTTAAGTATCTGTTTTTTTTTTTTCTGACTCGGAGATGCGATTTTTCACCATCGCATCGTGAAGAACAACAAAAGGGAGAAGAAATAATAATTATTACCTTGCTGGGTTTTGTGTCACATGATACAGAAGTGAAAAATGAGAAGAAGAAGAGGATCCAAGTTCAAGGTCAAGTTGATTTGTTTATGGTGCTTCTCCATCATTATGATGCTGCATACAAGATGAACACCATGAATTAAGCTTCTAGCTATGGACCAAGTTGCATGTGCTTCAAGTGAAATGATGAAAGATGGAGGGTACCTATATGTTTATTCATAAAGGTGGTTCCGGTTTTGCACGAGGCATATTCATAGGTACACTTTTGGTTTGGTCTAGTGTCTCACTTCATGCTGTGATTTTGCCCAATGCCTTCTGCCTACATCTATACATCACACATATTCGTCGTTGTCGTTCGTCGTCGTC
Organism: Scaeva pyrastri; assembly: GCA_905146935.1. Lineage (NCBI taxonomy): Eukaryota > Metazoa > Arthropoda > Insecta > Diptera > Syrphidae > Scaeva > Scaeva pyrastri. Next base: position 34,885,125 of record LR989927.1, on the reverse strand, counting down.
GTCGTGCGAAACTAAAGAGGCCACCTACGTTGTTAAAAAAAAAGGAAGGTTCCAGCCAGGTAACAATTTTAAATTCTTTGTCATGTTCATGATTCGAGCCGGATAATATAATAATTTATTAATTCAGGAGAAAAGGTTTCGGATGTGATACCATCGCCCATTGCAGGATTATGTTGTTCAACATAATTATAGAAACTACATATACATACATCTCAAGAAAGAATCTGTGTGTGAGGGTTTTTTGTTTCTAGGAAGATTTAATGGTGTGAATTGCAGGATTAATGAATTGAAGACAAATTTATTTGACAAATTTGAGGATGGATTTTTTGATTGATTATAATTTATTATTATTGAAAACAATAGTTTGGAAATGAAAACCAACAACAACACTCGTTAACAAAATTAACATTTTTTTCGGATGCTTAAATCAAACAATACACTTTTCCAAATGATTATTTCCCTGAATTCGATTCCTGTCATATACTTTTTTTTACTAAGGCCAAACAGAAATTTTTGGAAAAGTATAATTTTATTGTCAGTTACAAAACCTTTTTGACCAGTGTAATTTTGTTGACTAAAAACAGAAGAAACTTATTTTTATAAAACAGATTAAATATGTCAACCACAATGTAATCTGTTATCGAACTTTTCATTTGAAATTCACTCTGAGTAAAAAACAAATTAAATACAACAGCAAAATGTATCTTAGAATCACTTCATCGACCCGAAATTAAACCACAATTCAGTAATCATTATTCAGAAATCGCAGTGCTGACTTACGATGAGTCGAACTATGGACCCACTCATACTCAAAATGAAATTCGTCAGGAATGATATTTTGTAATTTTTGTAATTGAATTCAAAAGAGGCTAACTCAAACATTCTTAAAAAAACTTATCGTCTTTTTAAAACGAACATTTTTCATCAGAAAAATACTCCTCAAAATATATAAAACTTTTGGTCATTATTTATTCATACGGCTTTATCTTTTTCTAGATATTAATTTATGATGAAAATTCTTTAAAAAAAAGCTCGAAATTAACAGAGATATTTTTATTTAATAACTAGAGGGCCCGGCAAACTTCGTCTCACCCAATTTTATGCAGAAACTCAAGCTATGGAACAAAATTGTTGTTGCTAATTCGATTTTCCATGCAATTTTTTCATAGTTTCTAAGTAGCCCGATGTACTTCGAAAGTTTATTAAAAAGTGGATCGAACCGCAGGACAACCGAAGTTCATGTCCTAATTGTTATTTAAAACGTGGTTAATTTTTAAACCTAATGAAATACATTTTACCGGAATAAAAATTAGCCTATGTTCTTTTCCAGCCTATATACTGTCTCTATACCAAATTTCAGAAAAATCCGTTTAGCAGTTTTCCTTCTTGTTTCTTATAATAAATAAAACGACCGTTATAAGTTTCCTGGAAAAACCATAATCCAAATATTAAATTAAAACGATTTGAATTTTAGTAAGTTGTCGTACTTTTGTATATCGAGAGAAACTTCTATATGCATTCCTTCTTAATAAAATTTTCATACGTGGAACTTTGCACTAATCCTTAATGGAAATATCGATTAAAAAATATATATAAGTAGATGTTGGTGAGGCGATGGTTATATATCGTTCCAGCGATTATAGTTATAAAAATTTCTTCTAATAATTTTAAAACTCTAGCGACAGTTTTCAAATCCGATATACTAATTTTAAATAAAAATCTTAAATCTTTAATTTGATTTGGTCTTTTTTTAAATTCCAAAGACGATCAATTCATCCAACTTCAAAACATTTTGCTTTTGTGTAAGAACAGGCAAACGGTAGTTGCTCATTTGCCAATTGTTCATATTATTATGTAATTTAATGTAACATAAAATAAATTGAATTAAACTGTTTTTTTTTTTATATATAAACTTCAAAATTGGGTCCATTACAAAGGCTTCAATATTAAAAAAAAAAAAACAATTCTTATAGTTTTCCATTGTAGCCCTAATATCTAATATCACATCAAATTTAATTCCATATGCCTTCACTTAGGTTTTGTTGAACCTACAATCAAAGGCTAATGCAAGTTCACAGAACTTATGCACATCTATAGATTTTTTTTCTATACTCGTAGATACCTAAAAAAAAGAAAAACTATTTCCAGGTCAAGTGTCAGTCTTTCATACTCGTACATCAGGTAATCCATAAATACACTCCCCTTCATTTGCTTTCACCATCATAACCAACCCCAATGCGCTTCCCCTAACACTTACAAAACGGCTGTAGAATAGATAGAGTGCTATATTTTTGCTTCCCTCTTCGTTTGTGGTTTTAGTTCAGCAACAAATATCCTAATCACGTTAAAAACTGCTAGCCAACCAACGACACGACTCTTGTACGACTTTGGCGACCCCCGACACCGATAGCTCTTCTAGAGGAACAAGAGCTCTCGTTATAGATCAATACGAAGGAATTCTCACAAGTGCATATCATTTTTCTGCTTGAAAGGTGAAAATTATTAACAAAAAAAAAAAAAAAACAATTTAACCCTAAGGATTAAGAGTTCAAATGATGTGAGTGACATTTTTTTTTTTATTTTGTTTCTGTCAAAGGTGAATGTCCTTCGATAATATGACACAATTTATGTCGTCAGCTCCACATAGAAAATTGTGTCATTAAAATAGTAATCATTTTTATGTGAATGACAATCCCTACCATTCCATTAGGACATTTGCCAAAATTGATATATATTTTTTTTAATAAAAAAAAAAGAACTTGTCCTTATTTCGAAGGACATTCTTTTATGAAAATCTAGTTTTGCTTCAATTATTACAATTGAAAAATAATGTGGTTGTTATTTGTGAAAAGAAATGAAAACTCTACTTACGAATTACTTGGACTTCTGCCAAAAATAAAACTCACCTGAAAATGAAAAAGAGAAAAAAACAAATTAAAGTTTGCTATTACATAAATTACAAATTTAAACAAAATTTTTTCTTGCCTTTATCAATATAGTAATATGTACCATGCACAAAACGGGATCTAATACATAAGTAGAGGATTGTTATCCCTGGCCTACAAAAGAAGTAAAGTAAGTTAGAGCCAACTCCAGCAAACAAACCCCACCACAATTCACGCTACAAAGGCGACGCGGCGCAGTGTAGCTTGGCTTGTGGTCGGTCAGTTTAACCAGTCCGGTCCGCCTTATTGCGAATCGTCACTTTGGGGTTACACTCGTATATTCGTGCAACAAAAAACTCTTGATAATAAATACTCACATTCGGCACGTGGTTTACTACTTGTTAATGTATTCCGCAACAACAAAGACCATAAAGGAGTGAGTTGTTAGCAGACTTCATATATGAAGGAATTTGAAAAAAAAAAAACGACGCCGAGAACGATTTACAATTTCCTGTTGTTGTGGAACTCCACTCCGGAAAGAATAAAGGAAGCTGAAGGTATTCCATTGAAATCAGTAAAATTTATACAAAAAAAAATGTATATATATATAAACTGCAGACAGAAGGACGACCAGCCAGTGCTGCAGCAGCGGCAGGCGCGAGCTGGCAGCAGTGAGTAAAAAAAAAAGATGATGATGAATTCCCCTGCAGTGTTTAATACAAATGCATTTCCATTTCTTAGTCATAAACTCATAACAAATTGTCCACATAATTTGTACGTTTTTGAAATATTACACATGACAGTTGGACTTTACAAGTTTATGCTATTGATTGGAAAACTAATAATAAAAAGTTTGTTAATTTAAAGCAACCTCTAGCTGCAAACTTAAATTGCATCACAAACTTGTATGGATGAAACTTTCTGAAACTAAAGAAGTTTTTAAAAATCTAAATCTGATATCCGGAAATTCCAAGTAAGGAAGATCACTTCCCATGATGGATAAAGTTAATTTTACTTGTCTTCGATCTTGGAGAAACATTAAAGCAGTTAATATTAATTCAACATTAAAAAAAAAAAAACTGATAAATAATTCAGCTTATTGTCAAATATTCAATAAGGAAAAAATAACGTATACGCCTAAGTGTACCTCACTAATCCGAGTAATTACAAATGGTATATTTATGAAAAGCATATAGTTTTTAAACTGAAATTGTAAAAATAAAACACATTTATACGTATGTACATATGTAGGTACACATACTTATAAAAAAAAAATAGTAACAGTGAAGAGAGTTTTTAGCTTCTGGTTTCTAGAAGTCCGATAACATTCTGGTACATGGTTTAAAAACTCGTCTCTTTCATAAACCAAATAACATAGAATATAATAGTTTTAATGTAAAAATTATAGTTTTTTTTATTTCTCCGTCAATTACAACACACGTCAAAAGACCACTGTTTCAAATAAATTTATACCCATACGCAAACCCCTCATCACAATTGGCATTGCCAGTTATTACCTTAAATAGCCCTGACAATTACTTAATTCCACCAAGTCAAATCAATACAATAAACGAGTAGGAGGTGGACTAAGCTGGCCTGCTGATGCAGAGACTACGTCTGTATCCTACATATGTTCCATAAGAAATCTTGCCATAAACAGAATTATCGACAGTCTACGTCGTCGTTTTTAATTGTTTGCCCGAGTTGTGTATGCTGGTGGTGCTTGGAGCTTGGTGCATGATGGCGTGCGTTGGCACTCTATAGAGCTGTTCAATCGGTACGTTTGTGTCTACTACCTATTATACCCTCCAGAATCTATCCTTTTGGATATATGTATGGCGCAGCCAGTCAAATCACACAACGACTTCAATGGCTATAGGTTGTTGCACAAGCGATCCCCATACGAAGACGGAGACCTCTAAATTCTACCTACATAGTTTGGACACATACATTCAGTTGACTGTCACAAGAACTCTATTAAAGAGTTTTTGATTGATTCGATTACACAATTGCTTCCATTTATACCTATTTATTATGACACACCAGTGAAATTGAGCGATTAAAAGGGCTCCCTTTTTATCGCGAGATGACCTTCTTTAGAATAATTGTTATTAATTTCCCGTTCCCATATATGTATGTTCGAGTATGTGAGTGAAACAAAAAAAAAAAAAATAAAAACTCTCGATTTTCTTTAACCCAGACCTCAAAAAAAGCGACAAAAGAAGAAAGAAGATTCACCATTAAATAAATTAAATTTTTGTGACGTTTTATTTAACGCATATAACATAGCAACCCAAGTGCGCCAACAGTGGTCCATATTATAAAAGAAAGTGGAAAAAAACTTTACTTTCCTATCATTTTTCAAAACGTTAATACAGAAACTTTTTTTCTATCTACATAAATTGTTTTAATTATTTTTTTTAAATAGTTCGATAAAATAATTTAAATATTTGTCTATTTAAGATTGTTAAAATTTTACGTTACATTTTTTAATAATAATTTTACAAATTTAATCTATTAAAATAACTTTTCAAGGCTTTAGAAAAGAGAGTTAAGAAAACAAATTAATATTTAAACTTGGGTGAAATCGGCTAAGTTGAGTTGCTATAATTGACAACTGATGTGTCTTAAGTGATTGTCACAAGTGAAAACCGAATAACTCTCTTAAAATTGGTAATCACTTTTGACTTTTCAGTGACGTTTATGGCGCAATATATGGCGTTTTGCTGATCACCTGTCAAAAATCTGTTTCTTTTTTTCGCTCATATCAGATGACAATTTTTTTACATCGGAGCTACCTCAGGATAAAATGACCGAACAATTGAGCGAATCGCTGAATCCTCATAAATAGAGTTACTATAGAATCTTTCAAAAGCGCTACCACATTTTTCCGTTTTTGACTTGTAACTTTTGACTTTGGAAAAAAAGAAGAACAAGTACAGTCAATTTTGTACTTTTACTTCGATCTGGAATCACTTGAAACTTTGTCAATCTTTTGACAATTCTCATTGAAAGTTGTTCAACAAAATTGAATTGAGTTAAATCACCTTACACAGACGAGACGGAGAGTTTGATTATCAAATTTGACTATCAAAAATGTGACAATCATCTATCACTTTACAGCAAATTTGACACATAAATTTAAGTTTTTGTTTAGAGTGATTATCAAATAAGTATCCGATTAAATTAGCTGTAGGTATACATGATGATTAAAAAGTAGCTAAAATTCGTTTAGTAATATTTAATCCATTTTTTTAAAGTTAATCTTAGGATTAAGCTTTATTTTAATACTAAATTAAACTTAAAATGTTGTCAATTTTTTCTTACTATTCTCTACTATAGTATGATATCGGTTTGGTCGGGGCAGAGGAGCGAAGTGGAGGACCGCGGGCGTAACTCTGAGTTCTGTTGATTTTTATTTTGTTTGGTGTTTCTGCCACAGGAAGCAACACACAATGTTTGCGTGTGTACGCGATCATAATTTAATTTTGTGCAACGTTTTGCGCCGAGAATAAGTGATCGTTCCTTCTTCAGAAAAAGGAGGAAGCTTGAAGCTATATCGTCTACGAGTGCGAGTGAGTATGTATATATATAGCATACATACCGCTGATAATTTTAACTTCTCGTAGATGTATAAGTATACATATACAAGAGTGACTGTTTTTTTTTTTTTTTTAAGTGGAATGTTACTAAGAATTAATTCCATGCAACAAATTGTATGCGCTGTCAATAAAAGCATAAAGTAAATAAAGCAATCAAATGTTGGCAAAATTATTATAAAGTGGCAGTTGATTCATTTTGTATGTATGTGTTTGTTTTGTTTTTGGGCAGAGCACATTGACGTTTATATGAGGATGAGTGTTGAGCGAAGACTTATTTGGAACTTGACTCAATGTGTGAGATGACTAATTTTTTTGTATATTGTCTATACAACGAGAGGAATAAACTGAAGTCAATTTGTACTTGGTGTTTAACGTCGATCTATGTTTCTAAATTGTGTTATCTGAATTGTTATTTGGTGTCACACTGATAGTGAGAACTAATTTGTTTTTTTTACATACATATGTACATGTATGTAAGTATATATGGGCTTTATAATCAAATGGCGTCAGAATAGGTGGGAGTATTTGTAGGGATTTGGATTTTGCATTGTCCCTAGAATTGTAATTGGAGGGTCATTCGGTATAATTTTTAAAACCATATCCTCGATGAGATAATGTCGTAATGGTTGTCAATGCTATTTAGAATTTAGTTCCCATTGCCCATTGGTATCATACTCCAGCCAAAGTCTCAAAAGTAAGAGTAAACCTTATTATTGAAGGTATATGAGTATGACAAATTGACTATTTCCAATACCTTTACTTCAAACAAAATCGAAAGCGTTGAAAGAAAGTAGAATAATTCATGCAATAATAAATACTACATTTTAACGTTTCAAATTAATATCATGAGTAACTGAAATTAGACAGCTAACACCTTTAACGTTGCTTTTACAAAAACGAATTGGTTTAAGAAAGATTACATAGAAAGCAATGGCACGAACACGATACAAAATGTAACGTTTTTCTGTTGACAGAGTTTTCAATTATGTCCCGTTTTTGTTTTGCGTTAGTTTGGTTTCAGATAAAGCATTAATCTCAAAAAGTGTACGAAGTGGTTAAAGGAGTAAACTCTCAGTGACAAATAAAAAATAATTAACAATAAATTACAATGATATTCGAGACTCGAACAAACGTCAAAATTCTGTCGGCAGTTCTTTTATCGGCAGTAGAATCCTCTCTTTTTACTTTACTGTCGATATTTTTTCCAAATAAAACACACCTAGTGTTTCGATGATTATCGACTTACGTTAAGTAAATTTAGGCATCATTATCTGTAGATCTGTAGATGTAGAACATGATTATGTGCCTTAAACTTTTGCAATTTTAGTTAAGAAGTTGCATGTAAATCCATCGTATAATTTAACTTTGCATAGTTGTTACTGTAGTCGATAATTTTAACTGTATCAAATCAGTGACGAAAAATGTATTTAAAACAAAAAATACAAATTTAACCCAGTAACCACAACAAAATCGTGAAAAGTGTGTAATTCAATGCTTTTAAACCTTCTTACCAAAATACTTTTCATCGTGTTTTGGGGACGCAATTTCTGATTTATTACAGCTTATTGTATGCCAACCGAGGAACTGTCTATATACTACAGGTTCCGTCACCGAGGAATGGAAGATTTAAAAAAATTGTTATTCACCAAAACTCAAATTATATTTGTGAATGTATTTTTTAGATGTTGCCATTACAAAACCATCAGTCAAAAAAATGAAAAGAAAAAAAGAACAATATTTAGGTACGTACGAGAAATCATATCAGTCAAGTGCTGTCCATTTTTGCCAAAACACTCCTGTAGACGTTGTGACAAGTTCCACATTTTAACGAAGAAAGTACGGACTACTAATGATGTTTCGACTAATGCCACACCAAACATCAGTGACCTTGGGACCTTGGAGAGGTCGTGCATGGAGCTCCCGTGGGTTTTCAGAGGCCCTGTAAATGAAAGTCGGCTGTGTCGTCCATTATCAAACCAGTACCATCCGTCAAGATTTCCAACATTATGCTTCTGCAAACCTCATCCGTCTGCCGTAGTCGTTTTGCTGCAATTCTTGGACAACCATCATCAAATCAAAGTGCAAAATTCCATACCTCGCTGTCGGACCCTGAAGTTGTTGGCATCAGTGAATTTAAAAATTATTCCAGCCTTCTTTAATGGTTTTCCAAAATTCTTGCAATTTTGTGTTTTTCTTTTATCAAAAATCGTACTCTACATTGTTTCATAGCATTTTTTCTGGTTGAATGAAATTTGATTTGGCATCACTAATGCACTTCTTAAGCAGTGTAATGTGCACTTAGAACCATTATCATTTGCATTTATGTCCACTGTAATGGCAAATTTTTATCTTCAAATGGCTTCTTGCAGTTTTTCAAGGTTTCTATTAGACTGGGTATTGGCCTAACGATACATTTCATTTTTATATAAATTATTGCATCGCCTATTTGTAGTCAATACTCAGATTATTCTCTGTATACAACAACACTGCAAAAACAAAAACCTAAACAATGAAACAATTGCATGCATATTGTGCAATGAAATACTTTGATAATTTAATTGATTTATACCTACGTCTAATTGCGTGTTACGTTGTTTTTGTTCTTCTTAAAGAACAGCTGGTTTGGTGCAATTGGTTTTTAATTATGAACATATAAGCTGATACAAACGCGCGGCCGACTGTTTCAAGCCCACTATTGTCATAACAACAAAATGCCATTTCGATTTTGATAGTTAGTATATTTAATGTATCTATACATATGTGTAACTGTATAATAATTAGATACTAATGCTGGTGGCTTACGCCGGCGAGCGATGTTGACTAGGTAGGTTTTTTTTTGTACCCGTTCACAGACTTAATAAGCAAATAAAATTCAAAACAATACAAATGTTTTGCATTCTTTAAAGCTGATCAATAGCACCTGCAATTGATTTTAAAAGGCTGTTGATTTGGTTTGTTTTTAAATCTTTGTTTTAATAATTTGTGTGGTATTTCAGATTCAGATTAAAACACACTTACACTTAATACAAGCTCAGTGGGGGAAGACTGTTTGGTACTTAAATAATAGTAGTTTTTGAGTTGATTCAAAAGTCAGTTTATTTATAATATCTCTGTGCCAAATTTCATCCCGATCCGTTCAGCCATCCTGGGGTAATTGGAAAAAGTGTGTATTTTTAATTCTGGATATTTTTTATTTGTTTTTATTTTAAACTTTACTGAAAGTTTTTTTCGTTAAAAATTTATATTTTGTTTTGTTAACTTCTGCCATTCCATTTGATATTGTTTCCAAATTGAAATTTTATAAAATATCTGTTCGAAGCATCCTAGCGTGATTGTAAAATATTAAAATAAAACTTCCATACATTTTACCGAGATAAAAGTAAGCCTATGTGCTATTCCAGACTAATCTATCTCTGTGACAAAGTTCATCCAAATCCGTTCAGCCGTTCTGGTGCCTTTTAGCAAAAAACATCCATACACCCAAACTTTCACATTTGTTTGTTTTCTTTGATTCACTTGGAATTCTTTATTTAATTTAACTTTGCGTAAAGTCATCTGTTTAAGATGGTATCATCAGTAAAATTCAGGATCCATTCCTTTAAATTGTGTATTTCAATAAAAACGTTGCCAAATGTTTAATCCTGTCCAGATGTAAAGACCAATCAATTCCAACAGCTGTTTTTTGTTTTCTTCTAAAACTGTTTCATTTTGCCAACTGAATTGAGATAATTCAACTTCCTATATATTTCATAAGTGACCTTACCCAGTTCTTTATCATTTTCCCACACATGCTGAACAGACCTCCGAAAATTCCTCTCAACAAATTATTATTATTGTCTGACCCTTTTTAATCTTCAAAACGAACCCGTCCTTCACCATCCAGTTGTTTCAAATCAATGTAAAACAAAACGAATAACAAAAATTCTAGCGCCACATTTGCAATTTGATATACCAATTCTAATTCGAAATAAACTCGTCCAATTAGAAATCCAGGTTTAATTTTTACAAACATACATGTTCATTTTTAACACTCTATATAGGAGGTACCTACATATACGAGTATGTGATGTTTAGTATAACATAGACCTCTTTTATCGGATTAAGGTGGTAATTGATTCGTGTAAATCATTGATGGGATGATTACGTATAAAGCAACAAACGGTACCACCAAGGATGATAGCGCCAGTCAATAAATCAACTGATTCAATAGATATGTTCTATGTGACGTTAGCTATAGAAACTTAAGATATCAAATTACAAATTCCTACACTTGTTGCATGCGACAAGAGGAACACACATTTTTTTATAACCTAGTTCCAAGCGCAATATAAATAAATATATGTATAAGCAAGTGATGACATCGCATTCGGATAGTGCGTGAGTTATATACTACGAGTACCATCTAAACTAGCTAACCATCATCTGCCCACAGAGACTGCGCTAGTTGCTATATAGTAGACACAACATCAAGAACATCACCAGACAAAATGACTATATCCGGCATTTAATTTGCGCCAATCATTTAAGCTGCAATCACACTTAGCCACGCGTTACTTTAAGAATCAGTGGAAATGGAAACGTGACGAGACCAAACGAAACAGAGGCGGTCGACATTCGAAAAGTACTATACTAACATAATAATATCATACCGACAAACCAAAGAAACCAAAAACGTCTGGCCGTGTCGTCGTCGTCGTCCCGTCAAACGTCAGAGTATCAGACTCAGACCATTCGAAATCAAGCCTCCTGATGCTTTCATACTGTCATCGTCTTGCGGTAACGAGCAGCTATAAGTAACATCGTCATCATCATCACTCATTGATTCATTCATTCACTCATTCATGCAATTCATTCACTAAAGTTTAAATAGACAAGGCACAGACTGCCCAGCTGTTCTTCTTTATCTTTTTCAAAAAAATCTAAGTTACACAAAAAATTTAAAATCTTTTTGGTTCCTTAGTATGGCCGCAGATTCAACTCCGAGGAAGAAAATCTTTCAACAAAAATTTGTCAATAGGAATTTGAAACGCCCTGCAAAAAATGTTCGTTGCACATTTTGCCAGAGCTGGTCACCCTGAATGCAAAACGTTGGCGTCGTCGTCGTCGTCCGTCGTCTTCGATTTATCTCTCCTATATGTTTGTATTCCTTCTGTGGGGAGCTGCTGATGCAAGTCTCATATGGAGCGTCCTCCGTGTCCGCGCCAGCCAGCGTTTGTCTGGTATTCTGGTTCATGTCCACCCCATGTGGTTGTTGGACTTGGGCTGCTCTGTCCATCGTTTAGTCTGATGTTTGTGTGTGTACGACGACCAAAGTGTAATTATACTCCTTAGCAAACATGCAATCTAATTTGGCTCACGGATTAGTTTCGGACTGGTAAAAAAAAACATAAGTATGGAAATCCTCGACTTTTGGGTGGATCAATTATTTTGCTGGATTTCGGGGAAAAGTGATTTGGCTTAGCGATGTTCTCAAGTTTTTTTTTTTATTTCAGGTAGGTTCACTGAACTCTGTTTTTACTCATGTTCATGTTCAATGTTGGCGACGACAGACAGCAGAAATATTCTCTTTTTTTTAGCTCAAAATAATTCTTTGTATTGTTAAATGGCGCCCAAAAGTCAAACGATACTCTCAAATACCGATACGCCTGCCAAAAGGATGATGGATTAATGGCCATTCTCTTGTCCTATCCATTCTCAACTTTAAACAAAAAAACGTACATTGTATGTTTGTATATTTTTTGATTGAATGTACGCATAGAGTATCTGAGAAATTAGTCTTGCCACCAGCCCTTGACATTTGTTACCTTCACCACTGAAATGCATGGCCATTCCAATGATGTGTGATGGGGGAATTATTTTTGGAACACAACTTCGTATATGTATTTGAGTTTTTGAAATGGCGACAAATATTTCAATGTCTTCTCCACATATACATACAAACATATTGTACGGTACGTAAATATGTTAGTGAAGAGAAAATGAAGTCAACTCTAACGCATGACAGTGACAGCGCACCTACAATGTGTATAACAAATGAAGCTGAAATAAAATGTATGAACATACTACGCATCTTAAGATCTATGACATTAGTAGAAACGTCAATTTAGCATATTTTTATGTTGTCAAAGTTTAAAATTAGACATGTTGTATAGATGATGTGTATGGCTTTTATGATTTTTTAGCATCAAGTGCATTTCTTTTTCTTGCTCTTATATCTTTACAAAGGCAAATGAAATAACATGGAAGGATTAATTACTTTGAAGCGTGATGATGAAGACAGAGATGTGGAGTATAATTTGAAAGCAAAAAAATATTTAAATATGATGGGTTGGGGATTGAACGTGCTCACGCATTTGTTAATGAGCTCTTGCGTTCATTGCAAGTCAGCAAAGACAAGGTGAAAGGTTTATACTGATGCGGACACTTACTTTCAACTTAACGAGATCATTTAAAAGAAAATCATTCAAAAGTGAGATCGAATCTGAAAACTGTTAATGATCTTATATGTATATTGTATGTGTATGTGAAAAGTGTCAAAAAAAAAACAAATAAGTTTTTTACAACGAATACTTTCGATTTCAGAAAGAATCAGCTTAACGAAACTTTTACCTTAACTCAAAAACAATTTGAGAACTAGACTTCAAGTTATTGGGACAAAATGGAATCAGAAAACATTTTTAAAAGATTCAAGAGTCGATGACTTGAACACCCTTTTTTTGAACAATTGAGTACGAAATCATTACGAATTGTTTTATATCCTTTGCACATGTTTAGCCACCTACGACCTGAATGCATACTTCAGTTTTTAGTCAAGCCAAATCACTATTCAAAATTAAGTATATAATGGAAGTGAAAATTTTTACAGGAATAAATTCTTTGAATGAATTTTTGAAGTGCACCTCCACTGCTTTTTCTTATCTAAATAAATTTATTGTTACCACATACGACTATATACTCATCAGATAAACTTAATAATTATTAATTTTCCAAACAGAAATTATAAAAATGAATCTCGGCATTTATTTCAAAAAATTATATTAGATTTCGAGTAAAATTTGTACCTAGAAGTTCGTCAATATTTAAAATTTTTATTCACATATTTAATTACATACATACGTTGAATTATCTGATGGTCACAAGAATCTATTTCTAAAAATTCATAAAAGTGCAACAAGACATCACTGACCAGTGGCGTAGCTAAAATCAGGTTGCACAGGGTGAGGCAATTAATTGTCAGAATATAAGAAGAATTGAAAACAGTTAAATAGAAAAACATAAATAAGATTGTTCTCTGTCATAATTTTTAATGCGATCACAAGATTTAGAAAAGATTCTGTACAATCCCAAACTATATAATAAATTTTAAAGTTTTTTTTAATGACTTCTCAATATTGGTATCTCTAAGCGATGGGTTACCCACTCAGACTCATCCCCTTTTCAAACTACGCCAGTGTCACTAACACGAATACATTGACAAGTAATTTCACTTAGTCCAAAAGATGTCATGTGTGTTTAAATGTCACTGATGCCATTTGTCATTTTATGTTATTGCAGCAGCATTAATATGTCAAATTTTCATTTTCAACTTTTTAGTTAAATTGATTTTATTCATCTTCTGAATAATTTAAAACCAATTCGGAAATTCATAAAAATATTTCAATCACGTCCATTCGGAAAAAAATAACAATGTCTGAATCAGTTAATGGCTATTTTTAGGTTAAATAACTCAAACAAAAAATACATAATATGTATGTATGTTCATTGTTCTGAATATAAAAACCATATAGTGTGTATATTCAGTATACATATAATGTACACACTTCTTTAATCTCTAAACTCTGACATTGTCATCCATGCATCGGAGTGAACGTATACAAAACTTAAAACACAAAAATCAAATCTAAAAATGAAACTCATCTCGGTATTCCTAGAATTTTAACACTCCCTGATTGTATTTATTTTTACTCCCGCATAATGTTCTGATAGATTCAATTTAAGATCCTAACAAAATATTAGATTTGATATCACTCCCATCCCATGATGCATGCATCATCTTACATATATAAAGTCTGTATAAGAATAATACTAACACAGGAAGATTTTTCGTGCACGTCACAATGAATTTAATGAACTTTTGTGAGCCGTATATTGACGGCCAACGCCCTTCTGATATTTCTGTCAAGGGTGAAATTAATGAAATTAATAAAACTTAAAATCTATAATATAAACCATTATCATACAAATTCAAAGATTCCAAATTATTCAAGGTCCAACAATCGAATTCAGAAATAATTAATTTGTAATAAAAAATAATATAATTCAGGTGGCGAAGTAGTCGGTAATCTCTTCCTTGGTAAAGGTCACACTTAAATAGATGGTATCGTAACTCAGAGGTGCTGAAAAGGTGTACTTTTTTTTTTACTTAAGCAAAACACTTTACACAAATTAATTCCAACAATGGATTTTACAAAAAAAAAATTCACAATAAAAGGCCTGTGACGTGGACAGGTAGTGTAAAATAAAAAGAAATAAGCTCGTTAAGTCATTTAAGTTTTGTTGTGTCAATTTGGTTTTGTTTTCGATTTGATTGTTGTCAAAACCGCATGCGCACATGTTAACACATTTCAGCTTTCAGATTGTTTGCCGCATTTGTTGTGCTTGTGCCATGGAACAATGTTCTGTTCGATTTCAATGACAACTTAACACCAGATACGAACATTGGTAGGTACAATCAGAGATAGACGATAAGGACACCAGAACTTTAAATAGTAATTGGTTTTGTTCGATAAGTGGTATTCTTGACTATCGAGTTGTTGCTTGTTCGTAAGAAAATGATAAATTGACAGTTTTGAACTAAGCGATGCGCGTTGATAACTCACATCTGTCAGTTCATAACGTTTATATATGTAGGGCGTTTTTTTTAAACGTGTGATTTTCAATCTGGCAATACTTTTTTCGTAGTTGATTTTATTTTGACAACTGTCACTTCATTTATGCTCAGTTTGGTTTGCCATTTTATTTTGAACAACGTTTGCAAATCATTCAAATGGAGCAGAGTATCGAAGATGAACCGAATGAGTTCATCTGCCATCGCGCACAACTATTGGAGCTGTTCCCATCCACTTCATGGAAGATTTTGCGTAAGGATCTTTCAAAATCCAACTCGTGCAAGAATTTTGAAGCCGAACAACCATCAAACGCGTCGCACGTTCGTTGAATAGGCCCAAAACGAGATGGCCACCGATCCCGAAATCAAAGCTAAATTCTTTATAACAACGTTAAATTATATGCGTTTTATTTCTTCTTAAAAACCACACTTCTAAAAAATAAAACATTCTTTATAAGGTCTTCGATTAGGTTCTTCCGAATTTTGACTTATCGACTATATTCATCGGTTTCACGGAACCACCTTCCTAAAAATAAGATTTCAAAATGTGTGGGATAAATTTGAGTACCTACACTGCAACAGCAAGAAAACCAGCAGCCTGAATCTGACGCAGTCTTTTTATTATCGCTCACAAGATCTCGACCCTAAAAAATTCAAAATTTCAAGTACGTCAAGTTAGCACTACACTTTTCGAAATTAAAAAAAACTTAGTATACAGTTAATTGTGTGTTTTTGTTGTAAATTAGTTGTGGAAAAAAAAAATTTGTATTTCGACGATTTTAAAAAATACGGGTATGTAGTGCTAACTTAACACTATGAGTCCAGGCATACAAATTACGATATTCCAAAATTTTAAAACGCAATTAATTGTAGCTTTCACTTCTAAAATTAGTTGTGAAAAGAAAAAATTCCATGACTAATAGTGTCAAGTTAGAACCACATATCCCGTTTTTTTTTAAAAAAATCACGGCAACAAAATTTTTTGGAATTTTTTTCTTTTCACAACTAATTTACAACAAAAACACTGTATACTTAGTTTTTCTTTTAATTTCGAGAAGTGTAGTGCTAACTTGATGTACGTCAAAATTTCAATGATGTTTGAAAAAATCCGGTACCAACATAAAGTTTAGGACCTTAACTTAAAACTTTTGCAAACTCGGTGTAATGTTTTTGTTTACAAAAATTTATTATTAATATTAATTTTGATTATAAAAAGTCATTTTAAAAGTCAGTCTCGCCTCGGCCTGCAGTCGAATATATTAATTAAGTCCTTTTTCCAAAGAAGAGTTTCACTATCAAAGCCCGATCAAATCATGTTTCTGATTTCTTTTAGCACTTTAGCAACATATTGATGTGTTTCATTTGGAATGAATTGAAGAAGACAGCAGAAGAATTGAATTTAAATATTTGACATAAAAAAAAAACGAACAAAACTGTCAAAAAGGCTATCGGCCCTAGCGAGGTATTCTCGTTCGGAGTGGAAAATTGTCCGGAACGCAAACTTTATCGGAAGTTCAAGTAGATTTCGAGGTATCTTATCGGAAGGAATAAAATAAACCAATGAGTCGAAACACATGAATTTGAGTCGAAGGGAATCGGAAGAACAATCACACTAATTTGTCAAAAATTTAATAAGAAAATGAACTTCATCGCAATTCATCGCAATTCAACGCAATTCATTGGGCGCGTTAAATGATTGTCGGAGAAAAATTCCGGACATCCAATCGGAACAATACCTTGAAGCAAAACTCCTTCCAATATTTTAAATTCACCTCCGAAAGGATATACCTCGCTAGGACCGCATAACTGTTTTTATTTGTAAAAATTTCAACCTGACTCCATGTGATTGAATTAAATCAAGCCCTTTTCAATTGAATGTACAAGTTCAAAGGGAGTATGTGTATATCTTGTAAACGAAGAACGTTACCACGTTAATTCATCAGCAAAATTAAATATATTCTGAAAAGGGCTTATTTTACAAACATTATTTAAAAGTTAACAAAAAAGCAACTTAATTAAAGACACACACACACATGATGTAGATCATATTATTAAAAACTAAAATATGTACATATTTATATGCTTTTTGTTTGTGTTAATTTGTTTGTATTCTCTTCATTATTTGCCCTTTGTTTTCTTCAACAAAAGATAGATTAAAATCAACTTCCAAGCAACAAACAATCAACCACAAATCAACAAGTTTACTCGCTTGTGTGTATAGAGTTTTTGTTTAATCTTTAAGATCATTATAGCAAACAAACAATATTTAAAAATACTTAAGCTTCTCATTTAGCAATTCAAATCGAATAATGACGTTATCACCTCCCATTTATGAATCATCATCTTAATAAGTATAAGCAAATGAAAATATATAAAAAAAAATCCATCGAATCAGACGCGTGACTCTTTAACATTTTTCGGAATTAAATAATAATATGTTATAATAATCTCGCACTCAGCTCGCAACATGTGCTCTTTTAATTTGTTTTTTGGTTTAATTTTTTGTATCTTTTGTTTGTGTTTTATTCGAATAAAACACGCGAATTGATTGTACAAATAAAACTGTAAGCCAGACATCAAGAGAAATCGCCACACGACAAAATAAAGTCGCATAGGTCAAGAACTTGGCGGTTTTATCGGTCTCGTTTAGAAACGACAGATTTAATCAGTCGATAATGCATTTCGAATTCGACAGTGACACAACTTAACAATTTATTATTTTATGTTCTCTTATTTATGTATGTGCCCAGGAGAAATTCATTTCTTTTCGTTCAGTTTCGTTTTTTTTTTTTTTTTTTTTTGAATAATTTAAACGTTGGAAAATGGAAGCTATGAAAGTTTGTTTGGGCGTGAGGAAAATCGATAGATTGAGTGTTGAGTTTATTAATATTTTACTGAAAACTCATAAAATGACTCATTTGCGCCTCGACATTTGTGGAACTGGGCGGCGCCGTCGGTACTATGGTATGGTGAAGACGTGAAGAGTTATGAAGGACAACAATAGGAATAATTTAGTTCGGCAAAACACGACCAAAAGTTCTCTAAATAAATTCTATCAATTTGTCTTCGAAAACAGCTTTGTTAAAATAAATTGTTAACTTTTGGCTGACTTCTGTATATTAATTTTTTGTTTTTATGATTTTAAACTTAATTGCTTTAAAAAATTAAATTAAACACAAATGAATAAAAATTTCCTGTAAAGGAAAAAAAACGTACCAAAAACCGCCAGAAAATATTCAAGGCCTTCCTTTAAAATCCCCTATACAAAAAGGGAGTAATTATTTGTTGTGTGAGTCACAAATTTTGAAAAATAAAAGAGTTCCTGAAAAACTCGTCTCATTTTAGGGACACAAAAGTGTGATGAATATACTCGTACATAACAATAGAGTATGCGATTTAATGTTGGCTCTTGAAACTTGACTGATGCAGGAGCAGGATGTGTCTGCTTTTCTGTTTGTCTGTCTGTCGTTCCCTCGGAAATTTTAATCAATAATCATACATGCAATGAACACAAAGGGAAAGCCTTTTTTTCATTTTATTTTTTTTTTTGTTTGTTTGTTATTCCTTCTGCATAAATTAGACTTACTTACCACCCACCCCCGAATGGGGGATGATAATAGTTTGTCTGTTGTCAGTTAGTAGCAATTACTATATGAAGGCTGCAAGCTTCATGGCCGCCAGACATTGGGCGTGTATGGCTGAGAACCAAAACTATTGATTTGCGTTTAGATGCGTATCTATATACATTCAACACACATACATATATTATATACTCGTATAGAGTCGTAGATAGGAAACTAGTTATTTTTCTTTGATTTGGATTTTCTCTTGTTTCTCGATTTCATCCGAATCAAGTGTTTACGTATATACTTATACTTCAAACGCCCAAGCAAATTGATATTGAATTTAATATTTAAATACAAGAAAAAATTATATTTAAAAGAAAAAAAAGAAACTTATATTCAAATTACTTTGAGCCGGTCGATGTGTGGCGGTAGTGGGTTGACTTGGTTATGGCTGGTAGTGGCATTTCTTATAGCTTTCAATTCAAGTGGATGACCTTTTTGGGACAGTTGTATTTTGAGTAGGAGGAACTTTGGTCAAATTGATTTGCTGATTTTGGTCTCATATGAGTAACTTAGTATAGATTAAACTATAATTTTTGGATAATTCAGTTCAATTTTTTTTTTTTTTTTTTGCGGCACAAGAAAATACACTGGGCAATGTACGAAAATGTTGAATGCGGAGCTGATTTTATTTAAAGCGGATTTATTTTAATGTTATATAGACATATTAATAAACGGATATTAAGTATGTATTTGGGTATAACTGAGTTCTAATTAATAATGATTATAAAATTATCAAATAAATTGGGAGTCTTTTGTTGCATTTTAACTGCTGTTGAAAAAAGGAAATGTAATGCGTACTTTACATGAACTTTTTGAAAAGTTCTAGGACTAAACTAGTTCTTGCAATAGAATTTATTCAAAGAAAAATCAAGAGACTATATAAATTAACTTTCTTATAAAGTTTAAAAGACAATTAAATATACATATACATATATATATATATATAAATACAAAAAGTTTAATTTAAAAAATTTTAAATATATATAAGTTAGCTTTTTCTATATTTTACCCTTTAAAACAAAATTTGTCAAGTTTGTCAGAAATATGTTAGCTTCATATCACAACGTAGATATAATGAATTAAAAAAACTTATAATTGCGGTGCTCTAAACAATTAATTTAACTATTGAACTTGGGTAAGTAATTTCGATTTATTTAAAACATTTCTTATTTTAAATAGATTTAGTTTCAGAAATGTCTTTTTCCCTACTCTATTCAATCTCTAAACTTAAAACCTAATGCTGATTTACTCGAAACAAAAAAAAAAATAGTATTACATTCAATAATGAACAAAAATTTCAACTCACTTATTCCAAAATTTACACGGAATTATATTCAAATAAACGTTTTTGAATCAAAGCACAAATTTTGAAAAAGGTACCTTATAATTCCATAAACTTTAATAATATGTTGTTGAAGGAAAAGTGTGAAAAGAGAATGAAGAAGAAAACCCATAAGGAAGAGTATGAAAACTTAGCATTAGGACAACCAAAATAAAATAAAGAAATGAACAATAACAAGACAAACACCTCTGTTAAAGGATATTCTAAAAGGACCGAAAAAGAAACCGACAGAAACCAATGAGAAAATTTCTCAGAACTAAATTCACAAATGAATTTCTAGAAAAATGCAATGGACCACAATCTTCTAAAGTCTCAGAATTAAAAGAAAATTTAAGATTACTAAGAATAGTATATTCCTTTTTTGAACTTATTTCTCGACAGTGTCAATTGTCAATATTAGCATCAATTTCATCAAACTCCCTAATGACCTTGAAATTGGTTCTTTTATATCGTAGTTAGTTCTGTTTCTAGGCTGAAAAAGAAGGTGTTTTTCCCTCAACGGTCTCGATGGAGAATAGATAAAAATGATGAAGAGTAAGTTAGGACACTTAATGTGGTAGCACAAAATTATCATGAATAGTTCTTCTAGATTTCAGCATCTGCAAGCCCAAAAGATTTTGCTTGGCTATAGAGTTTGGACAGAAATTCCAATGTATTTTATGAAATAAGGGTTTCCAGAAAACATTCGCCTATTCAAGATTAGATCTATGTAACTAAAATAATATAATAATAGCATCAACGTGAGGAGCAAATGAAAACTTTAAATCGAAAGGTACTCCTAAATCTTTAACCTTTGCAGGAAAAAGATTGCAATCAAGAGAATATGGATATTCGTACAAAAAGTGTTTTCTAGAGATATGTAGAAATAATGAAACATTTTTTAATGTTGAGGCTCAGGTAGTTTAGTTTACACCAGCAGCATAAGTTATCCAAGTCCACTAGTCACTATTTACAAGACATTGGCTAAAATTGATATTCTTGACAATATCATCGATAAATATGATAAACAGCAAGGAACTGAAGTGGCTGCCCTGTGGTACATCTGAAGAACAAATAATAGGTCGTGAAATATTTTCATTGATTTTTACTTATCGGATTCTACCGATTAAGAATGAACCGATCCATTGAAGTAGGCTTTAGTGAATACTGAAAATTTCAAGTTTACGAAGCAATATACTGAATTGAAAGCCTTACTGAATTCTGTTTAGATAGTATCAACTTGGTTCTCGATAGATTCAATCACAAAAGAAGAAAACCATGCTAAATTTGTAACAGTTGACCTACATGAAATAAATCCATGTTTTTGAATACTAACGTGTTCCTTAACTAGAAAATCAAGCTTATTTTTAATTAATCCTAAAAAGTTTAGGAATCGCAGATAGTTTGCAAATTCCCCTGTAGTTCGCAATATTGTTTTTTGAGACCGATTTAAAAATGAAATCCAATCATCGAGGAATATTTGGTAACAAATAGCAATTTCTATACAACAACCTTCAGATAAATTACAAAGATTTTTAACAAAGATTCAATGTCGGAGCAAATCATGAAGACAAACATTCTTCTTCTTCCTAACCCGGTTGATCAAAATGAGAAGAGTAAATCACCTCCCCCCTTCTCCAGCAAACCAGAATATGCAATGCACAGTATTTAATATAAAACTTTATTGCACCTTTCACGATAATCAAAAATTGTTGCAAATTTTTTGCCAAAGATGTGTTTTTTTTTTTAAGTTCGTAAAATCGTTTTCATGTCAAAAATCAGGATATTTTACCACTCAGAACAATGTCGTTATAGCTTACGGAGAACAATCTGATATGTAGATACAATAAATACTATATTTACATATTAATAAAAAGGTATAAGGTGCGAGGACTAAGCCACACGAAGTCTGGATATTACACATTCACCACAAAAGCCACGTACCTAATCGAATTTTCAGAAGAAACATTTACATACATACATACGTAGATATAATATACAAAGTGACTCAGATGTCGTGCAATATTGGCACACCATGTAGCGACGACAAGGACATTTCCATGGCCATCATTGAATCACCAATCTTTGCCAAAAAAAAAAAGAAGAAAAATCTAACTCGTAAATGTCGATGTCAAGGACCATAATATACGACATTGGATTTTTTCGTCCAACTCAATTAAGGAAGAATGAAAACCTTCATCCTCTGCGTGATATACGCCGCACCCCGCCATTCTCTCATTTCGATACTCCCATACCTATATATCTACTAGTATATGTATAGGAACAATTTATTCCTCAGGCTCAAGGCTTTGTGGAGCAGCTTTAATAGGCGCAGTACTTTTAAAGCAGCGACGACCTAACCAAATCGGGTGCCTACGTAATGCAAAGTGTTTGTCGAGCTACGGCTCTCATGATTCACTCTTATACACCAAAAATTGATGATTCAAAACTTACCAATTCTTCTTTTTTTGTCTTGGTAGCTTTTGCAAATATATTTCCAATAAAACCTTACAGCAAAGGGGGAAACACTTTTCTACACTATTTTTTTCTACACTCTGGTGTTTTTTCATCCCACAAAAATTAACACTTAAACACAGACTTTGGATATGTTTGATTTGTATTCATTTATTTCTTTAAGTTTACAATATTTAAAACTATTTATTGTAAAAAATATACATAGTTTTAGAAGAAAGAAGAAAAACGCAGTCAACCCGTTTGCGTTCGCGTTCGGCGGAAAAACAACTCCGATATGCACTGAGAAAGTTTATATTTCCTTCATCAAGGAAGAAGAAAAAAAATTACACTTTTGTTGCCGTGTTATGTCCTTTCTTTTTTCTTTTCCGTTTTATTTTATTTTTTTTGCTAGTTTTATTTGACAGGTTGCCGTCTAGCAGTTTTCTTTCTGTCAAATGGACACTGGAAAATGTAACTGCGCATATTCCATGAGAGAAACCGTACCTGCTGCGGTACATTATTTTTATTCGCTTTGTCTTTTTAAAAGGGATCTTTGCAGAGGGAAAGTGAAACGTCATAAAAAGAAGAGGGCACACTCTGTTTAAGGGTTTGTTTTTGGGGTTATTTAGAGATTTTACTCATTTTCTTTTCTTTTTTCTTTCCTTTTTTGAAATTATTTTTGCTTTTTTTTTTGTAAGTAATTGTGAATAGTTACATGCATGTGAAATATATGTATAAATATCACAAGAGAGACAGAAAAAGTTTGTAAAAGAAAGGTCTGTAAAAATAATTGACAAGAATTTAATGTGGGAGCAACAGCAAAAGAGATGGTAGTGCAAATGCATACATACATATGTACATACATTACATAGGTATGATGATGATGGTATTTCTAAAAAAAGCAGACATGACTTTATGGTTTACATTCATGTAATATGAGTATACTATATTATAAGTATTTATACCAGGAATTGCGTTATGAAGTTTTGTAATTGTAGTTCTTTTGGAGCGTAATTGGTTTAGTTTATAAAATGTTTCCTACTTGGTTCTGACATGGAGGAAGTTGTGTATTGAAAAAGTGAAGGATACATATGTGTGTTTTCTGCGAGCTTAAAGTTTTTTTTTCAAGACATCCTGCGGGTTTTTAATGTTCTAGAAGTGTTAGGTAGTTAATGAAGCAGTGGAGCTTACAATTTTAATTATATTTAAGAAGGAATATCATTACATAGTAAAAAACAAAGTCGATTTCTCTGGCTCTATGTATGCTTAAATCTTTAAAACTACGCAACGGATTTTGTTGCGTTTTTTTTTTTTTTTTAATGGATAGAGTGATTGAAGAGGAAGGTTTATATGTATAAGTAGATAATGTTTTTTCAATCAAAAAATTAATTTTTAAAATTTCATTCTGGACTGCGTTTCATTCCATACTTCATATACTTCATATACTCCCTACAGTTGAGTTTTGCAATATCTATGAACATATATACATTTTGTGGTGCTACAGCTCGTATAGAGCCAGGGCCAAGTAACTAACAACTCTCAACCATTCCTGTGTGCGAGTAATGGCAGAGATGGAGGGGACCTACAGTTTTATGCCTAATCCAAATGGCAAATTTTTGAGAAAGCACTTTTCATGACAAGAACTACTCTTGGAGGATTTGTGAATTCCTCGCAGGAGACAGTACCCGTAAAAACATTCAGGTGACACAGGCAGGGATCGAACCCCAGACCTTTGGCATGTACATTGAACATATGTATGTATATAGTTTACTTTAAGGTGGCACAATTATCGTCTATTATATAAATTGATTTTTAAATATACATAATA
The DNA here is from genome assembly GCA_905146935.1 of Scaeva pyrastri. NCBI lineage: Eukaryota > Metazoa > Arthropoda > Insecta > Diptera > Syrphidae > Scaeva > Scaeva pyrastri. The sequence continues at coordinate 34,860,519 of LR989927.1, read as the reverse complement.
TACTTCAAGGAAAAGAAGAACTTCAAATCAATACAATTCAAATAAATGTTATTATAGATACACTTTTTTGTAAGTTCCAAGAATAATGAAAATTTTGATCGATTGGTGAATTATCGGCCAATCTAACAGCCAGGCGAGACAAAGTTCGCCGGGTCCTCTAGTTTATAATTAATACCAATGTTGGAGTTAAATTATTTTTATCTTTTCTTTATTGTAGTCTTGTAAATATTCCTGAAATTAAATGCATCAGCTTTATCAAAAGTTTCAAAACTAAGCGAACAATGTCGACACAAACTAAAATATCACATTATAGAGAACACTATAATAAGCTTGAGTTTAATTTGGGTGATAAGAACTTTAATGATAAGAACTATAGAAATTCTTACTCTTAAGCTTTGTACCCCACAGACCAGACCTACCACTTGACTGGAAAATCTGTAACATACATTAAAGAAAAAAATATTGATCCTTCTATTGAAATTTGTCCATAATATTCCTCCAAGAAATTCGCCGGAACATTTTCGGAAAAAACAAGATTGCTGATTTTTAACGTGAGAAGAGAGGGTGGGAGAAGGTAATACAAATTTGTCCGATCCGGAAACAGAAACAGAATTACATAAGTAGATATATTTAAAATTAATTATTATTAGTATTGAATTAGTTACATACATATTTTGTTAATAGTGACAGTATTTTTTCTAGATTTTTTAAGTTTATTGTGTTGAAAAATATGGTTGCAAAACATAGAAACAGGAGAATATCGGTAAGAAATTATCTACCTATACAGCGCTACACTTGATGATGTTATAATAAATACGAAAAGTAAACATCATAATAATTAATTTATTCATATTTGCGAACAGATATCTTTTTTTTCTAATTTTTATGGTTCCAAAAAAGAAAATTTATTAAGAACTTTATACACGTATAAGGTAGCATTGATTATTAAAAATAATGTTTAAAATATAAATGGAATAAATTAAATGTTATATTGATAATTCACACCTCTTGGTCTAGGAAGTTATAGTACCTTAAAACTTAAAATACGAGTCAAGTGTGTTGGAGACAAAATCTAAAAGGTGGCAACTTAAGAAAAAAAAATTGATAGATAATGTACATTCTATTCAATATTAAAAAAAAAGATATCTAACAACTTAAGGAACCACTTTAGGAAACTATTTTTTATTTAATTGTTCTTTATTCAAGTTATTTATTGAACATTTTTCAATTGAATCCATTTCATAAATTATAAAAAGAACTCGTGTAAATTAAGTTATTGTTTTAAAGAAAAAGTTAAAAATACACTCAGTCGAAAAACTGTTTGTGTATGTATATAAACTGACGTTTAATCAAAATTATCAAGAGTTAACTTTTAATATTAAAATTGCAAAAGCGGAAAGAATCATTGATAAAACAAAAGAGTATGCATACATTTTAATACATACATAATTATGTACATAGTTGAAGATACTATTTTTCAAAACAATTTTCACATCGTAAGTGCTAAGTCTTTAAATCGATATATGTATGTACATAGGTACCTAAGCTTGTTACACTATTTAAAGATACATACATAAGTACTTACATACTTATTCACTCAATAAAATAAGATCAATGAGATTTCTTAGGTGAATCCAATTTATTAATATTTGACACAATACCTAAGATCTTAACAGCGCACAAATGCACTTACATATTTGCTGTTTTCCAAAATAGTTCAAGCCTGGTTTGTATCATCTTTTTTTTAACATTTTTCAAAACTGTAATGTTCAATATTCTCTTATTCGTTTCATTAATCCTGTCTTCCAGAAACTACATAGGTAACTTTTTTGTAAGACTGGCATGTATATGGCAAAAATCAAGTTAATACATATGTAGGTATTTTGAATTCCAATATAAAGATTTACTTGCTTTAACACTAAGTGTTAAAAATTAACAACCCAACATACTTAATTAAAGCTATTTGATTAACAGCAAGAAAATATGTACCTAAATTTGTAATTTGTTCATAAATAATAAACGAACATAAATAAACATTAACAATTACATTCACAATTAAATTTAAAAAAAAGATCCAATTTAATACCAACCTCAAAAACTGCGTCCTTAATCCTTAATCCGATTTTGTTGTTTTTGTTTTCATCTAAATAAATTTCCAGGAGCAAATACGTACTTTCATGTGTTAGTACAAGTTAATTTTTCATTCACAAATTTTTACGAAAACCACGCACAAACAAATCAATACAATAAACACAGTTCGAATTAATTTCAAACTAAAAAAAACTGTGGCACTTATTTTGATGCTCTTTATATCGCAGAGTAAAAAGAAATTGATTACGGTATTTTGTTTACCTACTCGAACTCGATAAACTATGAGCTGTGATAAAAAATGATTGATTGAAAACTGATAGGACGCAGGAATTGATTTAGAAAAACTAACTGATAGTGTGTGGGTATGTATGACGGACTCGACTCGGTTCGGACTATCAGTCAAATAATAATGAAAACTGAGAAAAATTATGACAAAAAAAACGTTTGTAGATAACACATCTATGAGACAATCTTTGATAAACCGTTGTTTTTTTTTTTTTTGTAAGAAAAATATATTTTAATTATATTAAACAAAAAAAATAATGACCGCACAAAAAGCCTCGCACGCAATTGAATTGAAATCTCACAAAATACTGAATCGCTCTCCAGTTGGTCGCTGGTATTATAGAGCGGAATTGTCTTCGTCTTGTTGTAGTCGCTGTTTTGTTGTGTTTGTTGTTTTTGTATTGCTGTATGGTTTCGTTGGGTGCAATTTGTGGAACAAGTTTGAATTGAAAGGGAAATTGACGTTTTGTTCGAATAAAACAATTTTTGTCGTGTGGGCTGTGGGGTTGATGTTGTTTGTTTGCCTGGAATTTGAGTTTTTAGTCCATTTCAAACACATAACACAGAGGGTGCATTATTATTTTTACCGGATACTAGTGTTGTGTGTGACTTATGGTTATGAGCACTGAACTGACAGGACAGGGACATTGTGACTTTGTTGATAGACATAGGGTATAATGGGGTTAGTTCATATCTTTAGTAAAGACAAATGGTATTTGGAAAATCAACTGTCATTTTAAAAATATTTGATAAAAAAATAATTCTTTGAGATTTCTTTTCATTTGCCTAATATAATGTGAGATGACTAAGTGGAGTCCAATCTATGCGCATTGTAAGAAGGAAATAAGTTGACAATACATCCTTATCCCAATTTGATTTAAATAGAGACATACCAGTTAATTGCAAAGCGGACAAACTTGCAAAAAATGGAATAACATTACAAATCCAATATCGGTATACCCGTAGCTACATGTATCTAAACTTTTGCTAAAACAAGATTTCATAAAGAAAGTGAATCACAGTTGGTTTAATACATCCACTTTTTTGGCAAAAAATTTTTTTTTTCCAAAGCTTAATGCTAAACGCTCAAAACAACTTATCTTGATTGGTAGATGGCACATTAGCTCTGTTATAGTTGCTTTTAAAGGTCACTGCTTAATAAGCAGACATGCTTTACGACTTGGAGCTGTTTGGATGAGGAAGAAGAAGAAGTCCTGTACTTTCAAAAAAACGTAGACTACACCTCGGAGACTTCTACTACTATGATACCAGTGATTTAAATACGATCAAACGCTTTATTGTCAGATCCAAATGGTTCAACGAGTAGGAGGATCTAATTACCTAAGTGGTATCACAATGGACCATTGTTGGTCTAAGTGTGCTCGCCTTCTTTACAGCAGCCACCTTTACCTAACCTAACCTAGTCAATAAATTACTTACCCGTTCACTTTAAAGTCCTATTAAATATTATCTATCAAATTGGCTACTAGTAAGACAAGACGCCAACAATTATGAAAGAGAAAAGCTAACAAAAATTATCAGAAGAATTATAATGATGAATTAAAATGGGATGCTTATCTCTAACGAATACCCAATCTTCCATTTTTTGCTATAAGTTAAACTCAGCATAAGAATATTTTAGGTCTTTAAGCTGTTGCTAATGTTAGCCTCCAATATTCGACATTAGCATTTGGCATTAGCTTGGCAACCCCAGTTTCCATGATAAAAAGATTTTTAAAAAATCGATAAAAGATATCTAAATCAAAAGTATATTTTTGTATTTATTAATTCAATTCAAGTGTTAAGTTCAAAAGTGCATATCTTAGATCAGGCTTGGATATTACCTTAATTTCAAGACTAAATCTGATAAAATCCTATGCATTTCATCTAGAAATGTTGATAATAAGGAACTATGACTTTATTTTTTGACATTCAGCAACTGAAACAAATAAAAGTTTTGTATTATATTTAAGTTCCCTAAGTGCCTATTTTTTTCTTTTCCATCAAATATCACAAATACTTAAACCTTACACAAAAAATGGCTCATGTGAACGGAATTGTATTGCCATTTAAGCCTATGTTGACTTCTTCACCTTTTTTAAAAATCTATCCTTCCAAACTATAGATAAGCTAAAATTTAATTTGTCAAAATTAAGAGCATTTTTGACTCCTTGAGATGTATGCTTACAAATTATAAATTTTCATACAATTATGTGAACTAGGCCTCAGGAATTATTAGAATCGACCTGACACTCACCACATCGCAACGCATCATCCAATTTTTTATGCTAAAGAAAATATCCCATAACACAACAAAATTGTTGCCAATCCACTTCAACAAGTTTGATGTATTTTTCATAGAACACCAAACCAAACCAACACGAACACCATACATGTTATGTTTACGATTATACATTTGCTGTTGCTGGTAACAAAATAGGTACATACTTACGTCCAACCAAAAACAGCTGATGTACGCCTCTAAAAAAAAAATCCAATTTCACTTTACCATCCACCCAAAACACCTTCCATATAAACAACAACAACAAAACTTACATTGATGAAAAATTCAAAGCAAAATGTGGAAATCTGGAAATTCCTAACAAGGACACCAACGAACGGCAACGGCTTTAGCAAAGATATTATTCGATTACCATTTTTGGAGTAAAAACATTTGCCCTGACATTACCGACACTTGATTTCTCATTTCCCCATAATTGTCATCAAGGCGCCTTAGATCTTAGGCCGCTGAGCTCACGATTATTAACCGATCGATCGACGACCACGGAACGACCGACAGTTCCTACAATCCAATACAAATACAATCTCCATCGATTAGATCCGATTCGATCCAAGTGCACAATTAAGTGCTCATAATTGTGTTTAGAATTATTACTCACGCTGCTGCGCCACCGCCGCGCCGCTGCTGCACTGCGCTCTGTATTGATGTCGAGATTTGTGTTAATTAGTCAACTGAGCTGGAGCTTCGAGTTCGAGCTTCGAGAGCTCTATGATCTCAAGTTCAGAAAAACATTTCTTCGTACATACATAATGTACATGTTTGTTTGTACATATGTATGTATGTACGTTTGCCATGAAATTGCGGTGGAGAAATACATGAGTTACCGTCAATATAGCAACATCATTTTCAGCTAAGACTACCGCACGCAGCTATACAAACGTGAAACCAGTTTTTTTTTTTTTTTTTTTCATTTTCATCGATTGGAGTCGGAGCGGAGCTGATGATGGTTGGTTTGGGTTTGTGGTGGTTTTCATTTAGATGTTGACTGGCTGGCCAAATGTGGCATTTGATTGCAATTATTAGTTTATGAGGTGCCTGGTATATCACCTCTTGAGATCGCAAATGATTAAGTTGAGTGTCCACTTTCCGTCCATAGAAGGAAGTTAGGGCGAATGCCTGCGCGACTCGAGAAAAAGCAAAACCAATTGTGTGGGAAACTGTTTCCTCTTGAATGAAAACGAAAGAAAAAAGGAAGACATCTAAGTCTAACTCTGGTAGGTAACTTAAATAAAAACGATGCATGGATGTAGGTCGATTAATATTGAGTGTAGAAAAAGTCTCCAGAGCTCTCGTCAAATTGTTGATGCATTGGACATTGATTATTGAATTGAGTCCTAATGAAGTTACTCCTAATGAAAATATAAACACCCAAATGCAATAATTTCATAATTAATAATTTTTACAATATTTTTATATTAATTAATTTTTACATAATTTTTACAATAAAACAAATAAAATGGCAACAATTTCCAAACGAAAAGATGATTATGCATCTGAACATTTGGCAACTGATTCATATTTATCATAACTTAACAATTCAGAAAAATAAATGACGAGGAGAAATATATTTGATTAACCACATTGAAATTATTTTATTATTTATTCTTATGACAAGTGACAAGTTTAAAAAAAGAATAAAAATTTTAATTATTCCTTATTTAATACAATTTAGTATGAGTAGGCTATTTAGGATTGTTGCATTTTGGAAATATCTATACACATATGTATGTACTCTACATTTATAACTTCATCTTTTTAAAAATGTATACTCCGATAAAAAAAAATGTGATCTTCAGTTTCTTAACGAAAACGAATATCGACGAAGTCTTTCTTTACTCAGACAGAAAAAATAATTCCTAAGTGTAATTTAAAAACGTGAAACAACATCAACGACACCATTGAAAGTTCAATATTTTCATATGCAACTAACGTCACTGAGGTTGATAGCATTCTCAATACACTTGGAGAAAATAATGTCGTTTTCAATTGGCAATCTGGAATCAGAAAAAAGCATTCTCAAAGCGTTCAATTGGGCAAGAGTGACAGTTCTAATTCTGAAAAAGAAGAGATTTCTCTTCTGGATTTGAAGTCAGAAGCAAAAACAGAATCACTCACACATTCAAAGATTTTACATGACACACATGACACACTTGACAAATGTCATATTTTTGAATTAACAAATTGTGCGAACTGTGAATTGATTGCTTGAAATTAAAACTAAACTATAAAAAAATGTATAATAATATTGACAATATCTTAGCAATTGTTCCTAATTTGTTAAAAAAACATTGTTGGAGTCGTCTTCCTTATCTTCTTCATCAAGTGATGACGATGCAAGTGATGCAGTTAATTTTCTATTGCAGGAGTTTTCCAAAAAGCCAAGATTGCAAAACTACCAATACAGTCACACCAAACTTTAAATTTTTCAGAATTCACAAAAAGTGTTCAATTGAGATTCTGCTTCACTTCTCATTCCGGATTGCCAATTGAAAACAACATTAGCGAGAGAGAAACTGTGCACAACGAAGTGGAACGACATTTCACAGAAAATCACAGACTCTACGAAATATCAACAAAAAATCATTTCAACAAATTTGATTCAAAAGTGCGTGAAAAGTTTCTAATTGTTTAAAATTAATTAAAAAATTGATTTGTTAAAATTGTTACTAATAGAGTGCTCAAGAGAATCTGACGAGACGATTTGGAACTCAATACTGGTGTTTTCCATAGTGAAAAGTAGAATTTAAAATTCAATTAAAAAAAAATCGTTTATTTTAACGGCAAAACTGAAATGTCAAATGCTATTTTTTTAATTTGACAGTCATTAATTTTCTGTGCACAGAAATTTTTGTAGTTGAAATTCGCAGGCTGGGGAAATTTTTTTTCTCTCTCAAAAAATCTCTCTTCTGTGAAAAACTACGAAAAATGTGTAACTTGGAACAGCTTTTCACTGTTTTTCAATGATTTTCGGCGAATTTCACACACTTGGAACAGACCTAATACTTCCAGTTATTGAAAAAATGTTTGGAAGGTGCGATTGCTAACAGGTTACAAGGTTTTTTTGACAAACATGCACTGATTCATAGAAGCCAATACGGTTTTCAGAAGGGTGTGTGCTGTCAACAAAAGTTTAGATAAGAGGCATCACGTATTAGTAATCTTCATGGACTTCAGTAATGCGTTCGACACATTAAATCACCAAAATCTTATTGAAGCTCTTAGAAGAATTGGAATTCGTGGCTCTATGGCTGATTTGCTGACAGATTATCTTCAAGACAGAACAATTTGTGTTAAAATCAAAGATGCCTTTAGCGAGAAAAAAGTGATGAAATATGGAGTTCCACAGGGATTTAAACTGGATCCAATCTTGTTCCTCTAACGAATTGCTACGAATTTTCAAACAGAGTATTCCCTTCGCTTTTGCTGATGATACTGCTATTGTCGTTCGTCATAGATATCTTGATACAGCAACAAAGATAATTCAAGAAGAATTCAACATGGCAATTAGATGGTGTCACGACAACGACTTGGTAATGAATGCATCAAAAACAAAAATGATGCATATCAGAAGTCCACAGTTCAAGGCGACAAATTAAAGGATTTATTTACAGAATGATCACTGCCCTAAAACGCAAAAGGAATGCATCGAATTGGTAAGCAACTACAAGTATCTGGGAGTAGTAATAGACAGTCGCTTTTTTTTGGGATAAACACATGGACAAACTGAGGATGCACCTAAAGAAAGCGATGTTTCCACTATCTCATCTAAAATACCATACTAACCAGGATGTTTTAAAACAAGTTTATTACTTATTGATGGAATCCAGGATACGATAATCGTATATTTGATTGGGGTAATGCAGCTAAAACCCACATTATGCTAATTCAAAAACTACAAAATGCAGCTACATATAAAACAAATTAACAACAACTATCGACAAACATATGTATGATACACTTTTTAAGCCACTACAAGTTGAAGATATTATTAAGATGACGACCATAATAGAATACTTTGATGACAACCGATTTTAACAACCAATCCAACACCAGTTCAACTCCAGAAGACGTGCACAAGGAATGTTACAGATACCAAGAAACTACAACAACTACGGAAGACGTTAACTTCAACACAATGTCAAAAGTATAATCAACGGACTACAGAGAGAAATTGTCATGATCCAAAACTTAAAAAAAAAAATAGAAAAAAAAACTAAAAAAATTGTTCATTAATTGTACAAATTAAAAAAAATAAAGAAAATTTATTTATATTTTATTATAATCCATACTTAATTTAAAAAAAGAAAAAGCTGGAACTTTAAAATTGCAGTTTATATAAAATCGTAAACTTTGCTTACTTTTTTTTTTAATACAATTGAAAAATATTCTTCTGCAGACAAGCTTTGGCTTCGCACATTTTATTGTAAAACCATATTAAGAAAAATAAAATAAAGTAAAATAAATTGCTTCCTGAAAAAAGATGAAACAAATCCTAATAAGGTTTTTTAAAAAACGCTTTGGGATGACTAGAACGTCCAGAAAGATCTTAAAACCAAAACACACATACTGATATTGAGACTGAGATGCTGGGCGAAGAAAGGACCACATTGTATTCTCAATTTAAGGATTGTCAGCCTTATATTCATAAACACATTAGAACGAGTGCTTTCCCACCCCACCACTCATAACGTTCAATAGATGTAGATAGTTATCGCATAGGGATATGATAAATTAATCCGTCCCAAATATGGTTGACCGGGTCTTTGGCAACACAGCTGATGTCACACACACGTAGGCTTAATGAAATGAACTGACCATTGACATCATTATGCCTAAGCGACCCTATATCAATCACCTCTCAACATCGCATTCCAAAGTACATTAGCTGAGAATTGAGATACAAAAACCACATAAGGAATGTTTAGGTTTCCAAAAAAAACATTTCCTATAGACTCCGTCAAGGATCTACCAATTACCAATACCAAACATAAAGAGAGTTCATCACCTTGATAACTACGTATTATAAATTTCGTTGATTGAAGCTCATTGTATTCAGACAGTTTTCATGCGATCACGTCCATGTCACACGTTCGCACAATCTTCGGATACCTAGACAATTTGTTCATTTGGCATTTTCGCACGACTCGACTGTGCATCAGTCTAAATTTCTATAGATATAACTTTCCTCCTTTATTTTATTTACACGATCCCAGAAATTGACTAGACTTGTAGAAAAGAGGAGGAGTCCTGTGCCTGTCCAGTGTCCATGTCACGCCATTCATCCAGCCCGACACATCCGACAAGCATAGTGTTTGCGCATGCGCGACTATGAACTCGAATCGTGTTGACGTATGCATTTTTTTTTTTTTTTTTTTTTTGCATACGAGTACAATTGGCCATCAGCCATCAACCACCTCGGCGCACAACAAATAATAAACAACAGAGGCCCAATGTATCACGATCACGAACAAAGCAAATCCATATACGACTTTGTTCAAAGCAACGGAAGGAAGGAATAACTATCTTTATAGATATGGATGCATCATCGGTGGCCCGGTCGGTCGTTGTGGCATTAACTAGGATTTAATTGTACAGTTTAATTTCAAAGCAATCCTCGCTGATTTATGTACTATATTCTTCCATAACTCTTCTGCCGCTCGACTTCAAAGAAACCACGCACTTGCTAGACATCCGTACCGATTAGAATGAAAGAGAAAAGACAAGCGACGATAAGACATAGGTGCCATGAAACGCCAAGCCAAATGGCCCTCAAAGTCTAACACGATCAGCCCAGTAACCACCTTCCGCATCATCATCGTAAAGCAGAAAGGGAAAGTGCAGATGTGCATCATGTGGCGAGAGATAAAGACTCCCCGCTGGATAGTATCAGCTCCAATGACAGGCAATTAAGCGACTGAGTTGTTGCCGCTAGTGGTCGTGGTCCAAGGCGTCGTCGTCAATCGTGCGTCGTGTCGTCGCTGGCCGATGGGTGGACGCAATGATATGTAGTTATGTGTGAATAATGATGATGCATGATAGGCGGTGCGGTGTGGTACGGTGCGGTGGTCAAACCAGATGCGAGTGGAGGTGAAGTATGATTCGAAATACTTTTTTGACATTTTATCTCAAGTGTCGATCGTGTTGGTGGTAAAATCCCAATTTCTTTCACTTTTAATGAATGCTTTACTTTTATTGAACCTTCTTGTGTAGATTCATTAGCGATCATGTTAATAAAAAGCCCGACTACTCAGAAACTCTTGGCCTTCAGATGTTATCACTGCATTGATATTAATTTTGAAATGGTCAGGGTCATCATCACTCAATATTTCTTATATTTCTCTCGAGATGTCCATTTATGTACTTGCGAAGTGTAAATCAACTATACATGCCATGGTTGAAGTGTTATGAAACAATCAATTTGGATCAACAAGAGTATAAACCGATTGAACCTGAAATAGAATCTGATGTCTACTCGTATGTATAATGCGGATGATCAATGATCATCATATCGCAATCGCAATCGCAACTCTTACGTTGATTGCGAAAGCGCATACCACATTCTTCAGTTCTCCTCTCGGATTGCTGTGCGCCTTCTTTAATTGATTCCGCAGTCAACAGCAATTTGTTGTGTCGCCAATAATTGAGATCAATTATTTGTGACGCATATTTTGAACAAAACAAAAGAAGTACCTACAGATAAATAAACGGTCGGAGGCACTAAGGCACGCACTGAACGACAACAACGCACTCACTCCCAGAGTGAATCAGTTTAAGTATAAAGCACTTACTGCTATATTTAAAACTTGACGATTATGGGCAACGGAGCAGGTTCGAGTTTCATTTTTCATTGCAGCCACTCTTGGTCAAACAGTGGAAAAAAGTACCATCAGTCATGGAGTTTATTGTGTTGAATGTCACCGCGCTGCGCCGCCGCCACCAGTAAGACCATCTGGGGCGTACCTTCCTTCAACAAATCAAATGGGACAGAGCGTTTTCCCTTAAGTGGCTTATTACAACTTAATATTCGGATCGGACTGGACACCTTTAGGTGAAGTTGTCGAGCAATTCACTTCCATAGATGGGACATAATTTGTGTGGCATGCAACAATTGAATAACATATAGAATAATTGTTGGTTGACATTCATGTGGCGACTCAAAGTATAAAAGACACCGTCTCGTTTGTCGATATGTTAATTCAAGGTTACCAGAAAAATATTTGCAGAAAATTAAACCTTGCCAATCAAGTAGTGGCTTAAATCAAAACCAACAAAATAGAGCCATATGTCTTCCGTACAAAAACTAAGTTTCAAAACTACGAGTTTTCATGTGTTTTTTAAGGAATCTAAAAGTTTTTAAAAACAAACATATTTTCCATAAGGTTCAACAGAATCTGAAGCAAATATGATAAATGCCTTTAGTGATATCTAACTGATAAACTATTTTCGAAGGGATTATTTAGCTGACAAAAGTTTAAGCTAATAAACCACGATGTGATAACTTTGGAGCGAGATTTGAAGCTGGTACGTCAATTTTTTTTAATTTATTGGATGATTTCATAACAACGACTGTAGTACTTAGTAAGTTTCGTAATACTAGAAGACTATAAAGAAATGAGCCGACCATTTTAAACAAATCGAATAAATGGGAATGTTCCTAACCTACATAACTTTTCTTTCCTCTGAAGAGTTATTTGTTTACTGTAGAGAATATCTGAACCTAATTCGAATTTTACAAAAAAAAATTACTTAAAACAGAAATAAAAATTACAATGGCATGTTATATACATATATATTTTATGTAATTAATACTTTTTTGTTATAGTGGAAACTCGATAATTTGAAAACGTATAATTATTAATTTATATAAATGTTAAAGAACACAATTTTATTTAAACCAACTTTAGAAAAAAAAATCGTTGCTTACAAAACATTCTTCAGGGCACTTTCTCTGAGATTTTGGAGAACTGTGAATCCTTTGAACGTTCTATTGTTTTGACAGACCCAATTGACTACTTTATCATTTGATTCGATAACTACGGATGGTAGTTACAATTCCTTGTAACATAGCAACATCACCCGTTCTAAATGTCTTAATTATTAATAACTCAACTTATAGAGTAAGCAATAGAAAAGTTCAAGATAAGATTTTTCAACATTGCCTGTTAAATCTACAAAATACATAACAGGGAAAAAAGCATGTTCAAGTTAGCGTATCTTCAAGTTAGCGAGAGTCCTAGAAATTAATTTTAATTCTTAAATTAAAAAATAAAGTTGAAAGTTACATACTTCGTCTCGCCCGAATTGAATGCCTCTAAGTCAAATTTAAATTTGATTTATTCGAATAGAATCGACAGCGTTTTGGCAAACAATGTTTTTTAATTAATATTCCGGTACATTTTTTTGCCAACACGCGAACAGGCAAAGAATAGGTGAGAGTGCGAAAAACTAGGGAATTCGAGATTATTGACACAAAAAACTTCAACTTCCAAATTGATTTAATTTTTGTATAAGCTCGCTGTTTCTCGCTCATTTAAAAACAATACATATGTATATGAAGAACATACGGATTTTTTATAGCCTATAGTCTTCCTCGACAAATCGAACACAAAAAGAATTTTTCAATTCGAACCAGTAGTTCCTGAGATTAGCACGTTCAAACAAACAAACTCTTCAGCTTTATATATTTAACAAAAATAGAATAGAGTATAGATATATGTAGATGTAAGCATGAAATGAGAAAACTTGTGATTTGATAAAAAAAAAATAATTTTAAAATAAATCAAATCAAATATAAGATATAGTGATTCGGAACAAGATGAAGTTCTAGGTATGCATAACAGCAAAGAGTGAAATATCAAAATCATTGTCAACTAATTTTAAAGTCGAAAATTCTTACACTACGTGTTGGAAGGGAAATTTCAACTCATTTCTTATTTGTATTTGGCCAATTAGAATGAGTTGACTACGTAGTGACTACATTAGTGAATGCGACCGCTAGAAGGAAGGATTTTGCAAATTGATGAACACAGCACACAATGCTATCTACTGGAATTACTGGAACCAGCATTATTTTCCTTTTTAATGTATGGACATAATTACAAAAAGTACAAAAACAATTTTCACACGAATTTGATGCAAAACAGTCAAAAAATTCTTCTTGTTTGGCCGGATACCAGCCCGCATTGGACTTTTAACATATAATTTTCTGTAATTTAAATAAAAAACTTTTTCAAAAATAAAAAATATATTAATTTCACACAGTTTATTTAAATTTTTGATATACATAATTGTTTATTTTCTTTTATAATAATAGTTCACAATAATTATTTTCATTTTTTCTTTTGTTGTTTTGTTTTTATTAAATTATTTTTTACACAGACATTTCTATGTAACACTTATATTCCTTTTTTATCTGCTTATTAATTTAATTTATTTAAGAGTTTACTATGAGCAGTGCTTTTGTTTTAATTCTCATTGCTATTTCGATCGATAAGTAGACATTTTAAAGTTTCACTTAAAAATAGTTCCTTTTTCTATTCTCTTCTCACAAATCTACCAGGATTTCGTTTTATTTCAATCAATACATTTCCATTTTATTATATTTGTATGTATAAAGCAAGATATAGAGGTCTTATATAAAATAATTTGTTGGACATTTTTTTCGAATTAAGATTGAAAATAAATCACGAAAATATAAATTAAACAAAAAAAAAAAAATCAAATATTATTTTAATATTTGAAAAAAGGAAATAGTATAGCGGCAATTATTAATCCGTTGGTCTTTTCTCGCTATTTTTTCTTGTATACTCTTCGGCGTTTTTGATGAACTTCTTACGGTCTTTGAGATACTCTTCTGCAACATCTGCTCGCAATGGATGCTCTGGCTCGGGATCATTCACAAGTGCTACTAACGCTTGGATGACTAAAATAAAATTGTTGAGTTGTTTTTATTTTATTTATTAAAATATTCTTTTTTGCGTTATGTCATGTGTGGTAGAAATAATGAACATGATGATGACTTTGTTTATTTTAATTGTTTTTTGTTTTTTTTTTTCTTGTGATTTTACACTTATCACTACAACTTAATTAATAAAAAAATATGCAATAGTATCATCACAAGGAACAAAGAAAACTTTCCTGCAGATTTATCTAACAACAAAAATGTTCTTCTTTATTTTTTACTACTATGGATTTACGAATTCGTACTGTTCTTCTTGAGTTATAAATGTCAAGATAAATTAGATCATCTTTGAATCGCATTCGTTTGTGCTGAGGCAGGTTTATGCAAATCAAAGCAAACAAAGCACGATATTTTGAAAGTAACAATCCAGAAAAGAAATTAGGTGTGGAAAATCTCTATAACAGACGTCTACAAAACAATATCGCGAAATAAAAAAATCTTTAATTAAGTCAAAATATACTTTTAAATTCTAAATTCGGTTTAACTTTCTTATATCGAATATTTTTCAGTTTTGAGTGAGAGCTACATATATCAGCTTCGATATACACATTTATGTCGCTAACTTCTCGCCTGCTCCAACTATTGTATGGAAGGAGCGAGTTTGGGTATATTCAAATTTCTTTAAATTAAAAAAACACTGCGGAAATTACATCGCTAAGCTAAAAGTCTGTTCAATGAAGCTGTTCCGAACAGTTTGGAACAGTTTAGAACAGATTAGAACAGCTTTTTGCTGTTCAATGAGGTTTTTGCTGTTCTAAAGTGTTCTAGTTTGCTGTTCAATGAGGCAATCTAGAACAGTTTGGAACACTTTAGAACAGCATTTTCTACACTTGCTATTAAGGTAGAACAGAATTGTGAAAAGTGTCAAAATCATCTGTCTGTAATTTGTGATTGGTTTTCATTTCGTCTGTTGTGCTTTATATTTGTTTTGTGTGAGAATAAAGTAAACAAAATATTATATTTGGAACAGTTTTAATTGATTTTTATGTCGGAAACTAAATAATTGGTTTATTTATCAAAAATTGGTAATAAATTTTCATTAAAACGTGAGTCAAAGCAAAACAATTTTTTGTTTACAATTTCAGATGAAAGATATTTGACTGTTCTAAGTTGTCTGATGTTTATTGTTCTGTTCTATCCTATCCTACGCTGTTCTACTCTGTTCTATCCTACTCTAAAACTCAGTGAACAGACTTTAAGTAATTTGGCGGTTTAAATTAATTAGTAAAAATTTATCTACAGATTTTTTATTAATGACATTTACTTGCGCTTATTCCTAGGAATAAGACTCGATTCTTCGCTTTTCCGTGTATACAATTTTCAGTGTCAAAACATTTTGTCTTCTATTTCATTTAAAACAAGTTGATAAAAAAACCCTAAGTGATATCATTTTATTTATTTAGTAATCTTCTTATGATTAAGAGATAGTAGAGAGGATATTAAATTCATAAAATCGTTGAATTTAACATAGGAGATAAACACGAAGTATCCCTTTAAAATTTTCTATCATTTTGTTTTTGAATTATTTCGTCATATCTTAATTTTTTGTTAATATTTTGTTTTCATTTTTTCACGAAATTTAAATGCAGAAAAATCAAAACAAAATATAAACAAAAAATGGCGAAATGATTGAAATCGAAATGACAACAAAAAAACGTATTAAAATATATGTAAGTGACGAAATGATTTAAATGTTGGTACTGCATACGGAATCACATTCCATTATTTTACTTATAATCATTAACTCAATTAATAAAAACAAAATAATCACATTCCAGTGCAAAACAGCCATTAACAAAATAGCCCGTAATAATAATTGGGACGGAAAACAAAAGATGTTACAACTTAACGAAATGAACTCGAAAAAAAACGTTTTAGAAATAAACATAAATAATTATGACAAAAAAGGAACAACAATAAGCGAAGTAAATAAAAACGAAACAATAGACACCCCTTTATGTCAAATTGTCAACCATTTTAATAAATTTGACTAGAAAGGGAAAGGGAGTACTTGTCGTTTGAAGGGAATAGCAGATCTACAAAATGTATCTTAAATTGAAAGTTCTTACTCGAAAGTTTTCTTCATTTTATGCGAATATAATAACATATGCTCAAAAATGAGCTCACATTGTTTCCTAACAGTTCCTAAGTTTTTTGTGATATGGCCACTGCAGACGAAGACTTTCTAGACCAGTTTAGTTAATTGTTGGGCAGTTTATGGCGAAAAAGTAGACTTGAACTTGCCTCATTTTTGAGTTGTAAGGTCATAATGACCTAGACACATGTGTATTGTGTATTGGCTAAGCCACATTGAACAAATAAAAAAATACTCTAGAGTCTAGAGCAGTCTTCGAATCCCAGGTTGATTTCGGAGTTGTGCCGGCAAAAGATTCGACCTTAAGTTCAAAGACAAATACATCACGTACATTATTAGAGCCATTGGCGTCTGGCACCTGAGAGAGAGTGGGATGAAAATGAACTCTGGCACTTCATTCCATACTAGGGAGCACTTTCATCTTGAGTTCATTAATGGCCAAAAATCCTTTATGTCGATATGTTGTGTTGAATTTAAATGTTTGTTTCATAGTCATATAATCTAGAGCTCTCAGAACCCAAAGAAGTGGTCAGAATACTTTTCCTTACTTAACCATTCTCACACCTTGTTAAAACAACTTTAATAAAAACAACGTTACTGCAGTGGAACCATCAAAAATTAACAAAGGAATCTTAAAGATAAATGTTTTCCCACAACTGTTGATATCTACCAATATTATACGACAACACTCGGTAGTGTAAATAAATATTTCTTCACATACCTTGATCTGTTCTCGTTGCAGGCTTCCAATTTTCCGTGCTAATTATTGGAAGACAAACTTGGCCCTTCTCGTCAATATTAGGGTGATATATTTTTGTTTTGAAGTTAATTTTTGGTGGCTTGAATGGATATTCAGCTGGAAAATTTATTTCAATTCGAAATGCTCCTTTGTTGTATGGTGGGTTCTCCTGCAAATGCAAACGCAACATTGAAAATTTCACAAAACAAAAAACCTAACGCACAAATAAAATTTATGTCTCAAGCAACGATGACGATGATGATTCATATTTATATTGCGCGAGGTGAGACTATTCTGGAATTTCGCAAACTTACGGGCACAATCAGTCCGGTCCAACGCAATAGATTTTGATCTTCTATTAGGACTTCTCTGAACGATCTTAACCCAGAAGCTTGCAGATCAGTTAGTTCCTGAAAAGGGCAATTAGGAAGAAAGAAAAATCAATTAGAGTACAAAATAAACGAACAAACAAAATTGCAAAAATATCTTGGAAATTTCCATTATCATCCTCTAAAGAATTCCTGTTAACATGTATTCAATTTGAGGTTTTTTCCTCCGTATTGGTAAATTATTTGAATTTTGTGTTTGACTCACTTTTTTAAGCCTTCTTGTAGCTGCCATTTTTTAAAGTTCTTTTTTTCGTATTCGTCGTAACCTCCAGCAGCAGCAGTAGCTTCTTCGACAAACCAAAAGCAAAACCGATTTTTTTTTTCTTTCTGCTTTTTTCTTTGCAGAAGCTCGCGCTGTCGAAGTGTCATATTTGTATATTTTTGTGTGTGTATGTTGGTATGACTGTTCACTTTTAATTATTTGTAGTGACATCTACCATTTGATAGGATAAATGGTGGCTTAGGCTTGATTGAATCAATGGGGCCGGGGCCCAAGTCCACCAACTTGTTTGTTCTTGTTCAAACTCAAAATACCCGTGTTCAAGTTTTATGTCATTTTAATCTTATAAGTGGGCAGTTTTTTGCTGAATTCTGATCTAATTTCAAGAGCAGTTTGTTTCTTTACTTTGAATCTATTGGAATAAGACACACTATTTTTATTGAAGTCAAAAATAGAACACATGAAGGTATGTAACATCCATTTTTATATGACTACCTACACTAAAAAAATATCATACCAAGAAATGTTTATAACTGATTTAAAAATTAAATATTTTCCTTAAATATTATAACGTAAGGTATTTATGAATGTCAAATCTGTTTAACCTGCAGCAGTGTTGATATACAAAATTATATAACATAATTTATGTTGTGTAGTGAAATTTTAAATGTGTTATAATACATTTTTGTAGTTTTGTTTCCAATCGCCAACATTCTTTTAATAAATTGTTTTTAGTATCATAAGTTGCTCTTAAAAAGGGTATGATTGAATGAATTTTGTGTGGGGGTACATTAGTGCACTGTGACCTAAAAATCTACTCTGCCCCTTCTAGATAGGGATGAGGGTCTCATCGGAGAGGATTTGTTTTCTTAAACTTAATGATCCTCGTTTCTTTTTCTGTAGTGCACTAATATGTAAACTGATGTTTTCTCATTGAAATTGGCAACGTCTTTTAGGCCAAGCTATTTTGATGAGTTGCAATTGTTAAGTTGTTTATACTTTGGCTTGTGATGTCTTATGGCGTCATTGGAGTTGTAGCACCTTTCTTTACTGGGGGCCCATCCATTCATTTCCCTGAACAGCAAAATGGCTAGCAATAAATAATCATTTATATCATTCAGACAGAACTACATCATGTACAATGTACATGCCATACATAACTTAGTGTAAGTTAAATGAAATTATTGCTAGCATAGGATCGCCATTCTCAGGCAATGAAGCCGCACCTACTTAAGCAAAGAGGAAACATCCAGGACTTTACTAAATGAAAAGAAACAGTCACCCTCCATCATGGTATCCAATTCTAGACGGAGGCATAATTGATCTTGGTTAGGCAGCTCTTTTTCCGGGTGATGTAAGGATATTTAAAATATTACTGTTCAAACTAAACTGCAGCTCAATTTTATTTTGAATTTAATTTGGACATTTATTTTAACCAATTTGCAATCCGATTTTTCTTTGTATTTTTGTTTATGCAAAAAAAAAAAATAATAATAATCTAAATGAAAAGTTATGAGGTTTGGAAATTTATACGACACGCTTGACTTCGAAGAAACGTTTAAGGTAGTACACTTGTCCCACTGTCATTACGACTAGTACGAGCGCCTCAAATGTCGACCACATAACCACGCGGGAGTTGGTGCTCTCATTAACTGAACGATGAATCTTGTCACGTACCTAAAAAAAATTCTAATTATCCAATAACATAAATTAAATTATGTCAACTTACGTGCATGTACTCCTGTTCATGTTTGACGCTAGTAAGAGTTCCAGACAACTCTCGGATCATATCTTCCAACTTGGTGTGGCCGACTTCATCCTCACCCGGAGCACCGGGAGACCGCTGGGCGGGCTCACCTACATCGATTGTGAACATGACCACTTTGGGGGTCATACTGGACTTTTCGTTGTTAAAGCAAACAGTATGGATTCCAGAGTTGTGGGCGGAGAAGGTGAGCTTGCCAGAAGATTCCTTTTCACTCTGATGGATGATATTCTGGTCTGGACCAGTGATTTTAATATCCACATCTAAGAAACCGCCTTCGATAACTTCAAACGTGAGACCTATTCATTGAGAGATTAAAGTTGATTGGTCGGTTTTGGTGCAAAATGAAAGTTTAAAAAATTTTAAGGGGCACTCACCTAGCTTTGTGCCGCTTTCGGCCTTCTCAAAAAAACATTCTTCACTGTGAGCATCAACTGTGACGATAAAGGAATAAGTCTTGTCCAGGAGCTGCACAAATAATATACTGAATAATGTAAAAAACACAGAGAAATTCATTTTTTTTCGCTCTGATGTCGACTTGTTTGATAAATAATAATTTCGTTATGTGGTGGAGATGGAGCGGCCACGTATTGTGTCAAAAAATATGTGAATCGTTTGACGTTTGCAATCGAGGTTGGCGGCAGTGGATGTCAAAGTGTTAAAAGATGATAATCCGCATATATGTATAGTGTAGGGTGAATTTGTTCGGTAACGAATTGTATTATTTCTGTGAGTAAACATATTAGACGTTTTTCTTTTTTAACTCAGAAAAGAGCTCTGAACAGAGTCCAAGCATATCGAGCATCAGATACATCCTCTGAATGGGCTCTGAACAAAATTCAACTCAGTCTGCTCAGTTATTTTATTCTGAGCTCATAGGGCGCGCTCTGAACAAGCTCAGAACATGTTTAGAACGAAAAAAGAAACACAAATTTGATCCTCTGAACGTTCAGAGCTAAAAAAAACACAATTTTTTGTTTGACAGATCAGGCTTTGCTCTGAACTACAAAAGAAAAACGCCTAATAGGCGTAATATTAAGGGCAATTAATGCAACGCGGATAAACTGGATAAACCTGTTATGTCAGATAATTTTAAATTGATGCGGAAAGTGGAAAGAAAAACCTGGCGAACTCAGAATAGTCATTATGACTGTAATCGAATGAATTTTAATCAAATTGCATAGAATTTTGTTTTCTATTTTCAGACGTTAACACTACGTTACCATTTTTGTAAAACAAAATGGCCATCTTACCGATAGCACTGGGATTTCTGAAATCTCATTTTTCTAGATTTTCTCATTCTCATTAAAAACGATTTGGATTTAAATCTTTAATCTATCTCTTTTTTCGTTACGTTTGTGTACCTACTTTTCCAAATATTTTCTGTCTCTTCTTTTTTACAATTCACGATGTTTACCACATTTTCAAAACGACGTCAAGTCAAAATTAAAACTGATATTTGAGATTAAATTAAATAACTAAAGCCAAGGGGAAATAATGTTTTTGTATACCACGTGCAAAAATAACCTAGACCCCAATCTTTGTAAATACAAAAATAAGTGCAGCTGTTTTTTTTTTTTAATATGTAATCGATCAGCACATCAGAAATTTCAGAAAATTATTAATTATTAGGTAAATGAATTATTTCGAGAAGTGAAAGCTTTATTTTATTAAAAAAAAAATCTACATTTGTAAATATTGACATTAGAACACTACCTTTTGCACAATTGTCAATACCTACATGATATGTGTCACTTACTCAGACATCAAACTGACATATTGAATTTTTTTTTTAATGACGAGTTTTTCTGGGTTTTGAGGCTTTGTAAAGTTAACTTTGACATTTTTCTTAGCGCAACTTTATGAGAGAGTCGATTTGAAACACACTGACCCCATTTGAACCACTCTCTTTCCCCAGGCAATATTGTTTTGCATTCATATTAAAGTAGATACCTTTGGAACTTGGAATATGATGGACATGTCTTCAAGAAACCAAAACTCTCTTTTTGCAATTATGTATGTACAATTGTACATCGTCAGTTCGTCACTGCCACACTCAAGAATTAACTATCGCTGCACAATGCCTTCCATTTCATGCAATTGTAAGAGAATCCGATAGAGAAAAAAAAAAAACATCATCCACAAGGAGTGTTGTCGGTTGTCGCACGAAAACGCCTGCGCTGTTTTCTCTATAAAAATTGAGGACATGAGAAAATACCACTTTTTACCGACTCCTTCATCCTACTACAGCCGAAATGGAATAAAAGACATGTGCAGACCATAATTCCCGTGAGAGAATATGGAGCACCATTATGAAGTGCATGGCAGAGCGCTCTGTGCAGACATTAAGCATTCACATAGCTCTCGAATCCACTCCTCCACAATAGTCTTATGATACGGTGACATTCCAATCCAACTACAACGTCTCTGCGGGGATACAGATCCACATTACGCGTTTTCAACCCAGTTTTGTACCTCCGTTCACATCCGCTGGACCATTGTTCTGTTTTGACTCTAATGTCCATTTTACTAACCGGGTGAAAAGAAAAAGGCTTAAAAACCAACCCCACTTTTTCAAAGCTTAAAAAACGAGCTGACAAAAATAAAAAGTTTAACCTAGAAAAACAGCCCCTACTTTTTTCGACACTAGTGACCAAAAATGTAACCTCTTCCAAAAAAAAAAATATTGCCATCTTTTATGTGAAAACGGTGAGAATCCATCCCCATTCTGATATTCTTTGCTGAAAAAGGATAAAACGGATACAGAAACTTGTGAAAAATAAAAAAGTCTCCAATATTTATCTGGTTGCACAATGACATATTTTGTTTCCACTCGAGTGTTTTTCGTTAAGTGAACCACGTAAACAGTGAAAAATTTCCTACATCGTTTTAAAAAAAGTCGCAAAAAAATTTGCACAATTAAAACCGCAGTCAGTATACCTACAATCTACACATCACTCCTTAAATGTGTGTTTACACTTGCATGCATGCATTTGGATTAACAAAAAAAATACCTGCATACATAAAACCGTCGTCGTCGTCGTTTACATTAATCGTGTGTACTGTGTAGTGTGCCCACAGGTTTTAATCTACTAATGGTGTTCTAATTATTATTATCTGCTCCACATTTTTGGGATTATAAAATGTTTTCAACTTCAAACACGGATCTACTTCGTTTTTGCTGTCGTTGTCATCAACGCTATCACTATCGCAGCCGCCACCATTAAATAAATGCAAAACGCTCGTGTACCGTTATTATTCGTTGTCGTTAGTGTTGTCGGTCGCCCTTGTCGTGTCATTCTATGGAGCACACAACTAATGGATGTTAATTGAATTTAACTTGGATTTCTGGATACAAAAAAAAAAGAAGACAACATCACCCGGTGAGACTGCTATAGTCGGTAAGAGAGATAAGAAAAGGGGAGAGACATTTTCTTGAAATTTACTTAATTTTTACACCACGTCCCCTAAAACCGAAGTGGGCGTAGCGGGTGTATGAGTGGGTGGGAGACAGGAGTGGGCAAGATGTGGATGTGGATGTAGAAAACTTATGAGATAGCCTCTTTCGAGAAGGACATAATATCCTTGGGTAATTTATTGATGTCTTCTAAGGGTTTAGGCAAACTTGATAATGGGATCTAGAGAGGAAAGCAGGCGTTAAGCTTTTATAATAACCGTCTACATCGCGCGAGTTCTATTCCACGCCGCGCCGAACAC
This sequence comes from Scaeva pyrastri, assembly GCA_905146935.1. Classification (NCBI taxonomy): domain Eukaryota; kingdom Metazoa; phylum Arthropoda; class Insecta; order Diptera; family Syrphidae; genus Scaeva; species Scaeva pyrastri. The sequence continues at coordinate 34,836,955 of LR989927.1, read as the reverse complement.
ATAAAACATTAGTTTTAATGTGCGTCTTCAAGGGAGAATTTCCGGATGGTTTATATACAATACGTACCTACCTACATACATACATACCATACATTACATACATATTATGTATGTAGTAAAGGTTGGTATAGGTAGATACCTTCAAGGACCTCTGCGGATAATACTCAGCATACAGAGAGCAATGAGAGCCCTCTGAAAAATAATGGTTGGTTTTGTTGTTGCTATTAATGATGGATCATGTTTTCAACATCAGTCTCTACTTGACAACATAATGTTGGGTATTTTAAAACGTATTTGCCTAATTAATGGCCTGAGCGCCCCCTCAAGTTTCTTAAATCCCACAAAACGAGGCACATAAAAACATAAGTTTCCAACATCAACCATTTTTACAAGTATTCATCATATACCTACCTATGTACTCTTACCATTCCTAACCTTACTTTACTTCTATATCAACTACCTAACCTATACATCCCTGCTTTTTACTTACTCTAAGATTCCCCCCTCAGGTTTTTGCTTTTTTCATTGTTCATATAATGACATAGCATTCTTTCTGTCACAGAAAGTCAACAAATCTTATTCAAGGACCCTCATTCTATCAAAATACTTTCATGCACAACTCTTCCTCTTCAACAACAACAACAACAAAAAAAAAAGAGGAATATTAGCATGTAATCCCAAAAAAATATCCTGTCTTTTCATGGCGGAAACAGATTATCAAACGGTTGGTGTATGTGACGTGACAGAGCAAATCGAGGGGGGGCTGGTGATTTTTTTGTCGTCAGTTTAGCATGTTTTGTTGTTGCTTAAATATCCACTTAGACATACATACATACGTTCGCTGATATTTACCTCTTCCAATGCTCAACGACAGAAAAATATTATTTTATAAACTTAAGAGAACATGTTATTTTTTGAATGAAATGTTTGTATATACACAGTACATAGATATGTGTATGTAAATTTACATATGTACATATACATATGTATGTTGTTTCAAAACCTTTTCAAGCATTTCGACTTTACGGAGAATCTTGAAAGATCTTGCTTCTCTAGATTTTGGCTTGTTAAGTGGTGATGTCTTTTTAACATTGATATGTCAATAAGTTAAAACGTAAAAAGAAAAAAAAACAAGAATTTCAAATGAAATAAGTAACATTTATGTACAAACATACATCCATATGTGACAAGAATTTTGTGTCAATATGCATACATACAGTATAATATGTATGATTTCTCTGGAAATTAGTATTAGAATTTTGAATTTAATTGCAATTAAATCTCAATGTGTGTACAGCTTAAATCATTTCAAAATTTATTTTGACATTTCAATTATTTGCCATCACATCACTTGTGTTTTGAACTATGTATGAAAAATAATAAATTTTGTTGATTTCTCTGATTTTCAAATTATTAAATTGAATTTAATTTAAGATTGTACATAGGTAGGTACATAGGTAATATGTACATTGTACATTCATACATATATTCATATTATGTCTGCAATTCTGAATGTATCTAAATTTGTTAATTTTCATTATATGTACAGTTTTAGACATTAAAATAGAAACACTTACAGTCAAACTTCTTTATAACGAACTTCTTTATAACGTAATTCTCTCTATAGCTAATTTCATTTTGTTCCCCTTCCCCTTAAAAAATATCCCATACGAATTAGGTTCTTTATAACGAAGTTCTCTATAACGAAATTCTCTTTATAAGGAACTAATTTTTTTGACCCAAAAGCAAATTTATTTCTTTATAACGAAATTTCAATTTTGAAATTTGAAAACTAAGCTTACTAAGATTTTTTTTCCAAGATTTAATAGGGAACTCCCCGTTTTGGCAAGAATTTTCTAAAAGTTAATGTATGTAATGTATGTATGGGTATGGGTGCATGAAAAAGGGTACATGTGTTTGAGAAGTTTTACGCACATAGACAGGTGAATCGCTTACAAAAAAGCAGATGACAATGCTGAAATCGAATTTGTTCGAAAAAAGCCCAGCGATATTGAGATGAGAGCTGCATTCGATAATCTTCGAAATTGTATTGAAACAAGAGATGAAACCTCAGATGATGCATATTTTCATCTTTCAAAATTGGAAGATTTTTATAATAAAACAAAAACCAAAACTGTTCATGTTCAATCAAAAATTGATATGTTTTTAACTAAAAATTAAAAATTACTTAATTTCCTTTAAATGAGTTCTTTTTTGTACCATTGTTTTCTTTAAATCTAAAAGAATACTTTGAGTGTTAAAAAAATAAATTTTCTATATAACGAATTTTTTATAAAACTTCTTTATAACGAAGCAATTTTTTGTTCCCTTGAAGGTTCGTTATAAAGAAGTTTGACTGTATGTCGTTTTGAATTGGCAATCTGGAAGCAGAAAAAAGCATTCTGAAATTCAATTGGGCAAAAGTCACAGTTCCGATTCTGAAAAAGAAGAGATTTCTCTTCTGGATTTGAAATCAAAAACAGAATCACTCACACGTTCAAAAATTTTAAATGTCACACTTGATAAATGTCATATTTTTTGAATTAAAAAATTATGCGATCAGTGAAGTGATTGCTTGAAATTAAAATTTAAAAAAATGGAAAATAATATTGAAAATATCTTAACAATAATTTTTCCTAATTTGTTCCGTGCATAAATACACATATTATGTAGTTAACACATGTCACACTTTACCAATACAGTCACACCAAACTTCAAATTTTTCAGAATTCAAAAAAACTATGTTCAATTGGGATTATGCTTCTACTTCTACTTAAAATTCGGGATTGCCAATTAAAAACGACATTAATACCTAGGATTTTTCCATTTCAAATATTTATTCATAAAATACTTAAAATAATGTTTATTTTGGATTTGGACTTCATTTTCTTCGTATGCTTCGAATCATTGTCTTATTGTAGGATCCTCTTAAAAGCGTATCCCCATCTCTTAAAGAACTCAGTTCTAAATACACCGTCAAAACGCTTTAGCAAGGAGTAGGAAGTAGTCTTCTTTAGGCTTATTTTTCTTCATATATGGAGTAAGACCAATCCAACTTATAGATGGAAAAATGACTCGAGTTGAGTATGAAGAACATGTTTTTAAGAGGATCCTACAAGACAATGATCCGAAGCATTCTTCAAATTCAAAATATGAAAAAAAAACTACTTCAATGATCAGAAAATCAATCTAATCTACCCAAAATATTTTAAATCTTAAAATCTATTAAGTGTTTCTATTTTAATGTCCATCACTGTACATATACGTATAGGAAAAGCAAATAAATAATAATTTACAAACCTTTATTATTATCATGGATCTTGGAAACACTTTTTTTAACATTCATAAGTTCAGGCTTTCTAAAGAAACCATAAAAAAGATTATAACGACATACATATGTATGTATGTATGTATGCTTTTGGCTTGCGATAAGTTGGCATAGTAATTGGTATAACAAACTCATCATTTGCTCGACTTCGGGATTTTTGTTGTCTGGGAAATTATGCCACTTTCAGTCAGCCCTTCTTCTCACATTTTCAGCATAAAGCTTCGTTTCAATCCTTCGTACCTGCTTATTTCTAGAAGTATTTGTTTCAACATTCGTTTATTCAATTTATTTATTTTAACAATAACATAATTTAAATGAAAACTAAGAGAAAAGTTAGGTTATAATGATTTTCACTTTAATTTAAAAATTTTTAAAATTTAATAACTTCAAAATTATTCCATATCTCTTTTCAAAGTGGTTGAAGATTATAATCCCTTATTATAATTTTAATGATGATAAGCATACGTTTGAGACGCGATTTAATATTTTCCGTTATTAGCAACATAAATTAATATTAATTCTTCAAATTTAAAAACTCAGCTTTAAAAACTTTATTAGGAAACCAGACTTTTAAAGCCGCTTTCCTTTGGGAACTGTCATTTACTCATGATCTTCTGCTCGAGTACATGAGCACAGTAGTCACGCACTTAAAACACGCAAGAGGGCGTCTGATAAAGTTGATACAATTTTCTTGAAATGACATTTTGTTTCTATTTTTAGATTTCTTTACAAGTGAAAAAGCACTGAAAGTTAATTTTTGAATTTTAATATTAAATATTTTAATTTATAATAAGCAAGGATTAAAAAAGGATGCAGTTTTTGCAAATGTATTAACATTTAAACAAATACATCAATAAATTTGGAAAACTTATAAATCCAGAATATAGTGTACTTAGATATTGTATTATTATTTAACTAAATAAAGAAGTAATTAGAATGAATAACATTAAACTTTGAAGTGATGTTCAACAGACATGTTAAAGTCTCGGGTAAAGTTTTACCGCTCATTTATTACTTTCAATTTTTAAAATTCAATGATCATATTTTAATATTTCTTTGTTTTTGTGTTTTGTACTTGGTTCACTTTACTTATTTATTTTTAAAAAAGCTAACATTTAAATTTTAGAAGGGATTTTTAATTTAAAAAAAATCTTTATTTATTCCAGTGATGATATTAAATTAGATCTAAACTAGGACTTACCACTTTCATTCGAGGAAATAATGTACCGATAGAAATTTTGTAAGACTTAAAATCAGACTTTTCAAATTTTTCGTCAATTTGCAAAACATTCTGTTCAACTGGACTTTAAAATCTGATAAGTGAAAAGTTGAAAATGATAAGTGAATTTTGCAAAGTCTTTACAATTTTTATATTCATTTTGAAATTTCTGTTCCACATACGTTCCTTTGCGCAAAGTGCAAACTTAATATTGAAAAGTATAATTTGCAAAGACTTCGCCAAAATGCTGTTTCGTTCCACAAAAACATAAAATTCTATTTTTGCAAAGCGAATTTTGATAAGTTTTTCAAAAGTTCGCAAAGAAAACGATCATCTTGCAAATGCATATTGATATTACCAGTGAAGCTATCAAAATGTTGAGACGTAAATTTTTGAAATCACTCAATAATGAATGCGAAGTGGCGAGTGGAGAAAAATAGGGGTTCTTTAAAGTTAATTCAAAATGAGCTATTAATTATTTATACAAACCTAGAAGTAGATTGTTTAGATTTATATGAATTCTTTAAAAACAATAAATTATTATTAAATTTTGCTAAAAATACAAAGAAAAATTAAGAACTGGAATAATTTCGTATACTATTTTTTTCAACTCTACTCTTTTTTTCTCTCTCCAAAGTAAAAAATACTCTATTTCATAGAAAACAATTTGGTAACCCTATTTTGCAGTGTTGCAAAGATGATTAAAATTAAATGCCTTGTGGAACACTTTGCACTCTCACTTTGCAGAAAAAAGCAAAGACTTTGCATTAAGTGCAAACTCTTTGCATAGTGCAAAATTTGCTAGTGCAAGGTAAAATTTGCAAAGAATTTTGTGGAACAGAAAAACTTATCAGTTTGCCAAAAAAAAATCAATTTGATAAGTGCAAAGTGAAAAGTTGATACATTTTTTGTGGAATAGGGTTCTTCATTTCACATGTGGAAACAAAGTTGTCAAAAAGAATAACGTAAAGCTTTGCACACGTTCTTCAATGCAATTTTTACAAACCTCGCTTATGTACGTGTAAAATAATTTGATTGTTGATAAAAATAAATAATAATAATAATTCTAATAGTAAAAGACCATTGAAAAACGAAATAAGAAAATTTTCGTGTTAGACGTTATTTTCTGTAATTACAAACCGATAGATAAAACTTGACAAGATTATTTGAAATGTCAATTTTGAAGGCTATAAATAAAAACCTTTCAGAAAAGTATCCAATGAACATAGCTATTTCTTATCCAATCAATCTATGTTCCAGTAGTCATAGTAATATTGAATACACATACATTTCTATAAATAAAAAAAGTTCAAAAGAAAAGTTTCCCGCAGGATGATGCTCTTTACATATACATACAAAGTATAAAAAATATATGTTGTTGTATACAAACCTAACATAAATTTCACATGTAAGGATGCTGTGTAAACAAACAGTTCCTGTCACATGTTTTACCGACCTAACTTGTTGAATATTAATATTAAGTAGTATAAATTCCAACAAATATATGTACATACAAAGATGGGTAAAGGTAAAATACCAATCTGTGTTAATACATAAATCAAATGAAATGTTATATCATCATCTCAAACACAGAATAAATGCGTTTTTGACAGATTGACGCAGGAGGTAAATTAAATGCTAAAGATATTCACTTCAATGCATAAACAAACAAAATAAGTGTGTTCAGATTATTGAAGTCTCTGAGGTCTTCAATGTTTTATTACAAGTACCGGCATTGAATTTTCACATTTTATAAACAAGATTTAGGTACCAGAGGAATTAAAGTTTTGTATTTATCCTTGTCATATCTTATTTGAGATAATCGATTAAAAGGAATTAAAGGGTTAATTCATATTAGTTTGTCATAACTTTTCGATTGGTGATCGGTTTTATTTCATTAATTTGAAGTATTGCTGAAATTAAACAAAAATTAAAGTCTGTAGAAATATAGAAACTAAAGCCTAGTACGCAAATCGGGACAAGACAAAATTTACAAGATGCCCGCGCAAAAGTTTGAAATTGGAGGAATAAAAACACCTATCAGGGATGGACTTTTCTATTGGTGATTATAACACGCAACTGTGTAACCTTTTATATTTATTAGGAATATTATTTTTGCAAATGTGTCCATTTGAATTGTTTTTTTTTTTTATCAAGTTTTTAGTTCACTTTTATTTTCGGTAAAATGTCCCGTAAATATTTGGTTGAAATGATTTTGAAACGTGTTACTTGAATTATTAACTAAACAATAAGTATGAACAAATCACTTCACTTTCTTTAAGAGAAATATAATAAAACTAACTTGAGATGATAGTGGCTTTTGTCTGTCGTTTCACGTTTCCTTTCATGTTTTTTGTTACATATGTTTATAGCAAATACACATTTTTTCATATTTTGTTTTCACATAAGTTTTACTTTCTAATTGTATTTAAATCTTATACAAGTTTTTATACATTTTTTCTTGAATTCAGTCTCCGATTCATTACTTTATACTTATTTTCTAAATAAACTTTTATAAAAAAACAATGATTTCGAAAAATAAGAAATGGCTGTTATGGCGCCTTAGTAAGTTACCATCAAAAATAACTCCATCCCAGTTGGAATGGATTTGTGTTTGTGAGAGCTGTCAAAATTTGTCTCGCAAAATAATTATTAGAACATTATTTTCGGGGACAAACGGTGGAGACTTTTTATGCCTGTTTGGCAATTTGAAAAGTATCGTTTACTTTGGGTTTTTCTTCATCTGGTTTTTGGCAGCAAAATGTGAAAATTGGCACTTTGCTAAACACACCTTCCCACCCAAACGTCATAGTTTTGCGAGGGAACAGCGTACTGCCTGGTAAAAAACCTGAGACAAAATTTACCATATTAATTTAGTACGAATCCTGAAGTAAAAATTTGTCGTTTTCCTCCACATCACAATGAAATAATAAACTAAGGCCGTGTGCGCATTAAAATGTTGGTTAAATTTTCTACCACGATTAGATTCTGACGTTTGGCCAAAAATAGGATTCATTTATTTTTCTTTCAAAATATAGCTGAAATAATATTATGTATGTTAAAAAATTGATTCGAAAAATGTAACAAATTTTCAATTTTACTTACTATCCCTGGTTTTTCACCAATAAATTTCTCGAATTATTAAGAATGTGAGCCGTTCTTTACGAAAAAAATTGTATTATTGATAGTTCGTTTATTCAGTCCTAGTTCATTGTAGCTGTGGCCTGTGTGAGTCAAATAATTCGATAAAAATAGGTAAATAATCTATTCGTATTTTTAATATTTCATATTATTTTCTTTTTGTTAACAAGTAGTTTAAATTACATGATAATCCTTAAATAAATGAGTATATAACAGCGATGACTATTTAAAAATCCTAATTCTTTTATAATAATAATAAGCAGAGTAGGTACATAAATTAGCAAAGTGGGTGTTAGAGGTTTTTCAGATGATGTGATGAGTGCTGATCTAAACACTTAGAACATTTATATTTATGCTTTTTTTACCTCGCACAAAATAATTACAAATACAATCTTTTGTCTACCTTCAGAAACGTCAAAATTTAACCACTCACAAAATTATTAAATTTAACCCATTTTATTCACCATGCTAGTGTAAGAATTGAACCAAGAAAAAACATTTTGACGCAATTCCAACACAGTCTAAGAAATATTGTGGATAATGTGTATACTTGAGTTACCTGCATTTACAAACATTTTTCAATTTGATCTAATTAATTTAAAGTTTTACATGGAAACCAACTTTGTTTAATTAACAGCCCGATTCTCCCAACGAAATTCACCACAGCATGGTGAAACTTATAGTGTCATTAATTGATCAGCTGATTAACCATAAGAATTTATTTCAAATTTCAAAATGCAAGATAATACAAATATTTAATATAATTTATTAAAAAAAATTATCAAAAAAATAAATAAGTTGAAAGCTTGATGGAATAACTTCCCAGAAGAAAGTTTTTAGGAAGCGATCAAACTTAACAAAAATAGTGTTTTAGAGAGTGAAAAGATCATTTGTGTCTCTTAAAGATCTTAAAATCCGTCGGTGGCGTTGCAATATTTCTAACATGAAAAGGTTTTTTTTTTTAAATAAAATAATTGCTTTATTGTTAAAACGTTACCTTCCATTTACGGATGGAAGTTCTGAAATAAGATGCAGAAGAATTCAATACACTTCCCATTTTATCTAACTCACAAATCTGCAAATTTTGTTCACTACATAAAATCGAATGTCAAAAATTAAGAAATATATTACTGTGACTTGCTCTGATGGAGATCACAATTTCAAGTGTTTTTGTGACTCTCACAAGTTGTGACTGTGGTAGAATACGAAAAAGTCACAAAATCAATTTCACCTCTTTTTGTGACTTATGATGCTTCAGTGAGGTTGGTCAGAATCCGGCTGAAAGAGTGCGTTTTATAAAGCGGCTAAAGAATTTTTATTGATAATTTTTTAAGAAAATCATTATAAAGAAATGTACCCACATAGATAAATAATAATTAGAGATGTTATAAGAATAAAAAATAATGTTCAGTTCCTGCATAGAAGATAATTTGTCAATTTAGAAAAGTCCGATTTTGCTCTTAGAAAAATTTGTGACCGATTAATAAATTAACTAACAACAAAATAATGGTACTTAATATTTGAGAGCTTGAAAAAGACGACAAAAACTTCTTTCACTTATGACGTTGTTTGGTTGGTAGTTGGCACTCAATTGCCTTAGAGATGGAATCGATAATCGTAACCAATATTCTGTAAGCTAGCAGATACTAGGTACTTACCACTCACGATTACCTTCTTATATTCTGTATCTGTATATAAAAATACATATAGCTATTTTGTGCTGCTATAACAAAAAGGAATACAACGAAAACAATTCTTTTTTTTTATAGACAAACTTTTCATTTTGTATTCACGTCTGCCTTCAAATTATTATGCAAAGTGAAATAAAGTATCTTCCCATGCATTGTTTAGAAATACATTTTTTACTATTTAGCCGAAGCCTTACTTTGCCACAAAATCGCATTTGATTTTATACATATATATTTCGCTGGTAAAGGGATCGTTTTGCATTATTTTGTATTGCCACAGAGAAAACAGGGCTGAGAAAAAGGCACATTCCCTTCATTCCCTTCGACCTCATTCATTTGCATTATTCATTGTGAACCTAATGAACTGGTTGCCTGGAGGTATTAAATTTGCTGAGTTAAAATTTGATAGAAACAAAAAAAAAACGAAAGAAAAAAAACTGCTTTATGCAGACGTTGTCGTTTACATTTTCCCCAGAGTCACTTCAAATAATGATTAATCTGGGATAAGAGTCCTTGAAAAATCGAAGGTTTTATAAATTTTCAATGAAGCAAGAAAACCAGCAGTAATGGTTGTCTACGACAAAAAAAATGCAACTTAACCTTTAAAGCAGAACCTTTAAAAAACAAACAAGTAAAATGCAGAAAAATTATACTTACTTATGAATGTACATATATCACAGGTCATCTATGTAAATTTAAATTGTGTGGACTTGAATTAAATTATAAGGTATCAGATAAATTTAGTTACTCTATATAAAACATTTTGTATTCATTTAGATTTCAAAATATAATAAACATAATGAACTTTCTTAATCAGCGAAATAAACACTTGCTAAATATAGATTTTAAAAAGCTAAGAAATTCAAAAGCTTGTGACCTCTGACTTTTCTTTTTATTCTTTAGGAAACAAATATTTTCCTTTTTAAGAACTCCTTTCATCAATAAGTAAAGGTTATGATTTTATTAATCTATGCATACAATGTACAACTTAAAAATGCGATCAAATGTCCTCTTTTCTACAGAAAATATTACATTGATTTATTACTTACAGCATATGGACATGGTCTGAATATTATGACACATTTTCTCTGCCTCTGGATCTATAAAGGATGATTTTTAAGACATTTTTGTCTTTTAAGTGTCTAAATGGCTATAAGTTCATATTTATTGATTTCAAATCCTTTTCCTATATAGCCTTTGATGGCTTACCACAGTGTGCGTGAGTCCTTATATATCCAAATCCAAACAAATATTAATATTCATGCCACATTCACAATCGCCAAACCTTTTCTCCAGTTTTTTTTCTCGACATATTATTAACATTGTGATAAATTGGTTTAAAAAAGTTATTATTTCTGGTGAAAGGATTTTATATAAGTTATCATCATGTGCAAGATTCAAAAGTTTATATTCATTAACTGTTGGAGTTACCAAAATTATATCCAGCTATAGTAAAATATGGGTATAGTAAATTTTGGAATTTAATCTAGTATTAGGTTTCTTTTTTTTTTCTTTGGAAAAATATCTGAAGTGAAGTAAGATTTTACATATGTACGTATTACAAATACAACATCCTTACTGCCGATAAAAGTAGAAGTAGGATCCAACTGCGGATAGAATTTTGACGTTTGCTCGAGTCTCGAGCAGCGATATGTGTATAAATCGCACCACTGTGGATAAATGTTTTTGGGAAATCCTACTTGACTGCTGATATTTTTCCCAAAAAAACACACCTACTTTTTCACTCTTGTGTGAACATCAGTTCAATCTGATTTTGTTAGAGAATCAATCAATCTGTGTTACTCTAGTCTAGGGTAAGATTTTGTGTCTGCATTATTTTGATTTCTATCCTTCTCTTCTTCTTCTTCTACTCCTTACGCTGCTGGTTCGTAGTCCTAAAGATCATTTAAAGGGTAATCATAACCCCTTTAGTGCCAGTAAATTATGTACACATACATATGTATAACAAAATAGGAGACTAAGTGAATATACATACATACATAAATACATACTTATATCTTATACAATACAACCTAATAAAATCAAACGTGTTCTCCTTTGTATTTTTGTCGATCAATTTTTAAGAAGTCTTAAGCCCCTTTTAGACTATCAGTTTCAATTTCAGTTTCAGTTGAGCTATCAGTTAAACTGATGTCTAAACACAAAAACTGAAACGATTAACTGAAACTGATGGAATTCTCATCAGTTCTCAGTTCAGTTCTCAGTTATATTGATGAACTGAACACCGAACTGATTTTCATTTTAACTAAACTGACAGTTAAACTGAAAAATGAACTGATAACTGAACTGAAAACTGATTGTCTAAAAGGGGCTTTAGAAGAAGCGACTAAAAGCAAAATTTCACCGACTAAATTGAAATTGAAAGAAAGTAACGAAGAAGTGAATTATAAAATTATTTAAAATTGAAACAGTTTATAAAAATTTACAGAACTGAGATAAGTTTATTAGAATAAAGTCCAGTGTAGATTGTCAGACGTGGAAAAGTCTGACAGTGAGTTGATTGTCTTATCTGTTCTTAAATTAACCGTTTGGACTATACGATCAAAATAAAAAAAGAATGGAAAAGAAAAACGATAGAATATTATGTGCCTGTTTTTGTTAACTTTTTGATTCAAAAAATTGATATTTTCAAAATTTTGAAATGATAGCAGTCCACTCGGTGTGTCTATAAATTTGAAGTAAATTGGCTAAGCCGTTTTTGAGGTATGATGCTGACAATTACCTGAGAAACGGTTGGCAAAGAATGTCTTACAATCAACTGTAAGAGTTTGGCTGACAATTTATTGTCATACAGTTGATTGAATATCAACCAATTAATTGAGGAGTAATAAATAAATAAATAAAATTACTAAAACTGTTTTGGCTGCTTTGTCAAATATATTTTCTGAAAAATGATAATTGTAAGATTACATGGTAATTGTAATTATGTTTTCACAGACGATCTAACAATATTGTAAGATCTGACAATTGTGCACACTAAACTTTTGAATCTCGGTGTAAAGTATGTACATTATGTTTAAAGACTTACTCTTACTTTGTCAATTGCAATTGCAAAACGTAAATGAGCTCATCAGAGTCTCTTATTGGCTAATCCTAAGGGTATCGTTATCATATTTTTTTATATAGTAGGTATATTATTTTCTCTTTTTTGCACTCTAATATCTCTCGTTTCCTCTCTGCAAATCTCTATAAAGAACCCTGAAACTTTAAACTAAAATGCAAACTCAAAACACCAATAAGATATTCTTCGTTGGATGATCTAAAATTCCACATAAAGAAGTCGAATTTAAATTCTCCAAAGTTTCTCCCCGAAAAAAAAAAAAAAAAAAAAAAAAAAAAACTTCTTCAACAAACTGTGTCTTATACTTCGTTTTGACTGTTTAGCTTTAGATATGTTGTGGTTTTGGTCCTCGCCACCACCAACGCCAACGCTTCCACAGTTTCCTTGGAGACTCTTTAAAAGTGGTACCTAACCAATCCGTAAGACCTATGTATGTATACATACGTACAAGAGATGGAACTTTTTCTAACTCAAATTATACGCTCGTGTTCCACTGAAGTATGTGAGCGAATTTTTAGATTATACTATCCGGGAAAAGCTATTTGGAAACAAGTAAGAAGTTTTGTAAATAGGAAATTGTGACCACGAACAAAAATATATATCTAACCTAACCTATAGAAATAGATATAGGATAGTATGAAATTGGTAAATGTCGATAAATCGTTAAAAATAAAACATTTATCAAATAATCCAATTCATCCCTCAAACTCTCGAATAAAATAAGTTAAACTCTCTCTCTAGATTATATATGAGTTTAATGATAGATGTTTCTCGTAAATCGACCACTTAACCCAAGTGAAGGCCACATCACAATAATTATAAATCAAAATCTATATACCGTCACGTTATTGGTCCTTAAATCATACCCGTCCTCACCAATCACTGATCAGAGTAAAAAAAAAATAATAGAAGACGTATAAAATGTATGTATATAATTATATACTTTATACAATATCTGTGTATATATGTATGTATGTATAAGACAAACAACTGAGAAGGAAGCAATAAAATTGAGAACATTTTATAAACCAAAAGCATTATGTATGTATATAGTATAGGTTAGGTACCTCTCTGATGGTGAAAAAAAACCATCATTGAATTTCAACAAATCAACCCAAAGTGGCCATGAGAAACATCACGATTTCGACTTGACTACGTTCTTGAAAGCCGACCGACTCGTCTAGCTAGAGCCTAAGCCTAACTACCAAATCGATTTGTGTGGCGGCAATAAAGGAACCTAATTTAACACCACCCCCCTCACCGATTCTTCAATTTTTGTATTGAAGCAGATGAATTAACCAGTGGCGTCCGGATTTGTGTTGATAAAATGCCATGGGTGCCATATTTCAGGGGGCACCAAATTTTTGACTAGTAATAGCGCAAAAGAAAACGAAATACCTATTAGGTGCGATTCAGACCTCAGTCCGCCACTGGTTATGCGCATGCTATTAAAAGAAAAAGTTAAATAAATGACAAGTAGCGAGAATCGGTGACAATATATCCCGTGTAATGAAATGAAAACTTTTAATTTGTAGGTTTACAAAGTATAGCCATTAATGTATGTATTCGTCGTCGATAAAATGTTTCTGGTGAACTAATATCATTTTAGCGAGGGCTTCGGGTTCGCTTTTGGGATCGGCGGGACAACATCGAGGAATCACTCTCTGATGTGCTGCGAATTTAATAAAAATAAATAAAGCTCTATTGATTGGTGGTTATGGATTCTACCGCAGTGCATGATGTTTTTTTAGTGATTTTAGTGAAGAGTATAGAAACATTCATTATTTATAAATTATAAGTGCCATTGAATGTTCTTTCCATGTTATAGCATTAACTACCATTAACACAGAACAAGAGTGAGGCATCAATTTCGAAATACCTACTGCAGTAATAATTGTTATTGTTCATTTCTGGTTCGTAATCCTTTAATTAGAATAACCTCATAATTGTCACTGATGTTATTTTTTTTCGTTGGCTGCGCATGATTATAAAACGTGATTGTTGAACCACAGAGAGGATATCATACTATACTATATGAATAGAGACATGTTGAGTAAAATTTGATTGGAATTAATTTATTTTTAATTTTTGTACATGAATTTGAAATTTGGGAAACAAAATAGAGATTAAATCAAATACATTTGAAATAATGACCATAGCCGCAGAATTTTGGTATACCTATTTAATATATAGAATAGGACTCCATAAATATGAAACTCTGATAGAATTTATAAATAAAACCATCAAGTGGACAACATTATTATAAATGAATGTTTAGAAAAAATGTTGTATATGTTACATCAGGGTTTAGTTTTTATCTTCAAGTTTTATGATATGTGATCTGAAATAATTTATGTAACTTTTAAAAATCATGGAAAAAAAACAAAAACTTTATACTAATATGTTTTCTATCATAAGGTCAAAAAATAACTTCCTTAAGATATGTCAAAATTAACAAAACAGTAATTCTTTCCATACAAATTAACAGTAGTTTATGAAATCACAAACTTTCCGTTTCGAAACTTATTTATAATCATTAAAATATTGTGTTCTACTCACAATCAGTTCGATGTCCCTAATTTGCACGGAATAGATAGATAATAATAATAGAAAAGCACATAATATTAATAGAAGTACCTAGTGTCAAATTTCATTCAAATCAGTTGAGCCATTCTTGTGTGTTTGGAAATGAAATCTATCCAACGGTAACCGCATACATTTTACGGGGATAAAAATGAGATCACATCTTCAAACTCGTCATTTTATATCTTTATTGTATTCGCAACATTTTATGGAATTAAAAAAAAATATTTAAAGGATTTAAACTAAATAAAATTTAAATTTAATCCACCTTTATAAAAAATATGTTTTTTTGGCACGAAAGTGGAGCACATAAATTATGCATCTTCCAAATGAATGAAGATCCCACCCTGAAACTCGGAATGTATCTTTTTAATTGTATAAACTAAATTTTGAAACATGCAAGACAAAAAAAGTATCAAAAATGGTCGAAGTTTTTTAAAATTAAATTTGAAATATTAATTTCCTGTTTTTTGTCAAAAAAAAGGAAAAGAACACGTGATTTGCCATATATTTCATAACTGCATAAGATTGTGTCTCTCTTATCTAGTAAAATTTTTCTTTGCAAGCCTTTAGGATTCGTCAAGACTTGGGAAAGCTTTATAAGTCCATAACTCCAGCACTATAGTGCTTCGTCCAAATCCAATGTGCATCAGTACATGCCTTATGGGATAACTTTTTTTTATCAGTTACGTGCCTCACATTCAAATGTATCCTGCATAAAAGGTATTCACCCGCCTATGGATTCATGACTGCATCCGCCACAAACCTACATGTCCTGCCAGGCGCAAAGTCAAATGCGCACTGACACATTTTAACCTTCATTTTATATTTATGAGATATAAGGTTGCCTTACCGTATTAAGTAACTTTTAAGTTCTCCTTTCTTTGAGTTTTTGTAGAGGAGCTTTTGTTTTTAGAGCTTTTTAAAACTATCAAATGATATGGGGTTAACATAGTGTTTGTTTTAAGTATTTGCATTGGAAATTACGGGAAATCTTTAAAAATGCAGTTACAATAAAGCATAGAGAGCTTTTGCAATGTTATTATATGCACTACGGTTTCTTTCACACAACTAAAGGGAATTCTTCTGAAGATAGAGTGAGATAAAGACATCCTATCTTCCCTGTACTGCACATTCGATTTGGACAAAGTATAGGCATCAAAATTTAAAATCCTTTTGGATTTATGCTTAGAGTCGAAAGGAATATAAGAAAACCAAAAATGAACCAAATCCAACACCCAACCCTTTTTTCGTTGTCCGCTTCACTTGAAATGTGCTTTTCCAGACTATAATCCATCTCAGTGGCTGAATTTCAACCAAATCCGTTCAGCTGTTCTGGTGTTATTAAGTAACAAACATCCATACATACATTCCAACTATCACATTCATAATATTAGTAGGATTGACAGCAAGGTATCCAAAAACTCACACCAGTGAAAAAATTATGTATTGTTTTTCAATACATATGGTAGTTTTTTTTCGCCATTTGTATTGGCACTAAGCACGAAACGCCATATGTAAGTTTGACACGAAAAGTCGTACCAGTTAAATGTTCTCTTTACAAAGGATTGATATAGGTTTTGATGATGATGGTTCCCAAAATAAAGTCTCGTTTACTTTGTCTTTTATACTCGAAAGTCCTTTACTTCCCGAAAAAACAAGAACTGCGTAGAATAGCCTATTATTTTTCATATTTATATGTATTTCCACTACTGATAGATATTCGTTCATAGAAAGTTGTAAACATCATGTAAGTGATGTCTTTAGTTTAAATATATCCTAGTTAACTTTTTTAATATCTAGAGACCTATCTACCCACAAAATTTATTCATACCCGTTATCGTAAGCACTTTTAACATTGATCTTTTTCAACAGAGTGAAAAGAGCACATTTTTTTTTTTTTGACTTAAGTGTATGTACATAATTTTGTTTTTCTTTAAATTCTAATTTATGTCAGTCAATCTCTTCGAATTTCTATAAATACGAGTAGGGCAGGGCCACACCCAGAAACGAATGAGAAAATATTGTGTATGATGATGGTTGGATTTATAAGGTTTAATAATATGAAAACGTATGTGAAAGTATATTTTTTATTTATTGTATATTATTGTTGTTTCCCGCCCACGCGTGTTTTCTTTATTATTCAATATTTCCAAGGTTAAATGAAGGTTATTTACATATACATAGTTGTTTTTCTATCTTCAATAATATGCACACATCTCTATGTAAACATACTTACAAGTTTATTTATGTTTATGTACTCAAACACACAACACAAAAAAAATAGAAATAACTTCCTTTCAATCATTTAATTTTTTGTATTTAAGATACTCGGAATCGGCACTTTGACAGCTATGCCAGAGTTCTCGTCTTCGAACGTGTGTAATTTGGTCTGCCATTTTGAAAATACCTCCCACTTACATTATTTACTCGTACTTCCGGTTCTCATTTCGAATACAATTTTATGCACACACATGATTTTATATCATTTCCTTAATTTGACTTAAATATAAAGTGTTTGTGTATAAATATAAACAGTTAAAACGATACACGCACCAATGCGTTCAAATTGATGTAAGTACACTTAATTTGCATATGTACATATGTATGTATGTGTGTGTGTATATTCGGGACATGTATGTATGTACATAACTATGGGCATGTACACATAACAGTTATTATTGTCAATGAATTTTGTAGATTGTTGTATAGAATGTAAGGACATGCGATAGATTGTTTAAATGATTTCCTCATGTTCTTCCTGCAAAAAATAACGCTAATATTTTACGAGTGGAAAAAAGAGGACTTCAGCAAAGGTTGGGACGTGAAGATAAGAAAAATCCATTTGTAATTTGCTGGGAATGAAAGGCAATAGGTTCCTCTTTATGGTACGGAACGGTGCGGTAAGGGTGTGTGCGAAATGTGAATGTTTTCCTAATGATTTGGCCCTAAAATTGAGTAATAAAAATCGAATTGCATTTTCAATGACTTATTGATGGACTTTTCAAGGGTAATTTAAATAAAAAAAATAAAAAAAAAATAAAAGCGTAGAAATGATTGGGCGGGGTTTCTATAAATATTGTGGAGCATTATGTATCTCTATTTTGTGGGGGTGGTGGTGTATTTTGTTTATTACGGTGTGTGTTGTATTATATGGGCTCTGGCGTAGTATTCAAATGGGGTAAATCTACGCTTAAATAATAAAAAGGGATGCGACGACCTTGTGCATGTGGAATGTGTATATATGATGTGGCCCAGGATTGATAACGTCCTAAAACGAATAAAACGAGGGATTTTAAGTTGTCCATCGGGATTTATTTTTTATTTTTTTTATTTTTTTTTTTTTTGAAAATCTGGTCTTGATATATGGAATACGTGTTTGGGAATTCATTATGCTGAAGCAGTGAGAAAGACATTTACACTAGAGATTTGTTTTTCGTGTTCGGTTGGGTGATGACTCGGGTAAGAGTTTATTGAGTAAGACGGTTTAGGTTGAATGACTATATCTGACCTACATTGTCAAAAGAATGCTTTATTGTTTTATCCAAGCGTTAGGAAGATGGATATAAATAAAAATGTGTGGCTATGTTTTTTTTTTTCCCTAAGTAATTTTTTAAGAAAGATATTGAGGGAAAAAGGTTCTTTAATTCGGTTTAAATTGTCTGAAGTGTTTATTTTGTGGAAATCTCTTCAAAGTTTTATTTTCTCCGCCATGGTATTCGTTTTGTGTGTAATCTTTGGGGCAAAAGAAATTTATTTTTCAAACGAATAAATACTTATGCATGTATACATTGTAAATTCATACATATGTATATGAATAAGAAGTACCTATAGTGTAGTGAGAAAACGATGGCCTTTGCACGCTCTGAGGCAAAACAAAAAAAATCAAACTTAATATTTGATGGTTTGTATGGAAAAGCAGGCTTAGACGACCGAACACCCGTTTGAAGTACCAAACCAATTATTTAAGGATTTCGAAACGATTTGATTGTATTTTCAGAGTTTCGGGGAAAGAAAAAATGGAACAAGTGGTAAAAAGGCTTTTATATTTGTAACACCTGAAACATTATTTTAATCATCGTTATCGTAGTAGTTGTTTTGATATCCCATTTTGTCATCATTCCGAGGGGTTTTTATTAAGAAACTTAAAACAAAATTAATGTTTAATGTGTATATTCTTAGAAGTTCCAAATTAAATATCCCATCACACTACTACTACATAGTCTAAAATATATATAGATACTTTGTGTATACTAGTCAATCTGCTTTTAAATATTTTCGAGTGAACGTGGTGCGTGGTTAATCGAATTAATTGCTCTGATGGACGATTCTGTTGACCGTAAAATGGATGAAGTGCGCGATTCGAACAGAATAATTATTTCCAAGATAAATTTTCACAATTTGGAAGCTTTGTTCAGGCTTCAGTCTATTTATGCTGAAATTCCAAACCAAAATAAAAATAAATCACTTGATAACTGACATAATAACCGTCATGTCAATTAAAATAATGTTGCCAACTTAAAATTCTATACACTTCTAAAAAAACACCCTTTATATTTACGAGTACCTATACATAGGAAGCTTTGACAAAAGTCGGGGGACATTGCAAGACATACAGTAGGAAAAATTGAGTTTTGGAATTGCCTAAGCTTTACTTTTATTATACTGCATTTTTAAATTACTAACAAGTAACAACAACAACATTTAAATTCTTTTTTTTTTTTTTAACTTCAAAATAACTTAAAAATTTACTTTAAGTATCCTCTCTTGAAGGGTACATTTAATTTTAACCTATACCTACAACCCTTATGGTGAACAATAAATCATTAAAACTCGCGGTCCAAGACAATTTAAGATTTTAAAACTTTTGAGACCAATTTATTTGACAGGAGTTTTGCTGTGGAGGTAGCACAACATGATACAGTTGAATTACAATGAAGAAATTAAATACTATAGCCCTTCAAACTTATATAGCTATGTATATAAAATATTAAGGGCTTAATCGAATAAGCATTTATAAGGGCAACAGGGATGTTATATTTAAGACGTCTTCTATGGCAGTAACCTAACTGTCAAAAAACTTCAGCATATGAATTAGTTCAATTAGTGCTTCTGTCTCCCAGCTGAGTATTTTGAAGATTTAGATGGGAAAGAGAAAAACAATTATGTAAATGTTTATTAAAGTTCTCTATGTTGTAAGTGCTTGTCACTTCAAATTTTTGTTGGATATTAGAGCTCTTAAATAGTACCTTTTAAAGAAACAGTATATATTTTGAAGTAAAAAAATATTTGTAATTCACAAAAAAAACTGTGGAGAATGCGAATTGTATTTTAAATAAATAATAGTTAAGAATTAATAACTATTTCTAAACTTAACTTTTAACTAATTATTATTATGCTTTCAATTAAAATGAACGGTTGAAATGTTTGGACACAAAGTTTGTTTCAGTTATTACCAAAGTCATCACGGATTAACGTACTGTGGGTCATCTTGGTTTTTGTACTGGCGAAAACTGTACAATTTCAATAAAACAAAATATGTAGGAACATGTATTGAAACAATGTTTTCTCCTTCTATATTCTACTTATTTTTAACGTGTTTTAATGATTGGATAGAAAATCTACATCCATTCCATACATATGTATATTTTGTATACAAAAAAGGAATTCTATCGTCTTAACATAAAGAAATCGCCTGTGAAAGTTCTTAAAAGGGGAAAGCTAAACGTATTTTATGTTTAATCCTCTTTTTCCAATTGGCGATCAGAATTCTTAAACGATGGCAATCATAAAATCGTTTTTTTAAATTTTAATGAACAGAAGAAGAACTGAGAGAATCTATGTACATAAACTTTCAGTCTTATGATTAATTTTAAATAACTTTAGTTGCAACTTGCAATACGATGTTTGCAAAACATCGACTCAAAAGTCGGCTGGCTATATCTATGTACCTTATCTATGTACCTTAGAACGCTTATTCACGTTGCCATTAATCACTTTGGTGTAGGTTTGGGGTAAGACTAACCATGCCATAGAATGAGCAACGACACATCACATCAATTTAAGTGTTCTACTATGAAATTTGAAAAAATCAAAATTTCCACAGCTATTAAATCAATACCCATAACTTCGAACTTTACAAAACAGTACAAAATAGCTGTGAATTTATTTGTAACATATAAATGTTTCATTTGTTAAAGTTTCTGAAAAAGATTGAGACGCATTTCAGAATATTTAAAAATAATGTTTCTTTTAGTATGGACACAACTGAAGATGTAGGTACATATGTAAATTTTTAGTTTAATTTAAACTAATTTATTTAAAAAATAAACTTATGCTTCCATGCTTTATTTAAAAAAAAAAAAACAAGTTCGAATTTTAATTTAATTTATTAACCAATATCAGCCATCGTAACAAAGTCTCTTGAAATTCTTCGCTTATGAATCCTTCGTGTTATTGTTTTATGTAATGTTTTTGTTTCGTATTAGCCATAATATGCGTTTAGTCTTAAGAAAATGTCTTAATAAAAATGGTTCACTGGGGCAGATACGTATTGTTATTTTTTTTTTATGTTTTTTTTTTTTCTGTAATTTAATGGCACTCAAGAGGTTATGAGTACCCTTTAAATGATCTAAACGACCACGTGCCAGCTTAAGGTGAAGAAAATAGGGAAGAACAGGAAAGAAGATTTCGGTGCAGTGGAAAATTATGGCCTTGAACACACAGCCCAAGATTAGCAGCCTAGCACTACATCCACTGTACCATTGCCACCCACATTATGCGGATGATTTATTCTTTTTCTTTAATACTTGTCTGTGCGTGTTATATTTATTGTAATTGAATAATTACTAAATTTTATTTAATTTTTTCTTTGGAACAACTTGGACAGTGTTAAAGAACTCACTAAAAACTTGAGTACCAAAAAAAAAAATGCATTTGCTTGAGAACTAAGATAACGCTGCTCTATAACCATTATTGGCATTTATACTTACGATCACCAGAAATAATGCAAAACTCGTTGTTTATAAAAGACAAATATAAAAAACTTAACATTTTGAAAGTTGTCTACTTGTTTCTTAGGTTAAACTTCAGTTGATCTTTTTTTTACTACAAGTAAAAATAAACCAAACCTAAATAATAATATTTTTTTGCAACTTGTTTTCAAAAGACTTTTGTGTTCTTATCTATAATACTTACAATACAATTTTGTAAGCCTACATAGTTGTTGTAAAAAATGTAAACGTTGCAAAATTAAAATGAGAATTTTGAATTAGTAAATGTAATTAAGTTATTACGTCAAAATCGATTGAACTTAACTAAAGAAAAAATCAAATGAAAATCAAAATCAACTTGAAATCAAACTTATTTTATTTTATTTAGCCAGGAATCAATTATAAATATAGTTCATCAATAATAAATGTATTTATTCAAACTGCAAACAACTTGAACTTAAATTTACAGTCTGTAAAAAACCAGTTCAATTAAATGCAAGTGACTGTTTTACATGCGAAATAAAATGGCTGTTTTAGGTAATTTTTTGTTTGTTTATGTTTTCAGTTTTGTGAGTTAATGTCTTGTAATGTCTCTTTCAATTTAAAATACTTAAAACGATTAAGACATAAAAACAAGGAATGTCAAGTTTAAAATTGAGGATATGTACATTAAAAGTTAATGTTTACCATAAATAAGATGTTTGGGTATAAGAAAAGCACAAATAAAATGACAATTTTTATACATTAATAAAAAAAAAGGCCTTCAAATCACCTTAGAAACAAATTTAACCTGTCTTTTATTTTTTTATAAATATTAAGTTTGTTTTATCTTATGTACAAAAGAAAGTAAAAGATAATTGACTAGAAATTTACTTCTTGATGTACTTCAACAGCTGGTGTAATCGTGCAGTAGCTTAATTTGAAAATCAAATTGTTTTTTTAGGTAATTTGCTTATTTAAATTTTTGTTTAATGGCTTTTTTTAATTTTTGAGTTTAATAAATTCAACTTAAAAAGCTATTGAATTAAAACGAATTTGTTCAACATTATTTTTATTGTAGCCTCAGAATGATTTAAGGCTACAATTATGGTAAACTCATGATAAGCTCTCATATTTGTACGAATATCTTAAACTTATATTATTGGTTCAGACAATTAAAAAGCGTCAATCCTGGAATAAAAAAAGTAATAGTTTATTTTTATTTCAAATATTTTAATTTATATTTAATTGTCATCCGATTATTATGCCAGTACTCAAAATGAAGTTTTGAAAATCATATCTGTAGGATTTTAACTGAGAAATGAGAGAGTGCCGAGAGTTATAAGTTTTGGAACACAATAATCCATTAACAAAATAGTTTTCTTTTTTTTTGTCAATTTATAATCTTGGCTTTTAGTAAATTTGTTTCTTTATAGGGTTACAGCTTCCTTTAGGCAATGACAATTAAATAATACTCTTTTTTTTTTATTTACAACAATATCTGATTTCTGTATACAGACATACATAAACACAGGAAATGTTTTTCAGGATGTATGTATCAATAACAATTACTCATTGAAGAGGATTACCCAATACCTGTACCTGTACCCACTTCTTCTGGAATTCAATAAAATTCTCCTCTGTGTGGGAATACATTTATCAAGAAGAGTACCTATAGGGTGAATATAATTCAAAGTTAATAATTCAGGTGCTTTTACTTTAACCGGATCAATTGACTATAACAACCGTTGTTCAATGAAATTTTATTTATTCCGATAACACCTTGTCGTATCTGAGAATTGACGTGGAAGAATATTGAGAGGAAGAGTGCAAAACAATAAGAAACGAACCATTTAAAATTATAGTATAATACCAATTCGTTTATTTACTTATTCTTTTGACACCGAATATTTTTATCCATGCATATAAACATACATACATACATACATATAAATACATGTACATTGCCGTATGGCATCAATCGACCAACGACTACAACTTGGTGTGAATGTAATTAAAACATTTTCGTTGTGATAAATTCTATACACAGACAGACATCCCTAAAAAGGATTCATATCATATACATATGTGAATAATTATAATGTGTTTTCGATAGGAGAAACACACATATTATAGTAGACTAAATGGAGGGGATTATGTTATGAGTTGTACATCAGAACGATCATAACAAAGCACACAGATTTGGGTCAAATATTTGATTGTTCTGTTTCATTGAAGGAAAGTGGGGTAGACACAGCCTTGGAGAAAAGAATTACTTTGACTGACTCGGTGATAGCAACTTTGTTTGTGTTCAAAGATAAGAATATATTGCCCAAGTATAGGAGCATTATTACTTTGTTATGCTAGTTACTTGTAGAAAGGAAAAATAATTACTGTCTTTAAGGTAAGAAATAATGTTTGTTATGGGATATGTTTGTCTATAGCAAGGCAAAAAGTGGAGCAAAATTTAATCATCTAATTTTGTTTTGAATTATACTTTTCATAAATAAATAAAATGGTTTTGAATAATGATGGTATACACATTCACGTCGTCGAATTTATACAACTTTTCTTGACTATTCGAAATTTTGTCTGATGATAACTGTTCGATGTCCTTTCAAATATTTTCCTTAATGGAAAGATTATCTGAGGTTTGTTGGCATATATCGATTATAAGCCCGATACTTGCCATTAACCTGAAAGAAAATAATCGGGGATGATTAAATCGGGCGATTGTCAAAACAGAAGATTTAGAATTCAAATCCATATCTCTATAAAGAAGTAAACAATCAAGCATCCTTTTTTAAAAAACGGTTCACAAAATCTACGTTTAGGAAATCTTTCCACAAAAAAAAAACAAGGATATGGATTTCTAATGAATTCAAAATCCAGGTGTACAAAAAGAATTTAGTAAGTGGTGTGTGTACTATGGACATTTTAAGTAACATAATATTGACCTTTAGTCCACATAATTTTGATGTCATACAGAATAGCTAAGTGTATACGAATTTTTTTATAAAATATTTAAAGAAGAAAGACTAATGGTAACTTGAATATAATTTAAAACATCAAACGATTCATTGGAAAGTTTACACTAATGCAAAAAAAAAAACATTCAAAATTCTATTTCGCATAATTTTAAGTAACCTGATATTAATTAAGTTTCATGATTCACAAATCGCTAATTTTAATTTTTTATTTTATTTAGTAGATATGAAATTAAAATTGCTGAACTATTTAACTACTTAAATATATATATCGGGTGATTTTTTAGCTGGTTTGGTTTTGGCAACACTGGTTTTGACAGCTGACGTGTGTTTAGTACCTTGTGTCACTGTCAAACAGCTTCAGTTTGGTTTGCAATTTAACCATGGATCGTCTTACAAATATACAACGCTTGCAAATTATTGAATTTTGCTATCAAAATTCGTGCTCGGTTCCAAATGTTCATCGCGCGCTGCTTCCATTTTATGGTCGGCATTCTCGACCTTCTGAGCAGTCTATTCGGAAGATTGTGACCAAATTTCGCACCAAATTTACTTTGTTGGACATTAAACCACCAACACGTTTACGTACTGTGCGTAGTGAAGAAAATATTGCGTCCGTACCAGCTAGTGTAACAGAAGACCGCGAAATGTCGATTCGGCGCCGTTCCCATCAGTTAGGCCTTTGTTACAGCACTACGTGGAAAATTTTGTGGAAGGATTTGGGCGTAAAGCCTTTTAAGATCCAGCTCGTGCAAGAACTAAAGCCAGCCGACCTACCACAACGCCGAATTTTTGGTGAATGGGCTCTTGGAAAGCTGGCCGAGGATCCGCTTTTTTATCGAAAAATTGTGATTAGCGATGAGGCTCATTTTTGGTTGAATGGGTACGTAAATAAGCAAAATTGCCGCATTTGGAGTGAAGATCAGCCAGAAGCATTGCAACAGCTACCAATGTATCCCGAAAAAGCCACTGTTTGGTGCGGTTTATGGGCCGGTGGCATTATTGGGCCATATTTCTTCAAAGATGATGCGAATCGCAGCGTTACTGTCAATGGTGAACGCTACCGAGCGATGATAACAAACTTTTTTTTGCCCGAAATGGAAGTTCTTGACTTGCATGATATGTGGTTTCAACAAGACGGTGCCACATGCCACACAGCACGCGAAACAATGGCGCAATTGCGAGGCGAGTTTGGTGAACAGTTAATTTCACGTTTCGGGCCGGTCAACTGGCCGCCTAGATCGTGCGATTTGACACCATTAGACTATTTTTTTGTGGGGGTATGTCAAGGCTAATGTCTATAGGGACAAGCCCGCTTCGATTGACGCACTGGAAGCCAACATCCATGCATTCATTCGTGAGATACCGGCCGATATGTGTGAAAGAGTATGCCAAAATTGGTAAAAATGTCCAATTTTGTATGTTAGAAATTTAGCTTTATTTTTTTTCCGAACTCAATTTTAATTTTTAAACGTGAAGTGATTTTGAGTTATAATATAAAAAAGTGAGTGTTTTCAATATACCGTTGTGTAATTTTCATTTTGTTTCCTTTGAAATGTATTTAGGAAAACTTTGGAACGATTTTGTTGTTTAAATATATGTGTGTCGCCGCCTAACGCGTATTTATGTACCAATTTCAATTTTGTTTTTGGGATTTTGCAGAGAATTGTCGGTATATAAAAATGATATTTTCGAAAACAATTCTTTACAAAATGAAAATCCATATATGCACATACATATGTATGTATGTATTTTTCGTTTGAAATATTTATGGCACTCTAACAGTCTTATTATGCAGCGCACACAGATTTATGTAGGCTCTATGTAACGTTTCATTAATTCGTATTTATAAAACATTTTGCTCTAAATTATGGTCATGCAGTTCTTAAGTCAAAAAAGTACCAGAAATCTATGTATGTATTCTATTTAGATGTCATTATAAAATGAGCTGTATCTTCTTCTTACAGTTAAAATAACAGTAATACAATAAAATGAAATCGAAAAGGATATGCACTGCAAATTGAGATTTGTCCAATAACTTTGAGATCTACGGGAATGTGGCCTCCTCTTTCGAAAATTTACATTTATTTTAGTTCCAAAGGATTCATTTTTTTCCTCCTTCTCAGAGTCAATTCAAATCATTAAAATCTAAAACGGGACGAAAATTGGAAAAGCATTTTTATTCTTTTTAATTTTTTATTTGACATTTTCGTTACTATAATTTCCGAAAAATCGAAAAAGCAACAACAATATTTTTCAGTACAATCTGTTTCCAATCTGTAAGCCATGAGAAGGTTTTTATAAAAGAAGACATTCACAAAAAGTCGGGAAATTATTTTAAAAACGATGCAAGCAAAAATTATCTAAAATCTTAATTAAGTTTAAGGCTCAAAATCGTACCCTTTGATTATATTTTATATACATATACAAATGAAGCCATATTTCCCTTGGTCACGTCATAACTTAAGAACGACTTTATCGATTTCATCCATCTTTTTTTATAAGTTTTCTAATACTTTGTAGAATTTTCTAATACTATGGGACAAAAATAAAAAATAAAATAATACTATAATAATACAGTAGACTGCGATCAATGTCACAAATTGGTTATTATTGATAGATGGCGTTGTACGTTGACTTAGGCTGTGCGCAATTTCCTTTTGGAAATGTCATTTTATATTGAGTAAATCTGATATTTTTTTGCTACAATTGATTTGAGTTTTGTGTATTATTAAGCTGATTACGGAAAGTCGTATATCGCATATCATATCCGCTAACGGTACAAGTATTGCGTCGCTATTATTGCACAAAGTTATATAAAACTCGATTTGATTGTGAATGGGCAATAGGACATATACAAGTCCGTTGACAGTGTGATCGAAGAGTAGGTAGGATCGATCATAATAATATGGAGGAATCTTAATCATCCGAAATTATACAATAACTAGCGTTTTTTCATGAAGAAACTGATGAACAATGTGATTTAAGTGACTATCATCAATGCCAAATTTAAAGGATAAGAATCCCATGAATTCGAATTAGCTGCTCCTTTTCCAAATGTAAGGATGATTCAATTCCCCGTTCTATTGTAAGCCCAATCGTAGGAAGTCTGTGGTATTAATTTCATATTTTACTGTTTTTTGTTTCTGCATCGAAAATCTAATTAAAAACATTGATTACAATATCTCTCTCTACTAATTTAAAATGAAATTTTAACTATCTGTGATTTATTATCGCCCTAAAGCTTTATACCTTAAGATTTTAAATTGGGTCGAGACGAAGTTCGTCGGGTCCGGTAGTTTTTTTTTATAAGGATAACATTATGTAATTAAGATAGGACAAACGATTTGCAGCAAGTAAGTGAATTGTTTAACAAATCATACTTGAAATGCTTTCTGCTCTTAATCAATTGAAATGTTATCAATTGATGAAAGAGTTATTTGAAATCAAAACTTTTATTGTCGTTTAGTCAAGCCCTAGAGTGTACTTTTCTTCTCAAGACTATATCAGTTTGATATTTCACATTCGCCCTGTATGTTAAATTAAACGACAAAGAGTTGTTCTTCTCAAACTGATGCTTTGATCTAAATCGATTCAAAGTGCCTTCAAAAATCCAAATCGATTCTTACACAATTATAAAACAAGGCTATTGGGGACTAGAAGCTGGAATGGTTTTATGTTCTATCCATCCATTTGCATGATTCGAAATCGACATATAACATACGGCAGCAGAGATTAAACTTAAAAACACAAAACGTATTCGTATATACGAGTACAACGTACAACTACCAAAATTGAATGTCTGATTGATGTGTTGGTTTTCCAGAATGAGAATTTTGAATTCTGTTATTTCTACTTAGCTATTTTTGGAATTTAATATCAAGAAAAACAAGAATTTCTGCAGATTTTAAATGGGTTTGTTTTGTGTTGTGTTGTGATGGTTGTTGGTCTTTGGTGTATGGTGTATGGTAATGAGATTGTGTTATTATTCCAGGAAAGTTATTGGTATGATGTAAGCAAGGAATTGTTGGTTAAAATTAATAAAGGTATACACAGACACACATACGAGTATGTTGTTGGTTGGATTGTTAAATATATTGTTTCCCGATGGAATGGATGGCCCTTAGTACTCTGATGGAATTTCGGAAAATTTTCATCTCAAAAATATTGAGACAGAAAAGAAAAAATGATATAAAGGAAGACATTTCTCAGATATTTGTACCTACTACAATTTTTGCTGTAAGAAAAAAGTTTCCAACTTTCAATATAATTTGTTGGGGTTTATGTATACGAATACGAAGTCAAGAATAATTTTTCATTTTGCATATCAAAACATATGTATATGGATAGGATATTACAAAATTTGATGTAACCACCTGTGTTAATGGTTTAATCATCAAATGTTTTTTGACCAGGTTTCCATCGAAAACTAAGCTTTGTTTTTCACTTCAGAATTCGAAAAATGTCAATGTCTTTAAAAAAAAAGATAGAAACTGTTGGTTTTGCATTGGTTATTTAATAAAGACATGATTGTGGCCTTCGAAAGCACCAGGACTGAAATATAGGATGGTATTAATCGTGTACCACTTATGTTTTTTGTACTTTTATACAGAACAAGTGACAAGTCCCAGATTAGCACTACATAATAGAAGAGAATATTATTAACAATTGTTTTTAAGTTTATCCAAAAAAAAGTTAAAATTGGCTGCTGGAAAGAAAGGCCAGTAGACTTAGACCATCAATGGTCCATTGTGATAAAACATAGATCATAAGATCCTCCTACTCGTTGAACCATTTGGAGCTAACAAGCGTTTGAGACTGTGAAAAGAAGTCACCGAAACACCTCGGTTTACGTTATTGTGAAAGTGCATGACAATAGCAAAGACGATGAGGAACTGACTCTTCTTCTTCTTCCTCATCCATACAGCTTCTACAGAAATCATTTGACGGAGCTCCAAGTCGGAAGGCATGTCTGCCTATTAAGCAGTGTCCTGCAAGGACACCTATAACGGAGCTAATGTGCTTTAGCTGTCGGCGTCCAACTCCCTCATCTGTTTTTTATCCATCAGTGTAGAAGTCGATGGCTTCTCCTGTCCAAGGTGGCTCAATCACCCATGAGGATCTAGACTCTAGAGGGAATGGACACTTTGAAGTTTTTATCGAAACGTAGAAGAGGTGTGATGTAGTGTAAGTTCACAAACGTCAAATTTTGCTGCAGTGATTCGGCATCACTGCTTTTTTGCGATGCTCATGCTGATGCTGATGCAGCTGTTGCTGATGCGATGCCGATTAATCACGTTGTCGTAGTGATGTTTTCGCGCATCAGTTTATGAAAGTTTGCAATAATGAACAGTTGACGAGAAAAGTGATGCCAGAATCTGCGTTTGTGAACGTTTGATTTTGAACATTTGGGCATCATTACTGCAGTGATGCGTTTGTGAACTTAGACGTAGTCGGCGTTGCAAGTTAGTGATCTGAATGTGTTCAGAATTTTTGAGTGGCCAATATCGTTGTTAATCCACTGTGAGGAGGCTTTAAGCCGAATTGACGTGTTAGCGGCAGTTTGTTTGCTAAAAATGTCTAGCGGTATGAGATGGAATAGAACCTCAAGCGCTGCGGTGGGGGTTGACCGAATTGCACCAGTCATCATTAGGCTCTCAGTTTTTTGGACTTTACTTAGCTTATCGCGGTTGGTAGCTATATCTAGTGCAGTCCACCATACTGCAACACCATAAGAAAGGATCGGTCTGATGATCGATAAGTATAGCTAGTTTGTAGTCCCCATTTGTAACCTATGGCTTTTTTTCAGGAGAATAGAGCTACTGTAGCTTTTTTGATTCTCTCTTGTATATTAGGTTTTCAGCTCAGTTTCTTATCTAGAATAAGGCATAAGTATTTTGCCAAAAACAGTTTAGTATCATAAAAATAATCTACAACATTTAGCTGTATTAGATTAAAATATGCATCCTTGGAAAGTCTGTTTATTTATAAAAATTGCCATCAAGCTTGAATAAATTTCCTATAGCACTTACTTTGAAATGTTACTATAAATCCTAAGATATTAAATTGAGCTGTATTTGTATGAAATGTTTAAATTGACTAACGTATTTTTTTTGATAAGGATTAATATTGTATCAGTCCAAATAGCTTCCGATAAGAAATCATATCGTGAGTGATCGGTTTTTAAAAATTAGAATGGATGCAGTCATATATAACCTTTAAACATTTTCTACACATTAAAATTTTAATTACGTCACTTTAGCTCTAAGGGAGCAAATGATCAATTTCGAGTATTGAAGTAAAAAAGAAAATTGTTTAGATAAGTCGTGGGTACCCGAATCTTTTGTGTCTTTTCCAATTGAATTATCGGACAAAATTCGCCGGAAGCTCGTAATCCCTTGGAGGCTTTTGGCCAATTCTGTTTAGGGCATGATTGATTTACCAATAACTTGGTTTAAGTAATCTATTGTTGAACCGACCAGTTTTACACTGACGATGCCGATCAACGATTCCGACCGGTCGTGGACGACTTGGAAAAGCCCAAGAAAATTGATTTATCAAGTATGGTGATTTGGGAGCACGCTAATGCAAATAGTTGTGTAAATGTAACAGAAGCATCTATCGATATGGGTACGTTCGTCATTGACCAGTTGATACCGTCATTAGATAAACACTAACCAAAAGTACGGAAATGATGAAATCACGGAATTTTAAACAACCAAAAAATATAGCTTCAGATAAATTCTTAGTCAGTTTTATAGTTTTAGTTTAAAACTTTAATTTTATTTAACTCGCACCTATTTTTGTTTTTTTTTTTTTAATTATATGAACTGGAAATATTATCTTTTTAAGATAGGTTCTTTAGATACCATAAAACTAAAAATCACATTCAAATATGCAAGAATGCAAGTATGATGTGATAAATTCTATTTAAACTTAAACATTGTATCCATATTGCACTTTTTTGTAATACATACATATGTGTATTTATAAATCACAGATACAATTTAAATGCTAACACAAAATTTAATAATATAGGGCAGCTGGTATAGTAAATTGTTTCCTAAAAGTTGTGCAAATAAATACAGATACCTACATAAACTCTATACTCACCTAACTTAACTCATTTCAAACATCGACCCTCTTGGTTCAAGATAATGCACAGAAGTTGTATATATGTACATAGTTAGGTAGATATCTTTGTTTATGTTATTTCGAAAGACAACATTCTAAAGTTCTTGTATAAATTTTGTAGGAAACCTAACCGCACTTAGTATAAAAGCATGCGAATGCACTTTGCATAACAAATAAGTGCAATGTATTTTTTTTTGTTTATTCTTGTTATACGTACATACCCAATATCCATGCATAAATATCTTTATTCCTTACATTTAAATGAAGGTATACATATAAATACATATAGTTTTGACATAATATTTGCTTAAAGCACATACAAACCTCTGCGCCTTTAGCTATTTTCTTAGACAATTTTGACAACACTCCTTTCATATCAAACTCGTACCTATAGCATTATGTTTTGTTATTTTTCTCTTTTCGAAAAGTCTGACTATGATGTTAAAATCCTAAAGAAAATCCTTGTTTTGTCGATGAAAGGCAAAATAGAATATTCCATTCTAAATTCATGTCCTAGAACTTAAGGCTAAAAAAATTAGAACATATAAATATATGTATACATATACAATATACATACATAAAGAATGGTGTATCTTGAATTCAAATCTGGGGCATTTTACACCCTAAATGCCTTTCACTTAGGTAAATGAAACATTAAGTCACATGTCTTTCATCACAAGCCTATACCTTTAATCCTACAGGTTGCACTTTCAGTAAACTCCAAATTGTAATACATTAGGTTTAGGTACGTCAAGAGCTACATACATGCATACATACATACACACATACATGTATGTATATAAAATTTGAAATTCATTTTTGAAATCAATCTTCAAAGATGTCAGCTATGTAAACGAAACGAATGCCGTTAAATTTATTTATGTAGATACTTTATCTACGCACGAAACACACGGTGGTTTTTGATTTATTTGAAATGTGCCACGCATGTAGACTTGGCCCATCACCTGGGTGACGGTAAGCAAGGTGGCAACACTGCTTTCGCGTGCGTCGTCTTTTTCGTCGTTGTGACTGTCAAACGTGTACCTGTCAACATACATACATATAGTTAGCTATTTAGGCTTTATTTATTCAAAACCCAAACACAAAACTTGAACCGCATTTATGCAAACAAAAAAGTATAAAAATAATTTGAAAAAAGTGAAAAAAAAAAAAAATATGAAAGTCTTCCTTTGAAAGTTTTTTTATATCCTTCCTCTTTTGGCTTTTCATAAATACACGTTGCGAAGTTGAGAGTATTCTTGACTTAACCTTCAACACAATAACTTAAAATTCATTGCATTCCACCTTCATTTTTTTTTTCAGAGTGTGTAGGTGTATGTTTATTGTGTATGTGTTTATATTTGTATTGGGTGGGGTCCGCTTTGTGACATACACTACACCATCATATCAAATCCATTACCCTGGATTTTGTTTGTCTCTCTGCTTAAAACGTTCCCATTTGAAGTTTGATAAATTTCATTATGTGAAATATTGTGTCCCCATTCCACTTGGCCTCCATAATAAATCTAATTTTGACTTCCAGTGACAGGAGGAGGTAAAAAGGAGCAGAAAGATCAACAATATATAAGTTTGACAAAAAAAAAATAAAACAAGAATTTGTAAATTCAAACGCCTACAAGGTTGGCCCTGATCCTGGCAAACATTCTTATAGGTATAAGAGTATATACCTACCGATATATGTACCTACTATACATACATATGTTATGCATCATAAGCGTAAAGTGCTGTGCTAAAAACTTTGATTAGCTGGTCTACATATGTGCATAGAAAGACGCTTGCGAGTTGAAACAGGTACTAAGATACAAAATGTTTAAATCTAAACAAAGGCAACTGTTCAAATAAATTATGAATAGACGGTAATAATAATTAATCCAAAAATTTAATATTACGTATAACGGAAGCTGCCCAAATTTTAAGAAACAAATTCTAGAAAAAGTAACGAAAAATTTCACTGCTTTAGAAATTGTATGTGAATGTGATACTAATAAATGTATACCATGTTTGTAAGTACATAATTCTCCAAATTCATTCAACATAAAACTATTTATGAATTACCGTTAAATTCTTTCCGGGCCATTCATTTTAACTTTTCCAATGGATAAAAATATAAAAGTACTAACTTAAGAATGAAGCTAAATAATGGAATAACTTATGGAACCTCTGATGAGATGTGGAAGTCAAAGGGTTATGAAAAGTTTTAGTTCTGACTATTTTTAGGTGCTATGTTATACACCTGATATTTTCAGCTAAAAGTTACCTGGGCTCCGATCGGAAATTAGAGAGAGAAATTTTCCGAACCATTTAATAATAAATCATCATCATCATCATCGGCTCGAAAACCTGGATCTGGTTCATGGATTTATTTAACTAGTTTACAGTCTACAGAACTGTCCAAGCTGGTTACTCTAACTCTTCGTTCATGCGAGCTAGGTGACCAGCCCACCAGAGTATACCGAGCTTAATTTTTCTTTCATAATATATGCTTCGAGGCAGAATTCATATAGTTCATGTTTGTAGCGTCTCTGGAATCTTCCTTTCTCACAAACGTTGCCAACAATTATATTTAAGACTTTCCTCTCGAACGCGCTTAAGAGGTCGGAGAGGTCTGAGTGCCTTTTACTAAGCACACCCAAGTCTCGGATCCATATATGATACTAGAGGTCCCGGCAAACTTCGTCTTGCCCCAATTTAATGCAGAAACTCAAGCTATTGAAAAATATTGTTGTTGATTATTTGATTTCCTATATTTGAAGAATTACACTACTTTGAATTCATTGTCCGCTAACTGGATTGTTTGACCAGCTGTGCTTCGACAGTCGAGTCCACTTTGTCTTTCCTTCACTAATGTGTAGCCCCAGCTTTTGTCTCACCTCCTGCTCGATCTGGGACTCTGGGTAATCGTTGTGCCTGATTCGTTCCTGTGGTTGTCATCGTGTAATCGGTCCGTTTCCGAAGCTTTTTTCATAGCTCGTAATTTCGTTTTTTTTTACAGGACAGGTTATCGGACTGTCAGCAACCTGAAGCATGACCCTGACCATATTGGCCAAACCTTTAAATTAATTTAAGTACATAATGTATAAAATCTGCTTCTATAAAATTAAAATCTGACGAATTTCATACATACTTTCTAGAATGCTAAAAAAAGCAACTTTTATTATGTCCAATATTTAGACATCGACTTCGAACTTGATGTTATTAATTTATAGATATGTATTTTGGTACACAGCAATAATACCTAATAAAGCAGAAGCTAAAAGGGAACAAGAATCATTTATGTATAGAAAATCCTCCGTTATTAATAAAAATACAATTACATTCATCTTACATTAATTAGAGTCCTCCGGGAAAAAGCGTTAAAAAATCACATTTTGTATTCTAAGGGCTATGGTTGGCCAAAGGTGTATACAATACATATACACATATCTAATTTACGAACCTGGTCATATTGGGTATAGTGCCACCAGAGTTTGATATGTTGCCACAGCACTGTACGAATGTACTTAAAAATATCTGAACTGCTGCTGATAACATTAAAAAAGAGTTCCTCTTCTTTTTAAATATTGTGTTTGGCTCACAAGGGATATGGATGGAGTTGGATGTGGAGATGGCACACAGGATGTACTCGTATGTGTGTTCTTTTCATATATATATACGTAAACCACTTCATGAATATTGGGGTGTTATCTTTATTATGATAATCTTATTTCATCCTCGTTCTGTATATTTCATCCCAGCAAAAAAAAAACAAAAAAAAAAAACGAAGCAAAAGCAGGAGTTAGCGCTGAAAGAGACAAAAACGCAAAAGCCAGTGAGTTAGCCTTTTTTTAACTTGAGGACTTCCTATCAAAAATTACGAGAGTATGCGGATGTGGTGCATATGGGGACACAGGCACTCTGGGGAGAGAGGATATAAAATTAAATTGTGAAAAATGAAAATTTAACTTAATATGACATGACATTCGTCCTTTTTGTAATTCTTCGTCTGCATATACATTATACATACGTATACACAACACCCGCTTTTACCACCCGTAACCATGTAGACATAATTATAGCTATTTCCACTTCCGCTATGCCGCAAATTCAAATCCTGTTGATAATATGTATATTGTATATGTACATACATACATATGTACATATAGATACAATACGAAGGCGGTTTCTCATATAGCGCCATATTTGAGTTCGGATTCACATTCGGAATGCAAACAATTATGGAAATGTCTGTAAAGACGACACGACACCCAACAAGGTTGCGTACATACATATGCGAGAAATATATGTCTTGAAATAAATTTAGAAAATATGCATTTGCATCAGCATCAGGCTTCAGTCGTGTCTGTTTGCCAGCGCTTTCTCTGATGGCATTTGAATGTGACAAAGATGGAGAGTTAAGGACTCTGCAATATACATACAGATACAGTATATATGTAGATACACAGTTCTTGAGACGACACATGCAGAAGAAAAATAGTTGAGATACAGAACAACAGGCGCCCTACCCACTGTTCTGTTCAACGGCAACGGCAACGTTTCGTTTCTATATTATGTGGAATGTGAAAATGCCAATTGGAATACGAGTTTTAAGGACTTCCTGTCAAGAAACGACAAAGACTGAACGGCAGCATTGCATTTGTCCACTTAATGATTTGCCATTTGCATTCACAACTCGTGCTTGCCATTTGTCATTAAAATTAAAATTCAGGATCGTCTTACTTCTTCTGCTTCACATCACCAATAAGTCCATTCGAAATTCGAAAATTGGTGGCAAAAATGAATGCATGTTTTATTTGCATATACACTTGCCACTCATCATTTGATAAAAATCAACACAATTTTTTTTGATTGGTTGATGTGGTCCTTAATTTTGTTGAGATATTAATTTTTGAATGAAAAGAAACAGCTCATAACGAATTGGGGTTTATTGATTTTATATGTAGATAGTTTGTACCATAAAATTGTTAAGCATTTTTAGGACATTTGGGAGAGAGAGTATTTTTTTTACTCAATTCAGACCAAAGAATAAAATTTTTAACGTTTAATGGAATAATGTTTGCAATAATCGGAGGAAATTTACATTTATCAAAGTAAATTTTCTGCTACACTACTTAATTTTGTTCATTAGTTGTAATAGACTTAAATAATAAGGGAAAGAAAGGTCCTGGTCTCATTTCCAGTTCAGAAAACAGTCCATTCTTATTTATTGTATTTTGAATTCATATAATTATTTTAAATGACGCAGAAAAAAGGAATACGTTTTCTAGATTTTCTCATAATGAGAATATCGAAATCGAAACAGTCAGTGAGTCAAATCATTTTGATAGTTTTATCGATTTTCTGATGGAAGGTGCTTCCCTAAGATGATATTAAGTTAGAGCTGTATTGTTAAATTGGCATTAGACATAAGAAGACGTTATTATTATGATACATTTTTGTTTCACTTCTTAGTTGAAATGAATTTTGAAATGATCGTTTTACGTTTTTAATCACTTTGACGGAATCTAGAATTTATATTTATAAATTAAAAAAAAACAAAAACAAATTTTAGTTTTGTAATTTTTAAATTTTGATCTGTTACTAGAATAAGAACGTGAAATTAAAGGAAAAGAACCATTTGGAATATATCTACATTATGTAAGTCATATTCAACCATAAAAAAAATGTAGGTAAAAGAAATTATGCCGTGCGAAATGTAATAATATTCAAAGGTAATTTACGCCAAATTTTTAGTTTAAAAATATTATTCAAAATATAATTACATATGTACATATGTAAGAAAAAAAGTATTGAAACATATCAAGCATGTTATAGAAATATTTGTATGATATTGTTTAATTATTAAATTATAATGGATGATTTTTTAAGAGGTTTAGAACTTTAAAAAAAAAACACAAACAATTCGAAAAAATGAATGAAATATTTATTTGAATCGATAGTTTGAACCTTGCAATTTAATGTTTAAAGATAATTTCATGCAAATGTTGACCGCGGCTGCGTCTCAGGTAGCCCATCCGCTGAGTCCAATTTTGGCATACTCTTTCACACATATCGGCCGGTATCTCACGAATGAATGCATGGATGTTAGCTTCCAGTGCGTCAATCGAAGCGGGCTTGTCCCTATAGACATTAGCCTTGACATACCCCCACAAAAAATAGTCTAATGGTGTCAAATCGCACGATCTAGGCGGGCAATTGACCGGCCCGAAACGTGAAATTAACTGTTCACCAAACTCGCCTCGCAATTGCGCCATTGTTTCGCTTGCTGTGTGGCATGTAGCACCGTCTTGTTGAAACCACATATCATGCAAGTCAAGAACTTCCATTTCGGGCAAAAAAAAATTTGTTATCATCGCTCGGTAGCGTTCACCATTGACAGTAACGCTGCGATTCGCATCATCTTTGAAGAAACATGGCCCAATAATGCCGCCGGCCCATAAACCGCACCAAACAGTGGCTTTTTCGGGATGCATTGGTAGCTGTTGCAATGCTTCTGGCTGATCTTCACTCCAAATGCGGCAATTTTGCTTATTTACGTACCCATTCAACCAAAAATGAGCCTCATCGCTGAACACAATTTTTCGATAAGCAGCGCGCGATGAAAATTTCGAACCGAGCACGAATTTTGATAGTAAAATTCAATAATTTGCAAGCGTTGTTCATTTGTAAAACGATTCATGGTTAAATTGCAAACCAAACTGAAGCTGTCAAAACCAGTGTTGCCAAAACCAAACCAGCTAAAAAATCACCCGTTATAATATAAATACTCGCTCATGATTTAACGATATCCTTAGTTGCTTCATAATTTTGATGATCTGTGGTTCAACTATTACTTTCGATTGTACAACTAGTATTATTTAATTTTAGGAAATAAGATATTAAACTATATACATAACTGCACTAACTCTGTTTAAAAAAAAAAAACAAATATTGATTCAAACATGCATCGAATTTGTTTGCAGACAAATATACTTAAAAAGTCTTATTTCAGGGGAAACAGAAATTTATATAAATTAATAATTTATTGAATAAACATAATATCTGTAAACCTACATATTTAATTTTTGTAAATCGCAAATTAATGCAATATTTGCTCAAGCATCTGGATATGTCGGAGAATTATTTAAAAACACCCGAGGCCAGATAAAATTCAAAACACAAATAGAAATTTGGAACTTTATCAAATAATGTAAAAATTCTCTACTAAAAAAATACTCAATTCAAATGGTAAATCCATTTTCGAAATGCTTTCTTATATTTGATTTATTCCTTCCTGATGTTCATTAAACCACAACTGCCACACTGTTCTTTTCTTCTTATAATTTTTTTTTAATTTAATTATTTAATTACAAATACGAATTATGTATGTACAAATAATTTTATGTATAAATGTTGGCAAATGAATTGATAATTTTTCATTCAATTGAATGATGAATCGAAAACAACTTTTGAATAGAGAGTAAAGTAGTATAGCAAGGCTGTCGGAAATCGATGTAATCAATTACGGATTTTGAGATTTTCAAAATGTTTTACTCACAAACTACTTTGAAGTTGAATTCTAGTGGTTGCGTATTAATCCTATCAATGTTGAAAAAGAAAAATACGAGCAATATAAACCCGAATGCACATTAAGGTTTATAACTGAATTTTCTCAATCGGCGCGGTGTTCCTCTTTTATGTATAGTATTATATTATAGTTAACCTCAAAATCAACCTGTTTATTATAAAATGTGTTTTCAACTTTAACTTTAATCCTCATAACTAACATAATTAAAATGTGAGAGATATATTTCTTAGGGTCTCGCCTTTTGCAAGAATTTAAACTTTTTTGCATTGAGTTTCATAAAACTAACTATACTTGTGTTTTATTCACTGCTGTGTAGCTAGCGCAGCAAAATTTCCCTTGGCATACAACAACAATCTGATTGCTGGCGAAAAAGAAGCCAGCAAAAATGATGACAGCTGTGCAGTGTGCTGGCGATTTATATAAAGTGAGTTTGATCGTTTTATTCACTTGAATGCTGCACTAGCTATATACAGCAGTGAATAAAACACAAGTTATGACAAATACTTGATCCAATTAATGCTATGTGTAGATTGCTTAAGTTAAATATTTCATCAACTGTCTTTAATTATGACGAAATTAAAAACCATATTTAACAGTGGCGCAAATATGAATTTAAATTTTTTTTTATAATTTTAATGTCAATTGGGTTCCGTGTGTATCAGCCTTAAGTTTTATTAACCCCATTGCAAAATAAAATCCTTCACATAGTGAAAGAGAAGATTAAACTTATGTAATTCAATATATTTTTTCTGCCATCATATTGTGTAGTTCATTAATTTAATTAAATTTATGGTCTAAGAAGATTTCTGAAGCCCGTGTAAGCCTTAATCTGTCAATGGTTTCTGGAACTGGACTCTTTGTATTCGTATGCTCCAAACATCAATGTTTTTTCTGAACTTCAGATAGATACATTATGTATGTATGTGAAAATAATTCATTCTACGGTTTATGTACATATACTGTATATTAATGTGGATTGTGTGCATTTGTCTTTCGATATCATTTACTTTAAAATGCTACTGTCGAGTGCATGAGTGTCGAGTTTTTTGTTTTTTTTTTTTTTTTTTAAATTGACCATTGAAATTTATTGCCGCCGTCTTTTTGCAATTAAATTGGCGCCTGAAATTGAAATGTAATGGCAGACCAAACGGAACAATGAAGAATTTAAGTTGGAATTGTTTTTAATGGGCCACCATTTTTTATATATTTTTTTTTTTTTTTTTTGATGATGGGTAGTATGGCATTGAAACTTGTGGGTGACACTAGTTAAGTGCTGAAATACATTTAAACGGTTTAGAATGCTTTCGAGGGATACACTTATGTATGTAGGTATACCAACTATTTTCTGTATGCTTTATTTTTCCTCTTGGAATACGAAAAAAACGACTGAACGTATATGTATACTCGTATATATGTATATATGTACATACACTACACATGCACATGAAATCAATTTAACTCTGGTTGCAGGAAATGTACAAGGACGACAGGGAGATTGATTTGACCCTTTGAAACAGGACTTGCATACATACACGTACCTACATATGTAATGTATGTACATAATATATATGTATATTATAGAGTGCGGTTCGCGTTGCTGTATAACTGTTTCCGAATGTGTTCAATGTTCATATACAATTTGATGGTTTCTGTATTGCAGAAGGTACGTAGATATTGATTAATTTAACAAGAAGGTAGATACCTATATACAAATATGTATGTGATGTGTGATGTATACAATGCATCCTATCTATGCTCAAAACACATGCAAAGAGATACAGATGTATACACAAATTTGAAAATTAGCAAGGAATTTCATTTTAACATTGTTTAGCACTCAAAACCATTATCTATACATATACCAATATGTATCGTATATGGACATGCCTACATACATACGTACATACTCGTATATATCACTCGGACAATGACATGCATTTTTGTATCTACTGATACCGAGATAGAGCGGCGGCGGCGG
Source organism: Scaeva pyrastri (assembly GCA_905146935.1). Taxonomy (NCBI): domain Eukaryota; kingdom Metazoa; phylum Arthropoda; class Insecta; order Diptera; family Syrphidae; genus Scaeva; species Scaeva pyrastri. Next base: position 34,795,259 of record LR989927.1, on the reverse strand, counting down.
ATGTGGACAAACTGGTGTTTCACCGAATCAAAGATTTTTTGAAGTTCTGATTTTAGTAAAGTACAATTTTCCGTTGGACACAATACAAAGGGTAACTCAAGTTTTTATTGGTAATTGTTATTGAGAATTTTTTTTTTTTTTTTGTGAGGAAATTAGTTGGATTGATGTCACTGGAACCGTTCACCGAACCGTTCATTGCTTAGTTTCTGTTGCTGAGAGAGCAGAGCAGGCATTTTTTTGCATTTCTTTTTGCTGTCAATTAAACAGAGCGGAAAAAATCAGAATCCATTAGGATGGAACTTCAAGAAATTTTTATCAATTGACTTTTCAAAGAAAAGAAAAATATAGGTATTTCTGACTTTGGAATACAAATTCATTTTCTTTTTCTTACTTTGTACTTTATATCTATTGATATGTATGCATAATATGATATATGTATGTGAATTTATAATGAATGCTTTATGAAGCTATGTCCCCTATTACACGTTGCCTCGTGAGAGATGTCTCATTTTTGACATTTTCCTTTTAAATTTGTCTAGCGTGAGACAAATGATATTACACGTTAATTTAAGACTTATGTCTCAAATTTGACAGTTGTTCGTTTTGAATGTTTGAACTGTTTTCTTGCTTACCTCTTCTATAATTTTCGAAATTGAATAAAATTTATAAAACAAACTAGATATGACTTTAAAAATTAATTCAGAAAATTAATTAAATCATTTCTTTTTATGAATGTAATATTCATTTCATCAACAAGAAAATCGAATGAAAAAACAACTTAAAACGAATATGAGAAAAGAAGAAACGTCAAAGTGACACACTACTTTCTAATTGCCGAGAATATTTTTTTTCATCTAATTTTCTGATGTCTGCTTTCTTTTTCGCACCTACTCCAACCTGGTCTTCTTTGTCATCGTGTGGTAGGGGTCTATAGAAACTCGAATCCTAGAAAATAATATCTCTTTATAATGAACTTTACATGGTTTTTATATTAATTATTAAAATACACAATTTGAAAAACCAATACGTACGTAGGTTATGTAGGATTTGTTTCTAAATTTCAATAGGTACTACGAGAATTTTCTGTTTCGGTTAATAAATATTGAATCAAGTATTCAAGGTGTGGGTCTTTCATAACATTTGTATATAAACATAACTTTCCAGAAAATTAAAATAGTTTAAAATTTGATTATGCTTCATTTATTTCCAATTTACCATATGAAAAGCAAGCACCTGAAGGACAAATTATAATGGTTTGGTTAGGCTTTTGCAATAATTAGGAAATTGTATATTTCTAAATTTATTTTCAAAATTTCTCTTAAAAACCCCAGCTCTTGAAAAACGAAAAGCAAATCACCCTGGGCACTAATAATTGTAGGTACATATGATAGTTGTAAAATGTTGCTGATTTTTTGCCCTAACAACCTACCTACCACATTTGCATTTTAATAACTGTTAAATTTGTATTTATAAACGAAAAATATTTATAGAGTTTAAGGGTTATTCTTCAAACTTCAAACAAAATGATTTAATGTTGTAGAAGTGAATCAGTATCGAAAATAACAAAATGAAGACACAATGAATTTATTGATACCCTGAAACTATATCTAGACAAACAGACTTTTCAAGTTTGATAAAGATTGCTATCTAGATACAATAAAAAAAAACTTGCCATAAAGTATTTATAATATGTAAATATTGAAAGTAAATAAAAACAGCTTTTTCGAATCTACCAAAACAAGAACCAATTTTTAATGCAATTAAATTCTCAAGGTAAACTGCGGTATTAAATTGCAAACCCTGTGTTCAAAGTAACAACTATACGAGTAAAACATGAACCTTTTTTCAGAGCTCAGGGTTAAGAGTCTTTGTATGTATTTATCAAATAAGAGAAAGTTGGGAGAGTCTTTTGCTATACTATCTGAAGAAGAAATTGCCTAACTATCTTTGAACGCTGAGGGTTTCCTTTGGAAAAACGACTTATTTACCTACTCGTAGGTAAACTTTATTGAGAAATATAAAACTATTATTTCGAAATACGAGTATCTACACAATATTTATCGCAATCTAAAGAAAAACAATTGCCAATATTAAAGAAATGAAACAACGTTTTGGATATTTATTGCACCACTGCTTCAAGGTACCTTATAGGCATTTTCCACGTTCGTGAAAGATGTAACTGATAATTTGGAAATTTGTATGCCCTTAAAAATTTTATAGACATAGTCTATCAAATGTGAAGATTAAAGTTCTTGCAACAATCTTATGTGCAAATATATTATCATATTATTTTAGATCGTCATAAATGGAGAGAAAGATACAAGACTAAAGATTTCAAGACTGGGTCTAATAAAGAAAAACTAAATTATGTCAATCATAAAAACTATTAATGACATGTGTATTCTTCTTTTATCGTTTCGAGAGTATTTTTATGAAATTGAATTTATTTGGGTGGGTGTACTTTTCTGTTTGACAAACGTCTAACAGTAAGAAACTAAAACGAAAGACAATAAATTATCAGTGAATAATCCTTTCATTGCCAATGTTTTCTAGAAGGAATAGTTTTTGATTATTCTTATTGTGGTGAAAATTTTAAAGTCCATCAGAATGAAAACCATTTTCTTAAAGAAATGATACTTTTTGTGCCTCAGCAAATTCAATAAGTTACTTAGCAAAGCATTCTTCTCGTCTTTAGTCTTAGCACCAAAAAGGGCATGTACATGCACAACCTTCTATGAAATTATCAGTTGTGTTTTATTCAGTACTCCATAGGTAGTGCAGCATTCAAGTCAATAAAACGACTAAACATATTCCTTATAAATATATCCTCAGCTTAGTGGCACATTTTGTAGGTGGGTTCTGTATCGCCAGCAATCAAATTTTTTTTGTTTGCCGAGGGAAATTTTGCTGAGCTCGCTATGCAGCAGGGAATAAAAGACAGCTATCGTAAACTTGAAAGATAAACTAATTTGATTGGTAATCTGGGTATATGTACTTCTTTTAACCACCTGTTCCTAAAAACATAAATGTCAGTACTTTTTTTCAGAGACGTCTTATTAAAATAATTGCTTTGACAAATAATCATACTCTTCTAATGTGTAGAGAAGTATAAATGCTTACAACGCAACAACGAAACTCAGTCGAAACTTTTCCAAATTAAACAATCAAAGATGTCACCAAAGTCTAATGCTTTTGTCCCCCCAATAAAATGACTAGAGTTTTTGCTTCCATTTGCAAAACTTTTTCCTGCTTCGATTTTTTTTTTTTTTATTAACCTGTTCTTTTTTTGTTCCTTCTTCCCTACAAAAATGATATAAAAATGTTTTGCTTTAGAATCTCATCATCTTCTTTGAATTTAACCGTGCGGGTACGGAATGTTTAGTAAAATGAAAAAAAAATGAAAAAAACCCAAACTCATTTATCTACTACTTGAACTTTTTGAGTACTTGAACTTTTTCCCATGAAAATTTAAGAGTTTCCCTTACTAATGGTACACAAAGTATTGAATTACTTAAACGTTTTCTGAAAGTATTTATTCTGAATGGAAACTGACGTATAGACTCTGATAGACATTTTTATGGAATTTGTTTTCGGCCTTCGAATTCGAATAAGAAGAACGTAGAACGTAGAACAACGACGATGATGCTTTTAAGGCCTTTTTATTTATTTTCAAATATTCTATTATGATATTCAAACAATTCTTATTGCTGGGATGTGCGTGCTTTTATTTAAAATGCCATGACACTTGAGTTCTGCTGCTAAACTTTACTTAACACTCAAGAAAAATTAGAATAAAGCTAGCCTTTTATACTCATATATGTATACATACATTTACATATATATATGAATGAACGGGTGAAATATCAGAATATCCATCTGTCTGTTCCTCAGGAGATTTTCAAATTCAATCAACTTCCGACAAAGTTTACATTTCAATTAGAGAAAAGCCATAAAGACCATAAGAACATACATATACGACATATACGAGTGACTGCCCAGCCAGGCGAGGCGAGGCGCAGCAGCCAGTATCAGACCCACCTTTCGAAAATTCTCAATTCTCAAAGCCATTCGTCCCGTTTGGGACATACTCGAACTGAACTGAGGTGGGGTTTTGCCTATCTAAATTCAAGTTAAATGTGAAATGTTTATCAGATTAGATATCCCCGAATGAATTCAATAGTAACGCCCTCGTCACCGTGTTCGCAGTGTTGTCCCAAGGTGGGCTGGTAGGTATAATACTTAACTATTTTCTTATGCACACCAGTTTAAACTTTTTCGAAAGAACGCATAAATTGAAACAGATCCTTTGGATCGAATTGAGGTTTAGATTTCGTTTCTTTATTTTTTATTGTTTTTTTTTTATATATATTTTTTTTGTTTTCTTTTTTTATATCGAGACTGTTTTGTCCTTATCAATATGGCGCACACGTTCTATGGTGTAGGTACTGAGTGTTTGCCGCATTTGCTTAAGATTTGTAGTCGGTACCTCTTCTCTTCATGAGTTGGAACGAAATAAGATATCTTACGTGTCTTTCGGGGTAGAATTAAGGCAGAAGCTCCCCAGGACCCACCATATGTATGTATACATAAGTCTGAAGCAAACAAGCACATGCACTGTACTACATTGTACATACATACATATGTACATATACATATGTGAACATCTAACCCCATTCAATTGATATTCTTGTAGGATACGGCAGTATACTTTACACAACAGCAATCGCCCCACATTTTATATTGAATTTTTAATGCAAGGATTCCTTATTCGTTATTTTGATTAAAGTTTCATATAACACATTATCCTCTTGGTTTGGTTTTGCTGTTTCCTTCATGTATAGAGACTAGAGACAGAGAGTGGTGTATCATAGTCTTGTCTTGAGTACAAAACGTTTAGAGAGAGAAAAAAAAAACTATATTTGGCAGCTTATCCTCTTAAATCACGTCCGTAGCTGGGATATTGTTGTGAAGGGGTAGATGATAGAAGTAACCTGAAAAAAAGGTTGTATTTAACGGGCATATAATTTCTTCTTGAATCAATCTTTTTATTTATTGATATCTATGTATATGGCTTTTTTTTGGTTTCTGGTTGTTATATGAATAATCAAACATTTAAATCAATTTTCATAATTATAGGATTTTTATGAGGAGTTTCTGGTGAAAATTCAACAACTTTCTATCTATCTTTCTATTCTACTTTGCCTATAAAAAATCACACTTTCACATTAGCTACATATTTGTACATACCTAATACTCGTATGTTTGTACTCTATCAAATTTTATTTCATATGACTTGTTAAACATTCATACATTACATAATGTTGGACGTATTATTAACTTTTTATTTTTGTATCGTTTTGATTGTTTTTTTTTATCACACGTAGGATTAAAAAATTGCTCAAAAATCATGTGTCATATTATGTTTAAATTGCACCAACATAAATATTTCACTCACATCCTCTTTAGACGTGTCTAACTTAAAAGCCAAAGGGTTACTTAGGGTACGTTGAAGAGGGTTTAACTCTACGTGTGCCGGTCGATTCGTATTATAAAAACTCATAAATCAATTATTTGGACATAAGACCATATCTTTTCGCAGCCTTTATGTTTATCTACCACAAAATACTATTGTTATTTCTTAGACATACAAAAACTGGGTGTGTTGATTTCAGAACAGGTAAAACATGTAAAATACCGTAAATAATGGATAGGTTAAATAAACCACTTATCAAACATGTAGGGTTGAAACCGTCACGAAAACAAGAAACAATTTTTACGACTTAGAAAAGTTTTTATTTTTAACCTAAGTTGTTAAGTTAAAAGTTATTTCACTAAAGAACTAACGCCCTTATTACGGTTGTCAAAGATCAATACGATATTTGATATTTATCAATAAAATTAATGAATCGGTATTATCGCTGTCAAAAATCAAAATTTTTGATAAACTGTGAATGCTCTTCAATTAGATCTATTGTGAATGATTTAAATTGACAGTCTTGGTATTATGGTTGTCAAAATGTTTTTCTTTGTTGATAAAATATTTTACGGATCGCGTAAGCGTAAGCATGTTTACTATAGAACTATTTTTCGGTGAAAATGAAATTGAAGAAGAAAATACTTTGGAGCAAGCAAAGATTCCAAGAAAATTACGTGATGTGAAGGATGGATTTTTTTAATTACATTACAAAAACTAATTTGGCTCGCTTCTAGATTCATTCAGAACTTTAGACTTTCGAAAGAAGCCTTCCTTAATGTATTTTTAGATATCAACGACAAGTTAAAGCCAACGAAAAGGCAACAATCCATCCCAAACATACTAAAATTTGCAGCGGTCTTAAGTAAATAGGCACTATTCACAATAGATTTTTGATCTTTGTTCACAATGGATCAAAAAATGATCAACTCGGGTTCATAACACCGATGTATCAATTGATTGACAAAATATTTCAATTGTCAATTAATTAATCTTTGATAACTGTAATAAGGCTGTAGGTTAAAATATCTTAGTACTTAACCTTGTACAAACATTTTCAAGCCCATCTTCCCGTCGTCGTCGGCCACTGATCACTTCATCAACTTTAAGTTGCTCCCGGTTGAACAACATTGACTTACTATATGGATTTTTCTTTGGCATTTCAAAGTAATTTTAAGTCGCTTACTTTCGCACACCGATCGACTTACCATGGTCGCCAACTTTACACTTAAAAGAAGATGTCAAAATCTAAATTTTGTTTTCCAATGTCAATTTAATAGATATCGGAACGGCTTTTCTTTTTCATCTTTTACACAATAAGTGCGGCTTTAATTTTTGTGATTGATGTCAACTTTTTTCTTCCAATTAATTAAAAAGTTGACAGTTGGAAATTGCCAGCAATAATATACATAATGTATGTTGATTTAATACAGACCAAATTAAAATTTAAGGGCTATTTACATGAGAGCAACCAACGATTTCGTTTACATGCATATTTATTCGTCGCAAATGGCTTTTATTTGACAACTGTCTGTTTCTTCTTGATTTTGTGGTTAGTCATTCGTTGGAGTGTGGATGGTATGTGGAACGCGAATAGTGTTTCATTGAAAGTCAAACAATTTATGTTACGTTTACGTTACATTTTGCTGTCATTTAGTAATGACGCGACGCTAACGTTGACGGTAACAAAATATCTACTTAAAGCAATTTTATTTTTCTTGACTTACATACCTATTAATATATTTATCATAAATGTAAAAATAATAATAAATAAATAACATGAATGAAATACACAAAACAGAAATCATTTCTATTTTTAAATTCAATAAAAAACCCCATTTCGCTCATCATCTCACACTCTATTTTACTGTTATTTTTCATTTTCAGTGTTTCCTGTAATTTCCATCGGATGGTTCAAACAGCACATTTCCGTTTTATTGCAGCAGTCGTAGAGAGAGCGCCTAACTACGAGAGAGAGAACGGCCGAATTGTACAGTGTGAATGCGAATTCAATTATGGTCGTCGAATGTCGATTGGAAATTACAAATTATTATTTATCCCGATATAAGAAAATTTAAATCGAAATCCAAATCGTAATGAAAGTGAGCGAGTGAAATTGCAATCAACTTGTAACGGCTGTGGAACGCATTTAAGGGAGAGGCGGCAAGGCACCAAAACGAGACAAAGATTAAATATCAAATCTCGCTTACGAGGCACTTTTTGTGCGGATCCTCCTCCATCTACTATAACATACTTAGCCTATTTTAGTGCTTCGAACCGATATGGTTCAGGTCTCCTGGTGAATGGATGCATGAATGGTTATGTGTAATAGGAAATTAGAAAAGGCAAGGATGATCATAGCAGGCCTAACCCGTTATGTTTAGTGGGGTGTGTGTTACGTTACGCGCGGCATCAAACTTGATTAAGAGGGAAATTCAATTTCATGTATGGTGAACGATTCTGTGAAAGAGGAGTTTAATGGTGAATTGGATATATCGTGTCGTGGCATAGCAAAAGAGCCTTTGTGCCTGTGAAAACGTTCAGAGTATGAACAAAAAACCTCCACCTCCTATTCAATTGACTACATTCGTTAGTAGCGTCAAGAACCCGACAAGTCCTTCAATGTGTTTTCCATCGTCAAAGAACGAAAAGCAACGTGAACATCATCCTGGACTATGTGGTTGCCAACGGGCGCCCAAATCACATTGTATTTCTGCAACTGGTAAGTTAAAATTTACTAACATGGTATTTTTAAAATTTAAACACCGAAATAGTTGACAATTTATGTTTATTTCATGCATGAGTCTTTTAATTTAAATATTCTCAAAGAAAAGATTGGAAATTTTTATCGATGATGGGTTGAAACTGAAAGTAGGTTGTAAAAATTATCTGTTTTTCAAATCTCTAGCCCAGCACTGATACTCTGGAACATTGTGCAGCTGTTCCGTAATTGAAGCATGAAATGTATTCCATTTTATTTACCAGAACTTTTTATTATCTATATACAGATGCAACTTTATCCTTCTGCTTAAGTTGTATTAAAGGATAATTACATATAATCCTTTAGTAAGCACAAACGAAATCTCATTAGTCGACTTATACTCGTACTTATAAAAAAGATTTCTGCTCAGGAGCAATTTAAAAGTCTGAAACGATGATATGCATATTGACATCCTACTATTTTCTGTCATAATTAGTAGAGTACCTGGCACATTTCGTTAAATTATTGTTTGTTCTTTCTTTCCTAATTATTATTTTTTCCATCGAATTCTTTTATTTGTATATAATTATGAAGTGAATCATGAATCTTCTTTGGGTATAGATATAGGTTTTTGCAAGTTCAGTTTTTATTGGTAGATAACAGATAACATGATGATTTATGCATTTTTGAGATAAAAAAATTAATGTCAATATTTTTTTTTTTGTACCAAAAAGCGCTGATTCCTGATGTAATGAAAAAACACAATGAGTTTGGATTTAAAGTATTTGCTGTTGAAGCGATCGAAATGTTAATATTTGAGCATCATAATCATTCTCCAGAGTTCTTTTCAAAGCAATAATTTAATTATTATGTAAAATCGTAATCAAAATTTCTATTCAGCCAAATTCTCCAAACTAAAATTGAAAGAGAATTCACAAAAATCAAGTAGATTTTTCCATTTTTTCAAACCATGAACTTTGTGACTTATCGAGACCGTAATTTGTTCATCGTGATTGTCTGATGCATGAGTTTAAAAATTTAATTAAAGAAAAGTTTAAGAAATGTAACATACAGTGATTATAACCCGGTTTCAACGAGTAGCAGGGGTTAAAAATGTCCGATATTGAGTCCAGCCCAATGATCTTTCAGTACTAAGCATAACTGATTCGGAGGTTGACAGAAAATGATCATATCTCAAATATTTTTCACACAGTCCTAATGACACTTTCAGCAGAAGATGGTTTTTTGAATAAATAGCAATGGCGACTGTAGCGGCTTATACATATGTCTGACGCGTGAAACAAAAGATACTTCATTTAAATGTATCAATAAATTAATAAGCTCCTGTGCGCCGCCGGTCAAGCGAATTGAAGTTTACCGAGAGGAGCAACCGATCCCGATATTTGACTAAGTTCGCCCGCTATGTGTGGCAATGAAGACGCGATTCGAATCCGCCGCCCTCGTGTAAGCCAAAACAAAACCGTACAGAAATTTTTTGCAAACCTTCATGTTTTTTTTCACGATCACCGAAGCGTACAGAGATTTTGAAAACGATTTGTATCAAAGAAGATTCCAGCTGCTCATCAAACAAGATGGAACTTTAATTCTCTGACGGTTCACTCAGTACATAGCTACGTACGACAACGAGGAGCCTTTTAAAGGAATGCATGACTACTATTATAAAAAATGGAAAATGATATATCAGGCTGATATGCTTCAAAGATATTTGAACGACAGCACCATATTGACCTGACTTTGCAGAATTGAAATATTAGCCGTGTTTTATTGGTAATTAAAAATACTAGCTAGTAAAATTTTACATGGAAAACAACAACACCTCAAAAGTGAACAAAAATAAGCTAGTGTTTATCCATATAGTAATTTAATGAAGATAGAGTTTCATCTAGTTAAATGTAGGGGCAGTCAAGAAGTGCGAAAAATATGCAAATGTTGGCAACATGAGGGTGTGTTCGGTAACAAATACACTTCTTTTACACTTCGCCTGCATTGAAAAGTGCAAGCGATCCACAAATTTCAAACCAAACATTTATTTAGGTTGAAATTATAAAAATGCAATTATTTCGTCAAAAAATGTATTAAAATCAATACTTTACAAAATTTTTAGGAACAATTCATAAGAGATAAAATAATTTTCTTTAGGATTAGTGTATTTTACCATCACATAGCTATTGTGAAAAATTTATTGAAATATGCTTGTTAAAAAGTTGACAAAAGTTGCTTCCATAAATACATGGTTGTGAAAGTCTGACGAATGCATACCTTTTTTAAATACACATGTTAAATGTCCGATTTTCTTAAAAGCAAAACTCAAATATTTGTTGAGCAAATGTAAAACTATAAAAAGTGACAAGCAAACATATTTTTTTTTACTTTAATATGATTGCAATTGATTGATTGCATGTAAGCAATGCATGTATTTATAAAAACACCCAAAGTTATATGTATATGGTATTGAGTAGAATAAAATGGTAATTTTGACTCTACAGGCAACTTGAAGTAACTTCTTATAATTTTTATTAATTATTTCTTTATAATTTCATGTTGAATTTTGTGTTTTAATATTTTATTTATTGAATACAAAGAATAAAAGAATGTTTACTATCCAAATAAATGGTCTGTGTAAAAAATTCTATAATAATTTAAGGAAAATAGTGAACCACGATTATTCAACTGGTCTTTAAAGTTGCCAGAAACTTAGTTCCATATTTTTCGTTCTTCCATATAAACCAATAGAATTGAACAGGGAGTTGATAAAATGGTGAACTTTAATCTGTGGGTGATAAATATAACAAGAAAATCAATATATTTTCAAAGTTTTACTTCAAATATAAGTAAAAAGCATTCGAAACCAACTCGGTGTGCATTTCCATGTAAACTTCAACTCAACAACCGTTTTCATGCATTTTCCAACTCGACCTAATAATTTACACAATTGTACATTCTTCGAACGCGCCCAATGTAGAACAGCTGTTGTTTATTTTTATTTAAAACTCAAATTCAGTTTTTAACTAAAATGTAAGGATGTTAGCCAGAAATTTCTTTAACAAGTGAGTTTGTATATTTACAACTTTTGTTTGCAATGTGCATTAATTTTTTTTTTCTATTTTCAAGTGCACATTTGCCTTTTATATTTTGTTTGTGACAGAAGATTTTGAAATTTTGACATCAATAATTTTACAAATAATGTAGGGACACCAACTTTAAGAAGAAAAATTAAAAGTGCATACAGCGTTTTATTGGTACTCGAATACTATGTTAGGGATAGATTACCGATAAAACGCGGCTATTGATTTGATTTATGTGTATAAAGAACTGCATTAATGATTTTGAAATGAGTGTACAAAATGTACGGATTATAGTGAACCAACTTACGAACCTCCTCAAAAAAGGTTAAAAATCGTGTATAGCTTTGTAATAGCGAAAAAAATTTGCGATATAAATTATAACTCAAATGAAAGACCGTTTCAATTTTTGTAATCTTTTAATAGCCCCCAAGAATTCACGATAACAGTTTCTACTTCCTGTGAATTCTGTGCACGATACCTATGTATATGACTTCGGTGGAGAGTGAGCAAAGTTTTTCGCCACTGAAAAGGATTAAGACTTTTCTGCGAAACACCATTACCATGTCACAGGATTGGCAAAATGCACTTTCTGTACTTAGTATTGAAAAAAAAAATTATGCACATTTGGCTTTAGAAAAATGTCGTCGTATTTATTTATTATATGTATAAAAAAATACATATATTTATGCACATAAATTGTTATTTTGAATATGTTATTTCGATATACCACCAGTCGCCACTTCTATATAGTTTAGAGTTAAACATTTTTTACAATTATGTATTTAAGCCAAGGAAGCACCTAGTCAAAAAACTATCTTCTGCCAAATGTGTGCAATTTTATTATTATAGTATTGCTCAAAAAGCGATGATTGGTTTTCTGAGACACTCTTTTTTTCATGATAGATAGATTTTTATTACGGTTTCTTTTATTCAGACTTCATGAAAATATTCCAAAATATCAAAAACCAATAAAAAAAACTGCAAAATATTAACATTAATTTATTAAATAAGAGAAAATAAAATAAAATAAAATAGTAGTCAAAAGATAGAATATTCGAGGAACCAGATACCTACCTATTTGCCAAAATTCCGACACATAAAATATATTCCAACATATTTTTGATTGCTCTTGTCGTTACCTTTTAAATTGAATTTTTTTTGTTAAAAAACAAAATTACTTCTTAACTGTACATGAGCTGTTAACTCTAAAATTTAAAATGAAAAGTTTTTGAAAATAACATTAAATTAATATACTTTTGAAGTTGCTGTCGGTTTGTTAAACACCACTTAACACCACATCTTACCCCACAACAGCCAGCGCCAGCGTAACTGCGTGTAGGAAGCTATATTATTATATCTACTCGTATGTATCTCTTGTTATATTGTGTGCCTCCCATGTGTTTATGAATTCCTTCTATGACATTAAAAATTAACACATTATGACATAACGGTAAGTATCAAACATGACTTCTTTCCTTTATGCTGTGGTTAATGGCTTAAGAAAAACAACAACAACAACAAAAAAAAACATCTTTATATCCAACTAACAGAGGCACACGCAGAGAAACAGATTTATATCTTTGAATGCAAATCGTCAAGAAGTTTCTGCGAATAAAGAATATAACTAAGCTAATAACTGTGCCTACGTGTAGCCCAATTCACCCGTATACATATTACACATACACAATACACATAGGTAGGTACAGTCACTGGGAAGAACATAGTGTGTGTTTTAACCTTGTAGAAAAAAAAAGAAAACACTCAGTTGTGTATCCTTAAAATATCCTGGTAAAGTTTTTCGTTTAATCTTTATGTGGATTATAGTAAAATTGTGATTGGGTAAATTGTTTTTTAGTGTTATTTTTGCTGCCTATCGTTTGGTCTCTCATATTCACGAATAATCATAAAAGTTTGCCAAAGGATCAGGATAATGTTCTTAATTTCTTATTCGAGAAAATTGAAATCTGGCATAGGTCTAGGTATACCTACGTTCGTTGGTAGGTATACAAAATTCGACAATTTATTTGATAGGTAGGTATATTTGATGCGCCTTGAGGCGCGACTTAACAAGGAAAAGGTATCAATCTATTTTCTCCATACCAAATATTGACCTAAAAGTAAAAAAAACAATCATATTCAAACACCATTTGTAGTTTATACTCCATAATTGCTGTGAAATGAACAAAAACCCTTAACTGAGTTTTTTTTTTACTTGGTCAATAAATTCCAAGTTAACCTTTTCTGATACTTATGTTTATATGAAAAAGAAATGGAGGATATAGGATTTCGCCATGGTATTAAGAAATAATAATAATTGAAACAAAATACATACTTTCATTTCTTTGAATCTTAAACAATAACAATAACTTTAACAGAAGTTAAGAATTTCATTATATTCCAATTACATATTAAGAAGGCGTAAGGTACCTATACATGAAATCCCTCACGAGGAGTTTGACCCGAAAATTCTTCTCTTCCTTTTTTTTATTGTAAAAAATAAGAGCAAATAATAATTATAACAAGGACCCACATGGTTTTTCATTAAGTATTTCCCATTTTTTTAATTTAATGAGAAACATTTTGAGTAAGACTTGATTGATTTTTAAAAATTTCAATGAAAACCATTATGTATCATTTAAACACCACCGCCGCGCCGCAGTCACTATATATTTTATAAACAGGAATGCGGGCACGTGAAAATCTGAAAAGTCAATATTTGCAATAATGAGACTGATGATGTCATTGATTATGCTGACAGAGCAATTTTTCCAATTTTGTGGTTTATTGACACAGACTCGTTATACAAATCACAAGTACGTTGACGTTTTGGTATTGACGAATTGTTTAATGAAAACGTTGATTTGAATTTGACGGAGGAATAATATTGCTCAGAAAGAAGACGCGCTCAAAATCACGTGTTGTTGAATTTAAATTAAACAAAACAAACTTAATAAATGAAATCTAATTTAATAGATAAAAAAATATGATCGATTTAGTAGTGAAATATTTTTATATTGTTCGTCTTAAAGTGTGTTAAGTTTTTAAACAATTTCGATTAAAAGATTCTAAAGATAATTTGTAACACTCCTATTATTTTGTTTATTATTATTTATTTTTTTTTTTCATTTAACTTACAATTAAATTTAAATATTCAAATGCATTATTTATAACGGCAAAATTGGCAATCGAACACCCACGCATCGACCAAAGTAATTTTTTTTAATTTTTTATAATTCACTTATTGTTATTGTGGTGGGTGTCTAAGATAGAAGCTATAGAAAATTTGTATCATTACCTAGTTTTGAGATTTTACAAATGCGACGTTTGGTTTCCCAACGCCCATAAGAAAATACCACAACTAGTGATTCGGTCGATTGATTTAAGAATTTTTATTTTAAAAAAACCTTAAGTTTGTCTTTTTGCATAAAGCGACGATTGGTTTCCCATCGCCCTTACTGCAACCAAATACACTTAAGGCCGAGACGCGATTAAGTTTGCCAACTCTGCATCTGCATTTATTTTATTTTCTTTATTTTGTTTCTTTTAATTTTTTCCTTTTCACACTTAAATTATTTTAATTTGGTTTTATTTATTTTTTTTCTTTAATTTTTTATTTCAAAAAAATACGTTTTCTAAAAACTGTAAAAACAAGAATTTTTTTTATTTAACTTGATTCAAATTGGCTTTTCTTTTTTTGAAAATCCTTTGCTCACTTGCCGGTTCAACGCTCGCTGTAGTCTTTGGACAGCACGATCGTGGCCGAGAAATAAGCAAAGCTGCGAATATTTAATAATAGTGGTTTGACTGACCGTCCCACATATCCTTCGAAAAACATCAACGCTACAAATTAAAATAAACGAGAAAAGTTAAATTTGATGCAAGATTTTATACCCTGTAAAAAAGAACACCTTTATAAAATTATCTCTTTTGGTGTTTGTTTTTGCAATTGGTCACTAAACAGCAGGTAGCCGCTGATTATGGTCCCATCACCCAAAAAATGGTCTAAAGTACTTTAAATTTCTCTGACTTAATACCGCTCAAGTGTCAATTAAATTTCCAATCAAAATATAATCATTCTAAAAGTTTAATACCTCCCATCACAATATTATTCACGGTATATCTATTTACAGTACATCATATGTATGTATGTATATGTAGTTTATAATAAGGTGACACGCCAAGCATTTTTATTTAATTCACTTACCGTGATAAACAGAAACACACACTTTGCCTGATTAGAAGAAAATTTTGCTGCCGAAAAATAAAAAATGAAAAAATTCCAAAAAGTCGAAAAGTCGAAAAGACTATATTTTACCTTAAGTCCTGCCAAACGTTGGCATTCTCCATCTAATTGGGAAGTTTATATTAAAATTACCGCATTCAGCGACAAGTTAGTTGCTGGTGTGGGTGTAGGGTAGGTGTATGGTGTACCTTACCTAAACCACCATTGGTTATAATGTTATCGTCTCGGTTCTGTTTTTTTTTTTATTTTTTTATTTAATTTTATTTCCTCTACTTTTGTTTGGATCTGACTGACCTGTGCTGACTTTGGTGTTTTGTGTTTGGTGTTTGGTGGCCGGAACCCTCTATGGGTGGTAATTCTATTAACTTAATTTCATCATTCTTTTATATTTTTTATAGGTGTCCTAATATTGGTGCTTCTGTACACCGCAATGGGTTCGATTATTTTCGTAACACTCGAGGGTGAAGTCGATGATAGCAACTCCTTGGAAACTGCTGTGGCCGCATCAAAGCCATATCCCCGGACAGAACTGGCGAATGCTGAAATAAGATCAAGGTAAGTTCTCTTTATTTGTTATCGTATATCTAGAACTGCTATATGGCAAGGTATAGGTAGGTAGTAGATACTCGTATCGTATGTAAGTATATGTATATGCACTAGAACTAGAGTAGAGTATTCCCCTGGTGCTGTTTTCGTCCTTGCTATATTGTGTATGTCATTAAATTTTATTTTCTTCAATTCGTTGTTGTCGTTATCGTATCCGTCCGCTGCCGTCAACATCGTCGTCGTCGTCGTACTTGTATGGATACTGAGTAGAATGGGAATGGGAACAACAAATAGAAAAAACTCCTTGGACCCGATAAGCAGGAAGTCGTCTGTTGCTCTATTCTACTCATACATATCTATGTGTTTGTGTGTTTGTGCTTGTGCAGTGGCAAGATGGTCTATGTAGCATTTTCTGTGTATATCCGGATCCGCTTTTGGAATGCCTTGACCAATCACTGTCTGCACTGTTGATTTAAAATTTGTTTTGCACTATACGAGTAGTGTTGTTCCTGTGCTGATTCTGATTCTGATTCTGACTCTGATTCTGGTGTTGTGTTTGCATTGAATTCGTCCGTTCGTCCGTTCGTCGGTCGTCCGTCGTTGGTCGTCTTTCGTGTCGGTCTCGATCCTTTATCTGAGTTGAAGTCGACTGCCACTACACAAATGGAACATATTGTTTGTGTTTTAGGAAGGGGGTTGATACACCTGTCCAATCCTGTTCTTGTCTTGGCAAATATTTTACGTGATGTTAAAGCAAAAAGGAAATTTTTAGTAACGAAATACAAATACGCACCTTTTTGTGCTGATGCTGATGTTGATGCTGATTCTATTGCAAGGATTACTTATACTTTACTAGGTAAACGTTTTTCTTCATTCCCGTTTTATAATGAATTCTTTCCGGATTCTTTGCTTGTCTCGAACAGAAATTAAACGGAAGGGATATAATTTTTGCCTATCTGATGTCTGTCTTACAGCGTTTGATCCTTTTATATTTCATATTAAGATTACATGAAAAACTTCTGTTGTGTTTGTATTATTTAGGTAACCATCATCAACAATTTTTTTCCACTTTTCAATTCCGGTTAAAGAATGATCTTCAGGGATAAAGTATAAGGTAAAGATTGTCTCAACCGACATATCACAAGAAGTTTGATTCAATAACTTTTGTTTCTTGAAATTATTGTGCACTGCGACTTAAAAGGTCTATTGTGCCCTTTTCTAGAAGTGGATGAGGCTCTAACGTTATAGAGTTCTTCCTCTAACTTAATCTCTTTTAAAACTTTAGTAATTGAGGTACCGTCAGAGAGGGATGATTGATTTCTTCTAATTGGTAGTGTCCCAAGTGTTTCCTTCTTTGTTGCATGAGTACTTTACAATTTCAAAAAATGTGACCATGATTGTTACAAAACCTGCAAAAGGCATTTTCTGTTAGGTTAAAGATTTTGCAGTTTACAGTGGCCAGTGAGTGACATTATTATTGGAAATTCTTTCCAGATCTTTACTCTTTTAGCTTCCTCATCTTTTTTAATGAGTTTTAAATCCGTTTTCTCCTATTCCACAGTAGGGTTCGGGTCCTAAAAGTGGAGTTGAGTCACTTATTTTCAATGAAGTGTGACAGTCTGTCAATGCAGTCCCACATTTTTTTTTGAAATATCTGAAGATCTTTCCGCTGTGTATGCATATGCTTTCATAGATTTAGTGGATTAATTGTTAGTGCTTCGGATCGAAAGAAGTTGTCAATTAATTTCTTTTAAGTTTGCAGAATAAAAGATGTAAGTTTTATCGATCAGAAAACCGTCACATCATTCAGTACTTTTGTAGACGTGTGGTTTTCAATCTATCAATACTTATTTCGGAGTTGGTTTTTTTGACAGCTGTCACTTGATTTGTGCTCAATTTGATTTGCCATTTCATAATTAATAGACTTACTCCTAAACAACTTTTGCAAATCGTGCAAATTTCTTCCCAATATAATGGTTTGGTAACGAGATGGCCACTGATCCCGATTTTCACAGCGATTTTAAATTTTGTTCATCGATGAGGCTCATTTTTGGTTGAATATGGGTAAGTTAATAAGCTAAATTGAGTGACCAATTTACAAGCTATTGTTAAGACGCCTGAACATTCTCAAAAAGTCACTGTTTGGTGTGCTCTATGAGCTGAGGGAATCATTGGTCCGCATATTTCTTCAAAAACAAGCCGGCCATAATGTTACAGTCAGTGGGGAACACTATAGACAGAGGCATGATTAATTACTTTTTCGTGCCTGAATTGGAGGATATTAATGTGGACGACCTTTGGTTTCAACAATATTGCGCTACATGCGATACAGCCAAGCCAACGAAACAATCAATTTATTGGAGGAAACTTTTGGCTTGGCCTTCAAGATCGTGCGATTTAACACCGCTGGACTATTTATTGTGCTGATATGTGAAGTCGCTTATCTACGCAGATAATCCCCATACGACTGAAGCCTCGAAAGAAAATATTTGGTCTCGTTATTGCTGCAAAAAGTGGGCGAAAATTGGACCTCTCGGCTGGAGTTTATTCGAGCCAGCCGCGCAACTTGCCCGAAATCATTTTTAATTCATAATGGCAAACCCTCATCATTAATAATTGAGCTGAATTCTTGGCCATTACATTAAATTATGTGTGTTTTATTTCTTCTTGAAAACCACACGTCTAAAAAAAACACTGGAAGTTTAAAAATTTGTATAATTCAAAGATGATGTTTAGAGTTTAAATTGCGAGTGTTAAATTGTATTGTGTTAACTTAACCGCAACTAAGCCTTGACAGCTTTTTATCATTTTTATGTTATAGTTACTTTGAATATGAGTTACTAATATTAGTTATTTTTCTCTTGTCAATCGAAATGATAATTGAAAAATGCAATCTATTGCATCGCTGATTGATTAATTTTTTAATTACGTCCAATTGAATTCAGTCTAATGATTTTTTCTCAATTGGATATACTCAGCTTCAATTATGTAATTGAATATTTTCAAGTACATTTTTTCAATTCCTTATTTCTTGTATTCTTGTATTTTAAAACTCAAAAAATATTGAAATTATTTTGTATCCAAACTCTGCATTTAAAATTCCCCGAAAATGTATGTACACAGTTAATGGATGAAGTTTGGAAGCAGGTATGTGTATACAGTAGGAAAAGATAACTTTGACTTGTATAACATAAAATAACTCCGTGAAAAATGAAAAATTGTGTTTACACGTGTTCGTAAAAATAGATTTTCCAAGAATTATCTTTTTACAAAGAATAACACAAAACTTTGTCTAACTTCATTGACTTATCAGTTCAATTTGTTGATTTAATTCCAGTTTTGCAATTAGTTTAACCCAGCCAGCCGTGTGGTGTTCCTCGAATCTTGGGATACCAAAATAGATGTTAAAGATATTTTTCTGCAACTTGTAATTTTTGTACTTGATGGTTTTTCCCTCATTCTATTTTATTTATACTTCAAATAGAGAACGAACTACTCGTAGCTATAAGAAAGAAGTGAACAAAGTTTGCTTACTACAAAATTAAAACATTTTTTTTATCTTTCTTCGTTGCAGGACCGTCGATCGACTGTGGTCAATTACTGAAGATTTGAACATTTTGTATAAGGAAAACTGGACGCGATTGGCTGCCCAAGAAGTGCAACATTTCCAGGTGAGTTTACTTTAGGAATTACCGTTATTGCAGAAAAACATAATAACTGCTGTTCGTTGTTCACAAGTAAGGCAGCGCCAGCGTCGTCATCGTCGTTCGTCGCGATGCTGTGCCAGTGGTGGGGGATGCAATGGTGGCAAAGTCGAAATCTGCCAACTCAGCAGTACATTGTATGGAAATTGCTAACTCAAGGGTAAAAGGTCGGGCGTCAGCTATAAGGTGTTTTGTTTGCAGTTTGGCAGAGCCAATGTTGTTTTTCTTTTAACGAGGCAAGTCGAGTTGGCTGTGTTTATCTTTCTTCTCGTTCCCTGGTCCTGCTCCTGCTACATGCCATCATGCCGCCTTACCTCCCTGCTTGTACTCGTAGGTACTCGTAGGTACTGGTACAACTTCGATTGTTCGCTAGGGATTCAAAGTTGCGATGGCAGTGAATCAATGTTTATTGGAAAACCGCACATTCACGTTGACCAGCCAGTAAGAGACAGGGACCAATTCAAAGGACTACATATGATGTAGAAAAACTTTTGAAGCGTGTAACACGTCCTAATGCAATGGCATCAGATTTTATGCATGTTGGACGACTTGAGGGCACATACATATGTATGTATGTATTTTTGAGGGAAAGCATTTGCTTTAACAAAAAAAGTGTACAATGCATGTTTGCCAATGATCTGGGTAACAATTTATGACGTTCCTATAAAGTAGATGTCTGTACGAGATAGCTCTTATCCAAATTATTTGTGTATAAAGAAGAAAACTTGTTGCTAAAAAAATTAAAGGAATTCTCGCTCCAATAGAAGCATTATTGTCTTATATACATATTGTAACTGCAACATAGTTTTGGTGTAAGGATACTCGTAATTTGTACAGTAAAATTTTATATACATATGTATCGCTTGTGCTTGTCGTATAATAATTTCTGTTTTTTTTATGAATTATTAATATTGAAACGTTTTCGTTTTGATTTTCTAAGTGAACTCAAATCCAATGCAACACAATCAGAAAAACTCTCTAGAATAACTACATTGAATTTTAAATCTGTATATCTTTCTAGTGAAGTGAAGTAAATAAAATCTTTTGAAAAATATTTTCAAACTTTCAATCTACATACTACTGTTGCCTTACACAAATCTGTATACTGTATATTTGTGTAGATAGTGCTGGAATAAAATTCCACTAAAAAACCCTAGATTTGATATACCTACATACTTAGCACTTTCCAATGAAATGATGTAAATTAAATTGCATCTCTAGGTGATTCTCAGGAATCCAGATACTTTTATGTCCTTCAGCTATTTCATCTGTTTTATATTTTTATAATTTTTACTGAAAGTAAGTTAGTATACCGACATTCTACTTTACATATAAAATCATAAATTTATATCTATTAGTAAGAAAATTTCCAACATAAAAGTGTGTTCTAATAATTCAAAAGTTTTTATATCAAATTCATGGAACTTCAATAAATCAAATTCTCAAACAAATTAAAAGTTTATTTAATTAAATAAATAAAATTAAATTGAATTCAACATTAATTTAAATGAAAATAAAAGTACTTACATACATGTTTATTTTATGTACATATGTATTTATTTCATCGTATCGGTAGGTTTTACCAAACCAGCAATTTTCGATTTTTCTGTGACTATTCCTTAAGATTGCCGCGAGATACAATGGTGCTTATTTTGACATTCTCTTTCGTTCGAAAGTGAGTCGAATTCTTTGAAACTTAATTTTGAGACTCGGCGATTAGAATGTTAATCGCACAAATCGAAAGTTCACCCAATCCATAGAAAGATCATTCATTTGCGAAAGCTAATTGAATTTTGACATTCGAAAGAATAGAATTAAATGTCAATTTTGTGTCGTTTCAATTTTTCTGTCGAGTAACAAACAAAACATGTAAGTTTTTAATTATTTCATGGAAAATAAATTACTTTTATTATTTTTTTTTGTTGTTTTATGTTTAAGGGTCGCATATTCCAACTGTTCAAACCGCGAACAAAAGGAAACATTTATTAAAATAATGGAAGAAAAACCCGGAGGTAGCAATGGGTTTGAAGCAACCACTATCGTTCTACTCTGAACTTCTTCAGCACCATCTTCATTTATAAACAACACACATTCCATATTTACATTTTGTATCTAATTATTTTGTTTTTTAAAAAAAATTTAAATTATTAAAATTAAACAAAACAATTACAAATAAACAAAGATTTCACTTTTTGGTTTTGATATTTCACAAACACTTCCCTTTTGTATTTGATACTTTAGTGTGACCAAGTGTATACGAAAAAAAAAAAATACAAATTTAGAACGAGTCATGAACAATTTATTTTTTTTTTAAGAATAGTTTCAAAAGAGCTGAGTTGATACAAAAATGTAATGAAAATGTATTTATTTATGGTTAAACTTTACTTTATAATGAAAAAATGCATTATTTATTTTGTTTCTTGATTCTTTATACAACATCTATAAAATGTTTAGAAACCAAAAAAATGTAAAACGGTCATACTTATTCAAATATAAACATAGGAAATATCAAACAGCTAATACTGAAAATGAATCTTTTTTCAATTTCATTTTATGCTTTCTTTCACAAATGAATGTTATTCGATCGAATCTCAAAATTACGAAAGTTCATTCGAACGAAAAGAATCATTCTAACGAATAGACTATTCATGAGAATGTCAAAATAAGCACCAATAAGACCTACAATTGAGCAATGAGGCTTACTTTTAATAACTTTTAATTCAGCATTAGTAGAATCTACAAAATATTTAAATCTAAAGCAAAAGAGTCATCGAACTGTAGCCAAGGAGTCTTTTTTTGTTATGGCAGAATCAAAATTGTCAAATTAGGGATTAAAACCGCAAAATTCGAAAAGGCTTAGCTGTTTATTGTTAAGTGTTTCCATTGATTTTTAATAATTACATACATACATACATAGTATAAATATATTTAGGTATGTTCCTTTAGATAGTTTTTAGCTAAATCACAATAGGTAGGTATAGCGTTAGGTCGGTCGGGCTTTTACTTTTAGAATAGAAACTATGTATTCTTATGAGGCAATCAGAAATATTACCTCAGGCGTTGCTATGACCTTATATCGTAATATCGTAAACGCCCGAGCAAAGCAAAAGTAGATCTATTTTCTATTCGGTCGGGCGTTTGGCAGCGCTGAAAAGCTATTTGTTGTTGATTTTTGAAAATTGAAATATTTTTTTCTTTTTTTACATAAAATAAAATAAAATAAATTAAAAGTGCCAACCTCAAATGCATTTTTTTTTTGGTTGTCGATATTTCTGGCGCGAAATCGTTGATACCGGATCCGTTGATATTGACGTACGAAACTGATAGGGGTGATACGTTACGTTGTTTTGGTTTTTAAAAATACAAACTAGCAGCCCTATCGAGGTATTCGTTCGGAGAATTTAAGAAACGAAAGTGAATTCCGATCGGAACTCAGATTACTTTCGAGGTATCCGTTGCGGAACTAAATAAAATGAAGCAAACAATCGTGTTCGTTTTAATATTTTATTTACAATTTTGTAGTTTAAATTTCCGAATAGATTCCGCAATGATTTTTCATCGGACAATTTCTGAAGAAATTCAACGCGTAGCTGTCAAAAATTGTTGACTAATCGCATCGCAACGCTGAGCGAAGGAATGCGATGTATTTTGTAGGAAGATTTATGCGAAATGCTTATCGGAACGGATACCTCGATAGAAAATTCTCCGATTTCGAACAAATCGGAGAAAATTTTCTTCCGAACGGATACCTCGATAGGGGTGTAGGTCTGTTCTATTCGAACCTAGTGAGTAGGTACTGAGAAAAGTCAGAGCATTTTATAGAACTAATGAGAACTCTATTTTATATTTGTTTGGATATCATAAAACTGAAATATTGACGGAATTGGCATCACAAAACTATCAAAATAATGGAAATAATCCAGAATATTATGAGGAAGCTTATTTTCGTATTTTATTATACTTTTCAAGAATTGCAAAATTATCACAATTATTTGTTTGTTTTCTTTTTGTTTAATTTATGTTTCATTTCAATTTGCCTTCGCTCAATCGATTAAAGTTCAAAAGTCCAGACATTTGTGACCTTCACAGTTGCGCAAATACTAAAAAACACTATGTTGTAAAAGGAGTCATAATATTTATAAGAATTCAGTAAGTAATATTGAAGAAAAAATATTTCTATTATATTTTCTATTCGCATATTTTTTATATGTATGTACGCAACTAAATAAGAGTGAACAAAACTCATCAGAACGAGTTCGGAGCACTGCGATGCACCAAATGTAATGTCTTCATCGAACATACCTATTATTGGCAACTGATGCTAACGGACCTGCCGGAGAGCTACTTTTTGCGTTGCGTTCGGTGAACGCGTTGCCTATGGGTCGCTTCTCATAAGAACGTGTGTATTTAACCGAGCTGTCAGTTGAATATGTTGCCGCAACGCATGCGACGGATTCTATGAGTCGGCCCCTTAACGCGATATTGTGATTTAGCACTATTCCCTTTCCACTAAAAAGTAATATAGTAGTGTCCATTATAAAGCTCTGAGAGGCCCTTTATCAGTTTAAATTATATGTAAAGGGTTTTTTTTTAGACGTGTGGTTTTCAAGGAGAAATAAAACGCATATTATTTAATATTATGATCAAGAATGTACTTTTAATTTTTTTATTATTATGAAGATAAGAGTTTGCCATTATGTTTTAAAAAAGATTTCCCAGTGGCTGGCTCGAATAAATTCCAGCTGAGAAGCCCAATTTTCGACCACTACCTACAGCATTGTCAGCAATAAAGTTCCGAATATTCTCTTTGAAGGCGTCAATCTACTCGAGCTTATCTGCGTAGACAAGCGACTTCACTTGGAGGTTACGTCCCACGACGAACGACACGATAGTTTTATTCAATAAGTTGAATTATTCGTCGGCTGTATGGCATGTAGTGTCATCTTGTTGGAACTAAAGGTTGTTCACATCAACATTCTGGTGTACAGCGTTCTCCATTGGACTGTAAAATTATGGCCGACTTCACCATACGGCGCGGGGGCGTCTCTGAGGATGTGCATTATCCACTAGAGTAAACGTGGTGCAAAACCCATCCATGGTACCTTGAATTAGCGACTCTGCTGGGTGATTATGTCGACCGAAATATTAAGCGCAACGCGCGATGCGTAAAATGGCAAACCAAACTCAGAGTAAATCAAGTGACAGCTGTCAAAAAAAACCAACTCCGGAAAAAGTATTGCCAGATTGAAAATCACACGTCTAAGCAAACACCTTCTATGTGACTAGATACAGTTATCTGCTTAAAGTGGAAGGTCAGGAAATCATTTGGAATTTGGACTGCTTCAACTTACCCCTACAACATAATATTCAAAAATCAAAATGCAGAACTCATGTTTTTAGATTTCAGTTCTTTTTGCAAGATTTTTCTTGGTTATGTATATGTATACTGAAAATCAGTATTAGGAATATAAAAGTATGATTATAATTTTATGTTTCTTTTCTAAAGAATTAATTGACACACTCATTAAAATTTAAAACAATGCTTACGATAAGATCTCATTTCATGAAAAGCCATATCTACCTTCTTTTCCCCTATCTTACCACAACATCTTGCCTTGCTTAACGTCGAAGTCATTAAAACATTTTCAATAGATCCAGAAATTAAACCCTATAAACTTATAATATATACATACATAGATATACATACATACTTTACTTATAGGTATAGACTTAAGAAAAGAAGAATGTATCTGCTATGAAATGTTTACTTTGAATAATTAACGTACATTTGGATGTGGTTTTCCCAAAGAAATTAATCTCAATTCATGTCAAAAACTTTTTAAAAACTTTGTGTCTTCATTTTCAAAAATACCCTATTAATATCTAATGAAATTACTTTGAGAACTTCTAAGATATACTCGTACTCGTACTGTCTTTCTTGATTTAATGAATTCAAAATTTCAGTGTCACTATACTATACACCGATTTTATAAATCACGAACATTTTTTAATTGCGATATCCTATTTGACTGAAAAACAAAAAAAAAAAAATATTGAATACACATTTTTATATACATATTTTAAATGAAATAAATAAATTTATATTTTCAGGATACTCTTCTTCGTGCTGTGCGTCAATCAAAAGTTCAACAACCCGGCGTCCAATTGATGTTGCCTACTGGACACAAATGGTCCTACGCCTCAGCGTTCCTCTACTCACTCACTCTGATAACAACTATTGGTGAGTATATTGAATTCAATCAGAGTTCTATAGTTTTAAGAAATAGTATAGGTACTTCTGCACCAATCTCTACAATGATTTGCTTTGCTCTTCAACAAACTTTAGGAAAAAATATTGATTTTCTATAGCTGGGAACTGGAACCTCAAATTTGTTTAAATCTGGGTTTTCGATTTTATTATTTTTAAACAACTTCCTGGAGTCCAGTCGGTCCAATAAATTTCCGATTTTCTAATTTAAAAAAAACTACCCCCCTCTGCGTTCCTTTGAGGACTTTTCGTCTTCATCAATTCTATTAATAGCACACTCTTCCTGGCTTCCAATATAACTACCACCCCAACTTCAACTCCCAAAAGGCCAGAGGAAAATGTGGAGAAGTTCCTGGGTTTATTTTTATTCGAAATGGCTATAGGACTATCAACGGTAGCAGAGCTGGATCCATTCAGCTGCATGTCAAAAGGATAAAGGGGCGCAATTTTAGAAGTTAGACATTTTTCAATTGTCGATGAAAACTGAAATGAATGAAATGTGTATGTTAGGGATTTAGTGCTGATAGAAACAATAAAAGGGATTTTTTTTGTATATTTCAGTAGTTCCAATTTAATCCACATCAACAAAAACTTGTATTGTTGGAATGCCGAAATTAAAATATATAACTCGAATGTGTTTTTCGGTTTAATTCCTACAAATATTCTTACAAGTTAATATTACAAAAAAATATAGAGGAAAAAATTACAATTTAGTAAAACTCCACTAAAAACTTAAATATAGAAAATGGAATCAAGTTCTTTTACTTGCGAAAATCATTTTGTGTACTTTATTTTAAATATAGAGGGTTTAGATTTAGAAATACCATACAGAGTGGTTAAAGCAATCAATAGAAAGAAAACATCACAGCACGGTAGATGGTGTCCACTCTTTCTCCTGACCACCGCACTTACAGAAGATCGATTTCGACGAAATCCAATACTGAAATTTAGTTACGTAAACATTTCAGATTCAGTGTCTGGTTTATATTAAGCTTTCGCTTCCATTCAATTGTTACTCCATTTAAGGGTATCTGTATATATCTGTACCACAATTAAGGGATATGGCCAACCTTCTAAGCATGACACCTTAGACCACACCAATCCCCACTACCGAGGTATATTTTCGTACTTCCGAGAAATCGGTGAATTTTCTATTAAGTTTTTCGTTCCCATAATCATTTCGACAAAGTTCATCGCATTCCATCGTGCAGTCAGAACATTTTTGACAGCTATGAGTTGAATTTCTTTAGAAGTTGTCCGATGAAAAGTCATTCCGGAATCTGTTCGGAAATGGAAACGACAGAATTGAAAATTGTAAGCAAAATATTTCAACGAACAGGATTGTTTAATTTGTTTTACTTTGTTCCGCAAAGGATTCTACGAAAATATTCGAGTTCCGAACGGAATACGGAACGGAATAGAATGATAGTCTTCGAAAATAGAATTAATAATGGTATAAAGGCCCATCATTCTCTAGATCCACTTCTGCATTTAAACAGAAGCCTATTCATGTCATAAATGTTATTATAGCTTCATAGCTAACATCCTTTAACTTTAAGACTGACGATGAGTCTTGCGTTTGTCTTCACTCTTCACAGTCATCTTCGTCTTCCTAAGAGTTGAAGTATTAGTTCATTTGGTATCCCTAATGATGATGACTGTCGCTTCTGTGTTATATTTTTTTTTTGTTTTCATCTTTCTCTAATTGAAATAAAAACTATATTTTCACTACACTCATACACTTGTATGTACAATGTACATATTCTATACTGTGTACCACTACTTGCAAGCAAAAAAAAAAATAAAATAAAAACCTAAGTTTTCTTTGTTAAATTTTGTGTGTGTGTGTTAAAAAATATTGAAATATGTGTCAATGATGTGCATTTGTCAACATGTCGAAGATACAATGCCCTCTATAAAGAGGAAGAATTTTTAGATTAATTTCCACACCCTGGTGCTTCCTCTTGATTCGGCTTGGATTTCTTGTGGGTGTAGGTACTCGTATATCGGGCTGAATTTCGCCTCGTCTTCTGATTTTCTCGACTTTTTTGCTCTCCTCCTTTTTTTTTGTTATCATCCGGAACACCAGTATAACGACTGAAGCGAAAAATGTGAATAGCAAAGCCGGAGTAGAAGAATAAAGGGAACTTAACAATGTCAACCGGAAAAGTATGATTCAATAAATTTGCTGCGGAATAGTCAGTCCTCTTCGGATGAACGGGCCTGGAATGTTTCATTCATTTCACATTGTCACTTCGTTTTCAATGAATGTGCAAAAGTGTGTATCTTAGAAACTGCAAATTAAAAATATGTACATATGTTGTGTATACACATACCATTTTAGTGTAACTTAAGGCGAACTTCAGTTATGTATGTTGTTCTTTTTTTATTCAAAATCTTCAAAAAAGTTTTGTTTTTGTATTTTTAGAAGGTTTTAACAAATCCAAATTGTCAAAAATATGAGAATTCGTTTTTACTTTTCGATACTTGGGATTGGGAAATAGAATACATTATCTTAGAAGAAAGTTTTATTCAGTAAAAATTTTGGCACGAAAATATACAATGAAGGAAAAACGATATCATCTTTGGAACAATTAATAGGTCTGTTACAAGTGTTTTGTGCACAGAAATTCACAGCACACATTCTCTTAGCGAGAGAGAAACTAAACTATGCACAACGAAGTGGAACGACATTTCACAGAAAATCACAGAATCTACAAAACGTCAAAAATTTCAACAAACTCGATTCGAAAGCGCGTGAAAAGTTTCTAATTGTTTAAAATTAATTGAAAAATAGATTTGTTAAAATTGTTAAGAATAGAGTGCTCAAGAGAGTCTGACGACTCGATTTGGAACTCAATACTGCTGTTTTTCATATTGAAAACTTAGAATGTAAAATTCAATTTTAAAAAATTCGTTTATTTTAACGGCAGAATTAAAATGTCAAATGCTTTTTTTTTAATTTGACAGTCTTCAATTTTCTGTACACAGAAATCTTTGTGGCTAAAATTCACAGGGTGGGGAAATTTTTTGCTCTCTCAAGAGCTCTCTCTTCTGGGAAAAACTACGAAAAATGTGTAACTTGGAACAGCTTTTCATTGTTTTTCCCTGAATTTCGGCGACTTTCACACAATTGGAACAGACCTATTATTTTCAAAAAAAAAAAAAATATATCGAGTTTTTTTACAAAAATTAAAAAAGTACAAACAATTCTTCAATATCTCGAGAATGAACACTGATATTGACTTCAAACTGATTGAAGTTTATACAAAATACAATTATTTATATATGCTACAATTTTGACAAATATGGAAGTGACAGTTTTTTTTTTTAATTAAAAAACTTAATCAAAAATGAATCAAAAAATGTCAAAAGTAGTTTCCTGATTTGAATGTCCAGACTGGTCAATCATTTTAACTTCGTATTTATTTTATTTTTAACATAATACAACTGTTAATATATGGCACATTTTTGACAAATATCGAATTGACAGTTTTTTACAATAAATACCTACAAATCTACAAAAAGTTTTAACAAAAATTGGTAAACATTGTTTTTCCGCTACAATATCTTGAGACATTTTTAAGTCTGATAAGTCTGATTAATATCAGGAATAGAAAAAATTGAATGCATATTGCAAACAAAAGTTGTAAATATACAAACTCACTTGTTAAAGAAATTTCTGGCTAACATCTTTACATTTTAGTTAAAAACTCAATTTGAGTTTTAAATGAAAATAAACAACAGCTATTCTACATTGGGCACGTTCGCAGGGCCGGACCCACCATATGTGCAGGATGTGCAAGTGCACAGGGCGCAGCATTCCGGAGGCGCATTCTCGGGAACAAAGAAAACCATAAGGTGCAGGTTTTTACTTTGCACAAATGTGTATTCCACAGTTCACACCATTCTCATACTCGCACAACACAAAAAAAAAAAGAAGAATCCTAATACACGCATCCACACCAACTCATCAGTGCGAGTATTTTTCCTGCACACTGGGTCCCAAGACTTACATTCTAAGAAAAGACAAAAACAAAAACTGATTCGAACAAAATTGTATGCGCCAGTAGGTGCAGGTTTTTACTTTGCACAAATGTGTATTGTGTATTCCATAGGCCACAGTCCACAGGCACACACACAGTCCACACTCATCCACACCAAACCAACTCATCAGTGCGAGTATTTTTCCTGCACACTGGGTCCCAAAACTTACATTCTATTCCAATTACCACGGCGTACAGTGTGACAATTTCCGTATTATTTTTGAATAATTATTTTTTTATTAATGAAATAAATTCATTAGATACAATATCAGAGAATTGAAAATAAAATAAAATAAAATTAGTGGTTAATTATATACATTATGTTGATGGATGGGATGTTATAAACTTAAAGAAAAGGTTAAACTTGTAAGCGCTATTAATTTAATTCCCCTAAACGAGCTAAATGTCACACTGTAAGACGGTAGCGGCGAACGGATAGTTAAAGGATTGCAATGTTCGGGTGTTTTTACACATCATAGAACATAGAAGCGATAAAAAATGCGTGTGGGTTTTACAGTCGCCTTTTTGTTCCTTTTCTTCTTCTATTGAATATTTTTTCAGTTAAAATTCTTTGTACTCTGGTCTGGTGCAGATTTTTTAAAACTTTTTTTCGCTTACGATTATTTAAATAAAATCAGATTTGAAAGTCAAGTGACGGCTTGTGAAAGTGTTTAGTAACTACCTATTTACTATTAAATTTTTGTGTTGTTTTTTTTTTCCAATATGGACAAAGAAAAGCCTTCGGGGGCAGAATTCAGAAAAAAGCTTGTTGAAGCCGAAAACAAAGCATACATTTTACTAAATTTCGTATCGATGAGGTTCTGGTAGGGAGTGCAGTGGTGTCAGAAGAAGAGGTTTCTGATATTGTTTCAAATGAAGATTTGGGTGACCCTAAATTTTCGTTATTACGTTAAATTACATAGTACATATCAGATACTCATACATACAAGTATTTTTTTGTTAGTGAGGATTAGGCCCACCTCAATAAAAAAAAAACGCATTGAAAGTCTACCTCCGGGGTAATGTGGAAAGGACTTAATATGTGTATTAGTATGTGTATGTATGTATATTATATGTATTTTCGCAAACATAAAAAGGGCGCTTTCTAAAAATCTTGCACAGAGCGCAATTTTAGCTAGGGCCGGCCCTGCACGTTCGAAGAATGTACAATGGTGTAAATTATTGGGTCGAGTTGGAAAATGCATGAAAACGGTTGTTGAGTTGAAGTTTGCATGGAAATGCACACCGAGTTGGTTTCGAATGTTTTTTACATATATTTGTAGTAAAACTTTGAAAATATATTGATTTTTTTGTTAGATTTACCACTTACAGATTAAAGTTCTCCATTTTATCAACTCCCTGTTCAATTCTATTGGTTTATATGGAAGAGCGAAAAATATGGAACTAAGTTTCTGGCAACTTTAAAGACCAGTTGAATAATCGTAGTTCACTATTTTCCTTAAATTATTATCGAATTTATTACACAGACCATTTATTTGGATAGATAACATTCTTTTATTCAATATATAAGATATTAGAAGACAAAATTCAACATGAAATTATAAAGAAATAATTAAAAAAAACTATGAGAAGTTACTTCAAGTTGCCTGTAGAGTCAAAATTACCATTTTATTCTACTCAATACCGTATATATATAACTTTGGGTGTTTTTATAAATACATGCATTGCTTACATGCAATCAATCAATTGCAATCATATTAAAGTAAAAAAAAATATGTTTGCTTGTCACTTTTTATAGTTTTACATTTGCTCAACAAATATTTGAGTTTTGCTTTTAAGAAAATCGGACATTTAACATGTGTATTTAAAAAAGGTATGCATTCGTCAGACTTTCACAACCATGTATTTATGGAAGCAACTTTTGTCAACTTTTTAACAAGCATATTTCAATAAATTTTTCACAATAGCTATGTGATGGTAAAATACACTAATCCTAAAGAAAATTATTTTATCTCTTATGAATTGTTCCTAAAAATTTTGTAAAGTATTGATTTTAATACATTTTTTGACGAAATAATTGCATTTTTATAATTTCAACCTAAATAAATGTTTGGTTTGAAATTTGTGGATCGCTTGCACTTTTCAATGCAGGCGAAGTGTAAAAGAAGTGTATTTGTTACCGAACACACCCTCATGTTGCCAACATTTGCATATTTTTCGCACTTCTTGACTGCCCCTACATTTAACTAGATGAAACTCTATCTTCATTAAATTACTATATGGATAAACACTAGCTTATTTTTGTTCACTTTTGAGGTGTTGTTGTTTTCCATGTAAAATTTTGCTAGTTAGTATTTTCAATTACCAATAAAACACGGCTATCATAAAAAAAATAAAATCAATTTGAAAGAGATTTTGAGATTTTAAAGTAAAAAATCAGTCTCAGTCAATTTTTTGTATGGTTACGAGAGATTTTACAACATAAATAATCACATCTTTTTTAATAAAATTATTTTGCATTTTGTATTTAATTCATTATTGGCAATCCTCATCTTGTACTTAATATTAAATGACAGCTATTGTACTTGTTCTAACAATATGTATGTAAATCTAATCTATGTGTGTAATGGTTAGTAGATATATGTACATAAAATTGAAATGTCCATGAGAGGGCGGCAAAATCTTCTTACGCCCCGGGCTCGGGCGGCCGAAACCCACGCTGCGCCACTGCTTTCACTCAAAGAATTGCATCAAAAGCCTGAAAGCTGCCCGCGGTCAAGGCACACTAAGTCAGGCAGCTTTCACATAATCTCCATTATGCATGTGCAGTATAGCAGACAATGAACGACGACGACGACTGCCTAAAGGAATCTGTGCATAACTGCATAAATTGGTGCTTTGTATGATGATTTGATATAATCTTAATTTATGCTTATTGATTGTGGAGTTTATTTCGTTATGTATGTATATGCGTGGCCCTGATATGCACATCGATACTCCCAACGAACGTCCCAACATAAATGGCTATGACGACACATTTAACAAAGGACACAATACAAAACACACACGCATATTGTCAATAGCCAAAGGAAAGGATAATCACACTGATAATATGCCAAAATGTGGTCATTTTGCATGGCAACTACACTACACATACCCGTTCCATATGGACATTCATTAATAGTAAGGAGTAGGGACATTGAACAAAACCAGAACACTATGCCACTTCGAGTCTCGAAGCTCTAAGAGGACTTTTGTTTAGTGTTCAATTCAGGGTTGAAAACATCACTACAACACAGCTATTCATACAATAGCCTAACAATACCATACACATAAATAGAATTACGAGCCGGAAATGGTGAGCCAATAATATCGAGAGGGAAACAACACAGCAACAACAATTTGTTGTTGGTTTGTGCTTTTGTCTATAATCACAATAATTAATTAAATTGTGAAGTTTTGCAGATGAAAGTATTATCATTTGCATATTGCATGCGTAATTTTTAATGAAATTTCAGTTAAGTGATGACGACTAATGGTAGATTATATCTAAGAGATTAAATTGTTGGGATAAAAACAGAAATTGTTTTATTTGAATTTGTTTTTCTGTTGCTGTTGTGCTTAAATTATATGTTTTGTTCTCAATAAATAGTTTTGTGGAAATAATTTAGGCCAGATTAATTGAAACATATGGCGACATATGAAACTAGTACATACGTATGGGTATAGAGACTTAATAGCATTCTATTAAAACAGTTTATTTGGTGTGTGCTTGTGTGTGACAGGAAAAGCACCTAACACACGAGGATTTATTATAGGTCTCTAAAAAAGAGATAAACATTTTATCGGCTGGCCGTATGGTCCACTTAAGTGGATATAATCACAGAGTGGTTTTTCTTTGACGAAAGCCATAAGAAAATACGTTGCTGAGGCATTGCTTTGCAGTTACATTTTTTTTGTTGAATACAGAGAAATTTTACGTTCTTTTATTCGTAAAAACTTTTTCAAAAGTAAAGCAAAAAAAACTAAAATACTTTTTCTCAAAGACATACAATATTATATTCAAATAAAAAAGCAATACTACATTTTCTTCATTTTTATGGTGTTTCAAAACTTCTATACATACATCAAATAAATGTAAGTTTGAAAGAGAAAGTTCACTGGGGCGTATATGTAAACGTTTTACAAACTTAAAAAAACCCATCCGAAAATTAATTAATTTGAAAAAATAAATTTGTTTTTTAGATAAAGTTTAGGAAAATAAAAAATTAAAGAAGGTACAGTACATGGCTTCGAAAAAAACCAAGGTGACAATTGGGAAAAATGGTTCAATGTAGGTATACAATTTAAACCATCGAAAATACGAAATAGCTTGTGGATATAATATTCCAATTAAAAAACCCACGAAAATGACTGAATTGAGTGGGTAAATTGCTTTCAACGCATAACCTTCCTCAAGTAAATTAAAAAAAATTAAACAAAAACAAATTAAAGGCATTTTTCTCAGACCTGCAACTGTAAACAAATCCATGTACATATACGAGTACATAGCTATACTAGGATAAAGATTTTTTTTTTTCAATCCCAACGAAATTCTTTTAAAATCCTCAAAGTTGCTTGGTAACGTTAATTACATTTTATACTTATATGTATATGTAAAAAAAAAATCGTCTATCTCCTGGGGACAGAGATCCCAAATCCTGGAAATAAATCAATAGATTCTCGTACCTGTCTGGAAATTTGTAAAACTAAGTAAGACCAATTTATCTTGGTTCCAATAACAGCGCAATATAAAAAAAAAAAAACACCATCGTATAATTTGTGCGCTGTATAAAAAATAGATATGTACCAAAAAAGTTACAAACGAAAAATTCCGAAATTCCAAAGTCCAAACCAATTCCCATTATCTATCTTCTTAATCGTTTTTCAAAGATTTTCATTCCTGTTTTTTGTTTGCTTTTCTTTCTTCTCTTTTTTTTTACAGGATATGGTGGTGTATCCCCTAGAACTCAATGGGGTCGGATTGCTGCCTTAATCTACGCCCTATTTGGCATTCCAATTATTCTGCTATATCTCTCTGCTATGGGTGAGGGATTATCATCGGCAATGCGTTGTCTGTTCCGGAAGGCACGTTCGACAAATCCAGGAGGCCCATCCGGGACGAAAGCACCTCCACAGGATACATCAGCCAATGCAGCAGCCAATCACTTTGCTCATCACACAGCCGGCAAGATTCACCATTACACAATGCCATCATATCAACTGGCCACTTCGCCAAGTGTACCCATATCTATATGCATCATGGTACTCATATGCTATGTAACCTTAGGGGCGGTAATATTTCATAAAACGCAGAATTGGAGTGTTCTCGAGTCTCTGTATTTTTGCTTCACTTCTCTCGGTACCATTGGTTTCGGTGATCTCGCTCCCACGGGCAATCTTAGTCTCTACCTAGCTTCTGGCTATATTCTCATAGGTATGGCGGTAGTGGCCATGTGCTTCAGTCTTATTCAGACAGAAATAATTCTCTGGCTGCGCAAGTTCAGCGTGCAAGACCATGTGCTCCCGGCTTCCGATGATGTTGCCTTGGTGTCCGTGTCTGTGACCCCCAAATCCTGACAGCGTCAGACTGAACTCATACCAAATAATCATCAAAATCCATTGTTCGCACAGCACACACTTACCCAATATAGCTCGCTGCCGCGTCGTTCGTCGGCATTCCAACGCAATACACCCGTTCGTAGATCAACTGGAGTTGGAGTCCCAGAAAACCACATGGAATATTTTGTGCCACGGAGCATAAGTGAGTTCAATCTCTCAGGCGTGGGAGATCTGGCTCTGCCACCACCAAGACGTTCGCCCATTCAAATGAGTAATACCAGCCATAATTTGCAGACCCAGACAATTCTGTGTGCCCCACCTCCACCGCCTCCACCGCAAATCCTAATGAAACCTCGCGAAAAAATGGTAACGTTCGAAGACGAGTCCAGTGGCAAGGGGACAACTTGCCCGCATGGTGTACCAACAACACCCAGAAAAGTGACAGGTCCAGTCAGTGGAGATGTGTTTATGTGACGTGAACAGTTGTGACCATCCGAGAGCATCAACGACGAAGAAGTTGTCGAGTACAGGGTGGTTGAAGGAAAAGAAACGTGTAGCCTTGAAGACGGCAATGATGTCAAAAGCTCATCGCCAGGCGATGTTATATGTGTATAAACAAGTAGATGACAGTATAGGATATCTTATATGTATTTATAACGTACATACATTCGTACATACATACATATATCTTAAAGATGTATGATGCTTAGATAATAAGAATACGATATTATGTGTAGATGTGATGGTAATACGGCGAAATGTTTTTTTTTTTAATACATTCTTAATGATAATAGTAGATATAGTATGTATTTTCTTTTACACACTTCGTTAAACTTTAGCTTGGGTCACATTTTCTTTTAAATTACATATTTCCGAATATCTACAATTTGTAACATAACGTGAGTTTAATATAGTGTCAAGAAATGTACGAATATATTTTGCCAGTTTTTATTCCTATTATCTATGAGAAATCGCAAATTTCCTTCCAACGCGAGATAATATGTGTATATATATACGTATGTATATAACGTCTTTCCATTTAGAAAATGTCTACTTAATAAAAGGCGTGTTGAAGTTAGTAAAATTTGACAATATTAATTCAAGTCGAAGGCAAAATTTATCTCAACAATTGTGTTCGGGAAATGGAGGTCGCTGATGACAACTTCAAGCCATTTTTCACATGGCTGCGGAGTCTTAATCCAAAAATAAGAAAATCCCTGAAATCCCGTTTTTGACTGGCAAAAAGTGTTTGCATCCAATTTTTTGGTTTTGTTTTTTCATTTCTATAAAAACTAAAAAATGTGACGTATTATAAAAGCGGAACATTCTTTTTTTTACTTCGCTTAACTTGAAATCGCAATCCATAAATGTATTTTCACCAAAAGTATCCAGGAAAAATAAATTTACTCATACATATATCCATACATGCCAAATTACAAGCCAAAAAAAAAAAACTTAGAATTAATGTATAATATAAAAGAAAACTAAAAACAAAAAATCAAAATATGTGTTACAAATAAACTTTTTGATACTAAAATTAAATTAAAAAATAAAATTATCTTATAGTTGTAAAAAAAAAACTTAAAAATTATGGCAATGTTTTCGTTTCACCAACACAAAAACAGACACACACATCTATTAAATGCATTTTGTTGTCTTCAATTTCAAAACAGAACCAAAAGTTTCTATATCAAAAAGCCTTAAAAGTCTGTAAATATATAATTATTATAATTATTATTAACAATCTCATAAATTTTGTTAAGTTTTATCACTATATGAAGTAATTTATTTAATATTAAAACAGAAAATTAATTGTTTTTGTTTTAAACATCATATACCATACGTTTAAAATATGTGTATAGAAAATATGTTTATACACAAATAAATATGCTTAAATGTATTTAAAAAAAAACATATATAAATATATTTAAAAATAGGAAAAAAAAAACATTTGCCATTTAACATAAAAACTCAAACTATATTATATAAAACCAAACATTTATTCTACATTAACCCTTACAACAAAAATGGTATTCTTTTTCGTAAATAAAAATTAATTAGAAATTAAAAATACAAAAACTATAATGCATGTATTTAAAAATATAATAAAAAATAATTACTAAGTAAATATTTTTTTCTAATAAATCGAATTCGTAAAATGACCTTGTAAAGTAGTAAATTTGTAAAAATCAATGAAATAAATATAAGAAACAAAAAAAAAAAAATGAAATGAGAAAATTATTAAAAAGGGTGTAATTTTCAGGATTTATATATAACAAAAAAAATAAAATGGTTCTAGAAAAACAAAACTTGTGTAATATTGACGGGTTAGAAAATAAGAAATACAAAAACAAAAAAAAAAACATTTAACAAATTTTTGATGAAGTTTTGAACAAATCAATAAAGATGAACAAGAAATGTAACTTTGTGTTTAGTTTCCTGATGTTTTTTTTTTTCAATTACAGGTAAGCTCTTTGACTTTGAAGGAAAGAAATTAAAAGGATCCAAATGTACGGAATTGATCAGTTAGATATTTGTATGGTAAGTGCTTAAGATGACATCATTTTCCTATGCCTCTGAAAATAAAAAAAAAATCTAGGACTGCTAAGCAAGGAAAACCAAGTCAATGTAGTTTATTTATTTATTTATAACTAACATATATTTTCAAATTGTGGAATTCAAATATTTATAAGTATTTTTAAAATCTATCTTAAATTTGGTTCACAGACCTTTATAAGATGACAGATTGCCTTTAGATAAGAAAACATTGCTAGATTGACCATCTTCTTAAAAATCCTGCGGAAATGGAAAACCATTTTCTTCACTAAAAGTTGAACTCAACTTGAGGATTTTTTTTCTCAACTTGTGATTTTGTTTTTCTTCACTCAAAGTTGACAGTATCAACTTTCGATTCTCAACTCTCGAGTTGATCAACTTCTGGTTTTCTCAACTTCCGAAAAAAGTAGGAGTTGAGAGAGCAAACTTGAGAGTTTTCTGTCAAATTTAAATTTGTAATAATAATTTTGTTTCGGTTTGTATGAAAATACAATTTTTAAAATAAAATGTTCCGAGAAAATTATTATTGGTTAAATTATCCATCGTCAGCTTCCGGAAGCGAAGATGAAGAAGAATTGTTGGCAATTGAAAGAAGACAATATAAAATGTGTCTACGGGTCGGGCTCGAAAAATGGGATGACCATGATTTTATATATGTATGTATGTATGTATGTAGGTTAGGTACCGATTTCGTATTTGCTCTTGGGATTGATAAAGGGTAGTTTGCCGTGCACTGAAACAAGGTACGCAGTGAAATATTTTGCATATTCCTTGGTTTTAATTTTTTTAATTTCCCAGGAAAATTTTTAAAAACGCAAGTTGGCTAACTTTTAAATTTCAACTCTCTAGTTGAGTTTTTAAATAGTGAAGAAAAACAAATTTCAACTTTCCACTCAACTCTTAAGTTTGTGTCAACTCTAGAGTTGGCCAACTTGAGAGTTTGCGGCAAATTGACAAATTGTGAAAAAAAAATGGCTCCAAAGGGTTTAAAGCGAAACCTTTTTTTCTTAGTACCTACTTCTTATTGAAACTGATTTTGGTAATGACGAAATTTTAGCATCTGAAATGTAGGTATACGTCATTTTGGACGCACAGCCGTCATGTCATCTTTCCCGATCAAAAATAGTAACAAATGTTAAAGGCATGAAAAATACACGATATCTACAGCATTCTAATAAAACAAAAACTTCTTGAAACACTAATAACTGTGTTCATAAAACACTTCCATACACAACATTGTATACTCATTTTAACAGAAATATCTTCAATCGAACTTTGAAGCAAAAACAATTTGTTGGAAGTAAATTCTTTTACCTGGACTGTTTCAAAATATGGAAAGCTAAAATAATTGAGAAACTGACATTTTAAAATTGTACATTTGGGCGTGTTTACAAGACTATTGTTGCAGAGAAAATATGACTATGTAGTCTTGTCGACATATACATACATATATATACATGTACTTGTACATACTTATAGAATTTTAGGTTTCCCAACGGTCAGCTCTCGAAAAAATACAGTGTGGGATTCGAATTCGACCAAAACCGGTGCCCTGCTTATGTGGAACTTTTACCCAAGGGCACTATAATATAATTACGATAATAACCCAACAAAGTTTTTTGTGCAAATAGCATAATTTAACAATGAAAAGTGCTTTCTATAGTATTTATTATATTCGTATATATGTATGTCCATTTGTTTTTGAAATTGCATTCTTTTATTTATACTAACTTGTAATAACAATATCGATTTACAAAGTCACAATATTTTTTAAATCACTACCTACATACATAATTCCCAAAAAGAAAATGTATCAAATTAGCTGTGACAAAAAAAAACAACAACCAATTGTTTGAAAAATCGTAAAATAAATACAATATTATATTTAGAACATTTTAGATAAATTTTATTAATAAACATAATATGTCAGATACTAACACACAATACGAGCTTAAATTATGTTGTTTTTTTATTAGGTATGATATTTTTTACGACTACTAAAGGTACCGTGAAAATATTGTTTATATTTATTTTGATGAGTTAATTATCTAATAACCTACCTGGTCTTAAAAAAACAAAAGACTTACATTATGTAGGTATATAATTGGATTTTATACTGTGACTATTTTTTTATGATAACATACATATAATGTATGTAAATAATATTATATTTATGTTTAATTTATTGTGTTTTAAATTAAATAATTTTACCAAATTATTTTAGTACATAGAATTAAAACCATTCAGGTACTTATTACTAATTAGATTAGGTTGGTTATATGTTATCAAAGGATGTGATGTATTTATGTACTTGTGTTATAGAGAAGGTGGTTATAGAAAAGATATTTTAATAAGCAAAATATATCTGGTTTTAAATAACACATGTACATATGTACATATCTACTTATGTATGTTCTTTATTAGCAACATTTCTACATTAAATATTTAAATATTCAATCATCGAAGTTTTGATTTTATGTTCAATATCAAACATTTGCGAAAATTCTTGAGGTTAAATAATAATTTTTCTGTACATATTTTTGTTAAGAATGATTGACCATATTGAAGAATTTCGAAAACGACAACTTTAGCTACACATATACTATATCAAAAAACTTTAAAAAATACTCGTATTTAAAGATAGAAAGATAATAACAATTATTATTATCAATAGGGGTGTTTTTTGGGTAAAATAGCAGCAGTGAAGTAAGATTGTACACATATTACAAATACAACATCCTAACTGCCGATAACGGTAAAAGTAGGATCCAACTGCGGATAGAATTTTGACGTTTACTCAAATGTCAAATATAAATGGCTCTTGTGTTTCTAGAAGCATTTTTTATTTGTCACTCAGAGTTTACTCCTTTAACCGTTTCCTGCACTTTTTAAGATTTCATGTTTCATCTGCAACCAAACTAACATAAAATGAAAACGCGACAAAATTGAAAACACTGTCGGTATAAGAATGTTGCATTTTGTAGAGGGTTGGTGTTATAGAAAGCTATGTAATCTTTACAAAACCAACACGTTTTTATAGCAGCAAAATAAGAGATTTTAGCTGTCTAATTTTAGTAACTCATGGTTTCATACTTTTGTATTAAACAGCGACATATAAAAATTACTAACGCGACCCTTTAATTTAATTTCATTTAAGTTTAAGCGTCCATAGCAAATTTTGCGTTGTGAAAGTTAACCAAGCTGTGGGGCAAATCTAACCACAAAAATCAATTTCTTGCAGTTCCTGGTCGCGTGTAATTGCGGGTCATAAACCCAAAAAAAAATAACTTTGGGAAAAATCATGTAAAACAAAAATTTTCTTCACCCCACGATATATATCGACCCTATGATTACAAAAAAGTGAGTCCAACACAAATTTAAGGCGGCAATTTGAAAGAAAAACCAAAAGTACTGTAAGAAAACAAAATTTGAATTTTTTTCAAATTTTTAAAAACATTAAGATTAAGTTTTTCTTCAAAAAATTAAAATTACATACATTTTTGTAAATACTATCAAACACTCAAAAAGTTTGATTGTTTTTTAACTATTTTTCTGTTAATTCTTATAAATCATCAACAAAAATTTGTTCGTAAAAACGATGAACGATATACTTAGAATGTTGTTTAACCCCGAACTCAAAAATCGTTCCAGAATTATGATTTGGATATGGAGCTGTATTGAGGTGGAAGGACCTGCTTCTTTTTTTATTTTGTAGAACGCACAATAAGAAATTTCTCGAGATATTTTAGTGAGAAAACAATATTTACCAAATTTTTGTAAAAAAAACTGTCAATTAGATAGATTAGAAAATTATAACACATATTAGTAGTTTTATTATGTATAAAATAATAAAAATTAAGTCATTATTGCCAGCTCTAGAGATATTCTAGTCAAAAAACATTCTCTAACAATTTTTTATTGAATTTCTTGTACTTTTTTATTTTATGCAAGAAAACTCCTATGAATTTATTTTTTTCCAAAATTTTACAACATATCAAAAACTTCATTTCACGTAGTAGAGAATTATTTTGACGATAACTTCACTTTCCCTTCAGGCATATTTGAGTGCCAAGAATTTGTTAAACTTCAAAATGCATACAACAAAATTTACCATATTTGAAGTCAATAGCAGTACCCGTTCAGACATTTGTAACTAAACAGAAATTCTTGTTTCCAAAGAAAAACGCTGACTAAATTTATATGAATCTGCATCTATGAAGTTGTAATCAGTGGAACAATATTTAATTGGAGTCGTTAAAAGGTATCTCGAATCTACGAACACTTGCACACACTCGCAGATTCTAGGAACCTTAAAATGTACAGATTTGTCAAAAAATTCAATTTGAATAATCGGCCCAATAAAAATAACTCAATAATAGGAAGATAAAAATGTGTATGTATGTATGTACATATATTAGAGTTCCCCATTACACAGATAAGAAAAAAATACGGATACCCGTGTATTTAGAATATCCAGATTTGAATCGGTGTTATTATCATTACACGTGTATTTCAACTACACGAATATTTTTTTGGGCCTTTCTTATTACACGTGTATCCGTGTTTTTCAAATACACGTTCATAACAGTGAGCTCTGATGTACATTAATGTATTAGTCATTGGTCATGATTTATCATTGGTCATTATTGGTCTTTAGTTATTATTGGTCTTTGGTCATTATTGGTCATTGCGCGTTATAGGTCATTATGGTCATTAATGGTCAATGGTCATTATTGGTATTAGGTCATTGGTCAATG
This sequence comes from Scaeva pyrastri, assembly GCA_905146935.1. Taxonomy (NCBI): domain Eukaryota; kingdom Metazoa; phylum Arthropoda; class Insecta; order Diptera; family Syrphidae; genus Scaeva; species Scaeva pyrastri. The sequence goes on along the minus strand of LR989927.1, from coordinate 34,752,317 downwards.
TACCTTTGACCTTTGAACTTTGACCTTTGAACTTTGACTTTTGAACTTTGAACTTTGACCTTTGACCTTTGACCTTTGAACTTTGACCTTTGACCAACAATGACCAATGACCAATAATGACCAAGGACCTATAATGACCAACGACCAATAATGACCAATGACCAACAATGACCAATGACCAATAACGATCGGGACGCCATCATACCAATACAATTCAGATGAGCACCCCAAGGATTCGGGCGGTTTGGTCTGCTCTATATCTCCAGGTAAGTATGGTCGGCCACACTGTCGCCTACCATACATAAAATGTACCACATAGAACTTTCCGAGGTGGTTCATCTGCATTCATGCGATTTAGGTGACCTGCCCACCGGAATCTACAGAGTTTAATTTTTTTCACGACACCTGAATTCGAGGTAGATCGCATACAGTTCATGAGTGTAACGTTTCCGGAATCGTCCTTCCTTACATACGGGCCATCAATTCTCCTTGAAACTTTCCTTGCGCCTAACAGGTCAAAGTACCTACTACTATTCCTACTATTGACCCAAGGTATTCAAGCTCCGTTAACTTAATTGTTTGACCAGCTGTTCTTCTCGCAATTGAAAACCAAATCTGTAGTACATTGCAATCTACACAATAAAATTTATTTGAAGTCAATAGCATTATCCGTTCCTGAGATATTTGTGACCAACTAAAATTTTGACTTTTTTAAAAACTGCAATTTATTGTGAAAAAAACACTCGACAAATTTGTATAAAAGTCCTTTCTGCATTTTTTGAAGTTATAACCAGTGGAACAAAATTTAATTAGAATTGAGATAGGTATCGTTAAAGAAAAAGAATAACAATAACTCCCTATGGGAAGTTAAAAACATCAAATCCTTGGACGCATCAAAAGTCAACGATTGACCTTTAATTCTCTCGGTCTATATGCTTTATTGAGATTTGTTAAAACGTTTTAAAACGAAGAACTTATGACCGCCCAAAAAATTTTAGGCCCCATTAAAGTATTCAGTTCTTAGCATCATGTCTCGAAAAATAGAAGCACTTTTAAAAGTCAGAGAATAACTTAACACATCAAATATTTATTTAGTAATGGCGTAATAGTTTGAACTTTATTTGTTATAATTACAAAACTAAAAAAATAAATTACAAAATAGTTTATTTTTCTAAGGATACAAATTGTAATATGTAGTTAATATGTCCACCGTTACTTATACATACCTACTTCCTATTGACAGGTATTGTTGGTATTGGTATGTTAAGAGTTTCTTTTGAAGACTGCATAATAAAAGCATTTTTACTACGGGGAGGGATGAGGATGATCTGTTTGTGACTTCAACAAGAGGGTACATTTTATAAAAATTAAAATTATTAAAAACAAAGTAACCAATATATGCAATGCATATGTATGTATCTGTGTTTGAGTATTTTTTTTTTAAATTCATCTATCAACTAGTTACCTACATAATGTATCTATGCAACGTTTATATTTGATTCTCAACAATCAATAGATGATAGATTAATTAGAGCTTTAATTCAATCAATGTCACAATATATGTATGTATGTATCTCTATCAAAGCCTTTTTTTATTGAAAAATATTTGATAATAATCTAGACAACATCCTCTTAAGTCTAAAATCAATGAAAAAGTGTTTTGCATTGTTTTTACTTACACAGCTTTTTATTTGAATCTATTTTTCTATGCAATGTTATTTAAACCGTCGCCGTCGCGTCGTTCGTCGCATTCATGAATTCGATTTTCACAAAGTATCTTTCAAACAAAACATTAAATTCCATGCGGTTTTAATCCAATTACTTTTTGTATCCAATAATAAAAAATATTAAAGCACTCTCTTGTCACTTTTTTTTTTTTAATTTTTGAATGTGCAATTTTTCATATCGTTTGTTATACGCATTCATATCTACATACGTATGTATATTATAGTTTATGATTAAAAATACAGATTCATGATATTTTTTTTGGGTGAACAGGAACACATATTTATGTACACATGCAGGTATCTATTTTTTTTTTCAGGTACTTTCAACATGGTGACTTTTTGTGGATTTTTTGTTTTCATATCTCTGCACCATACGTCAGTGAAATATTAAATAAACGCAGATAACTCTATTTCAGCACATCCTCAACAAGGATTATATTTATTTTTTTTTTTCTTTTTAAGAGAGATATTTTTACAAAATTCATATACATACAGTACATGTGTTGTAAGAAACATCACAGAAAAAAGATGTGTTTGGATTTGATTTCCTATACAAACTACGAGTACCTATGTTACTAGATTAAAGTCTGAATACACATTCGTCATTCATATAACTACAAACGTAAATAACTTTGAATAAATACGATCCGGACCATAAACTTAAATGTGTTCTTTTTGAAATTCAATGTTTGTCTGTAAGGACTTAGAGAAAGTTTAAAAAGTTTATAGATAGTTTTAAAATTTATAATTACGAATTATTCCTTTTATTCTAAGAAAAAGAAAAAATATCTAAAATGATAAATAATTTCTGTCAAAAAGGAAAGACCAACTGAATTTTCAAACATTATAGTTAACATTTTAGTGAATTAACTTTGAACAAAACTCTGAAACTTCTGCAAACACTTTTTACCATCTTTCTGTAACTCATTTTGACTTTAACTTTCGGTCTAACTACGAGTATTTACAGGCCGACTCCACTAGATATCTGTATCGCCAACTAAATCTCTGACATCTATATCTGTGAAATGTCTTCTCTCTTTGCTGGGCAGTTTATGTCTTGACATTTCATTCATCCAAAAGTCTCTGACTTGGAAGTATCTCTGGCAAACGTCAAATAGTAGATACTTCTTCGTCAAGCTTTTTTGAGAATATCGTATTTTGCATTGTTTGTTTATGTTATGAAAAATTAGAAATTCATTTTATGAATAAATTTTGTTTTTTTACCTTTATCTCCTCTGGGTTATTAAAAAAGTTGAAATTTTTTTTATTTCATGCTCGAAAAAAAATTGTTTTGGCTCCAAACAAAACCTGCCGGCATGAGAATCAAAAAATAATGAGATGAAATGTCAGCTGCACACAAAAAAGCAACAAAAACAAAACATCTGTCAAATTCATGTCAGACATCTATATCAAGACAAAACCGCTGACATAGATCGCTGACATCATGTCATAAGATGAGATATCGCGACTCCATTGAAGATCTCATGTCATGATCGGACCGCATGACATAAATTATGTCCTGTGGAGTCGGCCTGTTAGGAACAAGTAATGACAGAATAATATGTAAAACAATTTTTCAAGCCTCTTAAAAATAATATGTCTCTTATTGTCACAGATTGGCGATAGCTCTTCATATACGGGAGCAACGGGACCCATAAGATTTGGCAATAGGCTGTTTTTCTTTATAAGTTCAGAGCAGAGAACTGAGCTGTCAAAAAAAGATCTGTGTTTCTTTTTTAGCTCACATCAGAGACAGAGACACATCAGAGCGCTCAGTTTGTGTTACTTTTTTCAATCGGAGCTAGCTCAGAGCGTGCTCTACGGGCTCTAAATAAAATGACCGAGCGAATGGAGTAAAAAGATGAGTGCGACTATGTTACTTTTTTGTTTATGTGGTATGAAAGAGACAGACTGCTTTTGGAAGTTCAGTTCTTAAGTGTGTGTCTTAAATGTATCGGAGAACTCTGATCAAACTCTGCTCAGAGTATACTCGAAGTGCTCAGGCTCTGCTCAGTGCTCTCCTCAGAGCTAAAAAAGAAAAACGCCTAATAAGGAAGATTCTAAATCTTATCTATTTTTTGAGTTCTGTTTTAGAGATAAGTATAAACAAATGGGTAGATCCAAATACCTTCAAACGTCATCGTGATCGAGTAGGAGGTTAGAACCCACTAAAGACGAAGGACCTTAAAAAATAGAGATAAATCAAAAATCTTTGAAATTGTGTTTTTTGGGCTTCAGTTAAAAAATAAAGAAGATTTTTAAGTTTGCTAGTTAAGGAGGTGTAGATAGTCAATTGAATACACTAGCAAGATATGACTACATTCTCTTCCAAAGATTTTGAAGCATTCTTTTTCAATCCAAGGAGTGATGGTTTGACATCGCTCACAAATCCATCGAACTCTTCTGTGAAAAATTTGGCACCGTAATTCTAAGGTGGGCGGTAGAAGTAGTATACTTATGTCAAAAATTGCAATTTTTCAGAAGTTAATTTTCAATATTTTTTTTTTAGAATCAAACTGTAAATTTATATTTGTTTGCAGAACTCAAAAATAGAAAAAAATATGCCCCATTAATTTTATAGTTGAATGGTGTACTTAACTCATTTTGACCAAAATTTGACCTTAGAATTGATTTTTAATTTTTTGGGGGAAATGTCCCCCGTAACTGCGAACAATATTTTGTGGTACATTTGGCTTTTTGGAGCTTTTTTGACGACTCTCAGCATAAATAAGTTCTGGCTATGGTCCTTCCTAACAAATCAAAGTATAGATTTCGGTTTTCATATTGTTTTTCAGACATTCTAGTCGCCAAGTATTTACGACCATATAGAGCTAAGCATGTGTGTGAATAATGGCCACCACCAATTTTTGTCCTTTATTTTTATGCGGTAGTTGTTTACAAATTGGTCATGAAGGTCGAACCCACCCATGCCTTTGTTGAATGCAATATGCAACTAGAGGCTTTGGCTGGGGAATGACAACTTTTTCTTTTTCGGTTGCTGACCATCTTTTTACTTCTCCAAGTGGTTTCAAGTTGTCTTATTTTGTTGCAACGGTTACAAAAGCATTATTTTTCCAACGCACGAACAAGATGTTATTATATTTTTGTCAAAATTGTGATTAAAGTAACCACGATTTGCTTTCATTGCCGTTTTCAAGGACTTTAGTGGACATTTATTGGTTCTATTGTCCCGAATCGTATACCTGTTGTACGAAATCCTTTTCTGCGTAAGGTAGCCATAACATCATGGCTGGTGAAGTAATTGTCACTTTCTGGTCACTTGTTGTATTTACTACTTCCAACAAATCAAGAACCACCCGAGGTTCAAGAGTTAAATATTTTTAGGTTGCACTCACAGTTTTTGCACCACAATACATGTCAAAATTATAATATTCGTCGCTACTGCCAAGCATCTATTCCTTGTATCCGCATCGAGCAGGCTTCCACGTATAAATTGCTTCGCGGAATGATGGCCTACATAAGTATTTTATCATTGCCTCGTCAATTGAAAGTTTGTCATGCAAAAAGCCCAATTTTTGATATTTTTAACAAATCATGTTCATCAAGAGTCGGACCTTTGCAATCATATCGGTTTTATTGACATGAGAATTGTTTGATGCAAATGAACATACACCCTTATTACGGTTGTCAAAGTTCAATACGATATTTGGTATTTATCAATAAAATTAATGAATCGGTATTATCGTTGTCAAAAATCAAAATGTTTGATAAACTGTGAACGCTCTTCAGAAATTAGATCTATTGTGAATGATTTATTTTAAATTGACAGTCTTGGTATTATGGTTGTCAAAATGTTTGTTGATTATCAAATTTTCAGTCAATCACAAATTCCTTGTTGATAAAATATTTTACGTATCGCGAAAGCCAAAAGCATGTCTACTATAGAACTATTTTTCGGTGAAAATGAAATTGAAGACGAAAAATACTTTGGAGCAAGCAAAGATTCGAAGAAAATTACGCGATGTGAAGCATGGATTTGGCTGAACATATGTATGTAGATAAAAGATCTTTTTTAATTACATTACAAAAACTAATTTGGCTCGCTTCTAGATTCATTCAAAACTTTAGAATTTCGAAAGAAGCCTTCCTTAATGTATTTTTAGATATCAACGACAATTTAAAGCCAACGAAAAGGCAACAATCCATCCCAAACATACTAAAATTTGAAAAAATATTTCAATTGTCAATTCATTGACCTTTGACAACCGTAATAAGGCTGATAGTCTTTGATTTCTTTGAACCCATTACGGGACATTTTTTGTATCTTCGTAAGGTTTGAAATCCTTAAAAGAGCATTATTCCAACAAACTTTTTCAGATCTTCTTTGGTAAACACAAATATGTGACAATTTTGCTTCAGTACGTGTATACTCCACTTTAATCCACACTAAAATTCATAACATCATCATCGAAAAAAATTTCAAAAGTTTCAACTTCGTTTTCCAGTTCTAACTGAGTTGTTCTCTTACTATGGTTAAATTTTCCAAATAATGAAAAGTTTCATTCATTTCAGTAGAATAAACTACATAATTTGATGGGTTAATGGGTTAAGTTCCTATACATAACAAGCTTAAAAATGTATATAGTTTCTTATCTGCATACATATGTTAAAGTGCCACATCTTCTAAATACATATGTATAGGCAATCCGTTTAACTCTGGAAACCTTTTTAGTTGTTAAAACTGTAATTTAGAATGTTTTTGACAGTTCACCAACATTAGTAAAAGACCAAAAACTTCATTTAATACATTTTTAGGTATGACTAGGTTTTGTATAAATTTAAATAATATTGTTAGTTCTTAAAGTAAGTTGTTCTAAATGTTTGGGAGGAAATATCTCATATTTGTGTACATTATTGTATATACATAAACTATAAGAGAAATAAGCTATTCCACTTATGTAATTCTTAGCACTTTTTCATGAATGAAAGCATACCAGATTCCTTTAAGTTTTAAAATTATGAAGTTAGTCAATGCGTTCAAGCCCGTTTGATGACAGTACATTTCATTCCTTTTTGAGCTCAATAAATTATGTTTAAGTATTAGCCGAAAGTAAAAACTACAAAGTGTCACAAAAGTACGAAGTGAAATAGTGTTTTTAGTTTTTCAGTTACCTAACTATAAAATAATTTTATACCAAAGAAAACAATTTAGTGTTTGCCATGTGGATTTTAAAAACAATCACAGCCTTTGTCATAAACTGAACGTGCTAGTTTTTGCAATATTAGTTTTTACGAGTTGAATAAGCATTTTTATTTGTAGCTTTCTCTTGAATAAATCTATTGAAATTAATTACACAATTTAATGTTATTATTTATCCCTTTTAATTTATAATTACAAATAAAAATGTTTATCCTAAAACTCTAAAAATAGTATAAATGTATGTTATTATGTATTTTAATACTTGTATATATAAATAAATTAATGAGAATATGAATTTAGTGTTCAGTCAAGTTCTTGCCAACTAAACCCTTTTTACAGGAACAAATTCAGCAGATAGTTAAACCGAGTTAATCGAGGACATAAACCAAACAAGTAGTTCCTGAGCTACAGTGCTCCAAAAATCTTAAGAACATTTAAAGTCAGCCTGACTCAAGTTGGACAAACAAAAAAAATCATTAAGTTTCCAAATCCCTCTACGTAAATTATATATTCACATTATTGCTATATACATTCATAAAGAAAGGACCTCGTTAATAAACATTTTTTTATTTGCATATTTTTGAATTTCATTTCACTGACGGTCGTTGCCTTTTCAGCGTTGTTTTGCTTTACCACAAAGTATAATGGTTTTTATCTTTAAATATGCAACAAAAAAAAAAAATATACAGACACGAACTCCATTTTCCATTATGTATAGGAATTCGCAAGTTAAATAAATAATTAACAAGGTATACCCCTATGTTGTGTTTATTTTAACACTTGACTGGAAACCCCTTATTTATATATGTACATGTATCTATTGATTTTAGCCTTTTGTAAACTATACCATAGGTATTTATGTATGTATATAGAATAGATAGAAGAACATTAAGGAAATCAAGACATCTGTCAAAGGTCAAGTTATGTTCCCTAAATATAAATCTACCCCCGCCCACATACATTAAATTTGAATTATTTCATTAGAGATGCTGAGGGGACACGACAATTTATTGATCTTTATATCCTCACCACCAAAATGCGTACATGATACGAGTATATAGCAAATATTCTGCGGCACATTAAATTCAAGGTCTTTTTTGGACCGAAAAAGAAGTAAATTTGAAATGTCAACTGCATGTCCAAATGGGAATATAAAAATACACAAACCAAACCAAGAGTTAATACGTTTCTCATTTTTTTTATTTTTATTTTTTTTTTTTTTGGTTAAAAGAAGCCCCCTTTTAGGATATTTTTAGGATGGATTGTTGTTAAGGGCTGTTTCCGGGAAGTTCTTAGCTGCGTGTGTGGTATGGTAGTTTGTCATTCGCCGTCTCGTAGATCGCAGATAAGAGAGATTAATGTGAAGAAGATAAATATTGCTGGAGGGACTGCAACAGGGACTGGTTTATAAGGATAAAACGGGATGGGGATAGTATTATTATTAGGGACAGGGACAAGGACACAACTCTTAAAATTACATCGTATATACATATACATATATATGTGTATATATGAGATAAATGGGTTGAAGGCAATACATAAATTATTCAAAGGTCACATGTGTGAGTTAGTCAAGGGAGTCATTGTCGTACTTCGTCTAGAAATTAATTTAAAACAGAAAGAAACTAACCAAAGTGAAAACAAACTTTGGAAATAAGCGAAAGTGTCCAAAATGCCAACGAAACTTGCATAAATACATACATAGACATACATACATACATACATATATGTATGTAAAGAATTCGAGACAAAATTATGGTGGCGCCACATGTAAAATAAATCCCCAAGTCCACTGACTTTTACTCCTCACATGGCTGAGCTTAAGTTGAGCCCTTAGCATCGGCTATAAAACCAATTAAACTTAAGATAATGTTTTTCGAAAGTCAGGATGATGGGATGAACGCTTAAAATGATTATATACGCAAAGGAATTTTCAGAATAATGTTACATATATCTTTCATCAAACGGCAAACGGATGACCGACGAAGGTTTATTTGACAGATGGCTTTATAAAAATACCTATTGGAGAAAGAGATACAAAAATATTTTTAGAGTCATCAAATGCAATTTCGTTGGTTCAAAAATTAATGAGTGAATATTTCCCGTAACTACATAATATGTAACGGGTCTTTGGAAAGCAAACTAATTGGAATTTTGAATTTGGAATTTTGTAAATCAAATGCTTTTAATAAAACTTCAATAATTGATTTTGGATGCAATATGCAAATGGTTGTAATTGTGATCCTACATTTATAATTGTGACAAAGACCATAATTTTCTCAGTTATTTCATCTTTCAAAACGTATACCTACCTACAGTGGGCCTTTTAAAACCACTTGGATTCCAAATTTCTAAACAAAATTAGAACGGATTTAATTTTAGTTTTTAGTTTTTGATTTGTAAAATATTTTTACACTTTAAAGTGATAAAGTGCCTTCTTTGTTAAAAGATCTTTTGGGCTCGGTTCTTTCGGCTTTTACCTAAACAGTATTTAATTAGCTAAAAATTAAAAAAATACATAATTATACTCAAATGAGGACTCAAGTCTTCACTCTAATTTACATTTCATTATATTACGACATTTCAAGTCAAAGACTCTTCAACATCTTTTTTTTTTTTTGTTATCATTAATCTCGAATCAAATCTAAATCTTTAAACGATAAAAGAAAGTATTTTGTACCTGTCATTTGAAGTGTCAAAATAATTATCTTTAAAGAGATTTTTTTTTTTTGTTAACCAGGAACAATGAGGATTCAAGTGTTTCCATATCAAATAATGGTAAGTTCCTAACCAAGTCATCAACCTTAAGTGAAGAGAAAACAAGGAAATAAGAAAATAAAATAAAAGAACAAAAGAAAAACAGGAAAACAGGAAAAACAAACCCACGTCAAATTTATCAAGATTGATTTTCGATATGGCCAACCAATTGTTTTTATATGTATTGTACATGTATGTATGTATATTACATGGCAACTTTATCGCACGCCCGGTACCCGGAAACCGGAACACGGAAATTTAAAGTGCGTTTGAAAGCTTTCCAACCAACACAACAGCTGTCGGCTTTGAATACCGACAATTACTTATTGTATCCAGAATATACCTATACCCTACCCTACATACATACATACCTTTTCGTACGTACATATACAAACATTAAAAAAATTATTTTATTTTTTTCTCGATAGATACAAAAAGATTGACATAGTAAATTCAATCCACGGCACGTTTTTATTTTCATATATTTTTTTTTTTTATTATTTTGATTTTGTGTATTGGAATCAATAAAACATTGACGAGCACAAAACTTTCATTGTTATAACATCGTGAAACAAATTGATGCAGCCAATTAAAAACGCATTGTCTGTGAGAACAACAGCGGTATTTGCAACTTGCACTATCATTAACTATTGAAGCCATGAATATAAACCTTTATAGTTAAAACCTCACGGCTGAAATCAATAGTTTCACTTGAACTTATAAAAAAAAAAAAGAAAACGTAAAAGGGATGCACATTGTACAAAGCATCAGTAATTCGTTTTGGTTGGTTTTATATAACATTTTCATGGTTACCACTTTAAAAATCTTTCTAATGAAGTTTAACAAAATTAGAAGCTAAGGAAAACTATCGATTGTTGTCGAGATGTTCAATACATGCATTATCACTTACATAGTATAAAACAAAGTCTCTTACCGTTGTCTGTTTGTCCCTACGCTTTAAAACTACACAACGGATTTTGATGCAATTTTTTAAAAAATAAAATATGGAAAAATTGGAGGAACACAGTTCCCATACAATTAGATCTACCTGAAAAAAAAAACGAAAAAACATTTTTGACTAGCTGTTGCCCGCGACTTCGTCCGCTTCATTTTGGGTTATTATGATCCCAATTAAGATTATGTTTTAAAAAAGAGGCTGGGTGCGACCCACACTGATAACTTCTCACTGTTCATAATTTGAAAACTTGGCGTTTCTGGCGATTTACGTGTGACATTTTTGTTAGAGATTTTTGTAGTTTTTATTTATTGTAAGAAAGGTAAATTTTCATTCGTCAACATTTTATTCCATATTCTTTTCTAGGTTACTATCTATCACCATACCAAATTTCAACAAAATCCGTTCAGCCGTTTAGGCGTGAAATTTTGTCGGTTGTCAAATTTTTATATTTCAGCGTCGGTCCAACTTTAACGAAAAGCTGTAAAGTTACCTGTTATTCACCAATTTGTCAGTGCCTGAGATCTACTGGTTTGAACGGGACAAAGTACGCCCGGTTCTCTAATAATAATTTATAAAGAAAAGTTCAATATTTTTATGTTTTTTTTTTTGTACTGATTCATTGTCTTCGGTGATCGATGCGTTGCAATTTGTCTAGATGGGCTGATAATGATTCCAATGGGTCTACACACACGGGATGAAGAATTTTCGAACTAAAACCGTTTTAAGTCTTGAGTCCAAGAACACATGAGATGATTTCAGTCAGGGCGAAAAATTGTATCGTATTTTGCAGACCAAAAACTGTAAACTGTTGTGTGTGTGTTAGTTTCAGTCTTCGTTATTTACGAAATTTTGGGTTGAAATTTTAGTCCATTTCATAGTGCACACTTTGCTTCCCTTGCCCAAAAAAAACGGTTTCAGTGCGGACTGAAAAGTCTCGTGTGTGCAGACACAATTAGCTTCTTTGTGCAGTTGGATTGTGGTCTATTCCTTGCTGAAACGTTCGTTCCAGTCGAAGAACTAGGTAATCAAGTACAAATTCTAACTAAGCATCTTCCTTTCCATGATTGCTGTCTTTGAAATTGTCTAGGAATTCAAGTAACAGGTTTCTTCAACTGTTCGCGGAATGGCTTCTTCTATCAGAAGCTGGATTGCATTTTCTCGATATCAAGAAAGCATCCGACTACGTGCTTTGATGGTGTCGAATCGATATTTCAGCACCGGATGCAATGTTTAATGGTTTTCCTGAAAGTCAAACTTCAAATAAAGAGCTACCTCATGTCCTTTACGGATTTTCAAGAACCCTTTTTTGGAGATATCGTCGATTTTTTTTTGGAGAATCCTTCATTTTGAGGAGGATCAAAAATGCATGCGGTAGCCTTTTTAAGACCAAAATTCTGATTTCGTTACAAGAGCTGCTGAACAGATGTATAAACTTGAAGGAGGCGGTGAGTGTGGTACAACATTTCTTTAGAGGTAATTTTTCTTGAATGTTGTTGCTGCTGTTTTCTGGTCTGGTGAATGATGCTTTTTGAGAAGTCTGTTGTTGTTTTCAAAGGTGCGATTTAATTATCTTGAGTTTCGCAAAAATAATTTATCTACACTTATTGCAGCTTTCTCCAAACTGTTCTGTTGTAAACAGGTGTCAAAGTTATTTTCTTGATTTTGGTCTTTATCTTCACATGGTTTTCGTAAATAATGAAACATTTCTAAAGTTTTGATTTTAAACTACATAATTGGTAACCTTGCTTTTATGTGTATAATATTCCATAGCACATATCGACTGTGACCACTACAAACCCAATGTGTAATCCTTCGCACGGGGATTTCCAGTTAAGCATCACCCATAGTCGTGCAACACGCTTACATAACCCCAATACGAATATAAGGACCACGTGGAGGTTGAAACAATAAATCTTGTTTTTATTTTTAATTTTGGAATTGCATTTTTTTATCTTATTAGGTATGTATTATTTTTATCACCCCAACACATGTGTATATCTGTATATAGCATATTCATATGTTGTTAGTGAACAAAATTAAAAAAAAAACACCGCAGTTCAAATGTATAATAGTATGTAGTAGTAGTACTTTCAATCCCTCTGTTTGTAGCTTTAGAATATCACTTGAAATTATCCGCACCGTTATAACTTAAATATAAACCAGCTCTCTTTGGCATGCACATAAAGTTTTTTTTGTTTGTTTGTTTTTTTTTCTGAAAAAAAGATGGTTGTTTTAAAAAAATGTTTTGTCTCAACATAACCTGTGTAGTGTGTGCTATAGCATAACAATTACATCCCAACCTACATACATATATGAGAGCATGCATGAATCTCAAGATTATGGTTTCTTGTTTTAAGTGGGATTTTCTCTTCTAATGTGAAGGACTACCTCCTGAAAAAGAAAACAGAAAACTGGAAATGGAGATGGAGATGGAGAGTCGTAAAAAACCTCTAAATTCAAAAATTTGTTGAAGGAAAACAACGCATGTAATGTACTACCATCATAGGGGAGAACGGGTTAAGATTTATGTCGAAGCGAAATAGAAGTCTGAGTTTTGTCAAAACTTGCTTAAGATCAATTTATCTGGATCTTAAAATTACTTAAAACATTTAGTGACATGGAGCGACAGAAATATTTCAGAGCTAAAATATTCCAAGCCATATCCAAATAGGACGATTTCTTGAATCAGATATCGTATAAGCTCGGTAGACTGCGAGGGCTAGTCACCTAGCTTGCATCATGAGCCAAGAGGAACCACCTGGAAAAGTTCTTTGTATAACATTTTATGGTAGGAGACAGCATGGCAGACCATCATTCTTACGCTGGAGACGCCCCAAGTCTTGGGGTGCGCAACTGGATGGATGGATGGCATCGGCTCGCGATCGGGATAAATGGAGGGACTTGTTAAATGAAACCAGGATCGGATCCCGTCTGTCGAGCCGACGATGATGATATTCAAACATATTTCTTTTTTTAGTGCAAGATTTCACGAAGCTTTATTTACATTTGGATTCCAGTTTGAAGGTTGACATCAGGTATAAGCTTGGCTCAATAAATTAAGGTATCTGCGAGTATATCTATATATGAAAATGAATGGCTTAGGAGTTTTGAGCGGCAAAATATCTTAGTTCAACTCAGTTTAAAATAAATCTTTGAATAAATCTTGAATCAACAAAATAAACTTTGCCCCTGTCTCTCCTTTAAGCAACCCAAGGTCCCATCAAGCTAAAGCTAAGCAAACCAGAGGGAGGTGTTATGGTGTTATTACAAACATTCCGTTGGATTATATACGTTTTGCAATATTCCCCACCGAGGCACTCAAACAAATAAGAGAACAAAAAAGCTCCACCTACTCCTTACGGTTCAACAATGTCGAAGTCGAGAGGACAAAAAGGACAACAAAGACGCGTCGCCGGTGTGTTGTCGTTGTAGTTGTCGTTGTCGTCGGTCGGTTGATCTAAGGCAGCGAGACAACAACCGAAAACAAAAAATAAAAGTTTATGAACAAAAAAGAAACACAATTATGTTTCGTCATAAAAATGCTAAATACGCTAATTACTTTTTTTTGCTGCTCCTCCGTTTTGGTGCGGTCTTTATGGCTAAGCGAAGAAAAATACGTATCCAACAGTTGTTAGTAATCCCCATTTTCTTAAACCTGCTCCTGAATCTCCTCCATCTCAAGTGAAGGCATCTCTTCTCGTATAAATGTATGTATTTATATATGTACATATGTATGTACATATTTTCTTGAAGAATTTGATGATTTCCATTTTGTTTTTTTTTTCCTTAGTTTTTCTTTTTGTTGGGTTGGGTTTAATTTTCGTCAGTTAATTTTCGGAAATAAGGACAAAAGTATTTCGTTGATTATGATGACAAATACACGTACACAAACACGCACATGCAAACATATACACATCGAACTAAGACGAAATGACAATTCTTCTCGAGGCAGTACTTTTACTGGAGATTATTATGTATTTATATTTGAATTAGGGACTGACGACAATGACAAAAACAAAAACAACAACAACAACGAAAACGAAAACCAAATGGACCTTGATCCTTATGCTCAAACCGTAGGTTCATTTCTTTTCTTATTTTTTTTTTTGACTTGCTATTTTATATAGTATATTTTTTTTGAAAAAAATGTATTATTATTTGGAGTACAATTACGAGTATAATCAATTGGACTTGGTATTGTCTTTGTTTGGCTTGATAGTAAATAACAGAGACCGAGAATTCAGTTTGAGTAAATTCTTACATCGAGACTTAACAAAAGTATGTATAATATAAAAAGGACATACATCTTAAGACTATTAGTGTAGTGCCTACTATATTTGGAAGATCTTAACTTTTCTCACACTATTCGATCGTTGCCAAATAAAGCCGACTGCAAGTGATGTAACTGTCCACTAACGTTTCCCAAATTAAGCTTTGCGTGTAGTGTACGTTAGTTAGATCTTACAATATTGTCTCACCTCAAAATGTCTGACAAATATCTAGCAATAAGCTGACAGTTAATTGTGTGTGTAAACAGTTAGTAGAGAATAAAAATGTCTTTCGTTTTATTGTCAAAAGTCCGATACTTGTATGAATATTTACCAATACATTTTATGTTTTAAATGATTGCTACCAACCGTTTTCAAAAAGTTAAACACATTGGCACAAATTTTAGACAACCTATTGTTAACAGCTAAACATTTTACTACATAATTAGCATTTTCCTAAATGTTTTGGAATTTACGAGTGACACATTTTACAAATTTCTAATTCCATTTTATTAAAAAACGGGAATGGAACCACTTAAATGAAAATGTCAGATACTCAGCAGTAGAAGTCAAAAGTCAAAAGTAAAACTAATAAAAATGGTGTAGGTTGGTACATATACATACTGTACGAGTATGCATAAAAAATGTATGTATTTTTATCTTACAAAGTTCTCACATTTATCAAAAATAAGTTTTTGTGTAATGTATTTTCTTATTTTCAGTTATTTGAAATGCTCTACAACTTGTAGAAGGGAATGGCATATTTTTCTTTCCTAAAGCTAATAATTTTGTATGTGTTGTACTTTACAAATTGTTGCTACCAAAACGAAGTTTTTTTTTAAATACTGATTCTTTTTTGTCACCCCTGGTGAACGCGATTTTCTTTTCACTTAAATAAAATTAAACTCGATTTCTTTTTTTTTTGTGTAAAAACTAAAAACGTTATAAAAATTTATTTTAAAAATAATGCGTTTGTGTCGAAAGTTCTAGAAAGAATGAACTTTAATTTCCTTAAAGGTAAAAGCGTAGAATTTAATTTGACATTAAGTGTCAATTTGAGGTATTATTTTGTTGGTTAGGTTACAATAATAACTTTGTATTTATATTAATTTAAAATGTAGTTTAATAAATTCAAAATGTAGATAGTAAAATAATTTAAAAAAATATGTCAACAAATTGATTTAGCAAATTGCTAAAAGTTAAAATCACGAAATGGCTACTTTAACTTTAGCAAAGTTAAATCGTTTAAAATTTTGCTCCTGTCATTTTATTTCTTATTTTCGTACTTAATGAAATGTGTACAGTAAGTACAACTATTTCCATTTTTGGCTGTCCCATTTTATATTTTTTATAATAAACTAGAGGACCCGGTGAACTTCGTCTCACCACAATTTAAAGTAAGCTATGAAAAAATATTTGTGTTGCTAATTCGATATTCCATGAATTTTTTTTCATAGTTTCTAGATGGCCTAGTGTACTTCGTCAGCTTATTAAAAAATATTGCTTCAATTTTTGAGTAAAACGACGTTTAATCCAAATTAAATACATCTTACCGGGATAAAAAGTAGCCTACATATATAGACAATTTCAGATTAAAGTCTGTCTCAGCCAAATCGGTTCAGCCGTTCTTGAGTTATAAATAGTGTAATTGTTTGGTAAATGAATTAACAAATTAAATAAAATTGTGTCAGATTTCTTATAACTAATTGTCAGACGAATTTTTTGACAATTGATTGTATGATTACACAGTTGAAAGCGTGTTTTTTAAATGAAACGTAAAATAAACGATAAAAATACAAACTATAAGAAATGATTTAACTGTGTTCAACTCGATGATGTGCAAAGCTTCAAAGAAGATTGAGATACCTTATTTATTATTATTAATGCATTAAATCTACATGACAAATTGTTGAAAACTGTTTGCAAACGTATTGAATTATTGAAAGTTTCCGTGTTACATCAAGTTTCTTGTTTTAAATGACTCAAGTGACAAGATACCACATATAAATTATATCATCAGAATATTGTCTTTGACATCGAATTATGAATTTTGGATAAACAAAAGTAACCTAAAATTTGGAACACCCTGATCTTGTTTTCTTACATAATTTAGTTGAAATGAAATTTAAATATTAAGTAAATTTGAACTTTTTTTAAAAAAATCTTCAGTCTACTCTACGTGTATCAAAAATATCTAAAATCACCTTAGTGCATATTTTGTTTCCTTGAAATAAAAAAAAACAAAAAAAACACTAATACGCCCAAGTGACCCAATTAATTCTCTTCCAATTCCACCAGTATGCACTTTTCATTTTGACTTTAATAAAATGTTCAAGATTGCCTTTATGAAAATGACTTCTTTATCCTTTAATCCTATAGTCTACAACAAATAAAAGCTTTAGTTAGAATTGAGTCGAACAAGGCCAACTTCTTTGGGCAATAGCTTACGCAAGCTAAAATTAGAGGTTAAGAAGCTATCCGTAAACAGTTATCTTGTTTGTTCACGTCCGGTCCCTCTCAAACAGCAGCTCTACGATTAAAAATATAAAAAAATGTAATTTTACTCAAAAATTGGAATAATCATAACATGATGTACACAAAAATGTATAGTATATATTGGAGTGAATTAATAACAAAATAAAAAACTCCCACTACCCTTTTGCTTTATTATTTTTCCTTCCAGCATATACATACATACATACGTATACATAAGACATAACTTTTCTTATTATTCTCTGTATACAATATCTACGAGTACGAGTATCTTCCTTATTGCTTCGTGGGGATGAATTTCGTCAAAATATGTATCAACAAAAATATTCCTTGGAAATGGGAACGACGACCCAAGATGTTGCATTGATGATGATGACGATGATGAATTTTTTGCATCTGATTAGGGCCACCCATTTTAGACTAAGCATGTACATCAGTACATCTGCTTGCGTTCAATAGTACAAGTATATCTTCAGCTCTAATACTTCTGTACGTAATCTTGCCTGCCTCTGGAGAATTTGTTTTATCAGGGATACATTTCGGTTGTTGTATGTTCATTTGCAATCAAATGACTTTTGGGATCAACATCTTGTTTAGCCTTCCATTTCCATTTCCGTTTCCGTTTCTACTTGATGTATGTGTGGCTTCTTATTTTTTACTTTTTGTGTCTTAGTTGCGATAGTTTTTTTTTTGTTATTTGTTTTTTTTTTTTGGTTATTCTTTGTTAGTTTCTTCAAATGCAGATTGCTGTCTGCAGGAATCATTTAATAAATAACACTTACTGAATAATTCATGAGTTTTTGTTTTAAGATATATCCTATATTTATTATTCTTTTTGTATTATGAATAATGTATTTTCGTCACATTATCTGTGCAACGGAAAAGGAAAAATAAAACAATTTTATTTTAACATAATAAGATTAAAGAAATTCTTTTAACTCTCATTCACGCCTAGATTATCATTTTTTGTTTTGATTATAATTAAATTTGTTTTTTTTTTTTTTGTAGACAATCATTAGGGTCAATTTATAAATTGATTTTTAAATCATTACCTTCTGGTATGAATATACATATGTATAGATAATGTAAGACTTTTCAACAGTTCCAAAAAAACGTTGGATAGAAACTCATAAAATCTACCCTCAACACTTTGTCATCAAAGAAATATTCAAAATTATATTAAATACAAAATTAATGATTTTTCCTTAAAAAATATATTCAAGAATCAAAAATCTTTAGTTCTTTCATGATATTAAATTTCAAAAACCTCCATTCTCAATTTCATATGTTGTTAAACCACACATTGACTTTTGTCATATATGAAAATGTCTAGAAGTTTTACCAAATGTCATGAACAGACAATAAAAAAAAAAAAATAAACCTTTCATGGACAATTCTACAACTTTTTTCAATTAATTCATTTTAATTGGTACAACCATGAAATACACTTCACCTGGTTCCATGACAAGCTCTCCCATGAAATTAACAATTAATGGAAACCATTGCATTGCTAAGGAGTTTTTTTTATTTTTTGTTTAATGTGCAATGCACTACTTATACCTACATACATACTGACAAATTTACACACATTCAGTACATATAATATAATTTACAGAATTGAAAAACCGCTTAACATCAGGGAGCTTAAAATAAAAATTGAAAAATAAAATACTGAACATAAGTTTGTTTGCTCTTACGACGACGGACAGCACAACTGCGACAACGATTGGCAGACGACTTTTCAATATATACATTCGCATTGCACTCATTTTAACGCTCGCTTAAAACAAAAGTTTGTTTTATCATTATATTAAAAAAATATATGTATGTATACAAAAAAAAAAAAAAAACAAACAAACAAACAAAAAACCAACACACCAAACCTCCGAAGTTTAATTGTCCATATTAAAAATTTAATTGCAATTAATGTTAAACGGATGTTTTTCGATGATTTTATTCGTTTGTCGTCCTGAAAAAGTTTCGCCAAAGCTTTTAAATGCACGCCACTGCATAGGTATACAAAAGAAAAATGAATGTCTGGTAAATTCGATTATCCAAAGAGCAAATTAAAACATTTTGTTTTATGCCACCAGGGGCGAAGAGTGTGGCTTCTGATGAACACTATAATGTTTGGTTTTCATTTTTTATTCGATAAAATAAATAAAACAAATTTCTGAGTACCTACCCTTTATCTGTTTAAGCCATTTAATTTTAAAACTTAGGCCTCAACAAAAAATCAAAATTTGAACATCTGTCAAAATTTGGGAGAAGAAATTAATGTCAATGTTTTAAAATATACACTTTAATGAAAGAAATTAAATTTTGGCCATTTATTATGGCTTCATTAGAAAAATCAATTATTCTTATTAATTTATGGATTAAAATGATTCCAATTGGATGGCTACCTCGGGTGGCTGAGCAGTAGCACATTCGAAAGTCATACCCATATTAAAAGCTCGTTAAGATAGGGAAATCCCTTGTAGCTAAACAGGCCAATTAGCCTTCTAAGTAGTTTGAGTAAGGTGTACGAAAAAGTGTTAAAGAAAAAATTAAGCTAAATAATTGAAGAAAATCATATTTTTCCTGATCAGCAGTTTGGATTTAGGAGTCACCATAGTACTTCACATTAAGTTCTTATAATGGCCAGTTATAGCTATCATTGGTTTTCATCATTGAAATCAATCATTGGCATTTTTTTGACAAGTTGGTTATAGCATTCATTGAAAAATATTCCATTGCAAATATCTATCATTAAAATAAAAAAACTCTGGTTTTACACCATTTCTACTGTTTGGAAAAAAGAACATATTAAAATTCTAACAACCGTTAGATTTATTTAAATTTCTTTTAAAGACTACGTACAACTACAAAATTTAAAAGAAAAAAAAATATAAATAACAAACATTTTCCAAACATTTGAGGTTAGAGTTGATCATTGAAAGAAAAACTGACAGGTGGGAATACAACGAGAATGGAATGCTTTCATTGGAATGGTTTTGTTCCAAATCAAAACAGCTGTTCATTGAAAACGATTTCATCATTGAAAAATTAAAAATTAACTTACAGAAAAGTTCTGGGTTAGAATAAATGTAGACTTCAAGGCGGTACAATAGTCTGCTTGGTCGGTTTGGATGATTTTGGTTTTGAAATGTTTTTCGTAGTTCAGGTAAGGTTAAAAAAGTGAGAAAATATGGACAAATTGGTAGGAGACTGTGAAAAAAACAACTTAATTTTTTCTAAAAAAAATAGTCCAAAGATTTTTGTCTGGAAGATGTTTTCAAGTGTACGTTAATAAAAGTAAATCTGACTAAGTTAACATACAGTATGGTTATATACTGTATACAGATGACACCTGCATGAGTGTCTTCTTCAAAATGAAACTTGAAATTTTCATGACATATTATCACAAATGGAAAATTAAACTAAATGTTGGAATGATAAAATCACTTTTTTTTCATCAGAAAAAGAAAACGATTGTTTCTACCCAGCAACGAGTTGGAAGTCAATGGAATTCCTATGTAAAATGGAAGTCTAGTGTACAATATCTTGGAATAAATCTTGACAACTGGCTTATTTTTAATGAGCATATTAATAAAACGGGAAAAAAAAAGTCAATATTGCAATCAAAATTCTGTATCTGCTAGCAAATGGAAAATCAGATTTAAGTATTGCAAAATTTGTATACGCAAAATTGTGTTTCAAGCAATTCTGTTATATGAATGTCAGGTGTGTGGGGAATTGTGCAACTTGCCACATTAAGAAACTTCAAGTATGCCAAAACATAATATTATAAAAATGATGTTGAATATTGTACCTTGGCATGGCATCATTCAATTATAATGATGTTTAATTGATTTTCCCAAGAATTCAAAAATTAACTGATAAATTCTTAATGAACTGTGATATTTCTGACAATCCTTTGGTTGTTGGTAGTGTATTTATATTAATTTATTTATTTTCATATTTGTATTAATTTATTATTTATTTATTGGTTTATTTATTTTCTATTTACTTATTCACTTAATTTGTTATTAATTTGCTTGTTTATTTATTAATTATTTAATTCTTGTTACATAACATATACATATGTATTTATTTTTCTACTTATTTGTTTATTTATTCATTTAAATTTTTGTTTTTAATTTACTCTACATATTTCCTATAGTCGAAATAATTATTTACTTAATTAAGGTTTTTGTCATATTTTCCTTCAACATTAAAAATTAATTTTTTTTCCTTTGAATTTGTAATTATAATGTTGTACAAATTAACGTGTTCAGTAGAAAGATACATTTTAAATATCATTTATCTATCTATCTAAATTTTTGTCCATTTATATACATTAGAAAAAGTATACATTCTCATTAATTTATGGATTACAACGATTTCATTTGAATGGCTACCTCAGTTGGCAACGCAGTAGCATATTCTTTCTGTCAATCCAGTTTTCCAAGAAAAAGAATTTTATTGACCTTAAATGCCCAACTATAATATAGACTTAATCGAGCTTAAGCTAATGTCAAAACCGAACGATTTGTTTCCAAAAGTTATCGTTAAAATAAAAATTAACCATAATGATAGATTCTGGTAAAACTTAAGCAAATGTTTTTCAAATTTGACATTTACAAAAGTTCGAACGATTTCAGTCAATGTTAAAATGGGTCAAATGGTAGTTTCGAGGTGGACAATTCACATCGTCAAGACGTTTGATAATACGATTTGGGAATTGAATAGGTTATGCAAAGGATCGATTGTGATATGAGAGTGCAATCCTGCATGAACCAGACTTTGTCCTAATTTAAGTCTTAAATTTCAGTAAAAAAAAGCTTAAAATGGTTTTGAAACGTTTTTTCCAGACTCATTTGTAGAAGAAAATTATAATGCCGCAATTCCAAAATCCGCACCAAACTGTCACTCTCTGTGATGCATTTGCATTGGCTTGACAGCAACTTTTTTTTGTTAACGTAGATGTCCGGTCTACAAAGCACTCACTTTGAAATTAAGTCCTTGACATTTCTCAACGTTGTGGAAGCACAAAGCCACTTATTTAATTCCGCAGAGGTATAGATATTATATTAACAAAAATAACGTCGTGAAAATTACAGCTCTTTACATTTTTTGATTAAGGCGTACCATCACTAATTTTGGGTACTTGATCCTTATATTTGAGTTAAGACTTTCAATTCTCTCAGAAATTCAATTTTCAAAAAAGTATTCGTACCCTTCATCTATAGTCTTGTCCTTAAATATAATAAGAGCTTGTGGTTATCGCGTTGGTGTATACCTTTTCTTTTAACACGTCGAATAAAATGGTAATCCCGCACTAAGTCACCATTAGCAATAGGAAATATTTTCTTTCCACCTAAAAATTTCATTCTCAAAAAAGCCACCTGGCATCCTGAATGTTTATATTTTTGTAAATTGAACTTCTTTAGTGTTTAATAGAAGGAACAGAATTGATACAAATAAATCGAATTTAAAACCACCACAAAAAACAAATACATATGTACTTCAGTTGCATTATGACCATAACTTGCATCCATATCCACCTTACCTATATATGGGTTACTTTTCAAAACACTATTAAAATTACTAAGTATTGACTGGACATAACATCAATTAGTAAAAAGTATATAGTAACTGTAGTTGCAATTTCGCTTCCCTAATTGCTTTCATTCAACAAGAATTCCTCTAAAACGGTATACTTACCCCCAATACACTGGGGGAATCATACATATACATACATAATTTCCTATGAACCATCCATAAACCTTAATGGACCTCCATTTTATAATTCAAATTAATAACGCAACAATTTAGGATTGGATGCGGATGGTCGTCGTCGTCGTTGTCGTCGTCAATCGTCCTCCTCGAACTCCACATTCAATTTTTAAGCCACACATGGATGTTACATCAAAAGCTTCAACCGCCAACTATTTTTCTTTATGTTCGAAATAAATTCTTAATTGCAACAATTCAAAATATGTATACCAATTCCCTAACGTGTGTAATTGCTAATGATCAAAGCATTTCTGTTTTTAGTTCTCTTTATATTCCTGTCTCAGTTCAGGATGTTCAGGACCAGCTTGTCTACACATTAGCATAACCTACATACATACATATATGAATAAAATTAACATACCGTTACCATCGAACTGAAACCACTCTAGAATTCTGAAGGCTTATGATACATTATTATAAATTCAAATCCCCACTTCGAACCTCTCGTAAAATGTTTATATAATTGAGAAGATTTAAGCAGAAATAGGAAACCAAGATACAATTTTTTCTTATGGAGGACGAGAAGAATAATTCGATACCTACAATTATTATTTCCATATACATACATACATCCTATTGACTCTTTTCCAAATTTCCAGAAAGATCTTAACTGAAGCTTTTCAGCAGTCATGGAACAAAATATCCTGTTCGCCTTCAAAAGATTTCAGACAATTCTCCCTAATTAGATATTAATTTATTGTTATTATTAAAATTTTTATTATTGAATAAAAACATTTATTTTTAACCAACTCTAATTAAAGTGAATTAAATAATATGTTCTCTTATGTCATTGCGACGAGATTTAAAACATTTTGATGTTTAAATTCATCACTTAAATAAAACTTAAAAGGAATCAATTCTAAAAGGGAACTTCGCTTAGCTGTTATCTAGACAAAAACAGGGTGTACTTTCTAAAATATGCATTTCAATCTTAATTTGTCTTTAAAAATGTTTTTTTTTTTTAGTGTGGTTTTCAGTCTGGCAATACTTTTTCTGGAGTTGATCTTTTTGACAGCTGTCACTTGATTTATACTCAATTTGAACAACAACGTTTGCAACTAATGCAAATTTATTACCAAAATAATGGTTCGGATCGATCGACGCATAGCGCGTTGCGTTCAATATTTAGGTCGACATAATCACCCAGCAGAGTCGGTAATTCAAGGTACCATGGCTGGGTTTTGCCCCACCTTTACTCTAGTGGATAAAGCGCATCCTCAGAGACGCCGAGCAGTGCGCCCTGAAAACGCTTTTACTGCTGTGGAGCAGAGGATATCGAAGAAGACCCCGAATAAGACCATCCGCAATCGCGAGCAACAATTGGATCTGTCCCCATCCATTTTATGGAAAATTTAGCCCGTGACAATTGACGCCTTAGAAGAGAATATTCGTCGACGCGTTATTGCTGACATTCGGCCCCAAATGCTTTAAAAAGTATTCGAAAATTGGACCTCTCGCCTGTAATTATTTCGAGCCAAACACTGCGAAATCATTTGTAAAACATAATGGCAAACTCTTATCTTTGTAATAAAGCAAAATTCTTGGCCATAACATTAAATTATATGCGTTTTATTCCTTCTTGAAAACCACATCTCTAAAAAAAAACACTCTTATGTATTGCATACGTGGAATCTGGAATTTATTTTAATAACGATCATATACTCAAAACAAACTTCGTGCATTTATTAAATATGAATTTACTCGTACACTATTAAACTATTGAATTAATGTAAGATCAAAATACGTACATTGTTAATGAGACTTCATAAAACAAGCTCTCGAAGTCAGACACGCAATTATCCTGCTATACTAGAATTTCACTACTTCTATATTAATTGTTCACCAACAAGTTATAAATTATAAAACCATTATTGCTGTTTTCAACCAATATACTTTACTGACAGATGCTGCCATTGCATTAATTTATCTTTCAAAACAATAAATGTAAGTTTGTTGGTATACATTTCCAATTTACCATTAACAAAAAAAAAAATGTATGTATGTATGTATGTATGTAGGTAGGTAGTATTTTCAAAATTGGTTGAAATAATATTTTACTTGACTTTTCCTAACACCGATGTCGAATATAAAACAAATTAAATACAAATATTTCCCGTGGAAAACTTTTGACTTCATTATTATTATTATTTTTTTTGTGGAAAAACGTACGCACCCAACTTTTTGAGATGATAAAATAAAAAATTCCGAAAGAGGAAAAGTTCTGGCCTCCACCAGCAAGAGGTCGCACCAGGTCGACTTTCCATATAGGTCGACTTTCCATAGAATTCATATACATATGTATATGTATGTATGTAGTTCGTCCCCGCTCTCCACATAGTATATCATCAAAGCACAAATAAACACGACCATAAATTACCACATTTTGCGTCCGCCGCCAAACGGCGCGGCGGCATCGCTATGTTCAATGTTCACCTCATCCCACAAAAACACTCTCATTGAACAGTGTACACTTACACTATACACTCTAAATGGGACTATGTGGCGAAATGCAATGCTACATAGCAAGGACATCTATTCAACTTTCAACCACACAATAATACGAGACTCTCATAGACGGGGTTTGGGTTAAGTTCGGAATATCGAAGAACGGCGAACGGTGAACACTGAACACTAACAGTCGAATCGAGGAAGCCGGAGGGATAGTGTATATGTAGTATTCTGCTACGGTCGTATGGAACTATACAAGAATACATACATATGTACATATATATACTACTAACACCTTCCACAAGACTTAACTTTATTTTTTCTTAAATTACTTTTTCCGCACCACATACATAATATTGTTGGGGTTTGCGGGATTGCAGAGCAAATCCTTTTTCATTTCATTTCTTTCCATTTGGACGGACTCCTTGGTCAGAAATTCATAGAATGTTTTCCTTTCGTGGCCGTAGCGTGTCAATATGAAAACACAATATTTTTTTCTTATTTTCAGTTTTTTGTTTTTGTTTTTTTTTTTCTATTAAACATTTTTACTTAAAAAAAAAAAGGGCTTTTTATTTCAAAGCAAAGTGATGGGTGATTTTGCATATATAGTGTTTAGGTGGACTCTAACGAATTATTAAAGTTACGGTGACCATTTTTATTGTATTGATATTATTAAAACAAAAAAACTTTATTTGTGACTTTTAGCTTAAGTCTATAAATCAAAAACACTATCTGGAAAAGTGATTCGATTCCCATCATGCACGCGCTGCGCTGGGATGAGTCAGATATGCAATAATACGAAAAAATATTAAAATTAATAATAGCATCAAAAATGTATTCATATAAATTTAAAATATAGAGATTGATTACGATTGATTTCAACGCATAATTTTACATTCTACATTACAACATACCTATCCGGAGGGCATTATTGAATATTTGCGTTTCATCACTTTTTGTTTTTAAAAGATGACCGAAGCGATGAAATCAATGAATTTGAAATATTTTTTTTTAAATTTATTTATTTCATTCTTTTTTCATAACAATATAAATAAAATTTTAGTTCATATACAATAATTTTTAAATAAAAAAAAAAGAGAAATAAGTTGAAGCATTTATAGATATACAAATTTGTTATAAATGCCACTTTAATTTTATTTTTATTTAATTTTATTTTAAATTAATATGAGCAGTCAATTAAAGAAAAAAATTTAAAAAGAAAGTACATTGCATTAATTAATAAAAATTAAAAGAAATATTTAATTTAAGCATTACAAAAGTGATTCAATACATGACTTGTATGATCAAAACTGAAAAATCATAATTTTAAACCTTTCAAAAATCTAGATGGTAAAATTTCTGACCTGAGGTATAGTTATTATGTAATATTGGTATTACATAATTGTAAAATTTTATTTTGAATGAAGGTTTAGTTGTAGTTTTTCCTTCGAACAAATTTCAATTTAAAAGCTTATTTGAGAAAACAAAATGTAAATTGTCATTAGTAAGGTAGTCTTTAACCAAATCTATGTAAATTGTGCAATTCAACCCTATTGTTTAAAAAAAATGTAAATTTTGCTACAATAAAAAAATAAATAAAATAAGAAAAAAAAAATTCTAAAATCTGCAGAACGAAATACAAACAAAAAAAAAAAAATTAAGAAAAGCAGTGGTGCGCGAATTAGAAATATTTATTGTAAATGTTTTTAATATCTACTTTGAAATAGTATCTCTATCTATACAGGAATCTTCAAACGTAGAACTAATGGAAAAGTGTGATCCCAACTTGACATTCTTAATATTTTTCTTATCATAAGTTTTTTGTACATAATATCAAAAGTGATTGGATTTTATTGATTATACCATATTGCATCTTACAATGAAAAATTTCGTAATAGATTATTTTCAAAAATTCACCTCCACAAAACAGCTCGCAAATAAAAGAAATGCCTAAGATTGAAACATTCCTCAAATACCTCTATTCAAAAGATTCAGTGATGTTTGGGAAACACTATGATTGTCTTGACCTCGAAGCGAAGAAGGCGAAGGAACAATTAGCGGAAAATACTCTCAAGCGTCTAACTACTTTATTTGAAAAGAATCAAGTACGTGATGATTACAAGGAGTTAATAGAGCTTACGATGATTGTTATGAATAAACCGCCTTCACTGGCGTGCTCCAGGTCCGATTCATCATGAAAAATAAACTGTTCGATTTGTTAATTTTGGTAGACTCATCTAAACCAAAATTTGAATGGAAGCACCATTGGCAGCTGGCAGCAGATGTACCAGTAAATGACTTGCTTCTTTGAAAAAAACTTAAAATTCTACGAAGCCATTGATTCCGAAATAAGTGTAGTAGCTAGGGGTGTCTTAGAGCGTCACTTATTGTATTTGTCTGACGAATTGGTCGCCTTCGCCCTATTTTCTAA
This sequence comes from Scaeva pyrastri, assembly GCA_905146935.1. Classification (NCBI taxonomy): domain Eukaryota; kingdom Metazoa; phylum Arthropoda; class Insecta; order Diptera; family Syrphidae; genus Scaeva; species Scaeva pyrastri. The sequence continues at coordinate 34,724,293 of LR989927.1, read as the reverse complement.
CAAGCTCTCTAATAGTGAGAAAACGGCCATAGTAGAAAAAATAAATGTTGATAGTGTTAAGCGTTTAGTGCGAGGTGATTCCACTAAATTTGCTTTTCAGGCTACATTGGAAGATTTTGTATCGCAAAGAACGCTTAAAATTCTATTTCAGTTCTAGATATCAAGGGCTCTTTCCTGCAATTACCTCCTGAGACTTGAAGTGACAATTCAGATTACCTTCACAGGAAAAACCTGAGTGGGAATTTACGAAGAAAAGCAATTTTTACTTCATGTCGTAGAACAAAACAGGAAAAGCATTTCAACTGAAATTTCTAAAAAGTATCTGTCAGCAATAGTTTTAAGAAAATGAAAAAAGCAAAAAAAAAGTTTTTAAAACGAATCCATGTCGTCAGCGAAAGCTGTTAACACACCTTTGAAAGGCAACTGAAATAGTGAATTAGAAGCAGTAAAGGTCCAATCACAGACCCTTGTGGCACACTCATGTGAATTTATTCTTTACTGTTTCTAATCTTATTAATTTTTACCATTTCAAATCTATTCTCCATTTTTGTCTTTTTTATACAAGTTGTTTTTAAAATTAATTTAATAATTTCGCGTATCAAAACATTACAAGATTTTTTAGACTGATTTGGCGTGATTACGCAATTGTTTTGCACTTGCAAACATTTTAAAAATACTTTTTTTTTTAAATAATTTCATTGCAAAATCGGTCACACATGATATCGTATACTCTTTCCTATTAGAAGTCGCCAAGAATTCTGGAACATTGACGTATCTATCTAATATTTATCTCCTCTTATGTAGGATAACCCAAAAACTCAATCACTTAAAATAAAGGACAAAAGGTCACCTGAGCATTTCTAAGCTGGATCTTAAATACTCAGCCAATATTCCTCATGCTGTCGAGCTAAAACAACGAGGTGGATAAATGGGTGTATGGAACCATTTGAAACACATGCATGAAGACTTGTAGGCTTTTTAAAGGTCATTAGTTTTGAATGGAAGGTGTAAGGTACTCGTAAATTGAGGCCGTTCACCAACTTGACCAAGAATGATGACCTATTTTCGGCATTGATGATTTATTTTTCTTTTCTAAAGATAGGACATGAAAAAAATCAATTTCAATTCAAAAAGAAAAGAAAAGAAACGAAACATGTGCGTCCCTTTTACTTTCCATTTAGTGTGTCTCCTTTAATCAAACGTTTTGAATAAATGGTTAACTGTCAAAAACTACATACTTACATACTTATACTTTATATATGTATGTATTTATGTACATGTGGAATTTCCTAAACTTCTTTTGAACAGAAAACCGTTGCATGAAACACAAATCAACAAATAATATAAAATAGAATAGAATAGATAGACATATTCGATGACAAACGATGTATTGAAAGTGATAAAGTTATCCTTGTTAAGAACATAGTGAAGTTTTTTTGAAAAGATTTCCAGACTCTGAGAGTGAATCTTTGTTTCTTTGGAAACTTTTTACATATTTCAACTTATTTAACTCGTCACAAAGTTTATCTTTTCTTTTTTGTTTATCAGTTTCGTGTAATCCGTCTCTTCTTCATTCATCAACTTATTTTTATTTATTTTTTTTTTCGATTGTTGTTGTTTGTTGTTTGTTATTATTATTGCTTCTGATTTACTTTTCGATGAAATTCATAAGTTAAAAGTTTTTAATGTTCTTGAAAATAAATGCAATGCAGACCGAGATTTGTGAACTTCAGAATGAATGTTGTAGATTGTAGGTACCTATAAATAAAACTTTGATAATCTTATATCTGTTGATCCGGTTGTGTAGGTAAGTAATCGAAATTTAAGAAAGTACCCATCGTTTGTGGTGACCGACCGACCGACCGACGCGTGACGCTCTTAAGGATCAACTCCACTGCAGACACATTTTACTATTTTGAAAATGAATCCACACTCCACAGTGACATTAGGAATGCAACTGGTTGAAAACGATTTCGTTTCATTGAATTTTATGAAATCAGTCAGAAGAGATGACTTTGATATTTAAGTGAGCTCTAAAAAAAAAATAACAAACAATCAATTTATTCGTCATCTTAACGTTAAACGCCACCTTAAATATTTAAGTGAAGAAACTCGTCTTTAACTCCGCAGTATAGTGTAAAGGACTGTTCATATGAGAGCTACCAATGACCGACGAATGAACGAATATTCGTCCATTTTGACATTTCGTGCACATGTATTTTGTTTTTCGTCGCGAATAACGTTTATATGTATTTATTAGAGCAAGAAAGTCCTTTTAGAATGATTTTGAGGTTAGTAGCGCGGGAACAATTAATTCGATGCAGTGTGGATGGTATGTGGAACGCGAATTATATTTGACAGTTTGTAGCAGTCATATTGAAATTCGCGACTACAAAATTAGTAATTTAGCAATAATTACGATGCATATTTTTATAAATTAACATTTAATTAAAATAGTTTTCTATTTGTAAGGTTTTTGTGAAGAATTTAGACTTAAATATTTTTTTAATCCCATTTGTTTTTTTATTCCTCATGTCATAGTCCTTAAACGCCACGATTGTACTCACATTTTGAAAACTCAAAACAAATGAAAGAGAAAAACGATTCTTAACGTCTTGTTTTTATATCTGTCTTTTACTCTTGAAATAATACAAATTTTAAGTTTTAAAAAACTTAAGTAGGTACTCATAATTTTTTTAATCATTGATTTTATTTTAACATCGATTTCATTTTTGAATACCTATGGTTATTCGATTTATTATTTAAGACTAGCAGCCCTTCCCGGCTTCGCACGGGTGGACAATTGTTTTTCTTTATAATAAAAAATAAAGCCTCTGTTTCTCAGGGATAATACTTACTTACTTAGGTCCTCAGACCTACATTATCCCTATCTCAGGGATAATGAAGCATTCTAATGGTAGAAGAGTTATCGAAATCCGTCCAGTAGTTTTGGACTTTATTCCTAACAAACATACAAAAATACAACGTTTTTTCTTCATAATATTAGTATTTTTAGATATATAAATGTTAAATTCCTGTCCCAATTAAAACTTTGATAAAGATATTGTCTAAATTTTCAAGAGTATTGTAACTTGACGAGACTTGATTTAATTTGAACTTTAAATCCGACAAATCTGACTCATTACCTAAGGTGTTTTTTAAATATTTCTAAGGCAGCTTATTTAACGGCCCCTATTAACTGTAAAAATCCCATTCTGCTTATGTTATTGTTATTACTTATAAAGGACGAGAAAAAGGTAGAACAATTTAGAACCGATTTGTGGAAAACTCAAAGACATTAGGTACCTATTTACTATTTTAATATATTTGTATTGATATATTTTATATTGTTTTAAAATTCATGTTTTTCATAATTCAGGTTATTACAATAGTGAGGAAGAAACTATGTTATTTTTTTGTATTCAATCAGTCCAAAAAAGAAAATTTAACGTCATCGATGGTGTTGAAGGATAAAAATGATTTGCATGAGGAGATTTTGGATGACCAACTTTAACTTTCTCATCTCTAATAAGATTCTTTAAAAAAATGTAATTATGACGAGTAACAATAAAGCAATAAAATTCAGAAAGAATCATCGAAATTGGACTAAATAAACCATGCATCAGGTATAGCATGGGATATGGAAATTTGATGGAAAATAAATATTTCAATTGTGTTAAAAATATGTTCATTTTTTTAAGGTATGTTGTATTTTTTTTTTTATCCTTGGGGGCATTCTTTTATGGATTTTACAAAACAAAGAACCATCATTTCAGCGGAAACCAACATTTTTCCATTACAATATAAGAACATTCCAATGTCCAATATTCTTTCTTAATGTCATTTTTTTAAGACCATAAAGCAATAATTTGTTGTTGTTTTTTTATATTGTATTTTTGTTGTGCTTTGGAACTTCCTTGAATTGGGCATACCAGAGAACCACGACGCGAATATTACAAATTTAATTTTATTTGCCTTGTCCTTTGTTACACGACCGAACAACGACGGACGTACGACGACGACGATGACGACAAGGACGACGACGACGGCTTCAGGTCATTAAGAGGAATAAAATGCGAGCACACAGGCCGAAGAGCTGATGGGAGATGCATTCAACTCAGCCACAGCCCATATTGCTTATGTATGTATTTATGTATGTGTATGTATGTATGTATATATGTAGTAAAGGTATATTGTATAGCTTAATTATCGTATTTTAAATCACTAGCAGATGGCATTTATGCCATTTATGACTTACTTTCAGAATCAATTTTCGATTATTATTGCAACGCAGCTTTGTTTCCTGGAGTCGGTGGGTCGGTTGGTTGGTCAATGGTCATTCGGTCAGTCAGTCAGTTGGTTCTTCCATCTTTCCAATCAATATACATACATATGTATGTATGTACCTATTCGATTAAATTTTTAATTTTTTTCATCAAAGCCGATGACCCTGTGCCTGTGTCAATATGTATGTATGTGTATACCTTCTGTGAGCTGGAAGAGATGAGAGCTTTAAAGTCAACCCTTCTCTGTGTATGGGGCAATCAATGGACCAATTAAAACGCCCTCAAGCAAATAAAATCCGATCCACTTGTGGCAAGTGTAATAATTAGTTCATTTCATATGCATATAGGTACGGCCAGATGACTATGGTCATCCGCTGCAGCAGTTCTCTATTACCTGAGCTACTAGTTATGTGTTTGTGTATAGGAAACAGAAGATTTGTTGCACAGCAGCCATCACAGACAAGGCGAGAATTTCTACCAAAAAATTTCATACTCAGTTAAATATTTATGAGGATCACCATCAGGGCCATCAGCTACAATAGCAGCATGAGGTGAAAACTTCAACCACATAAAATGGCCACGTCCAATGTCCATACGATGATGCTATCGACTCTCGATTCGACTCGCTGACGACTACCTACGACGACGACGACGACGACGAATACGGCGCACAGAGCCATTCAATTTTAATCCAATTCCATTCGAATGGATTCCATGCAGAAAAAGCAATCATCATTATATCCCATATATGTATGTATGTATGTACCTGGGTTCCAGATCCCGCACCGGGTCAGGCATGAGTGGAAAGATGCAACGGCAAAGTATCTTCATTATTCCATCACTTGGCTCAAATAGATATCGACGGACAGGACACATTGCATGAACGGATGTGGGAGGTCTCGTTCTGGCTCTGGCTCTGACTCTGGCTTTGGCTCTGGCTCTGTTTAAATCGGGCTTGTCTGATCGAGTGTGGTGAATACGAATACCTACGTTCTATGAAGCTGAGTGGCAGTCTTCCCCCAAGCACTCTACGTCTACACATCTACAGTCTAAGCACAGCATCCTGAATCCTGATATAGTGAAAACAACAATCAATACAAGGTGCACATCTGGTACCCGTAAATTTCAATTTGATGATGTTCGATTTTAGCAACAACAAAACCATGAACCACTATCCTAATATAGTTTACAACAACATCCTATATAACTACCACTACATCAGCAGCAACTACCGTGTCGACTTCAAGGATTGTACGGAAAGAAAACGAAATTCAAGGTTTACACACTGCCAATCTAGTCTATACAGCGCAGCGGGCTCTAACTCCACATAAATAAATAATTCAATCCCATCCTTGTGCCCCTCTTTCCTGTCCACATCGATCCACGGAAAGAGATAATAAATCTGGTATGGTATACGAGTTTGCTGCTGGATAACGGTAAGTGTGTGTTCCCGTTTACACCCGCATTCCATATCCTCATCATAGAAGGAAAAAACACATTAACGGATGAAAAATTGCTGGCAAAAGTCGGGCGAAATATGCTTTTTCGCCTTTATACATACATGTACATACAATACATACATATGTACATTGTACATACACTCGTACAATGTATGTAGAAATGTGTGTTGATATAAGGACGACAGGGGGGATTAAGGATGCTTACATAGTTCACGTATCTGTGAGAGCACAAAAACTTTTATGCTGTGCGTATTTTACGAGGCAAGCTACCGTCTACTACCTTCTGTTAGAGTAGGACATGCGACCAAGGAGTGTTAGTGTTGTTTGGGAGTTAGAACTACTGACGGCGACCGACACCACGACGCGACCGACCGACGACGTGGGAAAAGGTTCGAGTCCTAGGAGCTACGAGCAGTAACGTGATGGGATATTCTGTCCAATTGGATGATGATGATGATAAACCAGAACGTAATGAATATTTGCTTGTATAGTAAAAATAATTGGACTTTCGTTAGATATTGACTATGTGGCTACTACTTTTGCATTGATTCTTAACTTTCAACTGTCATTCGAATATGTCAACTGGAAATGTGATATCTTTACCTATGAGGGTTTGTTTACACTTACAGAGCGATGATTTGTAGTGAATTAATTTTCGAGTTGCACATTTTTAGAATTGAAAATTGTGAAACCTAGAACGAATCTGAGCCAGGCTGCAGCATCATGCTTATATAATTTTAATTAATTAAAGTTCTTCAATTGCAATTAAGAATCTACGCATTCGTCTTAGTCTTATGATATGACTATGTATTGGTTTCAGAATTTTTAGACAGTAGCCGCGTTTTATTATGCACATGAGATGAACTGGTTCAGATCACTAAAATAAAACGATACGGATCATATTTTCCCACTTTTTCACAATGATGTTGCCCGTTGTGATTATTGGAATTTAATTATACTCCGAAAAAAAAAATCTTGCCCGTACTCGACACAGAGATGTCTGTATCCTGCCGTTCAGTACGCAACTTAAGATTGTAAACTTTGCCATAACGATTCGGAATCGAATCCTAAATCAAAAAACATGGTATATGGCAATACTCTCGTTTTGACAACTCAGAACAAAAACACTACCCCTTTCAAATGCAAAATTTCCCTTCTTTTGGTGGTGGGATCAAACTTGGCTGACGAAAATTGAACCAGAAAAATATCAAGATCATGTAGTGTTGTTGTAATACATGAAAAGTGCTGAATCAGTTCTTCATGAACTGGTTCTTCGTGTATAATAAAACGCGGCTAGTGTCTTAAAAGGTACCTATTTAAGTAAAGGATTGGACAAGCAATAAAAGTGTTCAGGAAATAGCGGTTTCCTTCTGTAAAGTTCAGACAATTTTCAAATCATCCATCTAGAATATTACCTACTTTTCCCAAGGAATGCTTAAGCCTATACTGTCATACGACTACTATAGTATTCCATTACATTTTTTAACTGGATATGTCCCCAGTAGTCGAACATTTAGTGGTAAGAGAATCGTTGTACATAATAAATACAACTTCTTTTTATTATCTTTAAGAAATGGAACAACCTTTTCCTCCAGTAATCAAACACTCACATCCTGAAGTGAAACAAGAGGTTTCCCGCATTCGAACACAGAAATATTCAAGCTATGATTTCATTTATTAACATAAAAGTATTCAACTTTTATAAAAATAAATCATTTATTAATCACAGTTAATTCATTTACAAATTATTAAATATATAAATAGGTACTTCGTTTTTCAAATATATTTTATTTGTGTTTTTTTTAGAAGCGTGATTTTCAATCTGTCAGTACTTCTTTCGGAGTTAGTTTTTTTGACAGTTGACACTTGATTTATGCTTAATTTAATTTGCCATTTTATAATGAATAGACTTACTTGGGAACAACGTTTGTAAATTGTGCAAATTTATTATCAAAATAGTGGTAAGAAAATTTTGTTCAGCGATGAAGTTCATTTTTGGTTGTCGGGTTATGAGAAACAAAATTGGGCTTCTTGGTTGGAATTTAATTTCACTTTCCCGAAATCATTTTTAATGGCAAACCCTTATCTTCACAATAAAGACAAATTCTTGGTCATAAATAAAATTATATGCATTTTATTTCTTCTTGAAAACCACACGTCTAAAAAAAAACACTCTTTAGTTAGCACCCTACTCTTGAGTTTTGGTCTACAAAATCATCCATGGTTTACAGTTTTATTCACAAAGTATTGATCCTTTTTTTTGGTCGAAAATTTGATTATCATTTCTACCAATCTCAGCGATTTTACTTCTTGGCATATTTCGTTCCTTGTATTCATTCTCGCCTTTTCTTTGCCTCTTCGAACACTTGGTATGCACCCGATCTCGGCTATGGTTCAAGTCAGATGGTCTATTTTTGTTTCCATTTTATACTGAATTAAATTATAGACTTCTTTTTTTAGCCAACGTATTTGAATCATCTTTAAACTACTATAATATTCTTCGCTTTCGTTGGACCCACTCGATTTAGTTCAATTCAATTCAATTCCTAAGGATTTATTACAAAAACGATAATATCTAATAGTAGATAAACGAAAATGGATATAAAAAAAAGTTCGTTCTTTAAGAAGGAATCACTGATTAGACTTTTGCTTCTATCAATCACAATACCAAATTCAAATTGTATTTAGGATGCGCAAGGGTAATTTCTCACTATTATCATCTAAAACTGCCCTGTTTAAAGGCCGTAAAACTTAATAAACGAAAGAGAAGTGAAGGTAGGTAGGTATTTTTGAAATACTGATTTATAATAAATAAATGCTTTGTATTTTTGGTACATATCAAACCGGCTTTCAATTCAAAAATATCCAATTGGTTAAATTATTCTGAATTTAAAATTACCAAATTCAAATTAAATGCGCTGAAAAACTACCCCCAACACGCGTTGAAACTTTCAAAGAACGTTGCTGCTTCTAACGCCTCCACAGACAAACTATAGCTAAATCAGATTCAAACGCATAATGAGTTCCCACAACGACAAACAAAGCAACACCAGTACAAACCTAATACTCTGAATCACCACTCGCCGCCGCCGCCGCCGCCGCCGCTCCACACTGGAGCACTAAAAGCTAAAGCTATCTAAGCAACTTTAAAGCAACAGCTACATCTCCTTTGACACCATTAACCTTTAATTCCACGTATATTCCATCGACGCCAAATGACTTTGCCCATTCGATATAGCGGTAAAATTTTGTTATAGATACCATCCTACCAAAGGACCTTACCTAACCATGCTGTGGAAAGGACCGTTCCACTGTTTTGCTTGTTGAAAATTGTATCACCCTTAAATGGTTACAATCAAAATCAGTTACCACAACAACAACTTAACGAACTTCATTTTGAGTTTAATATAATATCCTTTCCCAATCGAGCCATTAGGGACCAGTGGAAAAGTGATGTGTGTGCCACACAGAAGATGACCCTAGTCGATTTTGGTTTGTTGTTTGGAAAATTTATATTATTTCGATTAATTAAAAGTATTTCTTCCAATGACTTTAGTCTCAAGTTTATTGGAGAAATGGAGAAATTGGATTTTAGTCCTGGGAATAATACTTCTCTCGATAGTCTACAATCTACACAACCCGAATAATAAGGACAATCACAAAATGGGAAAGTTCAACAAACCAAGCGGAAGGAAACGACCAAAATATTTTCTATTCGAAGTGCAAAAATTGAAGAAAAACAAATATCCTTCCGGGAATATTCACTGTTGCGGTTGATTTAAAAAAAAAAATCAATGCACATAATTTTCTGTGAAAACTAAGGAATTAGTTTTAACGTAAATATTTAAAATTTTCAATTTTGTGTATAAAAGTTTAAAAAGTATGTTTTTTAGACGTGTGGTTTTCAAGAAGAAATAAAACGTTTATAATTTAATGGTATGGTGAAGAACTAAGCTTTATTATAAAGATAAGGGTTTGCAATTCTGTTTTAAAAATGATATCGGGCAAGCGGTCGCCGCGGCTGGCTCGAAAAAATTCCAATCGAAAGGCCCAATTTTCGATAACTCACCAAAAGTTTAATAAAATGATTGTTTCGTTGGCTGTAGGGAATGTAGCGCCATCTTGTTAAAACCAAAGGATGTCCACATCAACATCCTCCAATTCAGGCACGAAAAATTCACAAATCATGGTTCTATAGCGTTCCCCATTGACTGTATCTTACATTATGGCCGGCTTGATTTTTGAAGAAATATGGACCAATGATTCCCTCTGTCCAATGTCCATAGAGCACAGCAAACAGTGACTTGTTGAGGATGTAAAGGCGACTCAACAATGGCTTGTGGATTATATTAACTAAAATTGAGCTTCAAAGTTGAACAACATTTTCGTGGGCAAATCAGGGTCGATAGCCATCTCAATAGTCGTTTGGCTTCAACTGTTGCACGAGTTGGATTTTGTAAGCCCAGATCCTTCCACGGAATCTTCTAAAAAGTAGCTCCAATTGTTGCGTGTGATGGCAGATAGACTCATTCGGGTCTTCTTCGATACTCTGCTCCACAGCAGCAATAGCGTCTTCGGTGCGCACTGTACGCTGTTCAGGGGCATCTCTGAGGATGCGCATGTGTTGCGCACGCGTTGCGGAACAATTCCATGGTTGCTCGAATTACCGACTATGCCGGGTGATTACTGAATATTGGACGTAGGGTGCGAATTTGCAAGTAGTAAGGAGCATAAATCAAGTGACAGCTGTCAAAAAGATCAGATCATTTCTTAGACATAATTATACTACTCCGCAAAGATACACATTTATTGTAATTTAGGCTATCAGTTGCAAAAATACTCATATACATATTAATACTAACAGAAAGAAGAAGGAACAAATAACAGAAAGAACATGACAACAATACCTACCTATACGGCAGGTTTCGGGTGGTCCTTCATAAAGATGTTTCACTTCGGATTTATAAACCTTCAACGGAAACGTACGCTAAGCATATTAAACTCTGCTGATTGGGCAATGCTACATAGGTACATATAGTTGTTTTCCCCCTTAAAAAAAATCAACCGTAATGATAGCACTTCTAGCAATGCCCATCAGTTTACCCTTGAGTCCAATTTCGAGTGTATTGATTTGTATAGACTGTAGAGATTCTTTCAACTACATTAAAAATCAATGTATACATCGGTATCGTCTTTTAAATACTATTCTACGTTCCTAATTATTATAAGATTAATATCCTTTTGGTACGCGTGGCCGTGTTTGTATGTATAAAAAAACACAATAATACTTTAATTTTTTCATCGAAAGGTGGTTTAGGAACGCTTTAAAAAAACTGGAAGAAGTTAAGTCGTTATCAATGTCGATACTCGTTAGTTCCAGGTATATTTGTATACAACACTAATTTTATCTTAATCTTAAATCCCGTTCATAATTACGTTATTATTTTATATTAACCTCAAGAGGACATTTTGTAGGAAACCATATGTTTGAGATGTCGAACTAAGGTTAAGAGTTACTTATGTCTATCATCATTTTATCCCAAATTATCCACTTCATCTTTTAAGTCTCATTTTTCTTTTTGCAGATTCTTAGAGCTTCGTTAAATACAAAGAAAAATCACATTAATGACCTACTTAATAGGTGTCTACTGTCTACACACATGAACAACATATAGGCCTTAAGTGGAATTCAATCGACAAATCCTGAAGAATCCTTTTAATTGAGAACCATTACTATTCCCAATTTACTCTACTCGCTGCTTAAGTTTGGAACACCAAAAACAGCAAATAAACAAATATACAAATATACATACATACGTATACATACACTTGCAAATAAAAATACAAATACGAACAAGTATCAGCAATCCTTACAATATCCTGAATCCTGAATATAATTGACATCAAACAGAATAATGAATATTTCCGCTCACTGAACCAATGACCAAGCAATCATCCCGAGCTTAACTTTTTGTTGTTTACTGTTGTTGTTGTTCTTTCTACTATATACTTCTAATAGATAATACTCTATACTCACTCTCTGTAATTTCCTGATGGTGATTCCTTTTATTATTTTTAACAAACCGTTGCAAAGAGCAATTTCAATTAAGGATGATTAATAGAATTCTAATCTATGTTGTTATACCCTACATATACATCTATATTCTATGCCTACGTACAATGTACATACATACAAATATTTAAGATATTTGCTTGTGTGCAAAATAATTTAATCCCAATTTTGCTACATCACTCTCCCTTTCTCTTTCGCTCGTTTTCTCTTTCGAATAAAGTTCTTATGTATGTATGTATGTATGTACTTGTACATACCTTACCTATCCTTGATGTAAACAATCGCAGATTACAAAAATATCAGCTGCTCACCATCAGCGGCATCATGCACCCACCTCCCCCCCCCCAAAAAAAAAAAAAAAAACATAAATAAAGGAAGCAAAAAATGCTTAACTTTTTAATTACAATTAACATCAATTAAATTAATTATACTAAGAGCTATGTTGGAAGATGAAATTCATCTCTCATCCAAACAAATAAAATTATGAAGCCAAGAAAGACTTTAAGGCACGCAGAAAAACCGTAACTGAAATCCAAGGACTCGGTGTGATGATGGTTGGAGGATATGGAGGCAATGGAGACTATGAAGGCAGCTATGGAGGGTGATAATGCTGCTGACTGCAGAGAAGGACGAAGCAATATCCCTTGAGATTTTTGATTAAACTCAAGTTTTCGCCATCAACAACCCACAAAAAAGGAAGCACCAAGGAGCGACGCGCAAATAAAAACTTTTCTCCTACTAACCAAAGCCAAAGGAAAAGGACCTGTCCTCAAAAGTTAGATGCTAGCGCCGCCCGAGAGTAATCCTCAAGAAAATTTATTGTAATTGTTAAGCTCTTGATTCATACACCTTGCTCATGTGACGCATGCTATCCCGGAACCTGGAACCTGGAAATCGGTACCTACTCGGAACTCGGAACCCGGATGCCTATGTGCACCAGAACCACTGCCGACATTATTTTCCTTCGTGCTTCTGGTGTTTTTGCTTGTCTTTCATTTAAAACGTATGAATGGCCACCATTGTACACGTGGGCCCATATATATTGCGTATATTTTTTTATTCAAACAGCAAACATTGTAATAAGGATAATACATGAATTAATAAAAAAAATAAAAACATGTATAAGTATATGTACTGGTATACATATATGCAATTCATGTATGTGTGTAATGTATATTTATTTGTGCAAAACAAAAGCATATACACATATACAAAAAATGTGTAAGCGCATTGTTATTATATTTACAAGAGCGATATTCAATTGCAAAAGCAGAAACGAAACGATTTTTAGAAAAATTTAAAAAAACAGAAAAATATAACTCGAATCAGTGATTTTGTTATTTTCCCTTTTCAATTGTATTTCGTTAGGGGGTAAATTCATTTCATCTGAATTGATTGATTTGATTTGGGAATTGATGAAGCTTAGGCTTTTGACAAGACAAGGATTCAATCAATATTTTATATTCTGCTAGCTACAGTTATGTACGTTTGGTGTAACAGATTGTTGAAACACAACTCTTCAAAGCTTAATTACTCGTTTTTTTTTTTTGTCATGTTGGAATATTTGTATTTTCTGGAGCGGCCATGTATTGAAATTTTTAGATACGAGAATGCCACACTCAGTACTTGCATTTCCATGATGTCGATTCGTAATTACTGTTTTTAATTAAAGATTATATACAATTTACATACATATTATGTATACAATTATAATTTCAAAAAGTACCTGCACACACTGATTGATTTTTACTACTCTACTACTCGTATATAATTTAGAATGCAGGTTAAGGTCAAAAGTGTTAAAGACGTTTTATAAAAATAAATTGTAATTCGCTATTAATAACTAACAAATTAAGAACCGAAAAAGTAGCCCAATATACAAGCATATTTTTTATAACTTCAATAATAATTTATATATTTACGAAATAATAGTTGGTTTTTTACTTTACAATCCTAATCAGTGATCAGATCAGAGAAAATAAAAAAACTGAGATATTTTTATATTTCAAGTTTGGTAGGTGTTTGAAATTTGTTTTGTCAAAAATTATATTTCAAAATTATAATTAAAAAATGGAACTGGCTGTAGTTGATGTTGATGGAACTGCTGTAGTTCACCTTGTATGGAATAGAAAAACCAATTTTTGAATCTCAAAAATAGATCCAAGCATAAAGCAGGATATCGCTTTGTAAACATCATGTCTAAACATCTTGCACTTGGACGGAAGGACCGAATATTAATCAAATATATCTTTCATATTTTAAATACAGTCTGCGAACAGACCATTTGAATTTTGTTTTGATATCTGTCAAAAAAAATATACAATACAAAGAACACATCGCACAACTGACGGATACTTATTTTTGCGAAATTCTACTTTACTGCGGATATTTTTTTTCCAAAAAAACACCTATTGTATTCGTAATAATTTTTAAAATTGGTTTCAGTGGATTTTAAAAGGATTTTATGAATGATTTTCGTCATTAAAATAACGAGCAAATTATAAAACTAAAGTTAATTTGACATTTGCTAATGAATAGGCTTTAAGGCAATCAGATAAGGTAATTGAAATTGTGTTTAAATAAATCGGATAAGAGCCTTGTGGTGTGGCATTTTCCATAATAAGCTTGCAATATACAAATGAGCATTGAGCTCTAAATACTGATTGCATTTTTGCTTCACACTGCTGGCGGGTATGTCAAATTGAATTTTTTATTAACCTTCATATACGGTCGTTATAAACGGCGTCGACTGTTTCTACTTTGGATCGAGTTCTCTTCGTTTAGGCAGTCTTTCTAATCTTCTGCCATTTGGACCGATTCATATACATATGTTATGTATGTATATACATTACATACATATGTTAAGTACATACATAAACACATACATCTCCTATCAGATATTTGTTTGTATGAATGTTAAATAATATACATATATATACTAATTTATTTAAACTTACTAAATTTTGATGCATACACATGTATGTATGTATGTATGTACATTATATGTATTTGCTGTTGCAACATATAAATGCCTTAAAATTTAGGAACAACCTAAAACTCGGACTTAATATATCGGCTTTTTAATAATTTATACATACTCGTACGAGTATTAACATGTATTTATGTTTGACCTTTTTGCCTTTAACAATTATTGCACTCGATGAACCCGTGATAGTTTTATACCTGACCCGAGTTTTCCCACTTAGCAAATTTCCTAACCACACATCCATCTACTTAGAAACCATTGAACTATATGTATATTTATCTTTAATAATTTCTAACTTAAATTTCAAAGCTGACTGATATGGGTCATTAATTCAACTTTATTTAAGGTGTTTCAATCAAGTAGAAACAATTCATACAAACATACTCGTTACATATAAATTAAGGCCAATAATTCAGAAAATCATATAAGACACAAACATCCTCAA
The DNA here is from genome assembly GCA_905146935.1 of Scaeva pyrastri. NCBI lineage: Eukaryota > Metazoa > Arthropoda > Insecta > Diptera > Syrphidae > Scaeva > Scaeva pyrastri. The sequence goes on along the minus strand of LR989927.1, from coordinate 34,709,043 downwards.
TGGAGAACAAAATCGCTCGAACGGAAAGAACCTTGTACGTGTATATGTATGTATGTATGTATGTGTGTCCATATCTACGAATATAGATTCCGCTTCAAAAATGTTATACAATACAAAACGCTCTTTAGTGGTTTATTTCGGTTACACCAAGTTACAAACTTTGCATTTAAATGAAAATCCTTAAGTGAGAATGTTTAGATACATAGTATATACGAAGCCCATCAAAGGACTTTTGGTTTTGGACCCACATCAATGTGGCAACTGAGCCCAACAGTCCATAACATATTCCCTTTCGCTTTCATACATAACAAAGTATGTTAAATACCTATTTTGCTGTTTCATTATTGATATTTAAGTTCTTTGCTTTGTTATGTTGTGAAGGATTAACATTTGGTATATAGGTAGATTCGAAAGCAACATTCCGTTATATCCTAAGTGATTTATTGTAGTTTTCCTTTACGGTATATAAAAAAATGCATAAAGGAATAGCAATAGAAATGGTCAAAGGGGTTGACCTTAATTATTCCTCAAACAAATATTTCAAATATATAATTATTATTATCTTTGTAATGTTAAACCAGGTGTGTTGAATTTTTGGGGAATTATTTTAAAAATCCTTTTATCGTTAATCAATCAATCCTACTCTTTCCAACGGTGTGCCCATCTTAGCTTGGAATTAATTTTATATCAGTGAAAATCCAACACCAAACTTAAAATGCGAATATCTCCTAAACTACGCGTCCTAGATACCTCAAACTCAGCGTTTTTCGACAGCGCATATCTCGGCACCCCGACCACCTGGAAGGCTGAAATTTCAGTATTGTGATCCTGGAAACCTCCTCTTTCCAACGGTGTGCCCATCTTTGCATTTAAATAATTTTATATCAGTGAAAATCCAACCTATAACTTCAAATGCGAATTTCTCTTAAACTACGCGTCCTAGATACTGCAAACTCAGCGTTTTTCGACAGCGCATATCTCGGCACCCGGAGCACCTGGAAGGCTGAAATTTCAGTATTGAGATCCTGGAAACCTCCTCTTTCCAACGGTGTGCCCATCTTTGCATGGAAATAATTTTATATCAGTGAAAATCCAACCTCAAACTTCAAATGCGAATATCTCCTAAACTAAGCGTCCTAGATACTGCAAACTCAGCGTTTTTCGACAGCGCATATCTCGGCACCCGGACCACCTGGAAGGCTGAAATTTCAGTTTTGTGATCCTGGAAACCTCCTCTTTCCAACGGTGTGCCCATCTTAGCTTGGAATTAATTTTATATAAGTGAAAATCCACACCAAATTTCAAATGCGAATATCTCCTAAACTAAGCGTCCTAGATACTGCAAACTCTGAGTTTTTCGACAGCGCATATCTCGATACCCGGACCATCTGGAAGTCTGAAATTTCAGTATTGTGATCCTGGAAACCTCCTCTTTCCAAATCTGTGCCCATCTTTGCATGGAAACAATTTTATATCAGTGAAAATCCAACCTCAAACTTCAAATGCGAATATCTCCTAAACTAAGCGTCCTAGATACTGCAAACTCAGAGTTTTTCGACAGCGCATATCTCGATACCCGGACCATCTGGAAGTCTGAAATTTCAGTATTGTGATCCTGGAAACCTCCTCTTTCCAACGGTGTGCCCATCCTTGCATGGAAATAATTTTATATCAATGAAAATCCAACCTCAAACTACAAACGCGAATTTCTCTTAAACTACGCGTCCTAGATACTGCAAACTCAGCGTTTTTCGACAGCGCATATCTCGGCACCTGGACCACCTGGAAGGCTGAAATTTCAGTATTGTGATCCTGGAAACCTCCTCTTTCCAACGGTGTGCCCATCCTTGCATGGAAATAATTTTATATCAATGAAAATCCAACCTCAAACTACAAACGCGAATTTCTCTTAAACTACGCGTCCTAGATACTGCAAACTCAGCGTTTTTCGACAGCGCATATCTCGGCACCTGGACCACCTGGAAGGCTGAAATTTCAGTATTGTGATCCTGGAAACCTCCTCTTTCCAACGGTGTGCCCATCTTAGCTTGGAATTAATTTTATATCAGTGAAAATCCAACACCAAATTTCAAATGCGAATATCTCCTAAACTACGCGTCCTAGATACCGCAAACTCAGCGTTTTTCGACAGCGCATATCTCGGCACCCCGACCACCTGGAAGGCTGAAATTTCAGTATTGTGATCCTGGAAACCTCCTCTTTCCAACAGTGTGCCCATCCTGCATGGAAATAATTTTATATCAGTGAAAATCCAACCTCAAACTTCAAATGCGAATATCTCCTAAACTAAGCGTCCTAGATACTGCAAACTCAGCGTTTTTCGACAGCGCATATCTCGGCACCTGGACCACCTGGAAGGCTGAAATTTCAGTATTGTGATCCTGGAAACCTCCTCTTTCCAACGGTGTGCCCATCTTTGCATGGAAATAATTTTATATCAGTGAAAATCCAACCTCAAACTTCAAATGCGAATATCTCCTAAACTAAGCGTCCTAGATACTGCAAACTCAGCGTTTTTCGACAGCGCATATCTCGGCACCCGGACCACCTGGAAGGCTGAAATTTCAGTATTGTGATCCTGGAAACCTCCTCTTTCACACGGTGTGCCCATCTTAGCTTGGAATTAATTTTATATAAGTGAAAATCCACACCAAATTTCAAATGCGAATATCTCCTAAACTAAGCGTCCTAGATACTGCAAACTCAGAGTTTTTCGACAGCGCATATCTCGATACCCGGACCATCTGGAAGTCTGAAATTTCAGTATTGTGATCCTGGAAACCTCCTCTTTCCAACGGTGTGCCCATCCTTGCATGGAAATAATTTTATATCAATGAAAATCCAACCTCAAACTACAAACGCGAATTTCTCTTAAACTACGCGTCCTAGATACTGCAAACTCAGCGTTTTTCGACAGCGCATATCTCGGCACCTGGACCACCTGGAAGGCTGAAATTTCAGTATTTTGATCCTGGACACCTCCTCTTTCCAACGGTGTGCCCATCCTTGCATGGAAATAATTTTATATCACTAAAAATCCAACCTTAAACTTCAAATGCGAATATCTGCTAAGCTAAGCGTCCTAGATACTGCAAACTCAGCGTTTTTCGACAGCGCATATCTTGGCACCCCGACCACCTGGAAGGCTGAAATTTCAGTATTTTGATCCTGGAAACCTCCTCTTTCCAACGGTGTGCCCATCTTAGCTTGGAATCAATTTTATATCAATGAAAATCCAACCTCAAACTTCAAATGCGAATATCTGCTAAGCTAAGCGTCCTAGATACTGCAAACTCAGCGTTTTTCGACAGCTCATATCTTGGCACCCGGACCACCTGGAAGGCTGAAATTCCAATATTGTGATCCTGGAAACCTCCTCTTTCCAACGGTGTGCCCATCTTTACATGGAAATAATTTTATATCAGTGAAAATTCAACCTCAAACTTCAAAAGCGAATATCTCCGTGACTAGAGCGAGACTAAAGCGAGACCTGAGCCAGACCAGAGCGAGACTAAAGCGAGACCAGAGCGAGAACTGAGCGATAACTGAGCGATAACTGAGCGAGACCTGATCGAGACAAAAGCGAGACCAGATTGAGACCTGAGCGAGACCAGTGCGAGACAAGAGCGAGACCAGAGCGAGACCAGATTGAGACCAGAGTGAGACCAGAGCGAGACTAAAGCGAGACCAGAGCGAGACCAGAGCGAGACCAGAGTGAGACCAGAGTGAGACCAGAGCGAGACCTGAGCGAGACCTGAGCGAGACCTGAGCGAGACCTGAGCGAATATCTCCTAAACTAAGCGTCCTAGATACTGCAAACTCAGCGTTTTTCGACAGCGCATATCTCGGCACCCGGACCACCTGGAAGGCTGAAATTTCAGTATTGTGATCCTGGAAACCTCCTCTTTCACACGGTGTGCCCATCTTAGCTTGGAATTAATTTTATATAAGTGAAAATCCACACCAAATTTCAAATGCGAATATCTCCTAAACTAAGCGTCCTAGATACTGCAAACTCAGAGTTTTTCGACAGCGCATATCTCGATACCCGGACCATCTGGAAGTCTGAAATTTCAGTATTGTGATCCTGGAAACCTCCTCTTTCCAACGGTGTGCCCATCCTTGCATGGAAATAATTTTATATCAATGAAAATCCAACCTCAAACTACAAACGCGAATTTCTCTTAAACTACGCGTCCTAGATACTGCAAACTCAGCGTTTTTCGACAGCGCATATCTCGGCACCTGGACCACCTGGAAGGCTGAAATTTCAGTATTGTGACCCTGGAAACCTCCTCTTTCCAACGGTGTGCCCATCCTTGCATGGAAATAATTTTATATCACTAAAAATCCAACCTCAAACTTCAAATGCGAATATCTGCTAAGCTAAGCGTCCTAGATACTGCAAACTCAGCGTTTTTCGACAGCGCATATCTTGGCACCCCGACCACCTGGAAGGCTGAAATTTCAGTATTTTGATCCTGGAAACCTCCTCTTTCCAACGGTGTGCCCATCTTAGCTTGGAATCAATTTTATATCAATGAAAATCCAACCTCAAACTTCAAATGCGAATATCTGCTAAGCTAAGCGTCCTAGATACTGCAAACTCAGCGTTTTTCGACAGCTCATATCTTGGCACCCGGACCACCTGGAAGGCTGAAATTCCAATATTGTGATCCTGGAAACCTCCTCTTTCCAACGGTGTGCCCATCTTTACATGGAAATAATTTTATATCAGTGAAAATTCAACCTCAAACTTCAAAAGCGAATATCTCCGTGACTAGAGCGAGACTAAAGCGAGACCTGAGCCAGACCAGAGCGAGACTAAAGCGAGACCAGAGCGAGAACTGAGCGATAACTGAGCGATAACTGAGCGAGACCTGATCGAGACAAAAGCGAGACCAGATTGAGACCTGAGCGAGACCAGTGCGAGACAAGAGCGAGACCAGAGCGAGACCAGATTGAGACCAGAGTGAGACCAGAGCGAGACTAAAGCGAGACCAGAGCGAGACCAGAGCGAGACCAGAGTGAGACCAGAGTGAGACCAGAGCGAGACCTGAGCGAGACCTGAGCGAGACCTGAGCGAGACCTGAGCGAGACCTGAGCGAGACTTGAGCGAGATCTGAAAGAGACCAGAGCTAGACACCAGAGCGAGACCAGAGCGAGACCAGAGCGAGACCAGAGTGCGACCAGAGCGAGACCAGAGCGAGACCAGAGCGAGACGAGAGCGAGACCAGAGTGAGACCAGAGCGAGACTAAAGCGAGACCAGAGCGAGACCAGAGCGAGACCAGAGCGAGACCAGAGTGAGACCAGAGCGAGACCAGAGCGAGACCAGAGCGAGACCAGAGCGAGACCAGAGCGAGACCAGAGCGAGACCAGAGCGAGACCAGAGTGAGACCAGAGCGAGACTAAAGCGAGACCAGAGCGAGACCAGAGCGAGACCAGAGCGAGACCAGAGCGAGACCAGAGTGAAACCAGAGCGAGACCAGAGTGAGACCAGAGCGAGACCAGAGCGAGACCAGAGCTAGACCAGAGCGAGACCAGAGTTAGACCAGAGCGAGACTAAAGCGAGACCAGAGCGAGACCAGAGCGAGACCAGAGCTAGACACCAGAGTGAGACTAAAGCGAGACCAGAGCGAGACCAGAGTGAGACCAGAGCGAGACTAAAGCGAGACCAGATTGAGACCTGAGCGAGACCTGTGCGAGACAAGAGCGAGACCAGAGCGAGACCAGATTGAGACCAGAGTGAGACCAGAGCGAGACTAAAGCGAGACCAGAGCGAGACCAGAGCGAGACCAGAGTGAGACCAGAGTGAGACCAGAGCGAGACCTGAGCGAGACCTGAGCGAGACCTGAGCGAGACCTGATCGAGACACCAGAGCGAGACCTGAGCGAGACCTGAGCGAGATCTGAAAGAGACCAGAGCTAGACACCAGAGCGAGACTAAAGCGAGACCAGAGCGAGACCAGAGCGAGACCAGAGTGAGACCAGAGCGAGACTAAAGCGAGACTAAAGCGAGACCAGATTGAGACCAGAGTGAGACCAGAGCGAGACTAAAGCGAGACAAGAGCGAGACCAGAGCGAGACCAGATTGAGACCAGAGCGAGACCAGAGTGAGACCAGAGCGAGACCAGAGTGAGACCAGAGCGAGACTAAAGCGAGACCAGATTGAGACCTGAGCGAGACCTGTGCGAGACAAGAGCGAGACCAGAGCGAGACCAGAGCGAGACCAGAGCGAGACCAGAGTGCGACCAGAGCGAGACCAGAGCGAGACCAGAGTGAGACCAGAGCTAGACACCAGAGCGAGACTAAAGCGAGACCAGATTGAGACCTGAGCGAGACCTCTGCGAGACAAGAGCGAGACCAGAGCGAGACCAGATTGAGACCAGAGTGAGACCAGAGCGAGACTAAAGCGAGACCAGAGCGAGACCAGAGTGAGACCAGAGCGAGACCAGAGTGAGACTAAAGCGAGACCAGAGCGAGACCAGAGCGAGACCAGAGCGAGACCAGAGCGAGACCAGAGCGAGACCAGAGTGAGACCAGAGCTAGACACCAGAGCGAGACTAAAGCGAGACCAGATTGAGACCTGAGCGAGACCTCTGCGAGACAAGAGCGAGACCAGAGCGAGACCAGAGCGAGACCAGAGCTAGACCAGAGTGAGACCAGAGCGAGACCAGAGCGAGACCAGAGCGAGACCAGAGCGAGACCAGAGCGAGACCAGATTGAGACCTGAGCGAGACCTGAGCGAGACCTCTGCGAGACAAGAGCGAGACCAGAGCGAGACCAGATTGAGACCAGAGTGAGACCAGAGCGAGACTAAAGCGAGACCAGAGCGAGACCAGAGTGAGACCAGAGCGAGACCAGAGTGAGACTAAAGCGAGACCAGAGCGAGACCAGAGCGAGACCAGAGCGAGACCTGAGCGAGACCTGAGCGAGACCGGAGCGAGAAATGAGCAAGACCAGATTGAGACCAGAGCGAGACCTGAGCGAGACCTGAGCAAGACCTGAGCGAGACCTGAGCGAGACCCGAGCGAGAAATGAGCGAGACCAGATTGAGACCAGCGCGAGACCAGAGCGAGACCTGAGCGAGACCAGAGCGAGACCAGAGTGCGACCAGAGCGAGACCAGAGCGAGACCAGAGCGAGACGAGAGCGAGACCAGAGTGAGACCAGAGCGAGACTAAAGCGAGACCAGAGCGAGACCAGAGCGAGACCAGAGCGAGACCAGAGCGAGACCAGAGCGAGACCAGAGCGAGACCAGAGCGAGACCAGAGTGAGACCAGAGTGAGACCAGAGCGAGACTAAAGCGAGACCAGAGCGAGACCAGAGCGAGACCAGAGCGAGACCAGAGCGAGACAAGAGCTAGACCAGAGTGAGACCAGAGCGAGACCAGAGCGAGACCAGAGCGAGACCAGAGCGAGATCAGAGTTAGACCAGAGCGAGACTAAAGCGAGACCAGAGCGAGACCAGAGCGAGACCAGAGCTAGACACCAGAGTGAGACTAAAGCGAGACCAGAGCGAGACCAGAGTGAGACCAGAGCGAGACTAAAGCGAGACCAGATTGAGACCTGAGCGAGACCTGTGCGAGACAAGAGCGAGACCAGAGCGAGACCAGATTGAGACCAGAGTGAGACCAGAGCGAGACTAAAGCGAGACCAGAGCGAGACCAGAGCGAGACCAGAGTGAGACCAGAGTGAGACCAGAGCGAGACCTGAGCGAGACCTGAGCGAGACCTGAGCGAGACCTGAGCGAGACCTGAGCGAGACCTGATCGAGACACCAGAGCGAGACCTGAGCGAGACCTGAGCGAGATCTGAAAGAGACCAGAGCTAGACACCAGAGCGAGACTAAAGCGAGACCAGAGCGAGACCAGAGTGAGACCAGAGTGAGACCAGAGCGAGACCTGAGCGAGACCTGAGCGAGACCAGAGTGCGACCAGAGCGAGACCAGAGCGAGACCAGAGCGAGACGAGAGCGAGACCAGAGTGAGACCAGAGCGAGACTAAAGCGAGACCAGAGCGAGACCAGAGCGAGACCAGAGCGAGACCAGAGCGAGACCAGAGCGAGACCAGAGCGAGACCAGAGTGAGACCAGAGCGAGACTAAAGCGAGACCAGAGCTCAGGTCTCTTTCTGCTCTCGCTCTGGTCTCGCTCTGGTCTCGCTCAGGTCTCGCTCTGATCTCGCTCTGGTCTCTTTCTGGTCTCGCTCAGGTCTCGCTCTGCTCTCGCTCTGGTGTCGCTCTGGTCTCGCTTGGTCTCGCTCTGCTCTCGCTCTGGTCTCGCTCTGGTCTCGCTCAGGTCTCTTTCTGGTCTCGCTCTGCTCTCGCTCTGCTCTCGCTCTGGTCTCGCTCTGGTCTCGCTCAGGTCTCGCTCTGGTCTCGCTCTGGTCTCGCTCTGGTCTCGCTCTGGTCTCGCTCAGGTCTCTTTCTGGTCTCGGTCTGGTCTCGCTCTGCTCTCGCTCTGGTCTCGCTCTGGTCTCGCTCTGGTCTCGCTCAGGTCTCTTTCTGGTCTCGCTCTGCTCTCGCTCTGCTCTCGCTCTGGTCTCGCTCAGGTCTCTTTCTGGTCTCGCTCTGGTCTCGCTCAGGTCTCGCTCTGGTCTCGCTCAGGTCTCTTTCTGGTCTCGCTCTGCTCTCGCTCTGCTCTCGCTCTGCTCTCGCTCTGGTCTCGCTCAGGTCTCTTTCTGGTCTCGGTCTGGTCTCGCTCTGGTCTCGCTCTGGTCTCGCTCTGGTCTCGCTCTGGTCTCGCTCAGGTCTCGCTTTGGTCTCGCTCTGGTCTCGCTCTGGTCTCTCTTTGGTCTCGCTCTGCTCTCGCTCTGGTCTCGCTCTGGTCTCGCTCTGGTCTCGCTCAGGTCTCTTTCTGGTCTCGCTCTGGTCTCGCTCAGGTCTCGCTCAGGTCTCGCTCTGGTCTCGCTCTGGTCTCGCTCTGGGCTCGCTCTGGGCTCGCTCAGGTCTCTTTCTGGTCTCGCTCTGGTCTCGCTCAGTTCTCGCTCTGGTCTCGCTCTGGTCTCGCTCAGGTCTCACTCTGCTCTCGCTCTGGTCTCGCTCTGGTCTCGCTCAGGTCTCTTTCTGCTCTCGCTCTGGTCTCGCTCTGGTCTCGCTCAGGTCTCGCTCTGCTCTCGCTCTGGTCTCGCTCTGGTCTCGCTCAGGTCTCTTTCTGGTCTCGCTCTGGTCTCGCTCAGGTCTCGCTCTGGTCTCGCTCTGGTCTCGCTCTGGTCTCGCTCTGGGCTCGCTCTGCTCTAGCTCTGGTCTCGCTCAGGTCTCGCTCAGGTCTCTTTCTGGTCTCGCTCTGGTCTCGCTCTGGGATCGCTCTGGTCTCGCTTTGGTCTCGCTCTGGTCTCGCTCGGGTCTCGCTCTGGTCTCGCTCGGGTCTCGCTCTGGTCTCGCTCAGGTCTCGCTCTGGTCTCGCTCTGGTCTCGCTCAGGTCTCGCTCTGGTCTCGCTCGGGTCTCGCTCTGGTCTCGCTCAGGTCGCGCTCTGCTCTCGCTCTGCTCTCGCTCAGGTCTCGCTCAGGTCTCGATTAGGTCTTGCTCTGGTCTCGCTTGGGTCTCGCTTGGTTCTCGCTCTGGTCTCGCTCAGGTCTCGCTCTATTCTCGCTCAGGTCTCTTTCTGGTCTCGCTCAGGTCTCGCTCTGCTCTCGCTCTGGTGTCGCTTTGGTCTCGCTCAGGTCTCTTTCTGGTCTCGCTCTGGTCTCGCTCTGGGATCGCTCTGGTCTCGCTCTGGTCTCGCTTTGGTCTCGCTCTGGTCTCGCTCAGGTCTCGCTCAGGTCTCGCTCTGGTCTCGCTCTGGTCTCGCTCTGGGCTCGCTCTGGGCTCGCTCAGGTCTCTTTCTGGTCTCGCTCTGGTCTCGCTCAGTTCTCGCTCTGGTCTCGCTCTGGTCTCGCTCAGGTCTCACTCTGCTCTCGCTCTGGTCTCGCTCTGGTCTCGCTCAGGTCTCTTTCTGCTCTCGCTTTGGTCTCGCTCTGGTCTCGCTCGGGTCTCGCTCTGGTCTCGCTCGGGTCTCGCTCTGGTCTCGCTCAGGTCGCGCTCTGCTCTCGCTCTGCTCTCGCTCAGGTCTCGCTCAGGTCTCGATTAGGTCTTGCTCTGGTCTCGCTTGGGTCTCGCTTGGTTCTCGCTCTGGTCTCGCTCAGGTCTCGCTCTATTCTCGCTCAGGTCTCTTTCTGGTCTCGCTCAGGTCTCGCTCTGCTCTCGCTCTGGTGTCGCTTTGGTCTCGCTCAGGTCTCTTTCTGGTCTCGCTCTGGTCTCGCTCTGGGATCGCTCTGGTCTCGCTCTGGTCTCGCTTTGGTCTCGCTTTGGTCTCGCTCTGGTCTCGCTCTGGTCTCGCTCTGGTCTCGCTCTGGTCTCGCTCAGGTCTCGCTCTGGTCTCGCTCTGGTCTCGCTCTGGTCTCGCTCTGGTCTCGCTCAGGTCTCTTTCTGGTCTCGCTCTGGTCTCGCTCTGGGATCGCTCTGGGATCGCTCTGGTCTCGCTCAGGTCTCGCTCTGGTCTCGCTCTGGTCTCGCTTTGGTCTCGCTCTGGTCTCGCTCGGGTCTCGCTCTGGTCTCGCTCGGGTCTCGCTCTGGTCTCGCTCAGGTCTCGCTCTGGTCTCGCTCAGGTCGCGCTCTGGTCTCGCTCTGGTCTCGCTCTGCTCTCGCTCTGCTCTCGCTCTACTCTCGCTCTGCTCTCGCTCTGGTCTCGCTCTGGTCTCGCTTTGGTCTCGCTTTGGTCTCTTTCTGGTCTCGCTCTGGTCTCGCTCTGGGATCGCTCTGGTCTCGCTTTGGTCTCGCTCTGGTCTCGCTCGGGTCTCGCTCTGGTCTCGCTCGGGTCTCGCTCTGGTCTCGCTCAGGTCTCGCTCTGGTCTCGCTCTGGTCTCGCTCAGGTCTCGCTCTGGTCTCGCTCGGGTCTCGCTCTGGTCTCGCTCAGGTCGCGCTCTGGTCTCGCTCTGGTCTCGCTCTGCTCTCGCTCTGCTCTCGCTCTACTCTCGCTCTGCTCTCGCTCTGGTCTCGCTCTGGTCTCGCTTTGGTCTCGCTTTGGTCTCTTTCTGGTCTCGCTCTGGTCTCGCTCTGGGATCGCTCTGGTCTCGCTTTGGTCTCGCTCTGGTCTCGCTCGGGTCTCGCTCTGGTCTCGCTCGGGTCTCGCTCTGGTCTCGCTCAGGTCTCGCTCTGGTCTCGCTCTGGTCTCGCTCAGGTCTCGCTCTGGTCTCGCTCGGGTCTCGCTCTGATCTCGCTCAGGTCGCGCTCTGCTCTCGCTCTGCTCTCGCTCTGCTCTCGCTCAGGTCTCGCTCAGGTCTCGATTAGGTCTTGCTCTGGTCTCGCTTGGGTCTCGCTTGGTTCTCGCTCAGGTCTCGCTTTGGTCTCGCTCAGGTCTCGCCCTGGTTTCGTTCTGGTCTAGCTCGGGTCTCGCTCAATTCTCGATTTAGTCTCGCTCTGGTCTCGCTCTGGTCCCGCTCTGGTCTCGCTCTGGTCTCGCTCTGGTCTCGCTCAGGTCTCGCTTGGTTCTCAATCTGGTCTCGCTCTGGTCTCGCTCAGGTCTCGATTTTGTCTCGCTTGTGTCTCGCTTGGTTCTCAATCTTGACTCTTTCGGGTCTCGCTCAGGTCTCGCTCTGGTCTAGCACTGGCATCGCTAGGGTCACGCTAAGCTCTCGCTCTGGTGACGCCCTGGTCTTGCTTTAAACTCGCTTTGGTCTCGCTGGGGTATCGCTCAGGTATCTATTTAGTCTCGGTCTGGTCTCGGTCTGTTCTCGCTTTGGTATCGCTTTTTTATCGCTCTGGTCTCGCTCTGGTCTCATTCTGTTCTCACTTTGGTCTCGCTCTGGTTTTGCTCAGGTATCTATCTAGATAGATACTGCAAACTCAGAGTTTTTCGACAGCGCATATCTCGGCACCCGGACCACCTGGAAGGCTGAAATTTCAGTATTGTGATCCTGGAAACCTCCTCTTTCCAACGGTGTGCCCATCTTTGCGTGGAAATAATTTTATATCAGTGAAAATCCAACCTCAAACTTCAAATGCGAATATCTCCTAAACTAAGCGTCCTAGATACTGCAAACTGAGCGTTTTTCGACAGTGCATATCTCGGCACCCGGACCACCTGGAAGGCTGAAATGTCAGTATTGTGATCCTGGAAACCTCCTTTTTCCAACGGTGTGCCCATCTTTGCATGGAAATAATTTTATACGAGTAAAAATCCAACCTTAAACTTCAAATGCGAATATCTCCTAAACTAAGCGTCCTAGATACTGCAAACAAAGCGTTTTTCGATAGCGCATATCTTGGCACCCGGACCACCTGGAAGGCTGAAATTTCAGTATTGTGATCCTATAAACCTCCTCTTTCCAACGGTGAGCCCTTCTTTGCATGGAAATAATTTTATATCAGTGAAAATCCAACCTCAAACTTCAAATGCGAATATCTCCTAAACTAAGCGTCCTTAGATACTGCAAGCTCAGCGTTTTTCGACAGCGCATATCTCGGCACCCGGACCACCTGGAAGGCTGAAATTTCAGTATTGTGATCCTATAAACCTCCTCTTTCCAACGGTGAGCCCTTCTTTGCATGGAAATAATTTTATATCAGTGAAAATCCAACCTCAAACTTCAAATGCGAATATCTCCTAAACTAAGCGTCCTAGATACTGCAAACTCAGCGTTTTTCGACAGCGCATATCTCGGCACCCGGACCACCTGGAAGGCTGAAATGTCAGTATTGTGATCCTGGAAACCTCCTTTTTCCAACGGTGTGCCCATCTTTGCATGGAAATAATTTTATACGAGTAAAAATCCAACCTTAAACTTCAAATGCGAATATCTCCTAAACTAAGCGTCCTAGATACTGCAAACTAAGCGTTTTTCGATAGCGCATATCTTGGCACCCGGACCACCTGGAAGGCTGAAATTTCAGTATTGTGATCCTATAAACCTCCTCTTTCCAACGGTGAGCCCTTCTTTGCATGGAAATAATTTTATATCAGTGAAAATCCAACCTCAAACTTCAAATGCGAATATCTACTAAACTAAGCGTCCTAGATACTGCAAACTCAGCGTTTTTTGACAGCGCATATCTCGGCACCCGGACCACCTGGAAGGCTGAAATTTCAGTATTGTGATCCTGGAAACCTCCTCTTTCCAACAGTGTGCCCATCTTTACATGGAAATAATTGTATATCAGTGAAAATCCAACCTCAAACTTCAAATGCGAATATCTCCTAAACTAAGCGTCCTAGATACTGCAAACTCAGCGTTTTTCGACAGCGCATATCTCGGCACCCGGACCACCTGGAAGGCTGAAATTTCAGTATTGTGATCCTGGAAACCTCCTCTTTCCAACGGTGTGCCCATCTTTGCATGGAAATAATTTTATATCACTGAAAATCTAACCTCAAACTTCAAATGGGAATATCTCCTAAACTAAGCGTCCTAGATACTGCAAACTCAGCGTTTTTCGACAGCGCATATCTCGGCACCCGGACCACCTGGAAGGCTGAAATTTCAGTATTGTGATCCTGGAAACCTCCTCTTTCCAACGGTGTGCCCATCTTTGCATGGAAATAATTTTATATCACTGAAAATCTAACCTCAAACTTCAAATGCGAATATCTCCTAATCTAAGCGTCCTAGATACTGCAAACTCAGTGTTTTTCGACAGCTCATATCTCTGCACCCGGACCACCTGTGGAAGTCTGAAATTTCAGTATTGTGATCCTGGAAATCCCTCTTCCCCTCGCTGTGTCCGTCTTTGCCTGGAAATAATTTTATATCAGTGAAAATTCAACCTCAAACTTCAAATGCGAATATCTCCTAATCTAAGCGTCCTAGATACTGCAAACTCAGCGTTTTTTGACAGCGCATATCTCGCACCCGGACCACCTGGAAGGCTGAAATTTCAGTATTGTGATCCTGGAAACCTCCTCTTTCCAACGGTGTGCCCATCCTGCATGGAAATAATTTTATATCAGTGAAAATCCAACCTCAAACTTCAAATGCGAATATCTCCTAAACTAAGCGTCCTAGATACTGCAAACTCAGCGTTTTTCGACAGCGCATATCTCGGCACCCGGACCACTTGGAAGGCTGAAATTTCAGTATTTTGATCCTGGAAACCTCCTCTTTCCAACGGTGAGCCCATCTTTGCATGGAAATAATTTTATATCAGTGAAAATCCAACCTCAAACTTCAAATGCGAATATCTCCTAAACTAAGCGTCCTAGATACTGCAAACTCAGCGTTTTTCGACAGCGCATATCTCGGCACCCGGACCACCTGAAAGGCTGAAATTTCAGTATTATGATCCTGGAAACCTCCTCTTTCCAACGGTGTGCCCATCTTTGCATGGAAACAATTTTATAGTAGTGAAAATCCAACCTCAAACTTCAAATGCGAATATCTCCTAAGCTAAGCGTCCTAGATACTGCAAAGTCAGAGTTTTTCGACAGCGCATATCTCGGCACC